>CM066314.1:237314500-238514500 GCA_033807775.1 Saussurea involucrata
TTGACACAAAAACATTCACCCCTTCTTTTTTATACATACTTCATACTTTAGAACTTGCATCTTCTCATCAATGTGGAATGATGCAAATGTAGGGTAAGCTAAATGAGCCAACCACATGAGTTGACACAAAAGTATCCACTCCTCCTTTCTTATAGCCACTTCCAAGTTCAAAACTTCCATCTTTCCATCAATGTGGGATGATGAAACCTAACCACAATTCAAGAAATGAGGAATTCTCAATTCTTAGGATGCCACATCATCTTTTGTGGTTTTCTCTTTTAATATATATGCATATTAATTTATTGGGGTAGTGTAAAATGAAACTTTATTAGTTATCACAAAAATATTATTTTAATTATTTGTTATATACATAAAGTTTGTTTTGCAAAAATAAGGTAGACTAAATTGAGCCAACCACATGAGTTGACACAAAAACATTCAACCCTTCTTTCTTATACACACTTCATACTTTAGAACTTGCATCTTCTCATCAATGTGGGATGATGCAAATGTAGGGTAAGCAAAATGAGCCAACCACATGAGTTGACACAAAAGTATCCACTCCTCCTTTCTTATAGCCACTTCCAAGTTCAAAACTTCCATCTTTCCACCAATGTGGGATGATGAAACTCAACCACAATTCAAAAATGAGGAATTCTCAATTCTTAGGATGCCACATCATCTTTTGTGGTTTTCTCTTTTAATATATATATTGATGATTTTACCATTTGGTATATTATGATTCTAACCATGGTTATCGATTTCAAAACCTTTCATCATCCTTTTATATATCCTCACTACTTTCTTCCAAATAATAATCTTCCTACCAATGTGGGATGATGAAACTCAACCATATTTCAAGATTTAAGGAATACTCAAACTTCATGGTGCCAAGTCACTCTTTGTGGTTGTTCCTTAAATATATATATTGATATATATATATATATATATATATATATACATATTAATTTATTGGGGTAGTGTAAAATGAAACTTTATTAGTTATCACAAAAATATTATTTTAATTATTTGTTATATACATAAAGTTTGTTTTGCAAAAATAAGGTAGACTAAATTGAGCCAACCACATAAGTTGACACAAAAACATTCACCCCTTCTTTCTTATACACACTTCATACTTTAGAACTTGCATATTCTCATCAATGTGGGATGATGCAAATGTAGGGTAAGCTAAATGAGCCAACCACATGAGTTGACACAAAAGTATCAACTCCTCCTTTCTTATAGCCACTTCCAAGTTCAAAACTTCCATCTTTCCACCAATGTGGGATGATGAAACTCAACCACAATTCAAGAAATGAGGAATTCTCAATTCTTAGGATGCCACATCATCTTTTGTGGTTTTCTCTTTTAATATATATATTGATGGGGTAGTGTAAAATGAAACTTTATTAGTTATCACAAAAATATTATTTTAATTATTTGTTATATACATAAAGTTGGTTTTGCAAAAATAAGGTAGACTAAATTGAGCCAACCACATGAGTTGACACAAAAACATTCACCCCTTCTTTCTTATACATACTTCATACTTTAGAACTTACATCTTCTCATCAATGTGGGATGATGCAAATGTAGGGTAAGCTAAATGAGCCAACCACATGAGTTGACACAAAAGTATCCACTCCTCCTTTCTTATAGCCATTTCCAAGTTCAAAACTTCCATCTTTCCACCAATGTGGGATGATGAAACTCAACCACAATTCAAGAAATGAGGAATTCTCAATTCTTAGGATGCCACATCATCTTTTGTGGTTTTCTCTTTTAATATATATATTGATATATTGATTTTACCATTTTTTTAAAAAAAAATAAAAAAATTTAAATTAACATTACAAGTTAGCTTATTTTCTGGATATTTATATTATATTATAAAATATTTATGAAAAACTTTTAAAAACAACCTCTAAAGCTTCATGTACCGCTGATCATTTTTAATCGAATACACTCCCATTAATTGCAGCTTAAAAGGAAATTGCTTTGGTGCATCTAATCCTAATGTTCGTTCATTTCTCATACAATGGTTGATAACCACTTCTCACATTTTTCATCAAATTTAGCACTTCTCACAGGAACCCAACCCTGTTTGGCGAATGTCTTACGGTCGTAATTTATCGATATTTATTTGGATATAGGAGTGGTACTTGTCGCTTTTCTCCGAAGGCTATTGAATTAGCTAAACCACGTGGGTGGAACTGTTTATTTTTTTACGTTAAACTCTATATAAGTTAAATTGTCTGTCAGGATAAATTTGTATGTCCAGGGAACGAAAGACCAATGGGTTTGAGATAAGGTTGGATTACTTCGGGGTATTTATGGTATTAATTTGTTTGGTTAGCTTAATGGGGACAAATGAGGGTCTTGACTTCTTCTATACAGTCATTTTAGCTTAAGGGCTTAACAATTAAGTCTTAAAGAAACAATCGTGTACGGTTGAACGAATAAGCCGCCCAAACCATTAAGTTTATTAAGTTGTAAGTAGACGGGCCCATAATTTGGGTCACTATTAAAAAAAAAAACATGATCTTGATGTTGTGTATAGGAAATTATATAATAGCCATGAAGTTTGTAAAATATTTTATTACAACAATTAGTTTATAAGGCCCACCATTGTATAACTACCTATCAACGGAGGTTGTGAACGGGTAAAACGTAAACCTATAGTTGGAGAAGTAGGATTAATGATGCCTAAAATAATATTGTTTCTATAAATTAGAGATCCATAAACAAATATACAAATAACATCAATATCTACCGAAGTTGGGGCATTGATGAAAGCAATAATAAATAAAGAAATTGCGGTCAATAAGGTAATGATCATCGAAACACCAAATCATCTGATGTAAAGATTGTTTCCGCTGTTGGTTATCTGATTATGGGCGACCCTATAGTTTTTCACTTTCATGTCTCTAAAACCGCAGTCATTGTAAAATACTTGTTTATTTAATTATGAGAGACATCCAAGTGCGAGAACTTTATGGAGTGCTAAAGTTTTGTTATTCGACAAACTCCTTTTTGGCGAAATGACGTTATTGGCTGGTCACCACTAAAAGAAAGTCGCTTGCCACTTCGCTGGAAAAATAAAAGACATCTCGCAAAATAAGAAAGAATATTCAAAATAAAGAGTTTATTTTTTTATTTTTTTGTACTTTTCTCGAGTAAATGGTAAGGATTATGAAAAATTGCATATTGCAAAAACATAAAACTTGCTAAGCCATTTTATAAACTCTAAACAATTTGGTAGCAAATCTGAAAAAAGTTGATTATTTTGTGAGGTGCCGGCTTAGGATGCGTTTGGTACACTGGACAAGACAGGACAAGATAAAACAGAACAAAATCACTGTCCCATGTTTGACAGGACTTTTATGTGGAACAGACATGAACAAAGTGGAACAGGCTGGAACAGGCCTATTCCACCCTTACCCCATGAAACAAGGTGGAACAGACTTATGTTTTACCAATATAACCTCAAAATAAAATCTAATTCTCTTCTAAAACATCAAATACACATTCTATTTTATATTTTATTCATTCTTTATATTTTATTTATTTTGTATTTTATCTAATGTTATCTGTTCTGTTATTTTCAGTTTTGTCTACCAAATGCTTAACAACTGTTCTGTCCTGTTCTGTTCTGTTCTGTCCTGTCCCGTCCTGTTCTGTTATATCATGTCTGCGTACCAAACGCACCCTTAAAGAATGGTTGTTTTAATAATTACCTCCATACAGTATACAAAATGTGTATTCCTATTTATTTTCGTTCATGAATATCAAAATCAAATGTCATTTTACGTTTATAATGTTTTCAATTAACTTAAAGAATGTTTAAATAACAATACTCATCAACAATTAACTGAAGGATGCATATCTTATAGTAGGACGGAAAAAGGTAAAAAGAAATTAAGTAGGCACCAAACATTCAAAAATGACCAATGTTTGGCAAAAAAAAGTTAGCTTATTTTTTGGTTACGTGTGTGGATGACCATAAGCTAGCTTTTTGAAAAGCTAGCTTGGAGTAGCTTATGAGTAGTTTTTTGTAAATATTCCAACTATGCCCTCAAACGTGACTTTTTCATCAGCTAGCTTATCAGCTACCAGCTAGCATATAAGTCATAAGTCATAAGCTAGTTTATCAGCTAGTTTGCCAATATAGCCCAAAATAAAAGGAGATATGTTGTGTGTGATTGGTTTGAATTAAACAAACAATAAGGGGCTGTTTGGTTGGATGGAATCTGATGGAATTGGTGGAATTGGAATGGTCAATTCCGTTGACCAGATTCCATTCCGACGTTTGGTTCAAGGTTTGTAATGGAATGGAATGTTTCAAATTCCACCAATTCCATCAAATGGGTATTTTTCATTCCATCGATGAGGCTTGGGATTGTAAGGAATGGAATTGTAGAAATGGTCAATTCCAAAATTACCCTTGCTCTCTCTTCGTCTTCTCCATTGCACCACCACCACCGCCACCGCCACCGCCATCGCCACCGCCGCCGCCGCCGCCGCCGCCGCCGCCACCGCCGCCGCCGCCACCACCACCACCGCCGCCGCCACCGCCACCACCACCACCGCCACCACCACCACCACCGCCGCCGCCACCACCACCACCACCACCGCCGCCCCGCCACCACCACCACCGCCGCCGCCACCGCCGCCGCCACCACCGTCGCCGCCGCCACCGCCACCACCACCGCCGCCGCCGCCACCACCACCACCACCACCGCCGCCGCCACCGCCACCACCACCACCGCCACCACCACCACCACCACCACCCACGCCACCACCGCCACCACCACCATCGGTGGTGGTGGTGGCGGTGGCGACGGTTTTGAAAAAAAACAAATAAAATTTCATTCCAAAAAAAACAATTGCTTTTGAAAAAAACAATTAAAATTATCAAAAGGGTATTTTGGTCATTTACCAGATTCCATTCCAATTCCTTTAACAGATTCCATTCCAATTCTGTCAACCAAACAGCTGGTCAAACTTGACAACATTCCATTCCAATTCCTTAAAGTCAAATTCCTTTGACAGATTCCATTCCATCCAAAAACATTCCAGCGAACCAAACGCCCCCTAAGATTCCAAACACTTAGCTGATTATTTTCAACAATCCACTATTACTTTATTTACACATACATACGTGTATTTTTGTAAGAGTATTTTTGTAAGAGCATCTCCAACAGGTTCTCTATAATTTCTTTAAAATGAAGAACCAAAATTTAAAATCTCGAAATCAAATTACATTTCACTCCAACAGATTCTCTATTTTAGAGATTTAACCATTAATTATATTATTAAAATATCATATAAGTTTATTATTATCCCAATGCACTTTTATAAAATATATATATAAAATAATAATAGTTTAATCTTATTGGTTAAAATGAATAAAATAATGATAGTTTATTATCCCAATGCACAGTGTTTTTCACTACCATCGGATATTGTGCTCTACACTTCCAGGTCAGGAAAACCAAAAGGTAAATGGGGCAACAATGACCGGTCTAAATCTGCGGGAAAGGGGAACAACAGTGAATGCACATTCTGCCATTCTACTTCTCACCTTCTCCTCAACTGTCCAGTTCGGAAATGTCGCTGGTGTGGGATCGTACACTCACGTCACTATGGGTCTGACTGCCCAAAACATCCAAGGAACTCCAGTAACCAAAGACAGCAGTCCCGAGTTCAATCAGTTGCTAGCTCAATCACTCAAGATTCTCCATCGCCAGCAGTTCAGGCTCAGCATAGCAACAACTCCACGCCTGACCTTATGGAACTCATGCGACGAAATCAAGAGCTCATGGAGCAACTCATGACAGGTTCTATGGGTATGAATTCTCAATGCAATACCTCTGCCTCAGGTAACCCTTGGCTATTTGACTTTGGATGTTGCAACCACATGACACCTAAGGCTGACGGTTTTGTCTCTAAACAAACTTCCAGCATGTTCTCATCAGTCCGTACCGCTGATGATACTCGTTTACCTGTATCTTTCAGTGGGACAGTATCTACCCCCAACATTCAATTATCTGATGTGCTGCATATTCCTAACTTATCTCTGAGCCTGATTTCAATTACTCAACTTATGGAAGTCGGTCTAATCGTTTTGTTTCACCCTTCTGGTTGTGTTGTGCAGGATCCAAAGACCAAGCAGATCCTTGGAGTAGGCCGTAAAGTTGGTCGGATGGTTGAAGTGGTCTACCTTCGTCTTCCATTACCTTCATCAAATTTTGCGGCTTCAGTCTCTAGTACTCCCTCATTTGAACTATGGCATGCGCGCCTAGGTCATTTATCATTAGCTAGAATAAAAGTGTTGGCTAGTTCAGGGTTGTTAGGAAACACTTCCTCTGAAAATGTTTCCTGTTTATCTTGTCAACTTGGAAAACATCATGCCTTACCTTTTCAAATTAATAATTTTAAGTCTGTTTCTCCTTTTGATCTTATTCATTATGATGTATGGGGACCAGCACCACACCCATCTATGGGAGGTGCTCGATATTTTGTTATTTTTATTGATGATCACACACGTTTTACATGGATTTATCTCATGAAAAACCGCTCAGAGTTACCAAAAATTTATATCACCTTTGCTCGTATGATTCTAACCCAGTTTTCCAAGCCTATAAAGGTTCTTCGAGCAGATAATGCTATGGAATACAAAGAATCGTCTCTCCTCTCTTTTCTTCAATATCAGGGTACTCTTTCTCAGTACTCCTGTCCCGGAACCTATCCACAAAATGGTCGTGCCGAACGCAAACACCGTCACATCCTTGACACTGTACGTACTCTGTTAATATCAGTTAAGTGTCCAGAACGATTTTGGGGTGAAGCAGCCTTCACGGCTGTCTATACCATCAACCGACACCCGACTCCTGTTCTCAATCAAAAGTCTCCGTATGAAGTACTCTATGGAGTCTCTCATGCATATGAACTCCTCAAAGTGTGGGGTTGTGCTTGCTTTGTTCAGCTGCAATCTCATGAACACACCAAACTTGAACCTCGTTCTCGATTATGCTGCTTCCTTGGCTATGGAATTGAACATAAAGGTTATCGTTGTTGGGATCCAGTCTCTAAGAGACTTCATATATCTCGTCATGTCACCTTCTGGGAACATCTTCCCTTCTCTACGGTGTCAAAATTTCAGGACACCACCCTCCTTCTTTCTTCACTGACACGTCTATCTCATTGGACTCACTCCAATTAGATCCCATACTCTCCTCACCATCTGTTCCACCCTCTTCCGTCTCATCTCAATCTGAGCCTTCACCTGTCCAATCTGTACCATCTGATCATGATCAATCATCTGCACCACCTCCAAGGACTACTTCTGAGCCATCTGCTGAGTCTATGGATCCTAGCACCTCTCTGCCACAAGATGAAGTACGACGCTCCGATCGGGTAAGACAAGTTCCTTTTCACCTTCGTGATTATCATTGTTATGCCACTTTGCTGTCCAATCATGAACCCACTTTCTACAAGGAAGCCACATCTAACCCTGTTTGGCAGCAAGCTATGACTGAGGAATTCCAGGCTCTTGACCAAGCCAATACATAGGAGTTTGTACCTCTCCCACCGGGCAAGTCACCCATTGGTTGCAAATGGGTCTTCAAAATCAAAACAAAGTCCGATGGATCTATTGATCGTTACAAAACACGTCTTGTGGCAAAAGGCTTCAATCAAGAATATGACATTGACTACGAGGAAACGTTTGCACATGTGGCTCTGGTCATCTCGGTTCGTAGCCTTCTAGCCATCGCTGCCACCAAGAGATGGCCACTCTATCAGATGGATGTCAAGAATGCCTTTCTAAATGGCGATCTCGAAGAGGAAGTCTACATGAGACTCCCTCCAGGTGTGACATCCCGTCAGGTCATGTATGTCGACTTCGAAAAGCCCTCTATGGCCTCAAACAAGCTCCTCGTGCTTGGTTTGAAAAATTTAGCAATACTGTCATCTCATTGGGGTTTTCTTCGAGTAATTATGACTCTAGCTTGTTTACTCGGACTACTGCTGCAGGTACTATCTTACTCCTATTGTATGTTGATGATATGATCATTACCGGCAGTGACTCTACAGGCATCATCCATCTCAAAAAGTCTCTCAGCTCATGCTTTGAGATGAAAGATCTTGGTAAGCTACGCTACTTCCTTAGCCTTGAAGTTCTGTCAGACTCTTCCGGCATCTATCTCTGTCAAGCCAAGTACATTTCAGATCTGTTGTTCAAAGCTGGGATCACGGACAACAAAGTTGCATCTACACGGACCCCCAATGCCGGAACCCCGCTGCGGGACCCTACACGGTACCGTCAACTAGTTGGTTCTCTGGTCTATCTGACTGTTACTCGGCCGGATCTTGCATATGCAGTTCATATAGTCAGGCAGTTCATGGCTGCTCCGTGCTCCGATCACTATGTCGCCGTTCTTCGTATCCTTCGATACCTTAAAGGGACGATGTTTCATGGACTTCACTTCTCGTCCACATCGTCCTTAACTCTTCGTGCCTTTTCCGATGCTGACTGGGATGGAGACATAACTGATCGTCGCTCTACCACCGGATATTGTTTCTTCCTTGGAGACTCTCTTATTTCCTGGCGCAGCAAGAAACAATCTCTGACAGCTCGATCTAGTACTGAAGCTGAATATCGAGCCTTGGCTGACACTACACAAGAACTTGTATGGCTACGCTGGTTACTATCTGATATGGGTGCTCATCAGTTTTCCCCAACACCTTTGTGGTGTGATAACAACAGTGCTATTCAGATTGCTCACAATGATGTCTTTCATGAGCGCACAAAGCACATCGAGATTGACTGTCATTTCACCCGCCAACATGTTCTTCGCAAGACCGTTCGACTTCTCCCAATCTCAACCATTGATCAGACAGTCGACATCTTCACCAAAGCCCATCTTCCGGGACGTTTTCGGGCCCTAGTTTCCAAACTCAACTTGGCTCATTCTTCCCCTACTTGAGTTTGAGGGGGGGGGGGTGTTATAGTATTATTGTTAATATGTATAGTTCAGGGTCCATTGTGTAATTACATGTAACTTATCTTGTATAAATAGGTCTTTTAGGGTTTATTATTAGGTTAATCAATCTTTTGTATTCTTCTTCAATATATGAAAAGCACGGCCGCTTCCAGCCATCTCAAGTCTCATCTACCTATCAATCGAATCCCTCATCTATTCTAACATGCGTAATTTGCACATGCGTGATATTGTTGGGGATAGCAATCGGGTTGTTGTTTGGCTTTGGCGTATTCAATGACGGAATTAAAAAAACACAAAACGTATTTCGTGTTTCACGATCTCAAACATATTCTCATATTAACAGTGGTAGATCTTTCCGCTCCCCTCCTTCGTTTTAATCTCCATCATCGTTTGTAAATAAAATTACAATTAGGAATCAAATGTATTATCATTTGTAAATTTATATTCGAGTAAGTGTTTATTTAATTCAAATTAGCAATCTCATGTATAATTATTGATTTTAAACTTAAGTAAAAGGTTGATTACTAGTAATCACGATCTACCCATCACAGTACCTGGCACCTGCTTCAAGGAGCCACATATGAAGAGATATTTCAGAGTTTACGACATTTGGTAACTGGTGGAGGATGGGACCCCAAAATGGGGTAAATAAATAAATATGAAAAGAAAAAGAAAAAAAGAAAACTAACTGGTGGAGGATGGGACCCCAAAATGGGGTAAATAAATAAATATGAAAAGAAAGGGAAAAAAAGAAAACATAAAATTGGTTTTTATTTTATTGGACAAAAGTCATGAAAAAAATAGTTGAAACGAGTTAAGTATGCCATTTAATGAAATTGAGAAATGAATAAGGGAATTTATATGCAATCGGGCTAAAAATGAAAGAAAATGTCAGATTGGGGTGAAAAATGTAAGGTTGGTCAAAGTATTAAAGTCAGGGGGTCGAACGTAGTTTTTTGAAAGTTAAGGGTCAGTGTCACACGTCAACAGGCTCAAAACAGAGGGACCTGTTTCGTAAATATTCCAGACCTGCAAATCTGAAAAGGATGTGTCGATGGCCGTACTCTGAAGCGTCTTTTTAGCTTTTATTGTCAACTAAGAGCATCTCCAATGGGATGTATAAATGACTTGAGGAAAAGCTTGATGATGACTTGATGATTGAAGCATGGACTTGAAACTCACTTTACTTCTCAAAGGGTTGAGAAAGCCCAAGTCATTTGAAGTTTGGTTGTGAGAGGCCATGCTCAAGTCTTTCAAGTCTTTGGTGGGCCCCACACATTTTTTATATTTTTTTTATATTTATCAAGTCATTCTACCCATTTGACCATTGTGGATGTCCTAAGAGCATCCACAACAAAATTTCATTAGGATTGCAAAAGTACCATGTATGATTGCTAAATTAGAAATTGTAGTGGTTGTAAGTATGATTGCTAAATTAGAAATTGGTTTTGGTAATTTGCAAATGTCAAATCAGTACTTTTTGCTGATGTGACAGTGAATAATATAAGAAATTGTAGGGAATAATTTCTAAATTAGAAATTGTTTTATATTAAATCATGTTTTATGATGTTTTGTAGAGAGTATTTAATTGTAGTTTTGTAGAGAGTATTTAATTATAGTTATTTAATTAATAAAATATTTAATATTAAATTATAGTAAAAAGTAGTTAATTTTAGTTTTGTTGTTATTTGATTAAAATATAGTTTTTTATGATGAGGTGTCACTTTAAAAAGTGGGTGAAATTTCATTACTGTGGGGGATAATTTCAAGATAATTGCAAAGCTGATGTGGACCATTTGCAATTGGATGAAATTTCATTGTTGTGGATGCTCTAATAAGCCAAACGATTACATATTCATATAGCCCTTACATCCGACTACATTTTTCGTTCAAGAAACTCTGGAAATCATGGAGAAATGAGAGAGAAATCGGAGCCCTAAAGTTCCATTTCTGAAATTTCGGTTTATCGTCGTTTTGAGGTAAATACTCAACCAAACTTCATGACTTTTATGTCTATAGTTTCATTTTTAAGTCCTCTATCGATCCTTCGTAGCCTTATGTCTCGAATTTTAGTTTTGAAGGTCCGATTTCGAGTTTTTACAAATTTGTTGAAAACCGAAACTTTAAATGAAGAAATGGGACTGGATACTTGATGGTTTTTGTTGAATTTTGTTCCTATGGTTGAGGAAGACGATAATCTAGAGTTTTAGAAAAAGAATATTCGAAAAGGGTGAAAAAACGAAGCCGATTAAATGTTTTTCCGACGGCCGGCGAGTTGAAAATTCGCCGGTGCTGTCTTCCTGGTATTCTGGTAACGATGGGGCTGTTTGTTGGGCCAAAACCCCAGCTGGGCCAAGCATATATATTGGGCCATTGGGGTAATGATTTGGGCTTTCAAGGCCCTAATATTTAATATGGAGATGAATAAAAGAAGTCCTATTATATGTTTTAGAGTAAATTACACCGGTGGTCCTTGTGGTTTGTCCAAATTTTGAATTTGATCCCCAAAGTACACTATCTACGATGGTGAACTGGTGATCCCTAATTTTTTTATTTACTTTCACTCATGATTCTCTTATGTTTAATTTACTTTCATTCATGGTTCTCCTATATTTAACAGGATCATTAATGAAAGTAATCAAAAAGTTAGGGACTATCACCGTAGATAATGTACTTTAAAGATCAAATCCAAAATTTAGGTAAACCATAAGGATCACCGGTGTAATTCACTCTATGTTTTATTTGGCAAAATATATATTAAATTAATCAATGTCTATAAATTTCAGGTTTAGTTAATTAATTTATTTTCTAAACTAGTTGATATATTAGCATTTAATTAATATATTAATTTACTTAGAATATTAAATAAGCATTTAATTAATATATTAATTTATCTTAGAATATTAATTAATTAATTAATTAATTAATCAATTAATTATTTTATTCTTTCTTTAAATTTTATTTAGTGTATATTTTTTAAAAATATTATTTTTATATGTTTTGATTAATTTATGTAAATTGTTAAATAAAAAAGTTGATGATGAAGATGAAAAGAGAAATGAACCACGATTACAATTTTGAAAGCAACAGGTAGCATATAGAAGAAAGTTGTCTTATGAGAAAACAAATAGGTATGGCTTTGAGACTTGAGACGCGAAATAAGAGAAAAGCATGGGTTGGTCCGGGTTTAAATTCCTGCATCAAAGACTTGTACATTATGCTTTATGAAAGATTTGCGAATAGTATGCATTACTTTATGTTTAACGGGATGTAATTAAGAGTTTTGGTTTAAATGATTAATATAGTATAGATATATTTATAAGGCCATCCGTACCCCAAGCGGGATGGGGCTCGGGATGGCCAGCGGGGTTGCGGGGATGGGCTACGGCTCGGGGAATGGTTGCGGGAAGGGATGGAATTTGGGGATGGGATCCCGATCCATCCCGAAGGCTTTTTTAAAAAAAAAAATTTAATTAATTTTTTTAAAATTCATGCCGTTGAACGGCTCTATTACTAAAAAAAAATTATTTTTCTCAATTTAATCCTACTATATATTTAACCCTCAACCTCTTATTTCTCACACCTCTCAACCTCTTATTTCTCACACCTCTTATTTTTCACACCTCTCAACCTCTTATTTTTCACACCTCTCAAATTCTCTCAACCTCTTATTTCTCACACCTCTCAAACTCTCTCAAATTCTCTCAACCTCTATATTTTAAACAATATGGATTCGCCACAACCTGGTTCACCAACCGCATCATCATCATCCGTAGATATCGAAAGCCAAATCAGTGAGACACAACGCGCGACAAATGTTCAAGAAGTCATAAACCGGGACACTCATAATAACCTTCGGTCGGATTTGGTCGAACATATTTGGCGTATCCAAGTTCCCAACAATGACGACGAGTAGATTTTTAAATTTATTTTGTAATTTTTATTTTTAATGAATGATATGAATTTTAATTTTTATTATTTATCTTATTTTTATTTATTAAAAAATATATAAATATTTTTATTTTGTTAAATAATTAAATGTATAAATAAAAGAATTAAAATAAATGAGGTGGCAAAAGGGTTTGAGGGAATGGGGTATGAGTGTTTAGGGATCGAGTGAGGGATGAGAGAAAAGCTGATGTGGCGCTGATGTGGACATGGAATCTTTGAAATATGTCTTCCTGGGATACTGATGGCCTAAGTCCTCATGACATGACAATTATTTAAAAATATTAATAATAGAAATATAGAAAATGACAAAAAGATCACGTAAACATGTGATGGTCACGTGAGCATGGACATGAACGTTTTAATTTACCCGTTTCAAATGTATCTCGAATGATCATTTTGAACTCTTTACCAGTTACGTTATAATTTTTTTAAATAAAGTAATAAAATTTAATTTCAATAATTATTCTTTTTAACAATTATTAATATATTTAAAAAATATTATTGTTTATAAACATTTATTATTTTAAATATTTCTCATTGACATGAGTATTATAAAATCATAATTTTTTTTCTCTGTTTAGAGGTATTTTAAAATTTAGAGTTTTTACAACTTGTCTTCTTCAGAGAATAACATATCTGTTAAAACAACAAAAATATTAAAATTCATAATTTCTATATATTAATCAATGTTCTAAAAAAAATCGCCGCACAGCCGTCATGGCGTGCCATACACCAAGTCTTGTGTCTCACGCCACGTTAAGCTTGTGGCGCGTCATGTGATATTTGATTTTTCTTTACGTTTTAATGTCTTATTTGCATGTTTTTTTAATATATAACATAATTTAACTTGCTTATTAGTTATTATTATTGAATGATTGAGTAACACTATAAAACATATGTTTTTATATATAATATTATATATGAATTAGAAACTTGACACCACAAGTCACGCCATGGAAATGTCATGGTTTCGCCGTGACTCCTAAGACCTTCCGTAATGGAACCCTCAAGCCCTCAAGCCACCTCAGCGCCACATCAGCTTTTCTCCTTACCCTCTCCTTACCCTAAAGTGGAGTACCGGAACGCTCAAGCCCTCAAGCCACCTCATTTTTTTAAATTCTTTTATTTATACATTTAATTATGTAACAAAATAAAAATATTTATATATTTTTTAATAAATAAAAATAAGATAAATAATAAAAATAAAAATTCATATCATTCATTAAAAAATTAAAATTACAAAATACAAAACACTAAAAAAATAAAAATTACAAAATACAAAACACTAAAAATTATGATATTTTCTAATTTTCTCTTTTCTCGCTAAAGTAGCCCTCAAAACGTCTCCCGAAAGGTGATTATGTGAGGATATGAAAAACTCGAAGTCTTATTGATATCGTTTTTCTCGTTCGATTTCTCGTTCGAGTTCCAACCTATCTCGTTCGAGTTCGAGTTTTTTCATTTTGTACTCCATTGTATCCTCAATCTTCTCGTTGAACGTCGTCAACAACTGAGTAACACTTTCGTTCGTATTCGACCCGCTCGTATTACTCGTTGATGTTTTTTTGCCTTGTTTCTCACGATGGGTCGTTGAAGTTGCTCGACCTCGTTGACGTCTTCATTGTCATCATCGGAAGGTTTGATACGTTTTGAACCCCGCGATGAAATTGCCGTCATCGTTGGAACGGCTCCCCATTTTGGACATTTTTTGAGGACTTTCCAAGCTTGTTCGTGAGTGAAAGCAACCCTAAGTTGTGCTCGGTACCGTTCGTGTGTCGTTCGTGAAATGTCGGCCTCACTCATTCCGCTTGATCTATTAGTGACCAAGTTGTTGTAGATGCCGCCAAAAGAATTTATTTTTTTATTGAGGTCGTTGAACTTGGTGTTGAGTTGATGAATCGTTCGATAATTTTCGCAACCCATAAAACTAAAGAACACTTGTCCGATTCGGGTCCAAAAACTTTCTACATTTATGTAAATTCAAGTATAAGAATATTAACAAGAATAATAATAATATTAATAATAATAATAAAAATATTACCACCGGTTTGTGCGTTACCGACAACGGGGTCCTCCGAAACGTCAACCCACGCCGACACTAACGCGAGTTCCTCGTCTTTACTCCACATCTGTTTGGCAGCTCTATTTTCATATTTTTTGTTTTTTCCTTTTCTCGTTGGTGTCGGGTTTGATGGTTCCGGGATAGATTGTTGTGTGGAGATGAATTGTGGTGTGTGCGGGCTAGAATGTTGGGTTTCCGGAACAATGTCGTCGTCGAGATCGATTGCGGGTGAAGGAAGATTGTAGTTGGTCGGAGTAAAACCTTGTTGAATCAAACCGGGACGTGTAAATTGGTAAGGAAATTGTTGGGGAAATTGTTGGAAAAATTGTGGCGAAAATTGTGGCGGAAATTGTTGCGGAAATTGTGGCGGAAATTGTTGCGAAAATTGCGGATGATAATCTTGTTGTGAAAACGCTTGGAAACCAAGCTCCGGGTCTTCTTGCGGTTGCGGTGTATCCGGTCGGCTACGACGGGATGTAGGTGTTTTGTTTGAATTCATGATGAAATTTGAGAGAGTTTGAGAGAATTTGAGAGAGTTTGAGAGAGTTTGAGAGATTTTGGTGTGAAAAAATAAGAGGTTTGGATTAATATATATAGTGTGATTAAATTGAAAAAAAATAAATATAAATATAGCCGTTGCTAGCCGTTGGAGTTTATTTATTTTCAAAAAATTTAAAAATAAAATAAAAAAACAAACAAATCATCCGGGATCCGTATTGGAACCCTCCCAAGCCCTCAACCTACCCGAGCCCGAGCCCGAGACCGATACGGATGGCCTAAGACCATGAGTACCGCCAACCCGCGAACCCACTGAACCTTGATGCCACCTCAGCGCCACATCAACTTTTCTCTTTCCTACCCTCCTTACCCTAAAGTGGAGTACCGCTTCCTATCGAACCCACTGAACCCTGATGCCACATCAGCGCCACATCAACTTTTTTAATTCTTTTATTTATACATTTAATTATTTAACAAAATAAAAATATTCATATATTTTTTAATAAATAAAAATAAGATAAATAATAAAAATAAAAATTCATAACATTCATTAAAAATTTAAAAATTACAAAATACAAAACACTAAAAACTATGTAATTTTCTAATTCTCTCTTTCTTCGCCAAAGTTGCCCTCAAAATATCTCCCGTAAGGTGATCATGCGGGGCTATGAAAAACTCGAAGTCTTTATCAAATCGTTTTTCTAACTCGAGTTGCAACTGTTTTTCTTCGAGTTCAAGTTTTTTCATTTTGTAATCCATTGTATTGTCAACCTGATCGTTGAACGAACTTATTTGACTCAACAACTTAGTAACGCTTTCGTCCGGATTCGACCCGGTCGTATGACTCGTTGATGCCCTTTTTGCCGTGTTTCTCCCGATGGGTCGTTGAAGTTGCTCTATCTCGTCGACCCGAACATCTTCATCGTCATCATCAGAAGTTTTGGTACGTTTTGAAGCCCGTGATGTATTTGTCGACATCATTGGAACTGGATTCCATTTTGGAGATTTTTTGAGGACCTTCCAAGCTTGTTCATGGATGAAAGGAACCCATTATCCTCTCGGTACCGGTAGTGTGCCGTTTGTAAAATATCGGCTTCACTCATTCCGCTTGAAGGTGGTAGAGGTTAATATATATAGTGTGTATAATTTGAAAAAAAAATAAAAAAAAATAAAATCTCGGCGGGTTTAGCCGGGTTCCCGAACCCAACCCTACCCGCGCACCCCCAACCCGATGTGAACCCCCGTCCCCCGTACCGCCAACCCGCCCTACCCGATGCAAACCGATGGTGAACCCGGCCATGGTACCCGAGGTGGTACGCACGGCCTAAAGTTTCATCAAGAAATCTCAAAAACAAAAATCTCCAACTTGAAAGTCACTTTTCTTATCCATTTTCAATATTTATGGTGTTGAAATTTGAGATGTAGTTTTTTTTCTCTTCTTATTAGATCCCAAACACCATTTTTGATTTTTTAATTATATATATAATTATAGAGATAGGTTCATACGAGAACGTTAACTATTTAAGAAAAAACAACCGCTGTGTACAAAATCATATATGATTCACGTACAAAATCATATATGATTACGCGACTTTTCCCGCCACTTTAAGTCGCGGTCAAAGTCGAGTGTGTTCAGTTTTTGCAGTTAATATAAAATCACATGTGATTTTACAAATATTTGTTGTTTCCTTGTTTTCTTAAATAGTTAACGTTTTCGTTTGAATATAATATTATATATATATATATATATATATATATATAAATTTATAACTATTTTTTAATATTTGTTATTTAAATATGTAGGGTATTAGGCCATGAGTACCGCCTACCCACGAACCCACTGAACCCGAATGCCACCTCAACGCCAAACCAGCTTTTCTCTTTCCTACCCTCCTTACCGTAAAGTGGAGTACCGCCAACCCACGAACCCAATCCTACCCGCTACCTACCCGCCCACACCCACCCTCTTCGCCACTTCTCACAACATTCCTCGGGTTCCACCGGGTTCCCGAACCCTACCCTACCCGATCCCCTCTACCCGCCCCTACCCGATCCCCTCGTACCGCCCTACCTGCCTACCCGACCTACCCGATACCCCAAGCCCGCCATGGTACCCGTCAGTGGCGGATCCAGAAATTTTACTGATGGGGGTCGGAAATTTAGTCATGGCTGCGTGACCATGTGGTTAATAATGTTCTCTAATCAAATATCTTCATCTTATTTATCGATTTACCCAAAATGATATTTCGTAACCTTTTTTTTTTCTTTCAGACGGAGCACAAAGAAAATCATTCAAACCAATTTTCTAGGCATCGAGTTACTAGAGTTAGGTTGGATACTATTACAAGAATCGTTACCGCCCCTACCAGGTACGGACGTTGGTCATTATTTTTCAAATTATTTTCCATTTTCTAGCGGAATAACAAATAATTAACAATTAGATATCAATTAACAAACCCTAACAACAAAATAATTAACAAAAAAGAAACTAATAATTTGTCATCAACTAATAAACGATAACCGTATTAATTTACAATTAACAAAAATTAACAATTAGGCATCAACTAACTAACTCTAACAGTTAACAAAATAAATTACATCTATTAATAAACTCTAACCCTAACAATTAACAAAATATTAGCGGTTAGGTATCAGCTAACAAACCCTAATCTTAACAATTAACAAAAATTAACAATGCGGCATCATCTAACAAACCATAAACATAACCGTATCAGTTAACATAAAAATTAAAACTTAAACATCAACTAATAAATTTTAAACCTAACAATTAACAAAAATTAGACATCAACTAACCACCTTAACCTTAATGATATATTAAAAAATAAATTATATAAAATATAGTTAATGAAACTAGGCTAAAAGAAATTTGAGGGGGTCAAATCCTATATCTATTGGGGTAAAAAACAATCAAAAACAATATATATTTTTTGAAGTGATAAAATTTACTATATAATAATCAAACTAATTTGAGATTCTATGGGTGTCATTGGCACCCCTTGCTTAAACCATGCGTCCACCCCTAGTACCCGTGAGCGGTACGCACGGCCTAAGGCTTGAGGCTTGGCCTTGCCGGCACGTCATGTCTCACGCCATTTAGACCTTGATTTTAATATTCTTAAAAAAAATTAAAAAAGAAGAAGAAATTTCTAAACTTAGAATACAAAAGAAAAAAAATATAGATATGTGTTTGGAGTCCTCGGAGATGCACTTATAACAAGCGTTTTCAATTTTAATAATCTAAAAACCATTTAATGTTTCTTTACCACATTTTTTATTTTCGGTTTTTATTAAAGAGAAATTAATTAAAATACCCCAACTTCAAAGATGACTTACCAAAATACCCAAAAAAAATTCAAGTTTACCTAAATGCCCAAAATTTCCGCGATGATGCCCGCGATGGCCCGCGATCGAGGCCCGCGATGGGGACTGAAAATGTAAATAATGTCGCAAAATTTTTCACTTTCAGTCCTTGACCGCGATCACGGGCACTCGTCGCGGAAATTTTGGGCATTTAGGTAAACTTGAATTTTTTTTGGGTATTTTGGTAAGTCATCTTTGAAGTTGGGGTATTTTAATTAATTTCCCTTTATTAAATTTTAATTTTTGCATTTATATGATAGTACTTCAAAATATATACCAATTATTATATATTCACATTGTTTTTATCATTAAAAGTTTCTCATTTTTGATTATATTTATGTATATATATTGTTAAATATTTAAGGTCGGGTTAGAGGGGTATGTGCATCCCGGCCCCATCTCCAATTTACAAACTCGCAAAGTTCATTCTTGTAGGTTACATGTTCAAGTCCTACAAGATTACTGAGAACTTTCCTAGCTGTTCCTCGGGATCCCTGAAATTAATCGAGGTATGCACAAGCCGACGCAGACACTCATGATTAACAACTAAAAACTCACAAGTATCCCATTTCTAGTCAAATCGAAGATTCCCTGTTAGATCTGAAGTTTTGTCAATAAACACAAGTGTTGGATCTGAGTAGAAGACTCCGAGTTCTGAGTTAGAAGACTCAGAAGTTCTGATCTGAGAAGTCTCGAAAAGATTACAAGTATGAAAGTCTGAACAGAAGGGTCAGAGTTCTGAGTAGGAGACTCAGAACTTCTGAGAATGAAGATGAAAATATCACAAGTGCTGAAGGAAGTTCTGAGAAGCTTTATCAGAAGAATGTTCAGAAGTTCTGAACAACATGTTCAGAACTTATGACATGATATTTTCCTTTATATCCTGTTAGTTAAATAGGACACATGTAATATTCCTATTAGTCTTTCACATATATGTACTGTAGCTTTAGTATTTCCTTACAGTATATATAGCTGTTAGCACTGTTCAGCTAACTAACTTTCCCGCATATCTTTGTATTCAACTTTTGTAATCTTTGAGAGATTCTCTCTCTAGATTTGTAATCTGTTCTTAATTGAATACAAGTGTGTTGATCTAATTCTCTATCATTTGCTATTTTGATTGTTCATATTGATTTGAATCCTGGTTTCTACACTTGGTATCAGAGCCTATCAACAAACAAATTCGTTCGAGATCGTGTTCTTGAGGGTTTCTTGATCGCATTCTTGAAGATTTTTTGATCAATTCTTCAATTGATTCCGCTGCTACTTGAATTTATTGAATTCTTAGCAATTCTTGAATTCATTCTGTGTTTGTTCAAGAAATTGAATTTGTCTCTCTGTTGAATCATCTTACAATCATGTCTTCGAAAGAATTTCTATCTATGGGTTCCGAAACAAAACCTCCCGTTCTTATTCCAGAGGAATATCAGCAATGGAAGATTCGTATGATTCAGTTCTTAGACAGCATCGATGAGAATCTTATGATTTCAATTCGTGAAGGTCCAATCGAAGTTTATGTTGATGTACAAGCTACATCTGCGACTGACACTACTCCTGAAATTCCTGCTACCAGAGTGAAGAAACTGTTTTCACAATACACAGAAGCACAAAAACAGAGACATGCAATTGACAAAAGAGCCATTACTTTGATGACTTTAGCTGTTCCAAATGAAGTTTTCAATAGAATCGATAGTGGAACATCGGCAAAAGAGATGTGGGATGAACTGGAAAAGCAGATGTTGGGTACACTCAAATCAATTCAAGCAAAACTAAATCAAAGCATAAATGCTTATGAGAGGTTCAAAGCAAAAGAGTCAGAAAGTCTTACACAGACATACAACAAGTTTTGCACAATCCTAAATGATCTAAGGAGGAATGGCCTGAAGAAAACAAAGTCAGAAATTAACTATAAGTTTCTGACTTGCCTGAATTCAGAATGGTCATCTTTTGCAATAAGTCTCCAAATGAACAAAGACATGTGTGAGGAAGATCTGAACGATCTATTATGTGTTGGTGGTGGAGGAAAAGAAAAGTGTGTCTGATCAGTTGGCCCTATTATCAGAAAGAAAGACAAAAATCACTAAAACAGCAAAGAAATATGTATTTTTGTCTGAAATTCCAAAGTTAAAAGAAGAGTCTGATGATGAAGAAGAATCTGAGGAAGATGCTAATATCAAACTGATTGCTGAGAAGTTAGCCTTGTTAACAAATACTTTTAACAAGAGATATGGTAAAAGTAAATTTCAGGGTAAATACAGAAAAGAACAGGGGAGTTCAGAAGAAAGGTATAAGAAGAGAGAAGATATAGAAGAAAGTAAATATGAGAAGAAAGAAGAGAAGAAGGAAGAGAGAAAAGAGAAAGATTTATGTTTCAAGTGTGGGAAATCTGGTCATTATGCTAGGGATTGCAGAGTGAAAGTGGTAAAGGATTATGAATATTACACCAAGAAGGCTCAGCTAGCAAAAACCAAGGATAGTGGAATTGCAATGTTAGCAGAACAATAGAATTGGTTGTACTACACTTCTGATGAAGAGGATTGCATTCATTTTTCTCAGATGCAAAGTTATATGGCTAAGATGAAAGATGAAGGTGATTCTGACTATAAAGATGATGGTTCTGAATCTTCAACTGAGGTACATTCTGCTCTTGAAATTGACCTAATGACTCAGATTGGTAATATGAATGCTGAATTTGTTAAACTAAGAAAACAAATAAAAGGTGAAAGGATTTTAGTTAACAAATTCAGAACAGAAAAGGAAATAATTAAAGAACAGTTTGAAGAATCTGAGGTTGAGAAACAAAAAATCAGAAAAGAGAATTCTGAGTTTTTGAAAAAGATTTCTGAATTAGAAGGTAAACTCTCAGAAATAAAAAATGAGAAGGTTGATTTACAGATTAAATATGATTTGTTACTTAATGAAAGGAAAAATCTTTATACCAAAATCAAAGAGTTGGAAGATCTTAATTTAAAAAGAGGTCAAACTCAATAGACCTTGAATCTTCTCACTAGCAATGTTAAAGATACAAGATTTTATAATCCAAAATGGGATTAGGTTTGGAAGAAAATGTTGTTTTAAAAAGAGCTCCAATAAATCTTTATGATTTTGACAAGCTTCAAGTTCCCAAACCAAAAATCCCAGAGATTGTTGAAGTTTTTGTGAGACCTGCTAGTTCTATAACAAGTTCAGATAATTTACAAAAATCAAGTCCTGTAAAAGCAAAAGAAACAGTTTCTGAAACAAAATCTGAGAAGTCAGATATTTCTGAAGACAAGGTTAAGAAAGAAATTTCTAAACCAACAGAAGAGAAACCAAGATACAATGATACTAAATTCAAATATGACGCTCTGAATGTCAGTTACAAAAATAAACAACCAAGTTTTTCATATCCTGACATTGAAAGTATATTTGATACAAGTAAGGTTTCTGAAACAGTTAATCAGAAGTCCGAGTCTTCTAATCAGAATTCTGACTCCATTAGTCAGAACTCTGAGTCTGAAGGTCAGAATTCTGAGTCTGTTAATCAGAATTCTGATTCAAGCAGTCAGAACTCTGAATCAACTGAAAATTCTCAATTTACTTCAGAAAGCTTTTCAGAACTTGAAAAGAGATTTAAACTTGTTAGTCAAGAACTTGAGGACTTAAGAAAAACTTTTGATGAGCTTGAAAATGATTACTGTGATGTAGATTTCAAACTGGATCAAGTTTTAAAGGAAAACAACACTTATGTCCAGAAAATAACAGAGCTTGAGAAGTTAAAGGCTGAGTATGATCTTTTCAAGATTAATGCCTTAAAAGAGGATAAGAAATTCTTTGATGAATCAAGTACATTTGAAAATGGTGAATCATCCAAATCATCTGCTAAATCTGTGAAATTGAATGTTTCAGAAAAAGAGGAAAGCAAAAGGAAAGATGATCTGAAAAGAGTTTCTGAGAAGATTGGATTGAATTTTACTTCTGAACCAAAAGAAAATAGTTCTTGTAAGAAATGCAGTTGTAATCTGAAAACTTGCAATAAAAATGAAAAGATTTATGGTACAGATCTATTGTCTCTTGCAAGAAAGAATCTCAATTGTGTTCAATGTGGTAGTGATTCTTTTCAACACTCTCAGAAAAGTCCAATCATAATAACATTTGTTTCTTTTATAAGAAAAGACCTTCAGAATTCAGAAAAGAAGAATGTTTTTGTTCCTCAAACTCAGATAAAAGAAAAGAAGATTGACAACATCTCTCAATCTAAACCAAAAGGAAAGAAGAATGAAAACATGTTTCAAAACAAAGAAAAGAAGACTGAAAATGTTTCTCAGTCTAAATCAAAAGTTTTCAAGAAGAAAAGAAACAACTTTGTAAACAGAAAATGTTTTGACTTCATCAAAGTACAAGGAAAGTGGTGCTTAAAAGAAGATTTTGAATGGAAAGTTAAAGGATCATTTGTTAAATCAGATATCAAAGCTAACAAAGAAGGACCCATTCCAATATGGGTACCTAAATCTAACTAAACTGTTTTTGCAGGGCTGTCATGTGTGGTTTTTAGATTCTAGAGCTTCAAGACACATGACAGGTCATAAGTCTTCTCTGTCAAACTTCACAAAAAAAGCTGGAGGAGCAGTAAATTTTGGCAACAACAGTAAAGGGCAAGTTAAAGGGTATGGGGATTTAACAAAGGGAGATCTGACCATTCAAAAAGTTTTCTATGTGGAAGGATTACAACATAATTTGTTCAGCATAAGTCAGTTTTTGGATAGTTTCTGTCAAATCAAGTTTAACATCACAGGATGCATGATTTTAACTGAGAATGACATAAAAGTCTTCTGGTCCAAAAGACATATGGACTTATTTGTGGTTAATTTTTCAAAAATACAAGCTTTAACCCCTGTCTGTCTATTATCAAATGCAATTGCAAATGAATGTTGGCTTTGGCACATAAGATGTTCTCACTTAAATTCAAGGATCTGAACAATCTTGTTGGTAAACATCTAGTCAAAGGACTTCCAAAGATCAAGTTTGAGAAGGAATCATTATGTTCAGCATGTGAAATGGGCAAAATGAAGAAGAGTTCTCATAAGATAAAAATGGATTCATCTTGCAAATCACCATTAGAGATGCTACATACAGATCTTTGTGGTCCTATTTCAGTTCAATCAATGGGAGGAAAGAAGTATATGCTAGTTATTGTGGATGAATATTCAAGATACACATGGGTTGAATTCTTAAGAGCTAAGTCAGAGGCTGCTGAAACACTGATTAATTTCATCAAAAGAATTCAAGTCTTCTTACAGCTTCCAGTTCAGAAAATCAGAAGTGATAATGGAACAGAGTTCAGAAATGAGACTCTTCAGACCTTTCTTCAAAGTTCTGGGATTTCTCATAATTTTTCAGCTGTCAAAACTCCTCAACAAAATGGTGTTGTTGAAAGGAAGAATAGAACTCTAGTTGAAGCTGCAAGAACCATGTTGGCATACTCAAACCTTCCAACCTTCCTATGGGCTGAAGCCATAGCCACTGCTTGTTTTACTCAGAACAGAACTTTAATCAATAAAAGACTTAATAAAACTGCTTATGAACTGATTAACAAAAGAAAACCACTGATTAGATTTGTTTTTCATATTTTTGGATGCAGATGCTATGTTCTCAAAGATAGAGAAAATCTTGGCAAATTTGATAAAAAGGCAGATGAAGGATACTTTGTTGGGTATTCACTTACTTCCAAAGCATTCAGAATCCACAATAGAAGAACCAAGAGAATTATGGAAAGCATCAATGTTACTTTTGATGAATCAAGAATGAAGACTTCTGAACAAGACATTTCAGAACTCAGACAAAATAAGACAAAAATGACTTCTGAAACAGCTTCTAATCCTAACTGTTCAGAACTCAATAAATTGTTTAAGGATGCATTTTTGGAACTAACTTCTGAATCTTATGCAGAATATGAAAATTCGAAAATGGTTCAAGAAATGAAAAAGGGAACCTCAGAAGTAGTTCACACAACTGTAATTTCTGATACAGGTCCATCTGAGGAATGTCCAACTTTGATCAATACAAGTGATGAAAATTCTGATCCTTGTACTCAGAATTCTGATCAAGGTACTCAGAATTCTGATCAAGATACTCAGACTTCTGATCGGGGAACTCAGAACTCTGAACAAGTCATTCAGAATTCTGACTTCAATGCTCAGAATCCAAACTTGTATGTTACACCTCAACATGTTTCAGAACAAGGAGACAGTTCAAAATTACAAGCTATCATTGATGAGAATGATACAAACAACAATTTTTCAGAGATAGATGTGCTTCCTAGTTCAAACAAATGGACAAAAGACCATCCTATTCATCAAGTGATAGGAGATCCATCAGTAGGAGTGAAGACTAGATCAGCAACAACAAATGAAGCAATGTTTGCAGGATTTTTAAGTGTAATTGAGCCTAAGAAAGCAAATGAAGCCCTAGAGGATCCAGACTGGATATTAGCAATGCAAGATGAACTGCTACAGTTTGAAAGAAACAAAGTCTGGAGACTTGTTCTAAAACTAGAAGGAAAGTCTATAATTGGAACTAAATGGGTATTCAGAAACAAGAAAGATGAGTCAGGTGTTGTAGTCAGAAACAAGGCTAGATTGGTTGCAAAGGGATATTCACAACAAGAAGGAATAGATTATGATGAGACATTTGTACCTGTGGCCAGAATAGAAGCAATCAGAATATTTTTGGCCTATGCTGCACATAAGAACTTCAAAGTATATCAAATGGATGTCAAATCAGCTTCTCTGAATGGTATACTAAATGAAGAGGTTTATGTCTATGAACCAGAAGGTTTTGTTGATCCTGAGTTTCCAGATCATGTTTATGTTTTAGATAAGGCATTATATGGTCTGAAACAAGCACCAAGGGTCTGGTATGACACTCTAACTCAACACTTATTAAAATCTGGTTTTAAGAAAGGTAAGATTGACACTACTTTGTTCCTGAAGAAAAAGGGTGATGATTTAATTCTAATTCAAATATATGTAGATGACATAATATTTGGTTCTACAAGTGTAGAATTATGTACTGAATTCTCAAAAGTCATGGAATCAGAATTTGAAATGAGCATGATGGGAGAATTGAATTTCTTCCTTGGTCTTCAAGTAAAACAGTTACCAAATGGTATTTTTATAAACCAAGGAAAATATGTAAAAGATATTTTAAAGAAGTTTAAGATGTCTGATTGTGCTTCTATGAGAACACCTATGGCTACAAATATAAAGTTAGATGCTGATCTCAATGGAGTTCCAGCAGATAAAAAGATTTATAGAGGCATGATAGGATCTTTGCTTTATATGACTGCTAGTAGACCAGACATTATGTTTGCTACCTGTTTTTGTGCTAGATTTCAATCAAATCCAAAAGAATCTCATTTGCTAGATGTTAAGAGGATCTTAAGATATCTGAAAGGTTCACCAGACTTGGGCCTTTGGTATCCAAAAGAGACTGATTTCAAATTAACTGGTTTTACTGATGTTGATCATGCTGGAAGCAGGTTGGACAGGAAAAGTACATCTGGTGCTTGTCACTTTTTGGGAGATAAAATTGTGAGTTGGGCTTCAAAGAAGCAAAACTGTGTATCCACTTCAACTGCAGAAGCAGAGTATGTAACTGTTGCTGCTTGTTGTTCTCAAACCTTGTGGATGAGAACACAACTCATGGACTATGGATATCAACTCAACAAGATTCCCATATACTGTGATTCAGAAAGTGCTATTGCTATTACTCAGAATCCTGTTCAGCACTCAAAGACCAAACATATTGATGTGAGGTATCATTTAATTAAAGACTATGTTGAAAAGGGAACTATAGAGATGCACTTTGTGCATACAAAGTATCAATTGGCTGACTTGTTCACAAAGCCTCTTGATCACAAAAGGTTTACTTTTCTCATATGTAAAATAAGAATGCTTAATCTAACTAATTGATTATATTTGCTATTTTTCAGAAATGAAAATTTTTCTAAGTAAAATTTTCTGAGTAGAGTACTCAAAACTCTGATTCTCTTATTCAGAATTCTAACTCTTCAGTTCAGAACTTCTGAGTCTTAAGATCAGATCTTCTGAGTTATTACTTCAGAAATCTAACTTTAAATATTTTTGGATTAGGTTATTCAGAACTTCTGACTACCTTTCAGAAATCATTTCTGAGAAATACAAGTTTTTTTCAATTTTGTTGATTATCCATTTCTAATAATTTTTCATATATATACCTTTATGTCTAATATGTGTTTGAGTACATGCTAAAGTCAAAGGGGAGCATTGATATCTTTCAGAATTCATTCTGAGGTGCTTACAAGGTTTGTATTTCTATTTAATCTCAATGATCATTTTAAGAAGGACAAGCTTTAAATGATAAAATATTTTTTCACTTGTTCAAACTACTTCTGGATGATTAAAAGATTTATATAATCAGAAGTTGATTTTAAATGAATTTTGGTTCCAAGGAATTTTCTTCTGAACTGTGTACTCAGAACTTCTGAGTATGCTTTCTCAGACTTCTGAGCGTGTTATTCAGAACTTTTAACTTGTGTTAATTTCTATTCAATAACATGTGTCAGTCTCTCATTCAGTGAACTTGCCACGCTTCATTTAAATATCTTCTGTGGCATTTCACGGTGTTTGAATTCGTTATAACTCTGACAAAAAGCACTTTTCACCGTTAAAACCTTTCAGCTTCGCGGATTTTAAATAGACCTTGAAATCCCTCTTTCAAATTTTATTTGAATTCCAAGAGTGAACAGTGAGAAACGCACAATTCATGAGTTCTTTGTTCTTGTTTTCTTTCAAAATTCCACATTACGATCATGTCTGGTTCAAGAAGAAGTAGAGCCATTTCACTACATTCATCAAAATCATTGATGGAATCAGATGATGAAGAAGTTCAAAGACCTGAACATAGAGCCGTAGACGAAGGGGAAATAGGAGAAAACATTGTGCAGGGTAATGTTGGAGGAGAAGCAGGGGATAAACATATGGCTGAATCAGAGGGAAACGCAGGAGAGGGAAATGAAAATATTCAACACGAACAGAGTGCGGCTAGGTCAGTAATGTCGTCTAGAAATATTTCTGGTGAGAGGATTGTTCCTGAGAGTGAGTATTTGGAATTATTAGAAAATAATTGTGTGTTGAAACCTGATGTAACCATTTTCAAAGAGGAACATAGGATAATCATCGAATTGCTGAAATATCATCCTTATAAGAAATGGTTTACTATGAAGAAGAGTGTCCCTGTTCAGTACATACAACAATGGTGGAAACATTTGGAGTTAAAGGGAAACAATTTTGAATCTGAAATAGGGGGAGTTACTGTATCTATCAATATACAGTTCATGAGAACAATGTTGAGGCTACCAGAAAAAGATGAGTTAGTAGGAAGATTAGATTTTGAAGATTCTCCACTAACAGAGGAGTTAATTGCTGAGTTTAAAATATTGGGTTACAATGATGAGTTGAAGACTTTAAGTTTATTTAGGAGAAACAAATTACCACCGATTTGGGCATTTCTCTTTAACACAATCAACAAGTGTCTTTCTGGGAAAAACAATTATGTGGATCAAGGGTTAAAGCAAATTTTGCAGATCTTTCATGGATTTGTAAAGAATATGCACTATGATTATGCTTCTATCTTATGGGAAGATATGAAGAGTACTTTTAAGAGGAATTAGAAGGCAAAGGAAAAGAGAACAAAGGATAAGGTACTCACTTACATACCTTATTTGAGGTACTGGCAGATGGTAATTTGGCATGCAATGGATCAAGACAGAAATATACCAAGAAGATCAAATGAGGAACATGGACCTATCTTTTATATGGGTAAAATGATATTTCTGCTTACAAACTTGCAAATTTTCCAAATCATAAACTACTTCCAAGATCACTTAGGCAATATATTCCAAGGGAGAGTGAGGCATTAAAAGCTTATTTTGCCTCTGTGGGATTTGAACAGCCTCAGATCCCTACCCATGAGGAACAACCTGAGATGAGAGGTGAGGGGTCAATTCAAAATAATAAGGGGGAGAATGTTCTGGGGGGAGAACATTTTGAGAGAATAGAGAGGGAAAATTCTGAGAGATTGGTTAGTATGGGAAAGGAAAAACAGAAAGAGAGTGGTGAGGATGAGAGAATGTTAACAGAACTTGAAACAGAAAGAGGTAATTTTGATCCAGCTGAACTTATCCGGGCAGCCACATCTACTGTTGGTTCACAACTCTTGGTGACTAACATTAGGAAACACCACTTCGCCCATGGTGGAACTTGATAAATCCATCCCTAGCCCCTCAGAAGCATTCAAACATGCTACTGTTTCAATTCATATAGGGGAACCATCCCAAACTCATTTGGAGGGAGGTGATAAATCCCAAAAGTTCATTCAACACATAGAGTCTGAACTACACAATAATGTTCAATTTGGGCCTAAATTTTTTTTCAACACAAGCACATCACAGGAATTTCGTATTCCTGTATCAACATCCATAGACACTCCTATTATTGGTTGTCAAGGATTGGATGGAAGTCCTGGTGAAGTGAACATCTTAAAAGCTTCATTACACAGTGCCTCTGTGGTACATGATGTCTTTGTGGCATCTACAGGCCATGGGCTCTCTGAGCACATGAAAACTGGAGAATCTGTTCCTCCAGGTTCACTGTTAGAACCTTCTGAATTTGAAAAGATTCAGAAACAAAATCAGGAGTTGGAGGAGAAAGTTGAAAAATTGGAGAGTACGGTGGATTCCTTGAAAAATGAGGTGAAGGAACTCAAAATCATGTTAGAAGGGAAAGCAAAGTCAGTTGAATCAAAGGTGGATGAAATGAAAGGGTCCTTGGAATCTCACAAAAAGGAGATCAAGGATAATATGTCAGAATTTCAAAAAGAGTTGGTAAAGAATATGAATGATATGAAAACTTCACTGTTACAAGCATTCGGCTCACATCTTGCAACTATGTCAAAGCCACTAGCCATTATGCCTGTGTCAGTAGCTGAACCTGAATCAGAATCAACTCAGTCCAAAAGGAAGTTTGATGATAATGATCCTCATGATCATCAAAAGGGGGAGAAAAGGCAAAAGATTTGTTTTGAGGTTGATAAACAAAGCACTGAGTTAGAAAAGTCAGCAGATATTGGGATAGAAGATTTTGAGTTAGCAGATATGCAGCTAGCAGATGCAGAGGTCCAGAATATAGGGAAATCTCAGATTTCTAATGAGATTGAAAAAATGTTTGAAGAAACAGAGGAAGCTGAAAAATCAGTAGAAGTTCAGACAATAAGTTCAGATACTGAAAGTATCACTGATAAAACAGAGGAATTGGATCTGAATACAGGATGTGAAGTGAATTCAAATGAAACTGATATTATTATGGCTGATGAAGAGACAGTTGAGATGGAGATAGCAGATCTGAGCAGTAATGCAGAAGTAACAATTATTTTTGGGTCAGATGAAGTGAAAATAACATATCAGAATGTTGTGTTAGAAGAAGTGATGGCAGATGTTTCTGAAGATAGTATGATTGAAAGCTCTGAAGTGAACTCTTGCACAAAGATTGTTCCTTATGAAAGAAGAGAACTTCTTAATTCTGAAATGGAAGAAAGAAGATTGAATGAGGCTCTGATAAGGAGGATGCATAATGGGTTGGTCAGAGCACTGAATACTCAGAATGTTCAAAGGGCTATTAGAACAGTGAGGCCTATTGATCTGATGGGAGAGCCTAATTGTATGATTGAATATACAAAGGACTTTAAAAGAGAGATTGCAGAGCACTACTTGGATGATGTGTCAGAAGAGGATCTTGAAAGAATTACAGATTTCTTTCAACCTCCATTGTTTATGTACAGAGATCCAATCATCATTCCTAGATTTGATTTGCCAATTCAAGAAGAACCTATCTGTGATTTTATTCTAGAAATGAAAAATACTCCTTTGGCAAGGAATTTTCTCTTTGATATCTTTCCTGAAGACAACTATGATTCACTTTATTGCCAAGATGATGAATTTGTTGAAGTTGAGCATTTTGTTGATGGGTACTTAGATCAGAGACTGCAAATGGTCTATTATGAGGCCTTCAATAGATTCAGAAATTCAGATGAAAGATTATGTCTGAAGAAAAGGATTGTTAGCATTCTGGCATTTCAAACTGAAGAATTTGCTGAACTCAAGTTTGTTGTTATTGAGGCTCTGAGGGAGGGTAATATTAAAGTCAAGTTTACAAGCTTTGATTTTCACAGATTGTTCTTGGAAGATCAAATTTTCTTGGTGAAATTCTTTGCAAGTACAGAAGAATCATGGATGGAGCTTGAATGTAGAAGAATATTGGGGATATATGTTAGAAATCTATGTCTGTATGATTTTCAGATGGCTATTGAAATAAGAAGAAAAAAGTGCAATCTGACTCACCCTATCAGAACTTTAAATGAAGTAAATAGTGTTGTTGGCTTTTCAGGAGAAAGAGGAAATGAGAAGTTTGTTTATTCAGAGTCAAATAAAACAATTTTGTTCAGACTGAATGATTTTGGTGAAATACAGTGATGCTACTTTGAAATATACTTTGATGAGAATGGAAACTTTTGTTGAGAAAGTCAGAGTTTCTTCAAAAGAAAGATGTATAAGATGTGTGAAAGAAAGAATGGAGTTCAGAAACAGAATCAGAAAGTGTAATGAATGGATGCTTTCAGAAGTAAACTCTAAAAAGTTGCTACATGTTGACTTTGTATTTCCTGCTGAATATGGAGTAAATGGAGTTTATTCAGAAGAAATTGAAGAAGATATTCCAGATCTGTTTTCACAAGATGTTCAAATGAAAGATGCAGATCAACCAGAAAAGTCTGAGGCTAATGAAGAAGAAATACCTATTGATGTCAATGGATACTTTCTGGAGTATGCTCTTCCAAACTTCTTTCAACCAAGAGAAGTAAATTTTCAGAGTGTATATCATGACAAGCCAGAATTCTCAAGATTATTTCGTGCTGAGTTATCAAGACACATAGCAAAGCCAAAAGAATCAGTTTATTCAGAGTTCTTAATCACTGGAATAAGAGAGTTGATGGTCAAGAAATTCTTGAAGAATGAGTATTATGCATTTGAGGTTCTGAGAGAAGATGGAAAAGTCTACTATTTCACTGAGGCTGATTTTGAAAATATCTCAGTAACAGACTTCTACAGGCTTTACAATTTGTTAACAAATAAAGACTGCAGTAAGTATAAAAAGGAGAGAGGAGCATTTGCTGTGGTAAGAAGTGCTATGTTCTACATCCTGAGATGGTATGGATATACAGATTTTCAGATTGCTCTGTATTTACAAAGACCATGTGTTTACCTCTCCAAACCAAATAATGATCATGAAAACTTGAATCTTCTGAAGAGTGGAAACGTTGTGAGATATCCAGAGTTGGGAGTTTTCTTGAGGAATGACAGAGATGAAAAGATTTTCTTCAGACCAAAAGAAGTGGAAAAATATTGTTCTGGAACTCTGAGGTTTATCAAACATAGCTTGGAGAAAAAGTTACAAAAAGGAAAACAAGTTGAAGAGATACAAGAGATCATAGAAAAGATTAATAAAAGACTTAATCTGAGGAATGTACTTGTTTTAAAATTCGTTCCTGCTTTAAAAGAATATGATGATGCAAAGTACCAGTTTATTTGACAAAAAGGGGGAGATTGTTAGATCTGAAGTTTTGTCAATAAACACAAGTGTTGGATCTGAGTAGAAGACTCAGAGTTCTGAGTTAGAAGACTCAGAAGTTCTGATCTGAGAAGTCTCGAAAAGATTACAAGTATGAAAGTCTGAACAGAAGGGTCAGAATTCTGAGTAGGAGACTCAGAACTTCTGAGAATGAAGATGAAAATATCACAAGTGCTGAAGGAAGTTCTGAGAAGCTTTATCAGAAAAATGTTCAGAAGTTCTGAACAACATGTTCAGAACTTATGACAGGATATTTTCCTTTATATTTTGTTAGTTAAATAGGACACGTGTAATATTCCTATTAGTCTTTCACATATATGTACTGTAGCTTTAGTATTTCCTTACAGTATATATAGCTGTTAGCACTGTTCAGCTAACTAACTTTCCCGCATATCTTTGTATTCAACTTTTGTAATCTTTGAGAGATTCTCTCTCTAGATTTGTAATTTGTTCTTGATTGAATACAAGTGTGTTGATCTAATTCTCTATCATTTACTACTTTGATTGTTCATTTTTTTTGAACGGCAATGCGGCATCGAACCCACGAACGACTACCACGAACACACGCACGTACACCGTCCCGGCGGTATCGGACATCCAAGGGCAGCCCACTAATCCGCCGCATCCGCAGCCCAGCTTACGCTTGGGCCTATTCCCAACCACAATGGGCTGGGGCGATAGCCCAGTCTTCGACTGGACCACCTAAGGACGGCCCAACCAGAGGTTAGGCGGGTATCTCAGACATGCTTACCACAGGGTTCGAACCCTGGTAGTCAGAGATACCATCCACTGACCCCCAAGGATGTTACCTTACCACTGGGCTACACATGCTTTGATTTGATTGTTCATATTGATTGTAAGATTGTAAGATTGAATCATGGTTTCTACATTCCCCAAACAAACCAGGTTCATGTATCAAATTTCCCGTTGGGTACAAAAAATTTCAATTTTCAATATGTATTTTTAACTTTTATTTTTGGGTTATTTCTAGCCTTTTTAGTTTGAATGGTGTAAAGTAAATATCAATAAATCAAACTGTTTTGATGCTTTATTGATCAGAAAAAGGCTCTTTAAATAGAGCAATTACAAATAACAGAAAGAGCTAAAAAAGGAGAAAAATACTCTAACTACTGCTACGTGAATTGAAATTTTCTACCCCTACAAAGTAGGAGCTTTATTTAGAGACTAAATCAAATCTGCTAGATCAACTATCCATTAACATTTCCTCCCCCAAACTGAGCTTCCAGCAGATGACTCAGTTTGTAACTTCAACTTTCGAACACCGAGCATTTCACGAAATTTACGAAACGTCTCAAGCTTCACAGGCTTCGTCATTATATCAGCAATTTGTTCCTTAGTGTCACAGTAATCAAGCTTGATCTCTCCATTTTTAACCAACTCACTCAAGAAGTGAAACTTTACTTTGATGTGCTTGGTCCTACCATGAAACACCGGATTTCTGGAGAGCTGTTGTTGCATAAAATTGTAATACACCCACATCTGGTCTGATTGAAGCTTTAAAGAACTCCTCTCATCCAGATACTTCGACAAGCACATACACAAGCAGCTACGTATTCTGCCTCCATGGTGGAGAGAGTGACAACATATTGCTTTCGTGAACTCCATGCCACGGCTGCTCCACTTATCAGAAACACATATCTAGAAGTGCTCTTCTCGCTGTCTGCATCCCCTGCGAAGTCACTGTCTGTATAGGCTTTGAGGTCACCTTCTAAACCCTTTCTATAGAATAAGCCTAACTCCATTGTCCCTTTGATATAACGAAGCACTCGCTTTACTGCAAGCAGGTGAGCTTCCTTCGAACAGGCCATGAATCTACTCAAAAAACACACCACGTACATGATATCCGGCCTTGTAGCAGTTAAATACATCAAGCACCCAATCAATTGATTATATAATGTGGCATCGATGGCTTCACCTCATTCTTCCTTGGACAGTCTGGTTCCAGGGACTATCGGGTTATCCACAACATTACAGTTTTCCATGCCAAACCTGGCGACAACTTCTTGTGCATATTTTCTTTGGCCAAGAAAAATTCCATCTTCAGTTTGTTGTACCTCAACCCCCAAGAAGTACTTGATCTTTCCGAGGTCCGTCATATCAAACTCCTTCTTCATGGAAATCTTGAGATCTTCACAGAGTTTTGGGCAGTTTCCTATGAAAATTAAATCATCGACATAAAGGCTTACCATGATGAACCTATTATTGCTCTCACACTTGAAGAAAAGTGTGTGTTCTTGACTGCACTTCGAGAATCCTTTGCTTAAGAAGTATTCCTCAATCTTGTTGTACCAGGCCCGAGGGGCCTGCTTGAGCCCGTACAACGCCTTCTTCATTTTGTAAACTTTATCTTCCTTTCCAACATGAGAATATCCTTCCGGTTGCTCTATATACACCGCCTCTTTTAAATCTCCATGAAAGAAGGCTGGTTTAACGTCCATCTGAAACACCTCCCATCCGCTTCTTGCAGCTATAGCCAATAGCATTCGGATTGTATCCCACCTAGCAACAGGAGAAAACACTTCATCATAGTCAATTCCATACCTTTGAGAGTAGCCTTTCACGACGAGTCTGGCCTTGTATTTATCAACTTCTCCTTTCTCGTTTAACTTCGTACGGTAGACCCATTTTACTCCGATTTTTGTTTTTCCCGGTGGTAGGTCTACCAATTCCCAAGTACTGTTTCTTTCGATGGCTTCTAGTTCCAGATCCATTGCTTTCCTCCACTTCGCTTCTTTGACAGCCTCTGTATAGTTTACTGGATCATCTTGACACATAAACATTGCTAGATCATGCTCTTCTTCATTGGATAAGCCTTCGCCACTTACATAATCTTGTAAGTGTGATGGAGGCATTCTAGCTCGATTTGCTCGCACACGCTGATCTTGTTGCTCCATTCTTTGACCGGATGTTTCACCTTCAACAGTAGAATTTCCTGAAATTGCATCATGTAGAGGATTCGGTTGAAGTTGCTCATTTTGACCCGGTGACCCATCTTCAGTTCTAGCGGAGGATGGCTCGACTCGAGAGCTTTGTCCAACCTCGTCTTCCACGTCTTCACCCCATATTAAAATATCTTTGGCTTTATCTTCAGAACTCCTCCCCCAATTCCAGCTTTGATTTTCTTCGAATATTACATCTCTGTTGGTGACAACTCTTTTGGCTTCTGGATCAAACTGCCTGTATGCCTTCGATTCTTCACTTACTCCCAAAAACACACACTTAAAACTCTTGTTATCCAACTTTACTCGTTTCTCAGTCGGAATGTGAACATGAGCCATGCATCCAAATACTTTGAAGTGATCGACATTTGGTTTGAAACCTGTCCAAACGTCTTGTGGTGTTTTTCCTTTGACTGCGAGGCTTCTGTTTAATATGTGAACACTCCAGCGGGCAGCTTCTGCCCAAAACACCTTTGGCATTGCCTTTTTCATTTAGCAAACAACGAACCATGTTCATTATTGTTCGATTTGTACGCTCCGCTACACCGTTTTGCTGGGGTGTAAATGATGTTGTGAGTTTCCTTTTAATACCATGGGTTGTGCAGTACCTGTTGAATTCACTTGAAGTGAACTCTCCTCCTCTATTGCTCCTTAGACAACGAATGCTCATGCCAACCTCCTTTTCTACCAAGCTTTTGAAATTTTTGAACGACTCGAAGGCTTCATTTTTTCCTGCCAAGAAATTGACCCATGTTTTTCTACCAAAATCGTCAATGAAGCTTAATATGTACCTTTTGTTGGTTGTGGTGGCTGGAGTGATTGGTCCACACAGATCTGTGTGAACTAGTTGTAGACGTTGTGTTGTTCTCCACATGACATGCTTTGGAATGGCTTCTCTATGTTGTTTCCCTTGATTGCATACTTCACATATTTTGCTTCCACCTTTCATTCGAAGCAACCCTTCCACCATCTGGTTAGAGGATAACAACTGTAGATTATTGTAGCTTAGGTGACCGTACCTTTGGTGCCATAAGTTTGTAACATCATCTACGGTTGCTTGTAAACAGGAGGAAGAAACAACCTCGCCCAACAAAACAAACATTCTGTTTGTTGTCATATGCGATTGTAAGATCAGACTGTGCTCTTTGTGAAATATTTTGCAACACCCATCATTTATCAGAATTGCTAGTTTCTTCTATTGTAGTTTCCCCATGCTCAGTAGGTTTGCTGACAGTTCGGGAATATAGTAGACATCGCCGATCGTGTGAGTTCTTCCTTTGACTTTGAGTTTGATAGTTCCTTTCCCCTTAACTTGCAACCGTGAATTATTTCCCAATTTCACGGAGTGGGAAAACTTATCGTCAAGTGTGGTGAACCATTGCATATTACCTGTCATGTGGTTGGAGCACCCTGAGTCAAGAAACCATACCTTATCCACTTCCGTTCCGTCCTTTTCAGCATACGCTATTAGAAGAAGTTCTTCATACTCATCAGATTCAGCGTAATTTGCCTCCTTTTCCCACATGGGGCAGTCAAACTGAATATGACCTAACTTATGACATTTGTAGCACTCTATTGGAGGCCTTCCATTGTACCTTCCCCTTCCTTGTCCTCCTCTGAATGACCCTCTAAAATTGCCTCGTCCTCTTCCTCTGATCGGTCTTTCTTCTGTTGCAACTTTTAGAGCCTGCTCTTCCTCAACATGAGTCCCCATTCTTTGTTCAAGAACAAGCAGGCTGCTTTGCAATTAATCCAAGCTCAACGTATCCAAATTGTTGGATTCTTAAATACTGCACACCACATAATTAAAGTCCTTTGTTAGTGACCTTAAAATCTTCTCGGTAATGGTAGTTTCTTGAACTTTCTCTCCACAACTTTTCATCTTCTTAGCTACTGCTAGAGTTCGAGCAAAGTAGCTATTTACGGATTCTCCTTCTTTCATGCTTAAAACTTCGTAGTCTCTCCGTAGAGCTTGTAATTGCGCCCTCTTTACTTTGGTTGATCCATCGTATTTTGCTTCATGCTATCCCAAATTTGTTTGCACGTATATGTGTTTAGGATGGTATCGAGGATTTCTCGATCTATGGCTAGGTACAGATAGTTCTTCAGCTTCAAATCTTTCAGAATCATGCCATTTTTCTCCTTCTTCTGTGCTTCAGTTGGTGCCGATCCTCTTTCATCGGGAATTCCATATTCGATAAGATCCCAATACTCCTTAGATCTTATAAAGTTCTCCATTAATCTGGCCCAATGGTCATAATGACCATCAAATTTCGGTATTAAGGGTACTACAAACTCTTTTCCATTGTTGCTTTCAGCCATCCCCTCTCTGCGGTTTTCCTTCTTTTTGTCTCTCCTTTCTTTCACTCTTAATCAGGCTCGTAACAGGGCTCTGATACCACTTGTTAACTAAGATAGCTTTAAGTAACACCAGAAATTATCAAACTGTTTTGATGCTTTATTGATCAGAAAAGGCTCTTTAAATAGAGAAATTACAAATAACAGAAAGAGCTAAAAAAGGAGAAACATTCTCTAACTACTGCTACGTGAATTGAAATTTTCTACCCCTACAAAGTAGGAGCTTTATTTGGAGTCTAAATCAAATCTGCCAGATCAGCTATCCATTAACAGATATTATTGCCACTAGGGTTTCTTCCTTCAATAAGAACAATTGCAAGTGCAATTCCTTCAGAATCAAAATTCTCAGATTTGTGTTTGATTCCATCAAATTCCTTTGTGGGTTTTTCTGGGTTTTTGCCGAATCGAAATGGGTTGGCGGCGAAATCGAACAAGTGTCTGTTGGTGTCGAGAATCGAAGTGGGTGATCCGAAGCCATTGAAGAAGGTTGGTGATGCAAGAAAATATGAAATGGGTCGGGTCGGGTTCTGCTGTTGGTGATCCGACATGATCTGAATCAAGATTATTTATTATGAGATTGGTTACCAGAATCAAGATTAAATCAAGAATTGTGAGATGGAAATTGGGGTTTTTTTCAAGAAAAACAAGAAGTGACTCATATCAAAACCCAGGTGTTTGTGACAAAATTGAAATTAGATTTTCTGAGATTCAATCTTCCCATTTAATCTATCTTTCTTTCTTTTAAAAAAAGGTTTAGCATCCAAGAAAGAAAGAAAAAAGAAAGAGGGATTTGTTTTTCATCTGGTTGTCATCGTCTCGGCCTTTTTTAAAACAAGATAAGAGAGTTCTTGTTGATAATTTTTTTTGGAAGGCATTGCGGCATCGACCCAACAATCAACTACCACGAACACACGCACACACGCACGCACACCTCCCTGGCGGTATTGGGCATCCAATTGGGCAGCCCCCTAATCCGCCGCTGTCCGGCCCAGCTTACGCTGGACCTAAAGCCCAACCACAGGCTGGGGGGGTCAGCCCAGTCTTAGACTGGACCAACCCAAGGACTGGGTACTCCTCATGCCCTCAATTGTCTCCCCTTGGAATCGAACCCGGGTTGACTGGATACCATCCACAGTCCCCCCAGGATGTTACCGTCCTTAGGCAGACCAACTGAGCTAGACATGATTTGTGAGTTCTTGTTGATAATATATTTTTTAATTATCTATATTATATTATTAAAATTTTAAAACTTAGAAACTTTTTAAAGCATATTCACTATCACTTAACACACATTCCTTCTATATCCCTCCCTAATAAAATCCTTTTTAAATATACAACGGGTATTTGGTTGGAGGTATTGAGAGGTAAGGAATGAAATTGATGATGAAAATTGTTGTTTGGGTTGATATAATATAATGGAATCATTGCTCCAAATCCATTAATTTCCATTCCTGACCAAATTGGGGGAATGGAAATTTTATTCCTACTTAGTTATTTTTTCTCATACGTCCCTTCATTTCTCGATGTTGAATGAAAAATATTTTTTATTTTCATGTTGGACGTCACATATTTATATTAAAAAATTTATATAATTTTTTTTATTAATTGTATTGGTTTAACCAAACAACATCAATAGAATGCTCATTCCTATTCCCATTATTTTGCATTCTCATTTTCATTTTCATTCTCATTCCTTAAAATGAACCAAATGCCTACCCTTATAATTAATTATTCAGTTTAATTTTAATCCGTTACTTTTTCATTTTTCGTTTTAGATCCATATAATTTTAACATAAATAATCATATATGAACTAAAATGCATTAAAAATTGGGAATTTAATTAAATTACCCTAACTTTGACTTTGACTTACACAAATACACATTCTCTCTCCCATTTTGCAAATTTGCCCCCTAATCCCGCGAAATGGGCTTGTGCACATTTGCAAATGAGGTTATTTTTATTAACCTTATTTATTGACGTTTATCTTCAAAATGGAAGAGAGAAGAGGCATTTATGTAAGTCAAAGTCAAAGTCAAACTTAGGGTAGTTTAATTAAATTCCCTAAATATGAGCTTTATTTCTACTTTAATAAAAATAAAGTATTTTTAAACTAATAAAGTAATATAGTAAAAACAAAAACCCACCAATTAGAGCATCTTCAATAGACCGGTAGATCACCAAATTTGATTGTTAGAGCATCTCCAACCTTGACACCAAAAAAACACAAAAAACACCAATTATGGTGGACCCAACACCAAAAAAAAAACTTCAACTCCAACCATACTAAAAAAACACCAAATTTACGGACCCCACATTAAAATAACATATTTTATTTACTATTAACTATTTTTAATAACAATAATTATAATTTGTAAATATAATAATAAATAATCAGTAATTTATTTATTTAATGAATACCGATATTTTATATATTATCAAACCATTCTTATATATAAATAATTATAATTCTTATATATGAAAACTAGTTAGAAAAAAACAAGTTTCAATTAATAAATTTGACATAATTATTTTTAGATTAATTCAACTAATTTATTGTGCTTGAAAATAAATATTAGATGAATTAATAGTTATTAATTGATGAACTATGTATAAGTTAGTTAATTAAATTAATTTTTTATTAGTCTAATGGTGGGCCACCATGTTTGGCGTGTGAAAATTCACACTGCATATTTGCAGTGTGAAATCATAAACCAGGCAAAAAAAATTGGCGTTTGGAGTGCGATTGGAGGGCTCCGCACGGCAAATCATGGTTGGAGATGCTCTTAGAGCATCTTCAAACAGATTCCCTAAATTTTCTCTTAAATGAAGCAGTAAAACTCAAAATCTTCAAAAAACAATATATTCATTTCCAACATATTCCTCATTTTGGAGAAACAATCATGATTATAATATTAAAATATTCATTTATTTATTAAAATATTAATTCTCTCACTAAGTATTTATTTAAAAAAAAATTATGTTGGTGCTACCATTTAGTAATCATTTTTGTGGTTATCTCCATATTTGGGGAAGATTTTTCTCTCTTCTACTTTCTTTATTTTGGAGATAGTTTTGAGGAAGTTGTTGGAACAAAATTATAGCTCAAAATCCTTATATTCTCCACTTTCGAAGTTGTTGGAGATGCTCTTATTTGCCGCCAAACGACCGCTAAAACCTCAAACTTTTTGTCGGTTGTGAAATTTGAACGACAATAAATGGTGTGTAGGTTTTTAAACCGTAAAAGCTCTGGGCCAACGATTTTTCCTAGAATTCTCCCCGAACCATAAGTTTGGTGTGTGTGTTTTAGTGTGATTGGAGTTGAGATTTATTTTGGTGCCAAGGTTGGAGATGCTCTTATAAATGTTAAAAACCCATTGTATCGCCGTACCAAAGCAAATAAAAAATGAACCCAATGTATTCCCGCAGTTCCAAAATTTTATATCACCGTTATTTCACCAATGAAATTAAGACACATCGGAATTTTATATATTCTAAACTTTTTTTCATTTGAAGTTTATACTCTCTCTAGCTACTTATATGACTAATAAACAAAAATGAGATATGAGAATATAAAAAATGCACTTAAAATTGTTGAGCATGAACATAAATGAGAATACATGGGTTTTGAGAACCTCTTAACATGATCTTGCGACTTGGCATCGGTTTTCTTGAACTGTTTCCACGCAAAATCCCTTTCGGCTTTCAAAGCAGACTCATCGATGTTCTTGGTATTGCTACGGGTAGCATCAAAGGTGCCAATAAACATAATTAAAGATCATGGGCTCAAAGAATATGTTGGGGTATATACTTGAAAAAGATAGAAGAATAAACCTACTTTTGGCTCGGCTAAACACTCGTCAAAGACAAGTTTCAGATCGATTCGTTCATCGTCTGCAATGCATCAATGGTTGTTGTAAGTTAGGGTTTACAAAAAAATGAAAGCAGACAAGTGAAAGTGGTGAAGAACTCACCAAATTTAAGTTTGTGCATAATTGCTTCCGTTTGCTTCATACTGATGATCAAATTCGCATTTACAGTATCAACGAAACGAATCTTATCTTCGATTTTGGAGTCTCTCTGTAATACCCCGTATTTTATAAGAAAATATTATTCAAATATATGCATTGGTTCAAGTTTGGAAACTTTGTGAAACTAGTAGGGCTAGTTGTATTAACCACATTTATTTATATGGTTTTTGAGGATGATTTTTTTGTGTGGATTTAGTTGAATGAAGTTGTAAATTAACTTCTAGAACTGTCTATAATAAGAATTCTCATATGTGTTCACAATCATAAGGATTTGATAGAGGAATGGTTTTTGTTATATCTTGGTTTATTTGAATTCCGAGGACGGAATTTTTTTTAAGGGGGGTAGATTGTAATATCCTGTATTTTTTTAAAAATATTAATAAGTAAATATATTGATTTAAGTCCAGAAACCTTATAGAACTAGAGGGACTAGACATGTTATTAAGTAAAACTTTGAATTTGTTGCACTTTCATAACAAAATTAGGAATCTTTACTTTTACAATCCTATTGTTGTGAGACCCTTAAATCGTTGTGGAAATCAAGAAGAAGAAAAAAAGTGTTTTAATTCAAGTTTGGAAGTCCTAAGAAATTAAAGGGATTAGTTTTGTCATTAAAGAAGACTTCCAAGATCAGGATTACTACCATCTTTGTGATAAAGACGGCCATAATCCTTATCAAATTAGGGCTCTAAGTATCTATATACTATGGATTTGATGCAATTAAGTGGTTGGCAAAATCAAAGAAAAACAACGAGTTTGGTTAAAATACTTGGAGTTTCAGCAATCAATATTATAGTTGGGGTTGGGTTCGTGTTTGGAGTTTTGATCGTGCGGTTTTAAAGACTCGTTAAAAATAAGTCATATGGAGTTTTACTAGCGATTTTGGATGTTAGCTAAGGTACGGATTCCTCATTCTTTCCCTCATTAATTTGTGTTTATTTGAGTCGTTTTACATGTGTACGGATTCCTTGTTTTCCTCTCTTTGCGTTTATTCGATCCATTATATATGTGTTAATCCGTTTACGTTTATTTGATTCGTTGTGTATATGTACGGATTCTTTACATTCACCTCTTTGTGTTTATTAGATCGGTTATTTATGTATACAATTCCTAATTTCAATTGTATTTATTTGATTTGTTGAATGCGTACGGTTTCTTTGATGTTCTTTTGAGTCGTTCCGTTCGGTTTAGTAAATAATGTGTTTTAACTTCCACCAAAGTATTTTGCATTCTCTTTCGATTAGTTGATTGGTTGATCCTGTGTTAGTCGATCGTTTGATCATGTAAATTCTCGGGTGAGTCTTCTTTTGGTTTTACGTATGATCAATCGATATTTGAATATGATAAAAATTGCAAATTCTATTTATAGAGCTGCTGAATTTTATTCTGAAAAATTCGTATTATTTGTAAAAATCATAACAAATCACTCGTTTATCGGATTTATTCATATAATATGTTTTTGAAAACCTGGAGATGTCTACAACGATTTATTGTTACACGAGCAAACTGTGATTTTTATTCTAAGACGTCTAAAATCCGTGTTTTCCGAAACTGATCTCGGTTTAGACCAAAACTGCGCGACTGTTTTCAAAAATTCGTATATAATTCATTTTAAATCCGATTCAGTTCATTCTTGATTTTATGGAATCACAAGACTTTTATGTAAAACTTCTGTTTAGATATAATTTTCAAAAACCTACTGGAAGTATGATATAATTTGTGATTTCTAAACGTGTAAAGTGCTAAAACATGTAATACTCGATTTAGAAAAGCTTTTGAGTGTGGAATTCCTATCCTACTTATGGTTTTGGCTTTCCATATGTTTTTGTTTTCAAGTCTTTTGTAAGATTTCATTCAAAGTATTTATGTTAATGGTTTACTAAATCTAATGCCATTTAAAATCCTTTTTGATTCGTAAGTCGTCAATAAAGTGTGTTCGGAAATATAAAGCTTTTAATGGAATTGGTCGACATTTTTGTATAAGCAAATGTCTTTTTGATTTTTTTTTGTACTTAGTATGATTTGTTCACATGTGACGTGACACACTTTTGAAGTTAAACCTTTTCGTTCATCCGATTCGTTTAAGTAAGTTTACGAACCCTCAAGCCTTCGTTTAATTCGTATACGTGCTTCATGATTATTTGATTTGTCCGTATCGTTCTTTCGCTCGTAATTCTTCAAGGTCACATTTTTATAAAAATTGTCCTACACACGTTTTCGTAATGTCAATACTAATATGATGTTTTACACTTTTACTTGATTCTCAACTTTTGAAGATTTAATTCGATTGTTCAATTAGTCGATAACTTCGTTATTTAAATGTGACTTATTTATGTTTTACCATTGATTATAAAAATTGGTTTGATTTGATTTCGATCTCTCAACCCTTTTGAGACCATTTTTGAATAAGTGTGAATAACCTTTTATTTGACTCCGACACCTTTTGTGTAAAATCATTATTTGTTATACGTCACACGTGTGGTGACAATTATTTCGGTTAAGGGGCTGTTTACTAGCTGCTGACCGGACTGACTCGGTCAGCAGTCAGCTTGTTTACCAAATCTCGAATCTGACCGAAAACTGACTGGAGTACTGACCGCTAACTGACTGAGCCAGCATCAAAATAATGCTTACCCGGGTCAGATTTCTTTTTTCCAGGCATGCCCCTTTCTTGCAATTTAGGACAGATTTTGTTTTTCTGTTCACCATCTTCCTCCTCCCTCGTCGCAATTGAGCAATCTTCAAACCCCAATTCCAAAATTGAGTAATCATTAAAAAACCCACAAACCAAATAGCGAATCAGACAACTTTTAGAGCAAATATGAAAAGAAAACTGATGAAAACACACCAGATGTTAATCATAAAACAGGAAATGACATAACTTTTGACGTAATTCTAAAACCTAATCCCCAAATCGATTAATCTTCAATACCCACAATCCAGAGAGAAATTTCCCTTACAGAAGTCTTGAAGCCCCAAATTACAAACACTATTGATCTCGAAAAGAATATGGTGAAGAGAGGAAAAATAATGGATGAAAAGAGAGTGAGGGAAAGTGAGAAGATGAGGAGGCGTGAGTGTTTTTGGTTCTTGGGAATCGCATGCTTCAGTGGGGAATGGGGATGCAGGGTTCATAATATAAACCCTAGTTTTGGGCTTGGAGTTTGGAAGTAGACCCATTTGGTTTTCAATAAAATAAGAAAGAATTTTAGGATAATTTAACAAAAGAGTTATATAAATGACTGATAAAAGAAATAAGGGTATTAATATTTTAGTTTATATAAATGATAATAGAAAAAATAATTATATTTTACTTAACATATAAATATAAAAGGGGTTAAAATAGTCATTTTTTCGTCGGTAAGTGCTTATCTAAAAATATTTGGTAAACATTCTTACCCGAATAATACTTATCCGAGACAACACTTACTACGGACAGCACACTTACCCGGACAGCACTTACCCGGTAAGAGTTGATAAACAGCCCCTAAGTCGAGCTACTAACCACCTGTGGGGGTACCATAGGCATGTCATTGTGGCACCGATGACGTGACACTAACAGTGGCGGTGTGATTAGACCACGACGTCTCCTCTTTTGTGCTCTTGTGAGGAGCGATATATGGTGTGATTAGGGGTGCTCAAATTTCCGACCAACCCGGCCAACCCAACCCAACCCGAGGCAAAAAAACTCAAACCGAGCGAACCCGATGTATAATCGATACTATTTTTCACCAACCCGCATATATTGGGTTTGATAACGGGTTAGCCCCAAACCAAACCGACCCAACCCGCCAACCCGTGAAAAATATTTAAATCTATTTTGAATTCTTGTTACCTTCATTTTGTTACTGCCAAAGAAATCTTGTTACTATTGAAAATTTATAAATAGACAATTGTTGGCCACTTGTTATTTTAGTAATCTTGTTATTGATTCTTGATGTCGCATTTATAAACATAATATTTATAAGAAATCTTTTATTAGACGATTTAGAAATCGGTTGAACATTTAAATATTTAGAAAACTTATAGTAATTTGTTTAGACACGATAACTTAGTAAAATGGTGAAATGATCGATAAAAATTTTAACCCGACCAACCCAACCCAACCCGAACGGTTTGGGTTGGGTTGAACCCGAACGGGTTGGGTTGGGTTGCACTTTTAATTGGGTTGGGTTGGGTTGCACTTTTAATTGGGTTGGGTTGGGTTGAGATTTTTCAAACCGCAATGATTGGGTTGGGTTGTCAAAATGCCTTCAACCCGGCCAACCCAACCCGTGAGCACCCCTAGGTGTGATAGGTGATTTTGTTCAGGAGGCGTATGGGTCGACCCTAGTTTATGTGATATGTTGTAGGGTGGATGTCGGTATAGTGCCCAACGCCGCATTTCACATTTAGTACGTGTGGATTTGCTACCCAACGTACGGGCCTTTGTGGCCAGATGTCTGACACTTGTCACATCGGTTGATATGCAAGTGTATGCGATTATTTGTTCGAGCTCGGTATACGATCGTTTGATATGATTTTGAGATAAGTTTCTAAAATTCGTTGATATTTAGTTGACAATTTTTTTGTGATAAAACAGTTTTGATCTTCGACAAGATTTACTGTTTTTGATATTATGAATTAGTAAATATTCATTTTGTTAAGGCTTGATAAGCATTTAAACCAATTTGCTCGATCCAACGTCTTTTATTTTAGTTTCCCTATTTGTGGGTATCTCCGTATGTTGTCGTTGAACCTGTATGTGATGTGTCTTATACTCAATCTATCTTTCATGAACACTTCGAACTTCGAGTTTCGTCTTTAAGTATGTTCGTTGCCTAAATCTTGATGTTTATTATTATTCGGTGTTTGGTTCGAGTATTTGTTTGTTATCTATCGTATCCGTGCACTGAGCGTTTGGCTCAGCCGCATTTCTTTCTTCGCGGCAGGTATTCGAAGAGAATCTAAGGAATACGGGATCCGAAGTATTCTCATATCTAAGAGATTTAGTGGTAAGAAATTGTAGGTTTAGTTGATGTTGTAAAACAAGTTTTGTAGTAAAGAAAAGGTATCGTTCGAGACAATTGTTATATCTGATGGTGTTTATATTTTTTTAAGGTTTAATAATGCTCTGTATGTTTTTGTTAGCAGTTTGTTTTAAGTTTGAATGGGACCTCCTTTTCCTTCCTTCTCGGAAAGGGGGTGTTACACTCTCGTCATCTAAACAAACAATAATTAGTATCAAATAAGAACACCCTAAAAGACTAAAATCATCAAAATTAACAGTAATCAACAAAATCCACAACTGATCATCTTAGAGATGGTTAAAATTCAAGAGATTCATCATCAGAAGCATTGAAATCGTTAAAAATTTAACCATCTCACCCGTGAAATATGATCTTCTAATAGCTTGACATGGGAAACCCATCGATCGTGCTGTGATTGGATTATTTTTTCAAGCGATTTTCGTTCTTTAACTAGAGATTCGAGCTGTCGTTGTTGTTCTTGTATCAAATCAACGAGTCCTTTGAAGATCTTTTTCCATGACTCTTGTCGATCTTCAGGGGGATTATCGGGCGAAGAACCTCTGCGTTTTCCCATCGTGTATAGATGATCTCTGTTATACGATGAATGCACGCACTCCAACTGTTTGTTTTAATGCCTCTAAGAAAAATGCCAAAATCTCTGTTCTGCTAAACTTCAGGGGATAATTAAAGTGCTTCTTTTGCCCCCAGATTAACGAAACTTGGAGACGATTACAGATGACAGCAGAAAAGGGGAAGAATTTAGGGTTTTCGGATGCTTGATTCATGAATTTGTAAAAAATGATCAAACAATCGAATATGGGTTCTATTTATACCCAATGCTACAATAAAATATATCCGTTAGTTACGCTTCGAACTAGAGGTGGCCAAATCGACCCGACCCGGCCCGACCCGACAGGCCAACCCGACCCGAAACCGGCCAAGAACCGGTTCTGGCCCGACCCGGTCAAGAACCGGTTTCAAGCCCGAGAGCCGGGACCGGTTCGTGTATTTAGGGATTTTCTCGGCCCGACCCGGCCCGACCCGGGACCGGTTCGTGGCCCGGTTTGTGGCCCGACCCGGCCCGACCCGAAAATTTTTCAAAAAAGGTAGCCGTTTTCTAGCTGTTGGAATAGTGTTGTGACCGTTTTTTTGGCTAAAATATCACCCTCCAACCCCATATAAATACTAGGGTGTTATGGAGTGATCACCACCTTACAATTGCTTACAAAACGCAAAAAACCGCTTATAATTCTCATTTCTCGGCTCTCGTTATATTCGTTTCTCGCAAAAAACGCATACAATTCTCATTTCTCGGCTCTCGCTATATTCGTTTCTCGCAAAAAACGCATACAATTCTCTAGTCTCTACTATCCAATCCAATTTTTTACTTTTTAAAGTTTAGTAATTAATTATTATACAAAGAAATTAAAATTTTTTTTTAAAACAAGAAAATACCCCGGCCCGATCAAGAACCGGTTCTTGGCCCGACCCGGCCCGGTTTTATAAAAACCGGTTTTTTCTAACCCTATACGGGTCAGGGGTTTTTGGGTTTGACCCGGCCCGACCCGACCCGGTTTTTGGTTGACCCGGTTTTCTCCTTTACTGTTTGAACCCGGTTCTTGTTCCGACCCGGCCCGACCCGACCCGAACCCGTTTTTTGGCCACCTCTACTTCGAACGGATGCTTGATTCATGATATGTGTTTGGAGTCTTGGAGATATGCACCTAGTAAGACCACCCACAACAGCAATCTCAAACAATCAGATTGAATATAAGACAAAAAAAAAATTAAAAAAAATAAAAAAGAAAATCAAATGAAACAATCTGAACCGATCTCATCGCCCAACGAACCAAGTTCATTCATTTTTTTTTATTAAAAATTGACACATGTCAAATTTTTATTGGCTTGTGGTTGATTTTTAGGATAAAACTTATCTAATTAAAAATCAGACTTTTACAAATAAATTAAAAATTAAAAAATATACCAAAATTCATGGTTTTCAATTCCCTACAAATAGAGACCACTATTGACATATTTTCACCACACCAATTTTTCTCTTCATTTCAATCATCTTGTTATCTTGCTACTTTCTTTCAATTATCTGCTATAGATCCAAACTTCCAAAATCTTCTTTCAAATTTTCAACATCCTGATAGCTCTCAGTATCACCCAAACACACAGTATGAAAACTCCGATTTTTTAATGTATAATAATTATATGTATAAAAATTAAAATATATAATTTTTGTAAAATAATATTGTAGATTAGATTAGATTGGTTGAGATTGTGGTTGGAGTATGAAAATTTTGAGATTGGATTGGAGTTGAATATTATGTAAGTGAATGAGAGAGAAAGTAATTTTTTAATTGAGATTGGATTGGTTGAGATTGTTGTTGTGGATAGTCTAATAACAAGCTCATTCAGTTTTTAATGTTTCTTTGCCACATTTTCTATTAAATTATAACAAGATAGAAGATACTTATGTTTTACCAATATAATCTTAAAATAAAATCTAATACTCTTCTAAAACATTAAATACACGTTCTATTTTATATTTTATTCATTGTATTTTATCTAATGTTATATGTTCTGTTCTATCCAGTTCCGTCTACCAAACGCTGAACAACTGTTCTGTTCTATCATGTCCTGTCTCATCCTGTCATGTTCTATCTTGTCAACGTACCAAACGCACCCTAAAAGATGTAAGGTAAATATAAATTATATTTGTTGATGTCTTTACATTGTGCAGATAAAAATAATTATAAAATAATAAAGAAAATTAGATGTTAAATTAAAAAAATGTAAGAAAATAAAAATTATATTTGTTGATGTCTTTATGTTGTGCAAATAAAAATAATTATAAAATAATAAAGAAAATTAGATGTTAAATAAAGAGTTGAAGTCATCTAATGAGAAGCTAGTTTTTTTGAAGAAATTCAAAATTACGAGAAAATAGAAAAAAGTGAATTGAGGCTTCTTGTTATGTCACCTAAGCAACTCCACATTTTACTTTTAGATATATATAGATTATTGCCATTTATATGATAGTACTTCAAAAATATATACCAATTATTATATTTTCACATTGTTTTATCATTAAAAGTTTCTCAATGCTATAATAACCTTTGAAAGTTTTCTCATTTTTGATTATATTTATGCATTCTATCTATATTGTTGAATATTTAGGGTCGGGTTTGAGGGGTATGTGCATCCCGGCCCCATCTCCAATTAACAAACTTGCAAAGTTCATTCTTATAGGTTATCGGTTCAAGTCCTACAAGATCATTGAGAACTTTCCTAGCTCTTCCTCGGGACCCTTGAAATTAATCGAGGTATGCACAAGCTGACGCAGACATCCGTGATTAACAACCGAAAAACTCACAAATTTCCCATTTCCAGCCAACTCGAAGATTCCCCAAACAACCGAGGTTCAGGTATCAAATTTCCCATTGGGTACAAAAAAAAATTCAATTTTCAATATGTATTTTTAACTTTTATTTTCGGGTTATTTATAGCCTTTTTAGTTTGAATGTTGTAAAGTAAATAAATAAAATTTATTTTGTTGTATAAAAAGAAAAGGTACCAATGATTGAAAATGGGAGGTAAAGAACAAAATAAAGACTAAAGTGTGAAGAACAACAATCATATGGTTTCATAGAAACCCAATCTCACATCATTTGGAAACCTTTTATTTATTTAATTTTATTTTTCTACATTATATATAATTATATATATTTCCCTCTCTCTATATACTACATGAGAGAGGATATTGAGATGATAAAAAATAACAATAAATTTAAAAATAAAAAATGACAAAGGAAAAACCAAAATCATCAACAACTACTTCCAACACTACATCATACAAACAAACAAAACCCCAAAAAGCTTATTTGGTCTTGGATTGAAAATATGCCCTCAAACTCCAAGAAATTGGAATTTATGAAGGTGGGGGTGGGAGGAGGGCAAAATGGTAATTTCCCTCACAATTGCTATGAATTCATCAATCCATCCAAAACCATTTCTTGGCATCTGCATTCTTCACTGCAAAAACCAATCTCACCCCTGTTAACAAACAAATATTTAGTACCCATATGATCATCATCAAGAAATCTTTAAAGATAATCTTGAAAAAAAAGTCATAAATTTTCAATAATCACAATAAATTGTTATAATCCAAACCAAGTTTTTTCACAAGTTAATCACAAAAGCTCATTCTAAAAACTTATTGAATAAACCAGTCATTTATAGCTGATCGAATAAGCCTATAGTCATTTATAGCCGATCGAATAAATCTATATTTATTTACAGCTGATCGAATAAGCTATCAGTCGCATTAAGTTCATTAATCTGCTAATAAAGGGGCCCAAAGGGAACAAAAAAACCCGAAAATTTAGGGGGAAAAAAACAATTTTACATAAATTATTGATTTTGTTGATTAAAAAGAATAATTTGGGATTTGGGATTTAACCTGTACATGAAAATGTCACTTCCTTCTCCAAGATTCTTCTTGCAGGTGTGACAGAACCTTAAAATACTCTCAAATGGCGGTTCTGACCCGACCCGAATACCACAACAGCTCTTTACAACACAATTATCATAAATATGGGTGGTTTTCGGGTTAGGCCCGTGAGAGATGACACGTGTATACTCTTCCGAAAGCTCCATCTCACTCAAAGACAGAGGACCCGTAGAAAATCTAGCCGACCCGGATCCAGTTGGAGTCGGAGCACCCGAAGACTGAGAATTCCGGGTCTTGATCCCAAAATCACCGGGTGATTCCGGCGACCCGTTTGAGAATAACGGGTCAAGTAACGGGATTTGAATCTTCAACTTGGATCCAAACCGATTAGGTTTACTACAGATATTGCCACTAGGGTTTCCTTCAATAAGAACAATAGCAAGAGCAATTCCTTCAGAATCAAAATTCTCAGATGAATGTTTGATTCCATCAAATTCCTTTCTGGGTTTTTCTGGGTTTTTAGCGAATCGAAATGGGTTGGCGGCGAAATCGGACAAGTGTTTGTTGGTGTCGAGAATCGAAGTGGGTGATCCATCTGAAAAGAAGCCATTGAAGAAGGTTGGTGAAGCAAGAAAAGATGAAATGGATCGGGTCGGGTTGTGTTGTTGGTGATCCGCCATGATCGGTGATTGTTTTGTTACAGCTCTGGATCTGTTTCTTAGCATCACTGATTGGTTGCCAGAATCAAGATTATTTATCATGAGAGATTAAATCAAGAATTATGAGATGGAAATTGGGGGTTTTTTTCAAGAAAAACAAGAAGTGATTCGAATCAAAACCCAGGTGTTTGTGACGAAATTGAAATTAGATTTTCTGAGATTCAATCTTCCCATTTAATCGATCTCTCTTTCTTTTAAAAAATGGATTAGCATCCAAGAAAGAAAGAAAAAAGAAAGAGGGGTTTTTTTTTCATTTGGTTGTCATCGTCTAGGCCTTTTTATAACAAGATAAGAGAGAGAGAGAGAGAGAGAGAGAGTTTTGTTGTAATAAATATTTTTAATTATTTTTCTTTACAACAACTTTAACTGAGGTTTAGTGGAAGTAGGGTGTTAACGAGTCGAGTTTTTAACGAGTTATTGAGCTCGAGTCGATCTTGAACACAAAATATAAAGCTCGATTAAGTTAACGAGTTGAGCTCCATAACACCATGTTGAGACTCGACTCGTTCGAAAGCTCGACTAAGCTTTACGAATCGAGTCGAGCCGAGCCATTCGAGCGTACACTTTTTCAAGTCTGACATATTTATATGTTAACAAATTATATAATCAAAATATAAAAATTGTTGATCTTGAGTACATAAACGAGTTAATCGATCTCGAATTCGAGCTCATAAACGAGCATCGAGCTCGAACAGTGAAAAAATATACGAGTTCGAGCTCGAGCCGACTTTGAAAAATTAATCGAGCTCGAGCCTAATATTATTTTTTCCAGCTCAGCTCGAATAACCTGTTACTCGACTTGGCTCGGCTCGTTAACACCCCTAAGTGGAAGTACAAGAGGCTATTTGACAGTTGTTGAATGGTTTGATGCAAAATGAAATATGGTTATTAGTAATTGTTTATAATGAAATTGGGGTGCTGGATGATTAAGGAAAGCTCAAGATACAAAATTTTTCAGAGGATTTTAGAAACTATTAAAAGGCAGACTCTTTTTTTTTTGCCAAACAAGATTAATCGCTTAGTGATTCAGCTGTTGCCTTCTAATTGAACTATTAAGAGAGAAACAAACCGCCCCTAAAAGTGATACTAGAACTTTGATAAGTTTAAAAATCATTGAAAGTAATGTTTTAGTTTTTATTTTACTCTACAAATGGTTCTTGGTCATTGAAGGGTTACTTGGTCGGTTTTCATTGAGCTATGTATAGATAAAGATATCTATGTATATTATTAATATGTCTGTATAAATTTAAGAAAAAATCAAAGATGAAAAGAGCGTGTTTTTTAAACTTGGATGACAAGTTTGAAAAAACTTGACTTTTTACATAAAATTTCCCTAAAAGATATTGAATATGTCACTTTATATATGATTAAGCTGCTACCATAGTTACCCAAATATGTTAGTGAGTTTCATTAAACTCAACAAACTACAAACAGTCATTATCTTTATTAAAAATTGTTAAATGTTTATTCCATTTCCTCAAAAAAATTAAATTTAAATCAGTTAATTACTTTATATTTACATTAAATAGACTTATCAAATAAGATGGACCAATTCATTGGTACGAAATTGGGAACTTTTCAAATGGAAATTACTAAACATTTTTAACAAACCTTTTTACAATAATAAAGTTTTTAAATATATATATATATATATATATATATATATATATATATATATATGTTTTTTAAAGTATATAATATTTACTAGAAGTCTACTCGCGCAATGCAGCACTATATATCTCGATTTTAATGTTCTAATTTGTTTTAATGTGTGGTTTTTAGAAAATGGTCAAAGTTTTTTATAAATTTGTTTAAAGAATGACGTTTTTTGAGGAGTTCATGATTTGAGGATTTGAAGATAGTTAGAGTCTTAGAGATAAGAATTAATTAATAAAAGTCCACGATTTAAGTATTTGAAGGTTGTTAGAAATAAGTATTAATCAATTAATTAACATTAAAAATGGTTTATAAAGCTTCATTAGTTGTTTTAAAGATATTTTAAGTAATTAGCATTAAATAACGATACATGAAGCTTTAGGGGTTGTTTTTAAGAGTTTTTCATAAATGCTTTATAATATAGTATAGATATAAATATAAGACAAATACAACAATTAAAGCCACCCTCATCACATTTGGTGAGGTTTGAAACTCTGACCTCCTACAAGGCCAAAGTCTCCCACACCGCTAGGCCAAAAGCCCTTTGGTTAAAATTATGTATGTTACTTGTACATATTTGTATTTTCCTAGTTTAATGTGTTTTTATAATATTTATATTACAATAATTGATTTTTAGTTAATATTAAATTGTATTGATATAAATGCAACCTTTTTCGTTAATTATAGTTATAAAATATCTTGTAATTTAGTAATAATTAAGAACTCAAATACGTCAATCATAAATAATATAAGACAAAATGTCTTGTCTTTTTCTAAATAACAAGTATTTTAAAAAACACATTTTTTTAAGGGTATCCTAGGTTTTGCCTATACTAATCTCTAGCACTGATTGACTGTTAAACATGCACTCCTGAGATAATTCCTCAGTAGCCACAAGTTGTCAACGCCAGGATTCGAACCTGGGGTAGATGGGTTTCTGAGCCACATCCCCCAAGGCCTTAACCAGTACGCCACAAGCCTTGTGGTTAACACAAAGAAATATTTTTATGAACAACGTATATGTCACAATTAATATGGGATCTTATAGTCCATTCCATTAAAAGCCTAACGCACAAATCTGATTTCTGGTTCTGATATCATTTATAACTCCCCACGTCGTAAGAAGTTTACAAATCTACTTTTCTAGTTATGTAGGACTAGTTACATACTCATCCACTTAAATTAGTGGGTCTACCCAAAATCTTTCTCCTTGTAACAGCAATGTGAGAGTTGTCAAATATGTTATAAAAACCCCCCTTGAGGACTCATCATGCCCGATGAAGTTTGCCCAACCATCTCAATGGTACAAGGATTGACTCTAACACAATTTGTAACATCTCAGGCTAACCTATCAGATATTGTTCGTTTGAGATGTAAATTTTCTTATACCACAACATTAATTTTCCTTCCAAACCGATATTGTTAGATACAAGTGATAACAAGTTAATTGGACTCACCAAATTCAGTGCTATTATTCAAGAACAGAGAGGCATTAAATAGCCAGAGTACACAACGGAAAAACGAAAAATACTGGAAATTGAAAAACAAATCATAACAACCCTAATTCTGCGTTCAACACGATGACTCAGAGAATGACCGAGTAAACAGGATAACTAGTAACGGATGCTTGGCTTGGGCCTTATTTCAACCAGACTAAAAAACCAAAGAGGGCTAGCCCAACATAGAGATCAGCCCAATAAATTCCTTCCCTTAAACATGCGAGCATTAAGCTGCTTGTTTAACATCTTGCACTCCGATTTCCTTTCTGATAAACTCAAAAACTGTCAACTTCAAAGGCTTGGTCATGAGATCTGCTAACTGCTCCTCTGACCTACAAAACTTCAATTGAACAACGTCTTTGTTCACCAACTCTCTAATGTAATGAAACCGTACGTCAATATGCTTTGTTCTTCGATGCATTACCGGGTTCTTTGATAACTTTATGGTTGAACTGTTGTCACACATAACCTCCACAGTTTCAGTTTTTTCTTCAAGTTCTTCAAGCAGCCCTTTCAGCCATACGCAATGGCACGCACATGTTGTAGCTGCAACGTATTCTGCTTCGGTCGTTGACAGAGTGACTACTTCTTGCTTGCGTGAACTCCAACATATTGCAGCACCATTAAACAAACAAACGTACCCAGAGGTGCTTTTCCGATCCTCTAGATCACGTGCATAATTGCTGTCAGTGAACACCCTCAACTTCTGACTTTTATCCTTCCCGTAATACAACCCATAATTCATAGTTCCTTTTATATATCTCAGTACTCGCTTTGCCACAGCCATGTGTTCTTCTTTAGGTTTAGCCATAAATCTTGATAACAAGCTGACCACATACATTAAGTCTGGGCGCGTCACTGTTAAATACATGAGACTTCCTATGAGACTCATATACTTGGTGCTGTTCACGTCCTTCCCTGGTGTGAGCGTCATAAGTTTGGTACCCGGAACAATTGGATTCTTCACATCGTTTGCTTCCCACATTTTGAACCGTTTTAAGACCTCCCTTGCATACTGTGATTGACACAGTGAGATTCCTTCTGAATTCTGACTTACTTCCACACCGAGGAAGAAGTTCATCTTCCCTAAATCGGTCATTTCGAATTCAAGTTGCATAGACCTTTTAAATGACTCACACATCACAGGATCATTTCCAGCATAGATCAAATCATCAACGTATAAGCTAACAATGATGACTTTATTCCATACCTTCTTTACAAATAGCGTGTGATCATGACAGCTCTTCTTGAACCCTTCACGTATGAAGTAACCTTCAATCCGATTAAACCAAGCTCGGGGAGCTTGTTTTAATCCATACAACGCACGCTTTAACCTGTACACCTTGGCTTCCTCTCCTTTCTTTATGAACCCCTTCGGTTGAGTGACATGCACCACCTCCTTGAGCTCACCATTTAAGAACGCGCTTTTGACATCTAATTGGTACACCGTCCAACTTCTTTGTGCAGCCACTGCTATTAAGGTTCTGATCGTGTCCCACCGTGCGACTGGAGCGAACACCTCATTATAATCTATTCCTTCCCGTTGGGCATAACCTTTGACTACTAACCTCGCCTTGTACTTGTCAACCTTCCCAAGTCCGTTTAGTTTCGTCTTGTACACCCATTTTACTCCTATAGGCTTTGTTCCAGCTGGAGGATCAACCAATTCCCAAGTGTGGTTCCTTTCTATAGCAGTCATCTCGGCATTCATTGCTTGCACCCATTTTTCATCTTTGCATGCTTCTTCATACGTCACTGGGTCTTCCATTGCACTATACATTGCGAAACCAGCTTCATCTTCATTAAATGGGTCTTGATCTGTATAATAGTCATCCATCCACACAGGTGTTCTTCGTGTGCGAGTGGATGACTCAGGTAAAGTAGCCGGTACACTTTGATCCTGCGAATTTCCTGTGGTAGCCGAGATTGGACTGTTAGAAACATCATGAGTTTGTGATATACCTTGGACTGGTGAAGCATCATGAGCTTCATTTTCAGAATTCTGTGTCGTGTTGGGAGTGTTTTGTGAATCTTCTACATCTTCATTTTCATGTTGACTCCCTTGAACCTTCTCATCATCTTCTATGAAGAGTTCTTCTGATTTCTGATTCTCTTTAGACCAATCCCAAGTTGCATCCTCATCGAATATCACATCTCTGCTGATCACAATTCTCTTACTTGATGGGTCATACAAACGATAGGCTTTTGATTCTTGGCTTACACCAAGAAACACACACTTGTGACTCCTTGCATCCAGTTTTGTTCGTAATTGAGCAGGTATATGGACATGCCCTATGCAGCCAAATACCTTAAAATGCTCTACACTTGGTTTCAAACCCGTCCAAAGCTCCTCTGGTACCTGTTCATCAAGGCTCCTGCTCATACACCTGTTTAACACATGGCACGCCCACTTTGCTGCTTCTGCCCAAAAATACTTGGGTATTGATTTTTCAGCTAATAAACACCGAACCATGTTCATTAAGGTCAGGTTTCGCCGCTCTGCAACCCCATTTTGCTGCGGGGTGTAGGCGGCTGTAAGCTGCCTTTTAATACCTTGAGCTTCACAAAACTCATTAAATGAATTCGAGGTGAACTCACCTCCTCTATCGCTTCTCAAACACTTGATATTCATACCAGTCTCCTTTTCCACAGAATTTTTAAAGTTTTTAAACATTTCAAAACTTTCATTTTTCTGTGATAAAAAATAAACCCAGGACTTTCGTGTGTAATCATCGATAAACACAAGTATGTACCTCTTTCCACTGGTTGAGGCTGGAGTGATGGGTCCACACAAGTCTGTGTGTATTAATTGCAACTTCTCTGTAGCACGCCAATTGCTCTTCTTGGGTATCGCCTCTCTCTGTTGTTTTCCGATGGCACATGTCTCACATACAGCGTGTTTTTCTGCGACTGAGGGTAGACCTTTCACCAGCCTTTTGTATACCATGGTTCTGATGGCTTTGTGGTTGACGTGTCCAAACCTCTTATGCCATAGTTGGGTCTTAGAATCCTCACTGACTTGTAGACACTTCAATTCTTGAGGCTGCAATGAGGCCTTAACAGGAAACATCCTGTTATTTGTCATGTTGGATGTAATGATCAAACCCTTTTGAGGGTGAAAAACCATGCAAACACCACCTTGAATAACAAAAGTCAAGGACTTTTCTTGAAGCTGCCCAATACTGATGAGATTTGATGTTAGTAAAGGTACATAATAAACATTCGTAATGACCTGTGTTATGTCGTTCACAGTCAGGCGAACATCACCCTTTCCTTTGACTTCCAATCTGTGGCCATTTCCAAATCTGACTTTGTGTTGATACGTCTCATCTATGCGAATAAACCACTCCTTAATACCCGTCATGTGGTTTGAACAAGCCGAGTCTAGAAACCAGAATCTCTCCTTATCGTGCTTGTCTTCACTTACTGCTGCCATTAACATTTCGGTTTCCTTTTCGTATCCTTCAATATCAACTGAAGCCATCAACAGAAGTTCTTCATTGTCTTCAAATTCTGCATAGTTTACTGGACGGGCATCATTTGAACATTCATATTGAAAATGCCCTAACTGATGGCATTTATAGCATTCAATTTGAGACTTGTCAAATTGAGACCTGTTCTCACTTTGTGATCTTCCTCGGCCACGCCCTCTTCCTCTATTTGAGTTTCCTCTGCCTCGGCCTCTTCCGCGTCCAGTACTATGATCGTTTTCAACCTTTAGGACTTGTTCATCATTCACCTTTCTTCTGATCTTTTGTTCATGAATCAGTAAGGAACTTTGAAGTTCATCTACTGTAATGGAATCAAGATCCTTTGATTCTTCTATGGTACAAACCACAAAGTTGAAACTTTCTGTCATGGTTCTTAGCACTTTCTCTACAATCTTTACATCACCCATGTCTTCACCGGCATTCTGCATGTCATTTGCAATAACCATGACACGTCCAAGGTAATCAGTAACTGTTTCTCCAGCTTTCATCTCCAACGTCTCGAAATCCCTTCGAAGCCGCTGCAATTGAGCTCTTTTTACTCTAGCATTTCCCTGATATTTGAGCTTCATAGCATCCCATATTTGTTTAGACGTCTCCTTCTGTGTGATTGTCTTTAAAATCGATTTGTCTATCGATTGGAACAGATAATTACAAGCCTTTAAATCCTTAAGCTTGTTCTCCTCGTAGTTTTTCATTTGCGTCGCTGTTGCCTGCTCCCCCGGCCTGATTACGACGTACCCTTCAGCTACCACTCGCCAGTATTCTTTTGATCGGAGAAGGGTCTCCATTACCATACTCCAATGGTCGTAGTCTCCGTCAAATTTTGGTACACTGGGGCTATGAAACTGTCCTGTTTCCTCCCCCATTACAGCGATTGCTTGAATACTCTAAGGAATTCTCGTGAAAGGAATTACGCTCTGATATCACTTGTTAGATACAAGTGATAACAAGTTAATTGGACTCACCAAATTCAGTGCTATTATTCAAGAACAGAGAGGCATTAAATAGCCAGAGTACACAACGGAAAAACGAAAAATACTGGAAATTGAAAAACAAATCATAACAACCCTAATTCTGCGTTCAACACGATGACTCAGAGAATGACCGAGTAAACAGGATAACTAGTAACGGATGCTTGGCTTGGGCCTTATTTCAACCAGACTAAAAAACCAAAGAGGGCTAGCCCAACATAGAGATCAGCCCAATAAATTTGAGATCTTATAATATTTGACATGTTTTTTACATTAACTTGTTGCTAAAATTTTTATTTTATCACACATCAATGATAATAAATTAATAAGTAAATCCAATTCCTAATTAATGGCCCATGAAAAAAAGTATTTTTTTTTCTTTTTACATTTTCTTTTTGAAAAAATCAAACACTTTTTAAGAAGATTTATTTTTAATTTAAATATTTATATATTAACAATAAGGATAATATGAAATACAATGAACACCTCGGTCATTGTTGCCTTGTTGGTAGTTCTTAATTCTAACTTAGTAATCAATTAACTTTTTAACTATCAACTAACATAATAATTAATATAAACTAGTTTGTCAAATAGCATACTTTTATTAGTATCGTAATAAGATTAAAAAATGTGATGAAAAAAGAATGAAGGTATTTTAGGGGTGTGCATCGGGCGGGTCGGACGAGTTTGGGTGGACAAACCAAAAACCCGATCGGATTTCGGATATGAAAATCAAAAGCCGGACTTTAGGTTTCGGATTTCGGATTGCTTCGGGTTCGGGTTGGTCGGGTTTCGGGTTAATATCGGTCGGGTTCAGGTATTATTGTAATGCAAAAAATATATATGAATTCAATCGATTTTGATGATGAATTCAATCAAACGAGAGATTGATAAAATAGATAATACATTTAAAAATTAAAAAAACGTTTCGACCGACTATAAATTACAATTTTATGAAGCTAATTAGATAAATAAATATATTTATATAATATTTAAAATATATATGTATATTATTTCGGGTTTTCAGACAGGTCGTGTAACACCCCATATTTTTTTCTTGCTGTTAATGTGAATAAATAAGAAATTAGGGGCCAAAGTGTGAAACTTGAAGACTTAAGTGTTAAGGAGGTGAAAAGAATAAGCTGTTTAAGATGAAAAACCCTCATATGTCGGCTGAGAGAGTGTGGAGAAGGAGGAGTCTCAAGGAAATCACATTTGAAGGTTGGAGAAGGAAGGATTCAACAAGAGCTTGAAGGAAATTCCATCAAGGTATAATACTCTCTTCATTTCTTTACTTTGTTATTAGAATGGAGGTTTTAGAGGTATTTTCCTTTGATGCATTCTTCTCCTTCTAAGTATTTTGGGAAGAAACCACTTGGAAGGATGGGATTAATGAATCTCTTGGTGAAATGGTGAGCTCTTGATGAAATTGCACCCTTCCAATGGAGGTTTCTAGGTTTTGTTCAATTTGGGGATTTTTGTATTGAAAAGAGATAACTCATGGGATAATTGGTTGAGGAATTGAATGTTTTGGAATGGGTAATGATCCCTTAGATTATGTATGGTTTTAATCGTCGTGTGTGGACGTTATCAAGCAATCGAGAGCATTTTTGGGGGCGTTGAGTTGATTTTTCGGACAGAACTGATTGTGCAGATGTGGGGGTCTCGAGCAGGGACTTACGCGGTTTCCCACACGACTTGAAGCCGCGGGGAAAGTCGTGCAACTCGCTGTTGCGTGCACCCTCCGTTTTGCTTCGTTTTTCATTCGAGTCTGGAATCGAGGCGTTGTTTAGGGATTTACCTTGGGAGTTTATAGGGGTTGTTTTGGGGCATAATTAGGGAGTTTAATACCACCTTATTTAACCCCAATTTAGGTGTTCGGTTGGTGATAAGGTGAGCTTCGGTTAGGGTGTCGCTTAGCCGAATATCAGGTGAGTTCCCTTATACTCTACTTGCATTTCAAATGATTTGTGAAAGTGTTACATGACTGAATTTGGTTTATAAAATGATTATGAACATAAGTACTTATGACATGAAAATGTATGAATTTTCTATTGATGGAGGTATATCCTCAAGTACGTTTAAATGCATGCTTTTATGGTTATTGCTATGTTTGGAGTCGGGTTGCACAGTGGGGATGGACATGGATGGTTGAGAATTATCGATGGACAAGTTAGACCGCGTGCCTCGAATTCGTTTCGTGCACACACGGATACGGCATGTACCGAGTGCTGAGGGGATCTACTGTTGATGCCCCGAATGCCGAGCCTAGATTAGTAAGGTGATGAAAGTCGAGCCCACTGTGCTATACCCTTGTTGAATACATGACTTTGAAACGTTATTGCTTTATGGAACGACATGTTATTTTAAATGGTTTGTGAACACATTTTCAAGGGGGAATTCACTAGACCTCATGGTCTAACCCTCGCTTTCAAAATTAAAAACCATTTTCAGGTAAGGATGGCTTAGGTGCTGCATCTAAGAGGAAAGAGAAAGCTTAAAGCTCGTTGGGACGGGAGTAGAGACCGTCAGTATTCATATTATGCTAGTTAGACATCTCGGTTGTATTCGTATGTGAACCGTTAGACTATGGGAATGTTATTAACCTTTTGTTGTAATTGGGACCCTTATGGGCTTTTGTCTATGTTATCTATGTTGGTTATTTCGGGTTGTTACAAATGGTATCAGAGCCATAGTTTAAGGGATTTAGGTGACTGGATGGGCTTAAACTTAAACTTTGAGGATAGAGACACAACCGAGATATAGGATGACTATAGGAAATGACCTAGGAGGGACACGTAGGACGGGGTGTTGAGGATCATCATGTGAGGTAAATTGGGGATTATATCTGGCCAATATAATTTCGAATCTACATGCACACGAAGATTCTTAAATTGCCTCATAGTGTGATATTGGTATTAAACGTTTGTTTTATGTGATCTGTTTCTGTTTCGCCATGTCTGAAAGACCATTAAGGAGCAGGTCGGTGCCCAGTGTGAGGGTAGCCACGTCTGAGGAGGTCCGTGCAGACGAACCAGTGGACCCTCCGAGGCAGCCGGCTACTCGTGGAAGGGGAAGAGGTCGTGGTAGGGGACGAAAGACCGTACCACGAAAGGCTACCACCGTAGTGGGAGGTACTCGTCCAAAGAAAAAGGCTCCGGTGGTTCGCCGGGAAAAAAATGTTGAGGCACCGGTTGAGCGAGAAAGGTCTCGCCAAGAGAGTTCGGCAACGGGGGGTCAAATATTTGTGACTCAAGAGGCCTTCGCCACTGAGATGGAGAAATTCCAGAAGAAGTTGGATCGTTGGATGAACCGTCACGATACGTCGGCGTCGGAAAGTAAGAAGAAAAGTGAGAGTAAGGCGGCCACGGAACTGTCTAGCCCACCCATGACGGAGATCGGTAGTCATAAGCAATCTACAACGTTAGTGGTGAATGAGTCGGCTGCTAGAGGATGCAACTACAAAGCGTTCTCATCTTGCAAACCTCCTACTTTCAAGGGGGAATGTGATCCGGTATTAGCAATGAAGTGGATTCGGGAGATGGAGTTGGTATTTGAGACATGCAAGTGTGCCGCGGAGGATAAAGTGATTTATGCCTTATCAATGTTGAAATCGGATGCCATCTTTTGGTGGGATGCCGAAACTGGAGGAATGGGATCGGTAGCGGCTAAGACTATGAAATGGGAAGATTTTGTGGTTAAGTTCAAGGCTCAGTTTTACCCTCTGGCGGCAATCAAAAAGTTAGAAGAGGAATTTTTGAACCTAGCACAAGGAGACATGACCGTGAGGGAGTACACTTCCAAGTTCTTAGAGAAGGCTCGCTTTGCAGAATTGTATGTACTGACCGAAGAACGTCGAATCGAGAGGTATCTCTACGGATTGAAGAGTAACATCCGAGAGTTAGTGTTGGCAAGAAACCCTACCACCTTCCAATCGGCTATAAATGCGGCCGAACTAACCGAGAAGGAAAAGGATCGACAACGAACTGAGAGGGTCGGGGACAAGAGGAAATGGGAAGGATCGGGAAACGATAATCGGAAAGGGAAGATCTCTAGGCCGGAGCCGCGTGGAAATCGGGGATTCAGTGACAAGCCGTGTGGAAAGTGTCACCGAACTCATAGGGGGGAATGTATGGCGGACTCGAGGTCATGTTTCTATTGTGGATTGCCGGGGCATATGGCGAGGGATTGTCCGAGTAAGAGGGGCTGCTATCAGTGTGGATCGCCGGATCATAGGCGGTCAGACTGTCCTATGTTGAAGAAAGGAGGATCGGGTCAGTATGGGAATCGTCAAGGGAGTCGGGGGATTGAGAAGAAGGAAGAACCGGCACGTGCAAAGGGGCGTGCATTTCGTATGACTGCGGTTGAGGCGGATGAGACTCCGGATGTCGTGACAGGTACCTTTTTGGTAAACTCTATATGTGCCAAAGTGTTATTTGATTCGGGAGCAAATCGCTCTTTTGTATCTCCTCATTTTGTGAAATGTTTGGGAGTGAAACCTAAGCGTTTGAATCATGCCTTAGAAGTGGAGACCGCCGATGATAACCTGGTATTTGTTAGTGATGTGGTTGAGGGGTGTTGTATAGACATAGAAGGGAGTTTGGTACCGTTGCAGTTATATCCTATGCCGATGGGAGAGTTTGATGTAGTGTTGGGGATGGACTGGTTAGCGAAAAATAACGCTAACATCGTATGTAACAAAAAGTTAATTCATATCCATCTACCGGATAGGGGAATGGTGGTGATTTATGGGAACCGTCGAGATAGGAAATATAGCCTTATTTCTATGATTAAAGCTACCAAATGTCTAAGGAAGGGATGTCAAAGTTATCTAGCCTATGTTGTGGATGCAAAGAAGGAAAAACGTGGGGTAGAGGAAGTGACAATAGTGGGTGAGTACCCAGAAGTATTTCCGGATGATTTGAGTGATCTACCACCGGATCGTTAAATCGAGTTTCGGATCGACTTGGTGCCGGGAGCCACTCCAATAGCTCGCGCACCATACCGGTTGGCACCATCCGAGATGAAGGAGATGATGACTCAACTTCAAGAATTATTGGACAAGGGGTTCGTGAGACCGAGTACCTCGCCATGGGGTGCACCGGTGCTATTCGTGAAGAAGAAAGACGGAACAATGAGGATGTGTATCGATTACCGCAAACTCAACAAGGTCACCGTTAAGAACAAGTATCCGCTTCCCAGAATTGACGACTTGTTTGATCAGTTGCAAGGGGCTAGCTACTTCTCAAAAATAGATCTGAGATCGGGTTACCACCAACTCAAGGTACGTGAGGAAGACATTCCAAAGACAGCCTTCCGAACCCGTTACGGCCATTATGAGTTTTTAGTGATGCCATTCGGACTGACGAACGCTCCCGCCGCTTTTATGGATTTGATGAATAAGGTGTGCCAACCCTACTTGGATAAGTTCGTGATCGTGTTCATAGACGATTTTAACAACCCAAACAAATTAAACATTTCACGACATAATAATTAGATTATCCCAAAACGGGTCCCAAAATTTCTTACATCAATTCAAAATCTGGTTGGCGGAATCAACCTACACAACTGAGAAATAACTAAATGGCTATAGTGTTACTATGAGGTCAAGCCTTCCTGCTACGCCCTGCTCACTTGCCAGAGCCTTTCCCTACCTGCTTTCCTGAAAGGTTTTTAATTTAAAAGAAAGCGAGGGTTAGACCATGAGGTCTAGTGAGTCCCTCCAAGGCTCCAACAGTTATCAAAGCATTTAAGCAGAATACCACTTCAGTATAAATCATTCATAAACAATTTAGATGAAATCGTTTCGGATATAAATCCGCCCCTCATAAATTGACACCCTGAAGTCACCCCAAGGTGACAACGAGTCAGTCTCATGCTGCCTTTCAGGGTCACACCGCCGTTGACATAAACGGGAACACCCTCCCAGCACGAGCTGGCGGGCCCCTTCCCGACTTAGTCAAATTTACATCAAAATCAATGTATGCATACATCCCACATAAATTTTCAAACATCAATACATGCAATTAAAGCATAAGCATAAAGCATGGCATTTCTCATCATATATCCGCTTTAGAAAAACATATTAAAAACCACACGTTTTAGTTTAGAAAACTCACCTGATATGCTTACTTTCTTCCTACCTTGCTCTGTACTCCCCAAGCGATCTACCTGAGTCAAGGATAAACACATAAGCTAACTAACCGAACCGTCCGGACATCACTTACCGGACACTCTTACTTCCCGAACATTTCTACTTACCGGACACCACAATGTCCGGACAACTCTGCTTTCCGGATAACACCACTTTCCGGACACCTACCCTTTTCGGATACTTAATGTTGGTGCAAGTGTACCCAGCTTTAAATATTGTGATATATTTTTGGTACACATAAAATCACATCTCCATATTTATTTTGATGATTACAAAACACACCGCATTATTTGTTATCTAATATTTTATCTGAGTGTGCAGATATTTAAATGATCTCGATAATTTTTTATCTGAAGAATCCAAGTCTGAAGAGTTTCGTCATTTTATTTTAAAATGATAAACACCCTAAAATATTTTTATCTCTTGGATATTTCGTATCTATATAAATATATTTGAATCAAATATATATATAATATATATATTTTTATTTATTAAATATATATATAAATCGCTGATATATATATATATATATATATATGTTATTTTATTAAAATCAAATCCCTTTTTACTGTTCACATTATTTGCAAAGAGTCTCAGCCGAAAGTAACCCTGCGTTGCCATGCTCTCATTGGACAAAATTTCAGGCGGTATACCGCCAAGGTCCACGCGGTATGCCCCTCCGTGCTTTATTCCACAAGGTATAGATGATCCTAACCTTAGAACCGCTCGAGGCCATCCCGTAGATCAAATTATAGGTGACCTAAACCAAAGGACAACTAGATCACAAATCCATACCCATTGTGCTTTCCATGCTTTTATCTCAACCATAGAACCTAAAACCATAGATGAAGCTTTAGGTGATGAGGATTGGATATTGGCCATGCAAGAAGAGTTAAACCAATTTACTAGGAATAATGTGTGGGACTTAGTGCCTAGCCCTAGTAGTCAAACCATTATTGGCACAAGATGGGTCTTCCGAAATAAGGTAGACGAGAACGGTGGAGTCACACGAAACAAGGCATGTTTAGTTGCCAAGGGGTACAGTCAACAAGAAGGTATAGATTATGACGAAACCTTTGCACCGGTTGCAAGGTTGGAGTCTATTCGAATGCTTCTCGCTTTTGCAAATGCTAAAGATTTTAAGTTATTTCAAATGGATGTTAAAAGTGCTTTCTTAAATGGTATTATAAATGAGGAGGTATACGTTTCTCAACCTCCCGGTTTTGAAAGTTTTGAAAACCCGACACATGTTTATAAATTAAAAAAGGCGCTTTATGGTTTAAAGCAGGCTCCGCGTGCGTGGTATGATAGATTAAAAACCTTTTTAATTTCTAGTGGCTATATTATGGGTAAAATTGATAATACTTTATTTGTGAAATATGTTCAAAATGATATTGTGGTTGTGCAAGTATATGTTGATGATATTATTTTTGGTTCCACTAATGAAAAATTGTGTAATGAATTTTCTGCGAAAATGACTAGCGAATTTGAAATGAGCATGATGGGAGAGTTAAAATACTTCTTAGGATTGCAAATAAAACAATGTGAAACTGGTATTTTTATTAGTCAATCTAAATATTGTAAAGATATGTTGAAAAAGTTTAACTTTGAAAATGTCAAACCCGTTGAAACTCCAATGACCACAAATTTGCAATTATCTCGTGACGAGGAGGGAAACGATTTTAATGAAAAGATTTATCGTGGTATGATTGGTAGCTTGTTATATTTAACTGCTAGTAGACCTGATATTATGTTTAGTGTATGTTTATGTGCTCGCTTTCAATCTTCACCTAAACAAACTCACTATGAAGCTGTCAAGCGTATTTTTCGATATTTACGAGGTACTACTAATCTTGGCTTATGGTACGCAAAGAAACCCGAGTTAGAAGTAACGTGTTTCGCCGATTCCGATCTTGGTGGATCTATTGTTGACCGAAAGAGTACTAGTGGGGTATGTGCCTTTATAGGTCTCTCACTTGTGTCTTGGTTCTCTAAGAAACAACAATCCGTAGCTTTGTCTACAACCGAAGCGGAATATGTAGCCGCCGCAAGAGCATGTGCTCAAGTCCTTTGGATGAAACACACACTTACCGATTTTGAGGTACATCTAACCAAAATTCCAATTATGTGTGATAACTCAAGTGCTATAAACTTAAGTAAAAATCCCGTTTTACATTCTCGTACCAAACATATTGAATTGAGACATCATTTTTTACGAGATAATGTTCAAAAAGGCAAAATCGTGCTGGAAAAGGTTGATTCGGAAGATAATTTGGCCGATATTTTCACTAAAGCTCTAAACAAGAAGGCGTTCTTTAAATTAAGACTTGGTTTAGGCATGCTTGAGTATAACCCTTGATAAATACTAACTCTCAAATATTTCATATTTTGAGGGGGAGCATCTTTCGAGGGGGAGCATAAGCGACTTTCTTAAACCCTTTTTGCTTCGACAAAAGGGGGAGAGAAACCGAGTATGCTCTCGTGTTTAGCGTTGTGTTTGTCATCATCAAAAAGGGGGAGATTGTTGGTGCAAGTGTACCCAGCTTTAAATATTGTGATATATTTTTGGTACACATAAAATCACATCTCCATATTTATTTTGATGATTACAAAACACACCGCATTATTTGTTATCTAATATTTTATCTGAGTGTGCAGATATTTAAATGATCTCGATAATTTTTTATCTGAAGAATCCAAGTCTGAAGAGTTTCGTCATTTTATTTTAAAATGATAAACACCCTAAAATATTTTTATCTCTTGGATATTTCGTATCTATATAAATATATTTGAATCAAATATATATATAATATATATATTTTTATTTATTAAATATATATATAAATCGCTGATATATATATATATATGTTATTTTATTAAAATCAAATCCCTTTTTACTGTTCACATTATTTGCAAAGAGTCTCAGCCGAAAGTAACCCTGCGTTGCCATGCTCTCATTGGACAAAATTTCAGGCGGTATACCGCCAAGGTCCACGCGGTATACCGCGATCCTGTTCACCCATCACTTCTTCTGCATTTGAAGCTTCTCCTGTCAGGAACTCTGTCAGGCGGTATACCGCCGTGTGCAACGCGGTATACCGCGGGTACAATATACCGTTTGTTTTTGCAGGGTTGACCTTCTCCTCTGCAGTACCTTTTTCTGACGCAGGTATACCGCGATGGGCTGCCGGTATACCGCGAAAGCTTCTGCCGTGTTGATCATCCAGTATAAATACATGCATCCACCAGCCTTCAATGCTACACCAACTTCAGCAATAAATTCTCCCTCAGCATTTGATTATTATTCTGCTGCCTTCTTATTCACACTAAATCACTTAAACTGATAAAATTAATTTTTGAGCAAGAAATCTTGAGTTGATAGCAGATTAAAATCTCTCGATTAGTTGAATCAGCAACACAACTCAAGTGATCAAACTCTCTAAAAATATCCAAGTGATAAACCTTATTCAAGAGTGATTATTCATATTAAAATTATACCCTCTTGTAAGTGTTTGAATAGAGTGAGTGATCCACATTAATCTCTCAAAGTAGAGTGTTTCGCGTTTGTTGTATTAAGGTTTGTGTTTCTACCGTAAAGAACACGTTCGTATTGGATCTCCGAGAAGTGTTATTTTCTCGAGGTGGACTAGCCAACTTTGTGTTTGGTGAACCACTTTAAAAATATCGTTGTCAAGTATTCTCTTTCCCTTATCTATTTACATTTCCGCTGTGCATTTAAATTATATCTGTTTATATAATTATTGTATACTTATTTATTTATACTCTGCTTTATTTATTCTGTATTTATTTGTAAAAAGAATTTTTTGAAAGTAAAAGATTTAAAATACAACCTTACCCCCCCTTAGGTTGTCCAACATTTGGTATCAGAGCAGGTCTTTCAAAAATATTCTGCATAATTTTCTCTTATTCTTCTAAAATGGCTCAACAAACTAATATCGTGTTTTCAAAACCTCCTTTGATAGATACTGAAAAGTTTGGCATTTGGGCCGAGCTATTTGAATGTCACGTGCGTGGCAAAAATCAAAAGATTTGGAATATTATAGAAAAAGGGAATTTTAAACCCACCATTGTGAAAGATGATGTTTATATTGATAAACCTATAGATGACTGGACTACTTCTGATGAAGCTCATTTTTGTTTAAACTTTGAAGCTAAGAATATATTATATGCTGCTTTAACAACTGATGAAATTGAAAGAGTATATACATATAAAACTGCAAATCAAATATGGGAAAGTTTAAATAATACTCATCGTGGAAACACGGAGGTTAAATCTAGTAAAGTGAATATTTTAGTTCACGATTATGAACTATTCGAAATGAAACAAGATGAGTCAATTGACTCAATGTTTAAAAGATTTAACCTTATTGTGACTACTTTGAAAGGTTTGGATCGCACTTATCCTAACGAGGACTATATAAGGAAAATCCTACGAGCCCTTCCTTCGGAGTGGATGCAAAAGATAACATCTTTAGAAGACTCCCGTGACCTTTCCATAATGAAGATAGATGACTTGATCGGTAATCTTAAAGTGCATGAAATTGCACTTAAAAGAAACAAAGATCGGGAGCAAGTTAAAAGGAAATCAATCGCTCTCAATGTCTCAACACCAAAAGTTGAGAAGAAAAAGGAGAAAGCTAGCTCCTCGAAAGATCCATCCGAAACTCTCGATGAAGTCGCCATGTTGGTAAGAAACTTTTCCAAATTTCTTAATAATAATAATAAATTTTCTAACAATGGCAGATTTCAAAGAAACGGTAACTACCGTCGTGGTGGTGAAAATCGAAGTCGTAAGTTCCATAAACGAGACGAAAAAGTTAAGAAAAATGGCGACTCGAGTGAAGACGATAAAGCTAAGCCAAAGAGAGGCTTTTGCTACTCATGTGGTGACAAAGACCACTACGCCAATGAATGTCCGAAAAAGAACAAGTTCCAAAAGAAGAAGGAGAAAGCCTTCATTGGAGGCGCGTGGAGCGAGAGTGAAGAAGAAGATGACTATCAAGCCATTTGTCTTATGGCCGAAAGCGACGACGAGGTAAAATCTTCTTACTCGGATTACGATAGTGATTATGAAAGTGATAATGAAAATAATCTTGAAGAATTATATGAATCTTTTCATAAAATGGCCGCTCTTGCAAATCGTTACCAAGATGAGAATGCTATGTTAAAAGAAACTGTAAATGCATGTAGAAAGGAAATAAATAATGTTAAACAAAAATCTGAAAATGATATGGATATAATTGCTAAATTAGAAACTAAATTAGGAGAAAAAGATTTTTGTAAATCTTGTGATGTTTTAAATAAAGAAATTGCATGCTTAAATAAAAAATCACATGAAAATATTATTTGTACAAAATGTGATATTCTTGATAATGAGATTACTTGTTTAAAGGCTAAATGTGCTTCATATGAAAAAGATAACATGCTAGCTAAAGCCTTTGAAAGTAGTAATGAGAAAGTTTTTAACATGCTAAATATGCCTAACCGTATAAATTGTAGAAAAGGCATTGGTTCCAATACTTGTGTTGATAAATGTTCATGTATACCCATCAAAAGATTTTATGAATCACCTAAAGTAAATACAAGAAATCAATATGTGCAAAAACCTCCGTATGTGCGTAAAATAAATAATGTAAATTATAATACGAGAAAACCGTATGCTCGCATGTACCATGATAAATATTCTAAACCTAATAATAATGCGAATGTAAATGCTTGTTTTTATGTGTATGATAAATATAATCGCAAAATTAAAATGGTAAATAAATGGATTCCAAAAGGAATGTTTAGTAATGATAATCCCGGTGGTATGCGTTTATGGTTTTAAATGTGTTATGTATATGTGTTATATATTATATATAAGTAAAATATTGTTATTTGTACTTTTTATACTATTCATATATATATATATACATACGTACTGCAAATATATATATATATATTTTATTTAATTTTTTTTAATTCTTATATATATATATTTTGTTTGACTTGACATGTGTTATATATATATATTTGTGTTTGATATATTATATATTAAAGTTGTGTAATGTATTATATATATATATATTCTGTTTGACTTTATATATATGCATGTTGGTTGACATTGAAACTAATTGTCAAGGACCCACGAGAAATGGGGACCATAAAAGTTACATCTTCATTATTGTAGATTGACCTTGATATGGACTGGATACTCGATAGTGGTTGCACACGTCACATGACCGGAAACAATAATCTCTTTTCATCATATAAGTCATGTGATGGTGGACAGGTAATTTTTGGAGGAAACTCCAAAGGAAATATAATTGGTAGAGGTACAGTCTCTTGCAATAATGTTCAATTTCTTAATGTTAATCATGTTGATAATTTACATTTTAATTTGTTAAGTGTTCGCCAATTGTGTAAAAATGGTATAACTGTTGTCTTCGAAGAAGATTCTTGTAAAATCATAAAAAATGGCAAAGTTCTTTTAAATGGTTTTGTAAAAGGAAATTTATATATTTGTAAAACTGTTGTATCTGAAAATGTATGCTTATCTTCTATTAATGATGTTTCTACTTTATGGCATAGGCGTTTAGGTCACGCTAATCTAAGATTAATGCAAAACTTAAAAAATAAGGAGCTTGTGAGTGACCTGCCAAAATTAAAGTTTGATAATCATTTTTGTGATGCTTGTCGTGTCGGCAAACAACATCACGTTTCTCATAAATCAAAAAATGTTATTTCTACTCAAAGAGTTTTAGAACTTTTACATATGGATCTTTTTGGCCCGATGGCTATTCAAAGTTTTGGAGGAAATTTTTATACTTTGGTTATTGTGGATGATTATTCCCGTTATACTTGGACTTTATTTTTGAGACATAAAAATGAGGCTTTTGAAAAGTTTAAAATTTTGGGAAAACGAATTCAAAACCAACAAGGTTGTACGATTGTTTCCATACGTACGGACCATGGACGAGAATTCGATAATGAAGTACAATTTGGTGCCTTTTGTGATAAATATGGTATAACTCATAACTTTTCGGCTCCTCGAACTCCTCAATCTAACGGGGTTGTTGAAAGGAAAAATCGAACGTTGCAAGAAATGAGTAGAACTATGCTAAACGAACATCAAGTTCCCCAAAAGTTTTGGTGTGATGCCGTTGCTACCGCGACCTATGTGCTTAACCGTGTCCTAATTAGAGGTATCCTAAATAAGACACCCTATGAACTTTACCGTGGTAGAAAACCTTCCCTAGCTCACCTGAAAGTTTTTGGTTGTAAATGTTTCATTTTAAACACCAAATCCTACTTAACCAAATTTGACCCTAAAGCCTATGAAGGAGTGTTCCTAGGTTACTCTTGGAATAGCAAAGCCTATAGAATCCTAAATAAGGAGACCATGGTAGTAGAAGAATCCTTAAATGTTAGCTTTGACGAGAGTCCTCCCAAACCTAGTGCACCCTTAGCAAATGACAATATCCGTGAAGGAGACGTCTTAGCACAACAACTTAGCAACTTGGATTTAAGTACCCAACCTTCCACAAATAATATTGAATCTAGTGATGCCCCTCCGTGCTTTATTCCACAAGGTATAGATGATCCTAACCTTAGAACCGCTCGAGGCCATCCCGTAGATCAAATTATAGGTGACCTAAACCAAAGGACAACTAGATCACAAATCCATACCCATTGTGCTTTCCATGCTTTTATCTCAACCATAGAACCTAAAACCATAGATGAAGCTTTAGGTGATGAGGATTGGATATTGGCCATGCAAGAAGAGTTAAACCAATTTACTAGGAATAATGTGTGGGACTTAGTGCCTAGCCCTAGTAGTCAAACCATTATTGGCACAAGATGGGTCTTCCGAAATAAGGTAGACGAGAACGGTGGAGTCACACGAAACAAGGCACGTTTAGTTGCCAAGGGGTACAGTCAACAAGAAGGTATAGATTATGACGAAACCTTTGCACCGGTTGCAAGGTTGGAGTCTATTCGAATGCTTCTCGCTTTTGCAAATGCTAAAGATTTTAAGTTATTTCAAATGGATGTTAAAAGTGCTTTCTTAAATGGTATTATAAATGAGGAGGTATACGTTTCTCAACCTCCCGGTTTTGAAGTTTTGAAAACCCGACACATGTTTATAAATTAAAAAAGGCGCTTTATGGTTTAAAGCAGGCTCCGCGTGCGTGGTATGATAGATTAAAAACCTTTTTAATTTCTAGTGGCTATATTATGGGTAAAATTGATAATACTTTATTTGTGAAATATGTTCAAAATGATATTGTGGTTGTGCAAGTATATGTTGATGATATTATTTTTGGTTCCACTAATGAAAAATTGTGTAATGAATTTTCTGCGAAAATGACTAGCGAATTTGAAATGAGCATGATGGGAGAGTTAAAATACTTCTTAGGATTGCAAATAAAACAATGTGAAACTGGTATTTTTATTAGTCAATCTAAATATTGTAAAGATATGTTGAAAAAGTTTAACTTTGAAAATGTCAAACCCGTTGAAACTCCAATGACCACAAATTTGCAATTATCTCGTGACGAGGAGGGAAACGATTTTAATGAAAAGATTTATCGTGGTATGATTGGTAGCTTGTTATATTTAACTGCTAGTAGACCTGATATTATGTTTAGTGTATGTTTATGTGCTCGCTTTCAATCTTCACCTAAACAAACTCACTATGAAGCTGTCAAGCGTATTTTTCGATATTTACGAGGTACTACTAATCTTGGCTTATGGTACGCAAAGAAACCCGAGTTAGAAGTAACGTGTTTCGCCGATTCCGATCTTGGTGGATCTATTGTTGACCGAAAGAGTACTAGTGGGGTATGTGCCTTTATAGGTCTCTCACTTGTGTCTTGGTTCTCTAAGAAACAACAATCCGTAGCTTTGTCTACAACCGAAGCGGAATATGTAGCCGCCGCAAGAGCATGTGCTCAAGTCCTTTGGATGAAACACACACTTACCGATTTTGAGGTACATCTAACCAAAATTCCAATTATGTGTGATAACTCAAGTGCTATAAACTTAAGTAAAAATCCCGTTTTACATTCTCGTACCAAACATATTGAATTGAGACATCATTTTTTACGAGATAATGTTCAAAAAGGCAAAATCGTGCTGGAAAAGGTTGATTCGGAAGATAATTTGGCCGATATTTTCACTAAAGCTCTAAACAAGAAGGCGTTCTTTAAATTAAGACTTGGTTTAGGCATGCTTGAGTATAACCCTTGATAAATACTAACTCTCAAATATTTCATATTTTGAGGGGGAGCATCTTTCGAGGGGGAGCATAAGCGACTTTCTTAAACCCTTTTTGCTTCGACAAAAGGGGGAGAGAAACCGAGTATGCTCTCGTGTTTAGCGTTGTGTTTGTCATCATCAAAAAGGGGGAGATTGTTGGTGCAAGTGTACCCAGCTTTAAATATTGTGATATATTTTTGGTACACATAAAATCACATCTCCATATTTATTTTGATGATTACAAAACACACCGCATTATTTGTTATCTAATATTTTATCTGAGTGTGCAGATATTTAAATGATCTCGATAATTTTTTATCTGAAGAATCCAAGTCTGAAGAGTTTCGTCATTTTATTTTAAAATGATAAACACCCTAAAATATTTTTATCTCTTGGATATTTCGTATCTATATAAATATATTTGAATCAAATATATATATAATATATATATTTTTATTTATTAAATATATATATAAATCGCTGATATATATATATATATATATATATGTTATTTTATTAAAATCAAATCCCTTTTTACTGTTCACATTATTTGCAAAGAGTCTCAGCCGAAAGTAACCCTGCGTTGCCATGCTCTCATTGGACAAAATTTCAGGCGGTATACCGCCAAGGTCCACGCGGTATACCGCGATCCTGTTCACCCATCACTTCTTCTGCATTTGAAGCTTCTCCTGTCAGGAACTCTGTCAGGCGGTATACCGCCGTGTGCAACGCGGTATACCGCGGGTACAATATACCGTTTGTTTTTGCAGGGTTGACCTTCTCCTCTGCAGTACCTTTTTCTGACGCAGGTATACCGCGATGGGCTGCCGGTATACCGCGAAAGCTTCTGCCGTGTTGATCATCCAGTATAAATACATGCATCCACCAGCCTTCAATGCTACACCAACTTCAGCAATAAATTCTCCCTCAGCATTTGATTATTATTCTGCTGCCTTCTTATTCACACTAAATCACTTAAACTGATAAAATTAATTTTTGAGCAAGAAATCTTGAGTTGATAGCAGATTAAAATCTCTCGATTAGTTGAATCAGCAACACAACTCAAGTGATCAAACTCTCTAAAAATATCCAAGTGATAAACCTTATTCAAGAGTGATTATTCATATTAAAATTATACCCTCTTGTAAGTGTTTGAATAGAGTGAGTGATCCACATTAATCTCTCAAAGTAGAGTGTTTCGCGTTTGTTGTATTAAGGTTTGTGTTTCTACCGTAAAGAACACGTTCGTATTGGATCTCCGAGAAGTGTTATTTTCTCGAGGTGGACTAGCCAACTTTGTGTTTGGTGAACCACTTTAAAAATATCGTTGTCAAGTATTCTCTTTCCCTTATCTATTTACATTTCCGCTGTGCATTTAAATTATATCTGTTTATATAATTATTGTATACTTATTTATTTATACTCTGCTTTATTTATTCTGTATTTATTTGTAAAAAGAATTTTTTGAAAGTAAAAGATTTAAAATACAACCTTACCCCCCCCTTAGGTTGTCCAACACTTAACTTTTTCGGATACCTAACTTTTCCGGATACCCAACTTTTCCGGACACTGTACCCGGTAACCTGCGACAAGAAGCTATCCGGACAACCTCCGGACACCTGCTTCGCAAGGAGGTGTCCGGACGAGGCGCTGTTCGAGTTTAATGCTCGAAATCATGCCTAACGCCCATCAAACAGTAAGATAAGGCGCCGATTAGCTACATACAGGCCCATTATCAAATCCTACAAAGTTTTACTGCCTAAACACAACCCAAAGGTGCTTAGATTTCCCTTAATGGTATTAAACTACTTTTTGCAAGAAAACTCTCAAAACCACAAATCACCAGACGAAATCTTAGATGAGGTTATGGATTAAGGATTACCTGATTGATTGCTGCAGGGAACAAACTCCAAATTCCAATTCTTCTTCTGATTCTACCACTTGATGATTCTTCTCTTCTTTTGCACCAAAAGCCTCAAACTCAAATGCTCCTTTTCTCTCTAAATAATCAGCCGACACACACCAAAAATCAGGGAATTGAAGAGATACCTAGGGTTTTGTGCCCTCTTATACACCCTCTCTCATTTACCAAAAGGCCCCTCAACTTCTACTTTTATTTACAACTCCACACTAACCACAAAACACTTCGAAAAAGGTCTGGGTCGTTACAACACTCCCCCCTCAAAAGAATTCCGTCCCCGGAATTCCATTTTCGAAAAGGTGAGGGTACTTGGACCACATATCAGATTCTAACTCCCACGTAGCTTCTCGTCCCTTGTGGTACCTCCAATGAACTTTCACTAAGCGAACTTCCTTGTTCCTCGTTTTTCGTACTTTACTATCTACGATCTCGATTGGCTCTTCTCCAAACATCAATTTCTCGTCGATGCTGACGTCTTGCAACGGAATAGCCACGTCGGTCTCGGCCAAGCACTTCTTCAGATTGGACACATGAAAGGTCGGATGAACCCCTTTCAATTCTTCCGGCAATTCTAGCCTGTAAGCTACTACGCCCACTCGTTCAATGATAGAAAAAGGGCCAACATACCTCGGCCTCAATTTCCCCTTTTTCCCAAAACATACCACGCCCTTCCAAGGCGACACTTTAAGCATTACCTTGTCACCTACTTGAAATTCAATCGGCTTCCTTCGTCTATCTGCATACTTCTTCTGTCGATCTTGCGCGATCCTCATCTGTTCCCGGATTACCTCAATCTTGTCCGCCGTTAATTGTACAATTTCCTGTCCGACCAACTGCCTTTCTCCTACCTCATTCCAACACAACGGCGTACGACACTTTCGCCCATACAAGGCTTCAAATGGTGCTGCTTGGATACTAGCGTGATAACTATTATTATAGGAGAATTCTATCAACGGTAAATGCACTTCCCACGATCCTTTGAAGTCGATCACGCACGCCCGAAGCATGTCCTATAACGTTTGAATGGTGCGCTCGCTCTGACCATCCGTTTGAGGATGATACATCGTGCTTAACTTTAGTTGCGAACCCATTTCCCGCTGCAAGCTTCTCCAAAACTTCGATGTGAATCGACTATCGCGGTCGGACACAATGGATCGCGGCACTCCGTGCCTAGACACTATCTCATTAATATACAATCGAGCTAGCTTCTCCAACGAATCCAACTCTTTAATAGGTAAGAAATGTGCTGACTTGGTGAGAATATCAACGATCACCCAAATTGCGTCATTCCCTTTTGGAGTCCTCGGCAACTTAGTGACGAAATCCATTGTAATGTTATCCCACTTCCACACCGGTATCAATGAAGATTGGATTTCCCCATAAGGTCGTTGGTGTTCTGCCTTAACCTTTAAACACGTCACACACCGCTCCACAAAGTGCGCAATATCCTTCTTCATCCCCGGCCACCAGTAAAACTGTCTCAAATCTCTATACATTTTATTCGTCCCCGGGTGTATGGAATACCGCGACTTGTGTGCTTCTTCTAAGATGCTTGCCCTCAGGTTTCCCAGCTTAGGAACCCACACTCGGGCTTTTATACACTTCAGCCCATCATTATTACTTTCGAACAACGATGTAATCCCGACTACTCTTTCGCTCCTGACGTTTTCTTCCAACAACGCTTCCTCTTGAAATTTCTTAACTTCCTCCAGAAGGTTCGAGGTTGCCTCGACTCTGAAAGCTATGACCTTGGTCTGATCTCTCCGCTCCTTACGACTCAACGCGTCGGCCACCACGTTAGCCTTGCCTGGGTGATACAGAATCTCGCAGTCATAGTCGTTCAGCAGCTCCATCCACCTCCTTTGTCTCATATTTAGTTCCTTCTGGTCAAACAGATGTTTCAGACTTTTGTGATCGGTGTAAATCTGAAACTTTACTCCAAATAGGTAGTGTCGCCAGATTTTTAGAGCGAACACCACCGCCGCTAGCTCCATGTCATGAGTAGGGTAGTTCTTCTCGTGATCCTTCAACTGCCGGGAAGCGTAGGCAATTACCTTCCCGTGCTGCATTAACACACACCCCAGTCCAAGCTTAGAAGCGTCATTGTATATCACAAAACCCTCCGATCCATCAGGTAGAGATAGAATCGGAGCATTGCTTAAACTTTCCTTCAGTTTTTCAAACGCAGAATCTTGCGCTTCTGCCCACGTAAATTTGACGTTCTTCCTTGTCAAGGAGGTCAGTGGCGAGGCTATTCGAGAGAAGTCTTGAATGAACTTCCGGTAATATCCTGCTAAACCGAGAAAGCTTCTCACCTCCGATGGGGTTCTTGGCACCTCCCAATCTTTAATGGCTTCAATTTTAGCAGGATCTACCTTGATACCGTCCGCCGACACCACATGACCCAAGAACTGGACTTCCCTTAACCAAAACTCACACTTCGAAAACTTCGCGTATAACTTCTCACGCTTTAGCAATTCCAGCGCGGCTCGAAGATGCCTCTCGTGGTCTTCTCGTGTTCGAGAATAAATTAAGATATCGTCAATGAAGACGATCACACATTTATCCAGCAACGAGCTGCACACTCTATTCATCAAGTCCATGAACACCGCTGGCGCATTAGTCAACCCAAAAGGCATGACTAAGAACTCGTAATGTCCATACCTCGTACGGAAAGCTGTCTTCGGCACATCTTCTTCTCTAACTTTCAATTGGTGATAACCCGACCTCAAGTCTATTTTGGAGAAATAACACGCACCTTGCAATTGATCGAAAAGGTCATCGATCCTCGGGAGCGGGTACTTGTTCTTCACGGTTACTTTATTGAGCTCGCGGTAATCTATGCACATCCGCATAGATCCATCCTTCTTCTTAACAAAAAGTACCGGTGCTCCCCAAGGCGATGAGCTCGGACGAATGAAACCTTTGTCGAGCAATTCCTGCAGCTGAATCATCATCTCCTTCATTTCCGCTGGTGCTAACCGATATGGCGCACGGGCAATCGATGCCGCCCCAGGTAACAGTTCAATTTTAAACTCCACTTGACGATCTGGAGGCAGACTCGTCAAATCATCAGGAAACACTTCCGGATACTCGCCCACTACTGGCACATCCTCCACACTCTTCTTTTCCTTCTTAGCATCTATTACATACGCTAGATACCCCGCACAACCCTTTCCTATACATCGTCTAGCTTTGATCAACGAAATTAGGCACGACTTCCTATTTCGTTGATCCCCATATATTACCACTTCCTTCTTATCGGTCAAAGGAATACGGATCAGCTTCTTATTGCACACAATACTAGCATCATTATCCGCTAACCAGTCCATTCCTAGGACTACATCAAACTCCCCCATCCCCATTGGATATAATTTTAACGGGAAAAAGTGGCCATCCACCTCTATTTTACAACCCTCAAAGACCTCCTTTACCCAGACTCGACAATCACCAGCTATTGCTACCTCAAACCCAAAGTTCAACCTCTTGGGTTTCACATGCAATTTTTGAGCAAAAATGGGCGACACAAACGAACGATTTGCCCCCGAATCAAACAACACTTTAGCAAACATCGAGTCTATAGGGAAGGTACCTGTCACCACATCAGGCGTGTTCTTCGCCTCCTCAGCTGACATGTGGAAAGCCCTAGCTCTGGCGCGAGCCGGCTCCACATTCTTCTCATTGCTCTTTCCTCCGCTACTCCCACTCTCACCCCTTGCATAACCTTTCTTTAATTGCGGACAATCCCACTTGACATGACCCGACAGTCCGCACTGATAACAGACCTTCGGATTGCGACAATCTCGAGCTAGATGTCCCACTTTTCCGCACCTGAGGCATCCCTCTCTTTCAGCCCAACATTCTCCCCTGTGCATTTTATTACACTTTGCACATGGTTTATCCACTGGCTTAAATCCCACCCGCAGATCGGGTCTAACTGAACTCGGCCTCTTACTGTCTCGATTCGGCCCATCCTATTTACGCTTATCTCCCACTCTCTCGCTCATCTGCCTGTTCTTATCGTTTTCAGTAAGCTCTGCTTTATCTACGGCTGCCTGAAAAGTAACTGGGTCTTTCGCTTGTACCAACTCTCTTATACTGCTCTCCAGTCCATAAATGTACCTCTCGATCCGCCTTTCCTCAGTAGGCACGTACAATTCGGCAAATCGAGCTTTCTCGATGAACTTCGACGTATACTCCTGAACCGACATTGTCCCTTGCTCCAATCCCAAAAACTCATCCTCTAGCTTCTTAACTGCCTCCAGAGGGCAAAACTGTGCTCGAAACCTTTTAACAAAAGCTTCCCACGAGATTCTCTTTGCTATCTCTGAACCTTTTCCTCCTGACTCGACGTCCCACCAATAGATGGCCTCCGATTTCATCATTGAAATTGCGAACAGCACCTTATCCTCCTCGGCGCATTTATTAGTATCGAAAGCTAACTCCATTTCGCGAACCCATTTCAACGCTAGAACAGGGTTGCGCTCCCCGTTGAAAGTTGGAGGCTTACACGAAACGAAGGTTTTAAACGAGCATCCTTTTTCTGCCTTTGGTTCGGAAGTAGCAATCAGAGTTGTCACCGAGTTGTTCCCCATTTCAGTCCGCGGTTCACTATCTTCCCCAGACTTCTTCCCGGTACTGTTCTTGGTTCTTTCCCCAGACGTTGTCTTGTTCTGGTTGTCTAACACTGCTTGAAGAGTCTTTTGAAACTTATCCATCTCTGCTGCAAACTTATCCTCAGTCACGAAAGCCGGTGTAGCTTCGTGTTTACCCCCTTTCTTAGCATTTGCTTTATTCGTCGGTGCCGAACTCTCTTGTTCGGACATCAGTTGGATTTCGGGTTCTTCCACACTTCTTGCCTTGCGCTTAACCGGCGCTTTCCCTTTCTTACTCTTGCCCTTGGTGGTTGCCGCCCCACCTCGGTAACAGCCTTTCTCGGCACCGCTCCTTTGGGTCTCCCACGGCCTCTTCCTCGTCCACGAGTGGCCGCCACTCTTGGCTGATTCACTGGTTCATCCTCAGCAAATTTTTCGCTTCTCACAGCCTCCTCCCGCAGTGTAGTACTCTTTGTCTGAGCGTCTTCCGCTACGGGGATTGACCTACTCCTCAAGGTCCTCGCAGACATTCTGATACACAACAACAATGAACGACTAATTTAACACCACGGATTATACAGTACTACAGCAACAGGGTAATGAGGAAATCTAAGCACGCACATGTACCTGTAAGTTCGCAATTACACTGGCCAGGTGTAACTCCAAACTTACCTTACATGTCCGACTTCGTTACCTCTTTAGTCCTATTTCTATTTTAGTGCCCTCCTAACACATTCCTGATTTTTCAGTTGTGATTTCTACTTCCTAAAGTTTAAGTCTAGGCCCATCCGGTCACCTAAATCCCTTAAACTATGGCTCTGATACCAACTTTAACAACCCAAACAAATTAAACATTTCACGACATAATAATTAGATTATCCCAAAACGGGTCCCAAAATTTCTTACATCAATTCAAAATCTGGTTGGCGGAATCAACCTACACAACTGAGAAATAACTAAATGGCTATAGTGTTACTATGAGGTCAAGCCTTCCTGCTACGCCCTGCTCACTTGCCAGAGCCTTTCCCTACCTGCTTTCCTGAAAGGTTTTTAATTTAAAAGAAAGCGAGGGTTAGACCATGAGGTCTAGTGAGTCCCTCCAACAGTTATCAAAGCATTTAAGCAGAATACCACTTCAGTATAAATCATTCATAAACAATTTAGATGAAATCGTTTCGGATATAAATCCGCCCCTCATAAATAGACACCCTGAAGTCACCCCAATGTGACAACGAGTCAGTCTCATGTTGCCTTTCAGGGTCACACCGCCCTTGACATAAACGGGAACACCCTCCCGGCACGAGCTGGCGGGCCCCTTCCCGACTTAGTCAAATTTACATCAAAATCAATGTATGCATACATCCCACATAAATTTTCAAACATCAATACATGCAATTAAAGCATAAGCATAAAGCATGGAATTTCTCATCATATATCCGCTTTAGAAAAATATATTAAAAACCACACGTTTTAGTTTAGAAAACTCACCTGATATGCTTACTTTATTCCTACCTTGCTCTGTAATCCCCAAGCGATCTACCTGAGTCAAGGATAAACACATAAGCTAACTAACCGAACCGTCCGGACATCACTTACCGGACACTCTTACTTCCCGGGCATTTCTACTTACCGGACACCACAATGTCCGGACAACTCTGCTTTCCGGATAACACCACTTTCCAGACACCTACCCTTTCCGGATACTTAACTTTTCCGGATACCTAACTTTTCCGGATACCTAACTTTTCCGGATACCCAACTTTTCCGGACACTGTACCCGATAACCTGCGACAAGAAGCTATCCGGACAACCTCCGGACACCTGCTTCGCAAGGAGGTGTCCGGACGAGGCGCTGTTCGAGTTTAATGCTCGAAATCATGCCTAACGCCCATCAAACAGTAAGATAAGGCGACGATTAGCTACATACAGGCCCATTATCAAATCCTACAAAGTTTTACTGCCTAAACACAACTCAAAGGTGCTTAGATTTCCCTTAATGGTATTAAACTACTTTTTGCAAGAAAACTCTCAAAACCACAAATCACCAGACGAAATCTTAGATGAGGTTATGGATTAAGGATTACCTGATTGATTGCTGCAGGGAACAAACTCCAAATTCCAATTCTTCTTCTGATTCTACCACTTGATGATTCTTCTCTTCTTTTGCACCAAAAGCCTCAAACTCAAATGCTCCTTTTCTCTCTAAATAATCAGCCGACACACACCAAAAATCAGGGAATTGAAGAGATACCTAGGGTTTTGTACCCTCTTATACCCCCTCTCTCATTTACCAAAAGGCCCCTCAACTTCTACTTTTATTTACAACTCCACACTAACCACAAAACACTTCGAAAAAGGTCTGGGTCGTTACAACGATATCCTTATATACTCAAAGTCGGAGAAAGAGCACGGGGAGGATTTAAGGGCTGTGTTGGAGTTATTGAAACGGGAAAGGCTTTACGCCAAGTTCTCGAAGTGTGAATTTTGGCTTCGGGAAGTGCAGTTTTTGGGACATGTAGTGTCCCAGAGTGGAATTAAAGTTGATCCAGTGAAAGTGGAGGCTATTAGAAACTGGGAACCGCCTAGGACGCCGTCAGAAGTCCGTAGCTTTCTTGGGTTAGCGGGGTATTACCGGAAGTTCATCAAAGATTTTTTGAGGATTGCTACTCCGTTGACTTCCCTGACTAAGAAAAATGTCAAGTTCGGTTGGTCCAGAAGCCAAGAAGAAGCCTTTCAGAAATTAAAAGAGATGTTGAGTAGTGCTCCATATCTAACCTCACCAGATGGAACGGAAGACTTTGTCGTGTATAGCGACGCATCCAAGTTAGGCTTGGGATGTGTCTTGATGCAACGTGGAAAAGTGATCGCTTATGCATCCCGTCAATTGAAGGAGCATGAGAAGCGATACCCCACACACGATCTGAAGTTGGCGGCCGTTGTGTTTACCTTAAAGATTTAGAGGAATTACTTGTATGGGACGAAGTGTCAAATCTTCACCGATCATAAAAGCCTTCGTCACATCTTCGATCAGAAAGAACTAAATATGAGGCAGCACAGATGGATGGAATTGTTGACTGATTACGACTATGAGATCGAGTATCATCCCGGGAAGGCCAATGTGGTGGCCGATGCCTTGAGCCGTAAAGAAAGAGGAGAAGCTTCGAAGATCTTAGCCTTAAGAGCCGAAGTCACGTTTAACCTGTTGGGAGAGATAAAGAAATGGCAAACGGAAGCGTTAGCGGTTGAGAACCTCAAGAAAGAAAGGATGGTGGGAAACGTGGACTCCTTGGTAGAAGACAGTCGAGGGTTAAAATGCCTCAATGGTAGAATATGGGTCCCAAGGTTGGGGGATGTCCGAAAGCTGATATTGGAGGAGGCTCACAAATCAAAATACTCCATCCATCCGGGAACAAATAAGATGTTTGGGGATCTGCGGCAAAATTATTGGTGGCCGGGTATGAAAAAGGATATAGCATATTTCGTGGAGAGGTGTGATACTTGCCTAAGGGTAAAAATGGAGCATCAACGACCGTACGGTAAACTCCAACCCTTGGATATTTCGGTTTGGAAGTGGGATCAAATCACGATGGACTTCGTGACAAAGCTGCCTAGAACTCCAAAGGGCTTCGACGCCATTTGGGTGATTGTAGATCGGCTCACCAAATCGGCGCATTTTCTTCCTATAAAAGAATCGTACTCGATGGAAAGGTTGGCAAAGTTGTACATTGATGAAATAGTGACCCGACATGGAGTACCGTCGTCGATAATTTTGGATCGCGATAGTCGATTCACGTCAACTTTTTGGAAGAGCTTTCAGTGAGAAATTGTAACACCCTAAAAACAGGGCTAAATAAAACCTTAAAATTTCACAAGTTATGATCATACAACTTCAAACTTATATAACAAGAGGATCAACTGTAAGGTTTCTATGTACATAAAACATCTACTCAAATAACTTATTAATCTAATCATAACATCACAATCAGATTAACTAAGTTATCTAAATATCTGTCCCAAAAATATCAAAGAATATCTAGATCCTCTGTCATCTCCAAGTTTGAATCTTTTCAAAAGTCCTCATCATACATCCCCGCTTACTTCCCGTAGCCTGTACCTGGTAAGAAAATTCAACTTGAACAATTAGGCTTTCGCCTGGTGAGGATATTCAAATCAAGTTAAAATTAACAATTAAAATATCAACAGATAAGTCAAACCTGTTTTCGCCCATTTTACCGTACAACAACTCCTTCCAACAATGGGAATCTACCCCACTCCCATACTTATGACTAATTCATCTAGCCATGATTTCACTACCAAGAGTTTACCATGAATAATCCCACATTCGAGGTTAATACTCTTATTCAAGAAATTACAAGTCAAAATCTGCCTATTTCTTAATCCGGAAGTAGAGATTACAAATTACTTTATGCTTATCTCTAATCTTCCTTTCACAATTGGGAAATCTCCGATCTTCCCTATAAAAATGGAAATCTCCGATCTTCCATTCGAAATGGGAATTACAAATCAAAATCTGCCTATTCCACATTTCACATCCTCACCACCTCAGAATCAATGGTCCCAATGGGATTTAATATATCGCGATACACAACCGGGACCCCCGATGATTCAAGTTACACTCATTACTAGAAATTACATCCTTTTGGTCAATGGCTAGTAATCGGTTCCCATTAGACCGTACTAAGGTGCCCCCGATGACCGGATGCCTATTTCTAGCAACCGCAACATAATACATAAGTATCATAACTCTTACTATCGTATGTGCTCAACATACCATATATTTCATCTCAAAACATATTCTAAATATACAGTTATAAAGAATATTAATCTCTCGACATCTCGACTTCTCAACTATCCCCTCTTTGCTATTTAGCACGGGGATCAGTATAGCATAACTCATAGTTATCTTATTTGGACTCATTACTGATTAAGGCAAGTCCTCACAACTATCGACAAATTACAAGAATCAGTTTTGTAACAGAGTGAGAATTGCTCAAGCACTATTCATTCATCTTCTTCATTTAGCCAGTTCACAAAATCAACTTATTGAGCCTACTATTTTTCAATTAATTCATACTCAAGCATTTAGACATAGTTTAAAACATACCTATATCAATTTTAATGGCTAATTTTAGAGTGAAGTGAATAAACTCACCTGTAAATTTCTGAACACTTTGCAATTCTTCAAAACTCCAAAATAAGCTTCCCAAAACAGTTCTAAACAGAAGATTAGGTTTAGATACTAATCAATAGAAGGAATCATCATACTAATCATAAAATCCTTACCAAAATTCTCCAAAATCAGTCTTTTCTTCCTTTCTCCTGCTTCTTTCTCCTTCACGGCTCTCTCTCAATCTCTTTTATCTGATAAAACTAAAATGACCGACCTCAGATTGAAATTATAAAGTGTGAAAATATCCCTGACACCGGTGCTAACGCGGGTACTGGCGCCAACACTCAGCTCTAAAAACCACTTTGTAACATGCCAATTTTATCCGTCCAACAATCCCGGGTTCTAGTTAGCTTACACGAGTGTGCACTCCACACCCCTAACTCAAGTTATAGCTTAGCTAACAACCCCATTATTACCTTTGTGAATACAATTACACAAAATGACCGATGATTTCACTAAAATCACCAACAGTTTATAATTATAAGTCACAAAATTAATACAACGGAAATTCGAGATGTTACAATACTCCCCAACTTGAAAATGATTTCGTCCCCGAAATCAAAACTAAACAAACAAATGGGGATATCTATATCTCATGTCTTCCTCCGTTTCTAACGTCACGTTAGCACCTCGATGGTGTTTCCATTGCACTTTAACAAAGTTACCTCTTTACCACATCATAACGTCTTAACTGACCTTTCCAGGATTGCCTCCGGTTCTTCTACACATCGGCTCCCTTCATCCACCCTAACATCAGTAAGTGGAATCACATCTTGTTCTTCGGCTAAGAATTTCCGAAGATAACACACATGAAATGTATTGTGGATCCCTTCCAACTCAGGTGGAAGATCCAATTGATACGCTTGTAGACCAACTCTTTTGGTGATAGTGAAAGGTCCTAGAAAACGAGGGCTCAACTTCCCACGCTTTCCAAACCGTATCACACCTTTCCATGGGGATACTTTAAGCATGACGCGCTCCCCAACTTGAAATTCTTTTGGTCTTCTTTTCGGATCAGCATAACTTTTTTGTCTATCTTGAGCCGCTTTCATATGCTGCCGAATTTCCTTTACTTTATCCGCAGTTTGTTGCACAAGTTCCGGACCAGCAAACTGTTTCTCTCCGACTTCTAACCAGCACACCGGAGTTCTGCATTTCCTACCATATAATGCTTCGAAAGGTGCTCTTCCAATACTGGAATGGTAAATGTTGTTATAAGCAAACTCTACTAAGGGCAAATGTGAATCCCAGTTACCTCCAAAATCTAGCACACACGATCTAGGCATATCTTCCAAAGTCTGTATTGTTCTTTCGCTTTGGCCGTCAGTTTGTGGGTGATAAGCAGTACTTAAATTAACTCTCGTACCCAATTCTTCTTGAAGCGACTGCCAAAACCTGGAAGTAAACCGACTGTCACGATCAGACACAATAGACACCGGTATACCGTGTCGTGACACCACTTCATCAATGTATATCTTTGCCAATTTATCTATTGGCGATGCTTCTTTCATAGCTAAGAAATGAGCACTCTTAGTCAGTCGATCAACGATTACCCAAATGGTATCGTTACCTCTTTGCGTCTTTGGTAACTTTGTCACGAAATCCATGGTAATCTTATCCCATTTCCACTCCGGAATTTCCAAAGATTGAAAACTTCCATATGGTCTTTGGTGTTCTGCTTTTACTAACGAACAGGTTCCGCATTTCTCTACTATTTGTGCCACATCCACTTTCATAGCCGGCCACCAATAGTGTAATTTCAAATCTATATACATCTTGGTACTCCCCGGATGTATAGAATACTTAGATCTATGCGCATCTTCCAAAATCAACTCCCGGTTCCCACCTATCTTTGGTACCCAAACACGGCCTTGGAACAACTTAATCCCTCGACTATCTTCCGTCAGTTGAAGGTGTTATTTGCTCATTACTTTTTATTTAAAGTTGTCTTCTAATAAGGCTTCCACTTGAGCAGCTTTTATTCTTTCAATCAGACTTGACATTACATCAATTTTGGCGTTTTTCATTTTCAAGCACCCATTATACTCTTTTCTACTCAAGGCATCGGCTACAACATTTGCTTTACTAGGGTGGTAATGCAATTCACAATCGTAGTCCTTCAGTAACTCGAGCCATCGCCTTTGTTTCATATTCAGCTCCGTCAGATCAAAAACATGCTGCAAACTTTTATGATCAGTGAAGAGTGTACACTTCGTTCCATAGAGATCGTGACGCCACAGTTTTAAAGCAAACACAACAGCTGCTAACTCCAAATCGTGGGTAGGATAGTTCTTTTCATGTTCTTTCAGTTGCCTTGACGCATAGGCAATCACCTTGCCTCGTTGCATCAATACACATCCTAAACCCATCTTTGATGCGTCACTATAAACTACCAAATCTTCAGTTCCTTCTGGCAGTGCAAGAATAGGAGCTTCACACAACTTCTGCCGTAAGGTTCTGAAAGCTGCCTCCTGCTTTTCGGTCCAAACAAACTTCATATTCTTACGAGTCAACATCGTCAGAGTAGAAGCAATCTTTGAGAAGTCTTTAATAAATCTCCGGTAATAACCTGCCAGACCCAAGAAACTTCTTATTTCAGACGCGCTTTTCGGAGTCTCCCAATTCATCATTGCTTCTATCTTTGCTGGATCTACTTTCACACCTTCCGATGAAATCACATGCCCGAGAAATTGTACCTCTTTCAACCAAAATTCACATTTAGAGAATTTTGCATACAATTTCTCTTTTCGTAACACTTCTAAAACTTCACGAAGATGGCGTTCATGGTCGTTCTCATTCTTCGAATAAACCAGTATGTCATCAATGAAAACGATAACAGACTTGTCTAGAAACGGTCGACATACTCTATTCATCATATCCATGAATATAGTTGGAGCATTAGTCAACCCAAATGGCATCACGAGAAATTCGTAATGCCCGTATCTAGTTCTAAACGCCGTCTTTGGAACATCCTCCTCCCTTACTTGTACTTGGTGATACCCCGACCTTAGATCGATTTTCGAAAAACATCCCGCTCCATGGAGTTGATCAAACAAATCATCAATCCTTGGAAGCGGATACTTATTCTTTATCGTCACCTTATTCAGCTCCCGATAATCTATGCACATTCTCATAGTGCCATCTTTCTTCTTAACAAACAATACCGGAGCTCCCCAAGGCGAAGAACTTGGTCTAACAAAACCCTTATCTAACAGCTCTTGCAGTTGAGACATCATTTCTGTCATTTCAGCTGGCGCTAGACGATAAGGTGCACGAGCTATCGGTGCTGCTCCAGGAATAAGATCAATGCGAAACTCTACTTGTCTTTCAGCCGGTAGACCTGGAAGATCATCCGGGAATACATCCGGAAATTCACGCACCACTTTGATATCTTGTACCTGTTTCTTTTCTAACTTCGTATTTACAACATAAGCTAGATATGACCAACATCCCTTCACTAAACATTTACGCGCCTTTGCCACTGAAATCAACGGAATATCTCATTTATTCTTTTCTCCAAATATAAATACATCCTCTTTTTCAGTCATCGGAATTCGAATCAACTTCTTTGCACACATTATTTCTGCCTGGTTATTGCTCAACCAGTCCATTCCAACAATAATATCGAATCCCCCAATTTCCATTAACAACAAGTCAATCGGAAATTCTGTTTCCCCTATCAAAATTGTACAACCAACCAATCCTTCCTGAACCAAGGCTCGACCCCCATTAGCTATCTCAACTACTAAGGCATCTCCTAAAGTAGTGACAGACATAGCTAGCTTACGATAGAACAACTTGGATACAAAAGAATAGTTCGCACCACTATCAAATAACACATGTGCAGGAATGGAATTTATAAGGAAAGTACCCGAGACAACATCTTTAGATCCTTTCGCTTCTTCGGCAGTCATTTGAAATGCACGGCCAGTTGGTTTAGGAATAATCAACTTCTTTCCCTGATCTCCCTCCTTCTTTAATTTTCGGACAATCTCTCCGAAAATGACCCGGTTGCCTACATTCAAAACACACGGATCCCAGCATTGGACAGTTCACCGCTATATGCCCCGCCTTCCCGCATTTGTAACATTCATTTCCAACCACTCGACACGGACCAAAATGTTTGCTTTTACATTTGGAACACCAGCTTGGTTCCCTGCGAGAGTCGTAACGAATATTCTTGCCAAACAACTTGGTTTTCTGAGAAGATTCTGAGCGACCTTCCCACATGTGCTTTCTCCTCTTTGTCTTTGGCGTACATATCTTCTATTACTTTCGCTTCTTCGATTGTCTCCCTTAAAGTAGTAGTTTTCGAACTTCGGACCCTTGTCATCATATCCGCCGATAAACTCTTCAAATAAGCTTTAACTTTATCTTTCTCATTTGGAGCCACATGCCCCACCAGGTTCAGCTTCTCCATGAAGGATTCTGTAAACTTTCTCACAGTCATATTGCCTTTCTTGAGGTTCCTGAACTCTTCCTCGATTCGATCCATTTCAGTTTCGTTACAGTACTCCTCCAGAATCTTTGCTTTGAACTGATCCCAAGTCATAGCATTCAAAACAGAAGCTGACACAGAAGCTGATAGCATATTCCACCAAGATAACGAGTTACCGCGTAACATCTGTGATCCAAATCTAACTTTAGACTTTTCATCATAACACTCAAAAGCTCGAAAAGCTTGTTCAATTTCCCTTAGCCAATTCATGCAAGCTATTGGGCTATCTTCTCCTTTGAATTCCGGTGGTTTACAGCTCAAGAAGGTTTTGTAGGAGCAGTTTCTTTCAACCCTTCGTTCAGTCTTCGGCCCTGGGTTGCCAGTTGGATTTATCACACTAGTATCAACTCTTGTCCGTCTTGGTTCCGTACTTAGATCATTAAACAATTTCATGAACATTTCTGCTTGTCTTCCCATGGTGGTGTTCATCATTTCAGCTTGTCTTTCCATTGATGCATTCATCAATCTGGTAACATTATCCATAATGCGTCCTTCCATACTTGCTTCCGATGGTGTTTGATCGACAGTACTGGTACCCACTCTGTGTATCGGATTACGCACTCCTCCTAAAGAAAGAAAATCTGGTGGCGTCTCATGAATTCCGCCTACTCCAGTTTGTCTTTCTCCCGTATCGTCTAACCAATTCCTATTCATAGAAGAATTAGGAGACCTCGGCGGAGTATTTACCATTGTTCTGTATGAGCACAAAAGAATACCCATCAGTAATGGTTTATACATGACTAGACATACAAAACGTACTTTACCGCTAATCAGTCACTGTAACAATTAGGAACAAAGGTTCTAAATGACGTGAGGCGTGGCGTAGCGGCAAGGTCAAGCCTCAAGACTTACAAGTTACGACGAGGCCACGACGTTTTTCAAGGCGTGCCCTAAGGCGGCATATATACATAGATACATACACTTGTGTGTGAGTGTATTGAATAATAAAGCATAACGAAATAAATTCATTTAAAGTAATAAAAAAAGACAACTGATACCAAATCCATAGAGCTTATAGAAAATTATATCAAAAGTATAAAATCGGGAGTAAATCTCTAGAATCACTACTTACTACGTTCTTCAATTTTCCGAGAATTCACATAAACTCTTCGTGTACAAGAGCGGAAGTAAGTATTTACCAATTTATGGTTTTTAGTTTTAAGTTTCCTTTTTATGTGTATTTACGTCCTATAAACAATTATAACTATTTATATATGAAAAATAATCTCACACCCTACAAAGTGATGCGTCGTAGCGCGTTGTAACGTATCGTAACGCGACATAACGTACCATAACGCGTTACAATGCAAGCCAAGCCTTAAGGTGGAGCCACAGGGGTTAACGTGGCGGCGACCGCAAGCCTTGACGCCATAACGCGCCATAACGAGGCTATAACGAGTTATTTAGAACCATGGGAACAAGTATGCTTGTGTAACAATATATTCATAATAACAGTAGCTAATTGAAATTGCGAACATATCATACATGAGAATTCTCATTACCATCGTTACAGTACTAACTTCGCGTATTTCCGTCGACTCTAAGACTACCCAATCTTAGCAATTCTACCCATACCTCACAGATCATAACTTAATTCATCAAAGCTTAAGTCTAGGTATCTCAAAATCATACCTAATTCGCTTAAACTTCTGCTCTGATACCATATTGTAACACCCTAAAAACAGGGCTAAATAAAACCTTAAAATTTCACAAGTTATGATCATACAACTTCAAACTTATATAACAAGAGGATCAACTGTAAGGTTTCTATGTACATAAAACATCTACTCAAATAACTTATTAATCTAATCATAACATCACAATCACATTAACTAAGTTATCTAAACATCTGTCCCAAAAATATCAAAGAATATCTAGATCCTCTGTCATCTCCAAGTTTGAATCTTTTCAAAAGTCCTTATCATACATCCCCGCTTACTTCCCGGAGCCTGTACCTGGTAAGAAAATTCAACTTGAACAATTAGGCTTTCGCCTAGTGAGGATATTCAACTCAAGTTAAAATTAACAATTAAAATGTCAACAGATAAGTCAAACCTGTTTTCGCCCATTTTACCGTACAACAACTCCTTCCAACAATGGGAATCTACCCTACTCCCATACTTATGACTAATTCATCTAGCCATGATTTCACTACCAAGAGTTTACCATGAATAATCCCACATTCGAGGTTAATACTCTTATTCAAGAAATTACAAGTCAAAACCTGCCTATTTCTTAATCCGGAAGTAGAGATTACAAATTACTTTATGCCTATCTCTAATCTTCCTTTCACAATTGGGAAATCTCCGATCTTCCCTATAAAAATGGAAATCTCCGATCTTCCATTCGAAATTGGAATTACAAATCAAAATCTGCCTATTCCACATTTCACATCCTCACCACCTCAGAATCAATGGTCCCAATGGGATTTAATATATCGCGATACACAACCGGGACCCCCGATGATTCAAGGTACACTCATTACTAGAAATTACATCCCTTTGGTCAATGGCTAGTAATCGGTTCCCATTAGACCGTACTAAGGTGCCCCCGATGACCGGATGCCTATTTTGTAACACCCGTAATTTCGGTAAACAAATATCACCCAATTGTTTTGCATCTTGAAAATGGTGGAATTTATGTTTGGAAGACATTACGTAAAGTCTCTAAGAGTATCGGGAGTTTTGGCGTTGAAAAGTCGAGTTTCGGGGCTTGGTACGTGGATCGCGACTATGACCGGCGACTATGACCATGTCATTGTCGCGGTGGCATTGTCCCGATGGAGGGACAAAATGCGAAATCGAACAGAAAGTGGTACATGGGTCGCGACTATGCCACGCGACAATGCCCTGGGCATAGTCGCGGTGTCATTGTCGCGCCGGGGTGCTGGGTTGCTGTTTCAAATCGGGTTTTAAAGGAGTTCAGCTAGCTTTTCTCTCATTTATCATCCAAGATCGATCTCTCTCTTTCTCCAGGCGATTTTCCTCTCCCTCTCACCCAAATCGATTTTCTTTCCCCAAATCAACCACAAATCCTTCCCCCTCTTCTTCATCTTCTTCACTTAAATCAAACCATTTCCACCATTGTTGAACACTTGGAGGTTTGAAGCTTTTGGGAGGCTAGGAGCTCTCTTTTTGAAGGATTCAAGTGATTAAGGTAATCTCTAGCTAGATTGTTGTTATCTTTCACTTTCTTTTTCATATTGAAGTGTTTTGGGTGATGTTGGTGGTAGTTGATTAAGAAAATCTCCAAATCTCATCACCTATGAAGTTAGGGTTTGGTATAGATGGGTATTTTGGTATATATTGGATGGATGATGATTTCTTGTGGTTAAACTTGAGTATTGATGGTTGGAAATTCATATATCTAGGTTTTGGGAGTTTTGGCTTGAGGATGCAAACTTCATCAAATGAGCTTACGTTGGAGAAATACTAGATTTAGCTTAATCTAGCAAAGGTGAGTTCAAGTTACTTTGCGAAAACTTTGTACATGCCAAAATGAGTATTTTACAAATATGTGCGTGTTTTACTTGAAAATGTATGAGGTTGAGTTATTTGAATAGTTTAATTCTTTTGAAGTGTTTAGCTTCATAAATGTGTAAAACACCCGTATTTGGGGCTTTTGAATATTTGGATGGTTGAAAACCATAAATTGTCTTTAAAAGATTAATTGCTCAAAATGAGGTTTATTTGGTGGTTTAATCATATATGTGTAAATGATTTTGTAAACCATTTGGGAAATACACCTTTAAGTGTTATGGGTCATTTTGAGAATGTTAAGGGTGTGAGTCCTTTTGGAAAACCCTTTTTGTTTAATCCATGTTGAGTTTTGGGGTTAATGACGATTTTGGGATACGTGTTTCTTAAACAATGTTTAAAGGCGTTTTATGCGATAATGACCGACTTTATGGGTCTAACAAGCTTGGAGCACTTTGCTCTGTTTTCATTTTGAGATAGTCTTGGGACATTTGTCCGGTTTAAATGGCTCGATGTGGAGTCTTATTTACGGGTTGCTTTTATTGCACCGTGTTGCACATTATTGCACGTTGTTGATATTTTACATGCTCAGGGTTGAGTCTAGGATGTGTTATATGCTTAATTGCATTTTCATTTGCATGATTTGACGTCAATAAATGATCATTAGATCTTTGAGCAGAGGGCTCGTTTTGGACTCAATTGAGTCTTGAGGGCATTCGCCCGGTTTTAATAAGCTCGACGTGGGCTTGGGGTTTGCATTGCATGAGTTGCATCATATTTGAGATTTACATGATTTGAATGCATTGGTTATTCTTTTGATGTCATGTATAAATTTTAAGTTAAGTAAGCTTGTTGTGGATGGTGGGTTTGCCAAGGTAAAGACCTAGTATGGTTGAACTTGGTGGTTTTAAATGGACTAAAGACCTAGTATGGTTGATGTCTAAGAAGGGCTAAAGACCTAGTATGGTTGATGCCAAAGACGGACTAAAGACCTAGTATGGTTGATGTCTAAGATGGGCTAAAGATCTAGTATGATTGATGCCGAGGATTGACTAAAGACCTAGTATGGTTGACGTCATCTGTTTTTACACATCCAAGAAGCTTATTTGCATTTATTTTAATCGTGGTTTAATTTATGTGTTTGCCACATTCGATGAGATCGGGTCTCCCCCGTCACCGAAGGGTGTTGATTTCTGGTATTTTATCTATTCACATTGTTGAGGTTATATTACATGCATATGGATTGTTTTCCATGATTGGTGGACGGATTCATGTTACATTCTTATTGGATGTTTTAACTGATGGAGTTTTATTTTATGGTATTTGGATTTTAATACATTTTACGTTTGCGTGAGTTTTGCTTCGTATTATGTTTCTAATGAAAGGTTATATTTAAATGGATGGTTTCCATGTTTTACGGGTTGAGTAGGTATTGTCAACCGTATTTGAAGGTTTTGCCTAAAACTAGATTTATTCACGTATTTGAGTGGGCTGAGATTCGTAACTCATTTTTGGAAAAACGCTTCACACTTTTGGGGAGGATTCCCATGGATCTTGGTGCGTTGGAAAATGAGTCATTTATGTCTGTTTTGAGAACTATTTGGAAATGATAACCTTTGTCGCAAACTTTCACTAAAGCTTTATTGGATCATGACTAAAACTACTAATTCCCGATTTATGATTATATATAGTCATGATAAATTGCTTGAACTCACTAGGCGTAAGCCTAACCCTTTTTATTTGTCGGCATGTGCAACAGGCTCAGGTTGGGGTAGTCTAGCTACATTGTGACGTGACGAGTGCTAGTAAAGTGCACGGGAGGTGACTTATTTAGTGAAGTATTCCGCGTTTAATTGGGACTAGCAACTTGTGTTGTATTAAGTAACGCCCGTCCTAAGTTTTAGTTGTGGAAATTATAATGTTTAAATTCTGAGGTATTTTCAGGAATGAATTGTAGAGACGATTTCATCTCATTTTGATTATTTTATTGAAATTAAAGTTAGTTGCTCGTTCCAAATTTGAGGGTGTTACAAGTTGGTATCAGAGCATAAGTTTGAGAGATTTAGGTGTTGATTTTGGATACCTAGACTCAAAATAGCGTTTGTTTAGGTAATTGAGAATGAAATTCACCTTTAGGCACTTTAAGATAGGATGTTTGAGATCAATGGATGTTGTTAGAAACGAGAATCGCGTCGAGAGTAGCAAGGATAATCATGTACAATTCGTTCATAGTGACACCTGACCAGTGTCATGGTAAACCTACTAGTATATGTGCATGCTTGAATTGCTTACATGTGATGATCGTTGGGGTAGTAAAGGAGGTTCTAATCTAGTAGTCGTTGGAATAGATGGACGATTCTAATATTAGTCACTTGGAGTGACGATAAGCATGATAATTGCTTTAAGTAGACCCTTTCGGGTCAAGGTTGATGGTTGGATTAGAACCATAGGCTTATTGAGCCGACTTTGATTTGAGGAAAAACCGTAAAGTTACTTGATGTATTTCCTAACTTGCCTTAAGAGGCTTGAATATCCGGATGACAATAATGGACCGGAGAATTTTGGAGGAGTATGAGTTGAGATGTTGAATGCCGACTGAATCATGCACGAAATTTATTTTGGAAATAAATTGCATCGACTATTTCTTGTGTTTTCAATCCTCATGTGGATTGTGTTATGAATTTTGAGAAATGTTTGGCACGCACACAAGATTTCAAATTATGGCTTTAAAAGTGCATGAAACTGTTTTATTGCGGGAGTTGCAAACTCCGCCGGGAATTGTTTTGCCCTACTTCATAGTTGTTCAACATTTGTTTTGGACGTAATGACAATAGTATTTTTATGATGCTGAGATGTTGGGCACTAACTACGGCTTGTGACTTTAACATTGGATCTCCTCCACATATGTTAGAGTTTGGACGTAAAGTTATTTTCCATTATGTCTATGTGAAGTTATTTTGGGAATTTTGTTTAATGTGAGTTGTTAAACAATGTGGTTTATGTAGCATTACCCTGGAAGGGGATTTTTGGGATTTTGGCGTCCCATTTATGATTTTTGCTTATAGCAATTTGGCTTTGGAAGCATGGTGTTTAGCGCCGTTTTATTGACTTGGAGTCATTGAGTCCATGGAGGTTCATGGAGCTTTATTTTACGACATGTTGAGTCGTGTGAGTATAATTTCACAAGGTGCAAACTTTAATTTCTTATGTGAAAGGTTTATAAGTTATGTAGGCATTTGGTCCCACTCGAGTTTTGTTGAGAAAGGTTAATTTTATGCCGTAAGGCGACTAAGAAGAGATGAGTTTGGAACTCTAGTGTCGCGTAACCTTTCTTTCAAAAGTTTGTGTTACTAAGTATTTCATTACAAATAGTTCGGTGTATGGATTGATTTATGCGTGGATTAAGTGATGCATGAATGAACATTTTGTTGACATTTCATAATGACTTGCTTGGTGCGTTTTTGGTCAGTTAAGAGTTTTAATACCATTTTATGTAAATGCGTTATATCGACTTAGTGTAATACCCCGGATAAGTTCGTTAGTTAAATCCTAGTTCCGTTAAATTTAGTTAACTTTAAAGTTACTATTTTGGGTAAGTTGAGATGATTTAGTAAGTTAAGGGTGCTTTGGTTATTATGGAATAGTTTAGGGTCTAAAATGGTAATTAGTGTGGATAATATCTGAATTGAGAGTACAGATGTATTCATTATAGCAAAACTCAGATTAAAGGTGTGTGTGTGTGTTGGGAGCAAAAAGAAGAAGAAAAGAGAAAAAAGGGTAAAGGACCAAATTGAAGTTATTGAAGCTGATTAAGGTATGTTTCTAGTACAAATTATGTTTTTAATGGTTAGTAGGAAGTATCTATCGGAGTAGAAACATCACAAACACATCTGGTAAAGTTTTCTGTCAAATCTGGGTGATTTTTGGGTAAACCGACAGTGATGTCCGGATATGTTGAATGTGTCCGGGTAAATTCTTGGGTGGTGTCCGGGTAAGTTGTTGATAGTGTCCGGATGATTTGTTTGAGGGTTTCCGGATGATTTAGAGTCCGGATGGCATCCGGATTCCTTGTGTTGTCCGGATAAATCGTGTTGTCCGGATTAGTCTTGCTGTCCGGATTACAGAGGTTGTCCGGAAAAGTCATGTTGTCCGGGTTGTTTGGGTTGTCCGGATACTTTGGCTGTTTTGGTCACTTTTGAGGATTTGAGTTATCTAGAGTCCTTGGTCTCCTAATATGTTTTATGTGATCAGTTAGTAAGGGGATATTTGTATTTAATCTATTTGCAGACTCTGTGGATTGGGATTGATAGACTGAATCTTTTGGAGAAAGGCTTGGAAGCGTATTTTAAGAATTCGAGGTGAGTTTACTTTAAAAGTATTTTCAACTGGAATACGTACGTATGGTTTGGGAATGTGATAATTAGTGATTAATGTGCTTATATGTATGGTGTACGTGATTGATAATATATTGAGATATATGTTGTGTTTATATTGCACGAAACGAGTATAGGTGAGCCGAATTATTGTTCGGCGGGGCTCTATGGAAATACAGCGGGGCTGCATGAAATGGCAGTGGAGCTGTAGGTAATTGCAGCGGGGCTGTATGTAATTACAGTGGAGTCGACTGTATTGTACAGTGACGATGATTAGTTGGCTTGCTACCGACTAATGTGGCCAGGGGAAAGAAGATGAGATGAGGAGAGATACACGGTGCACGAGTCCTAATGTGGTATTTATATACGTGTGGTATATGCGTGCTTATACGAAAGGTTTTATGTAAACTATTTTGATACAAAGTATTATGTGAAAAGAGTTTTATATTGATTTTGGAAAAGACCGGGATTAACTCACTAGACCCGTTTGGTCTAACCCTCATTTTGTTTTCAAAAATATGTTTTCCAGGTTAAGGATCGGCAGGAGAGGATGAAGTGTAGGAAGCTTTTGATGGATGTTGATTAGGAAACTTTTATATATTTTGTAATGTCAAGACTTTTGAGACCGTACTTGATTTGTGATGTATCTTTTATTATGAATATAATGAAGTTATGCAATGTATGTTATTTGTTGTATGTTTGGGAAACCGGGTTGTTACACTTAGGGGTATGCATAGCTTGGTAACCATTGTTTCTCGACACTTTGATAAACGATTCGTACATGAAAATGTTTTATTAACTTCTGGTTTAAATAAGATACCATTTGGTTAAAGCATGTTTTAGTGGTGTGGGGATCGCGGATGGTTTACAATCCGTGATATTTGAAAAACACAAACGTATGAATCGTTAATATTGGTCAATTTTGATTGCCGAATATTTTGGGAAATTGATTTAAAGAGTTTCATTTGTTGAAATTTGGTCGCGAACCGTTTGATGCATGTTATTTCGTTTCAAGAAAATTTATAATGGAAGTGTTACAAGCTTGCATGCCTACCCCAATGTGAAGTTGTATGATGTTTTAGTCGATATTTTCAAGTGATGGAAACGTATGAGTTTTTGTATTAACTAGGGAATTTACACAAGTCATTTTGTGTTTTGACCAAGAATATTGGTAAACCGTTCCATTGTTTTGTGTAATAAACTAACGCGTGCAAAATTTTGTTGGTGAACCTTGCTTCATGCCGTTTTATGGTTGACAAGGAAATGTTGGAGTCAAATGTCATTTGAACCTCTTTTGAAATACGTGCACACCTTGTGTTGCACCCCGTTTATGGTCGAGCAGTCACTTTACATGCATGACATGAGTCAATCCATACTAGAACCGTGGCGGTTCGTTTTAAAGAAATTGTTTATTACGCTTTTGCGTTTTGTGAAGTAAACTGAAGTGCAATGAAATGATTTTCAACATGATTTTTATATGTGGGACGAGCGTGTCCAGTTTTGCGTAACTACCGAACTGATAGTAGTAGTTTTGTGCGTACGGTTTATTTGATATGAAAATTCTTATGTTGAAAATTTCTGTGAAAAGTTTTGTTGCTTGGCATATTTATTGTATAACGCACTCGAAAACCTTGAACTCGTTAGGACCTTGGAAAGAGTAAGTAACCCAGTTAAGGGTAAGTGCGTGTGGCACTTTGGCGGTGGAAGGTTGGGTATTCCACGCGTGTTGGTATTATAGGCCAGATGATATCGGTCGCAAAGTAAATGTGGTTGTGGTAATTGGAGAGTTAGACTTGCGGTAACGTATTTCGAGATTGGTATAGCCGTTTTGTTGACAACCTTAGTTTTATGAAATTACTCGGTAAACGGAACTCATGTGTGGGGTCCTATTTGAGTACAAAGTCTGGTGGTATAACTAGGTATCAACCTTTGTGGGTTTGAGGCCGGAAACTGTCAGTGTGATCGGGGGAATTGTAGTCTAATTTTAAAAGAATAATGGTGATAGTGGTAGTAACCGTAAGATACTCAATTGTGATGAGTGGTTTGGTGGAATAACCTTCGTGTATGGTTAAAGGACTTGTTGGTTTTATGATTGTTTGGGATGAATTCTTGGAGTATATTAACTCGTTGGATGTGGATGGCCGTTAACGATAAGGACAATTGAAATTAGAGATTCGGTTGGCCTCAATGTTAATTAGGCCTCGAGTTAACTTAAAGTCTGAACCGTAATCGGGATGTACGGAACATCTAAGGTTGGGAGACAACCGAAGTTGTCTGACCAGGAATTATTTCAGTTGTCGGAGTGTTCTTCCGGACATAAGTACAGAAAACTTGAAGGGAATTATTGGTAAGAAACTGTTTGAGGAATTGCCTTTATAGACGATGTGGGAAATCTAGATGCCAGTTAAGAATGGACGAATTATGGTCGACGGTCAGTCGGTTAACCTTGGGTTGCAAAGGATATAGATTTCGAGGGCGAAATCGTTTTAAGGTTGGGAGGATTGTAACACCCGTAATTTCGGTAAACAAATATCACCCAATTGTTTTGCATCTTGAAAATGGTGGAATTTATGTTTGGTAGACATTACGTAAAGTCTCTAAGAGTATCGGGAGTTTTGGCGTTGAAAAGTCGAGTTTCGGGGCTTGGTACGTGGATCGCGACTATGACCGGCGACTATGACCATGTCATTGTCGCGGTGGCATTGTCGCGATGGAGGGACAAAATGTGAAATCGAACAGAAAGTGGTACATGGGTCGCGACTATGCCACGCGACAATGCCCTGGCATAGTCGCGGTGTCATTGTCGCGCCGGGGTGCTGGGTTGCTGTTTCAAATCGGGTTTTAAAGGAGTTCAGCTAGCTTTTCTCTCATTTATCATCCAAGATCGATCTCTCTCTTTCTCCAGGCGATTTTCCTCTCCCTCTCACCCAAATCGATTTCCTTTCCCCAAATCAACCACAAATCCTTCCCCCTCTTCTTCATCTTCTTCACTTAAATCAAACCATTTCCACCATTGTTGAACACTTGGAGGTTTGAAGCTTTTGGGAGGCTAGGAGCTCTCTTTTTGAAGGATTCAAGTGATTAAGGTAATCTCTAGCTAGATTGTTGTTATCTTTCACTTTCTTTTTCATATTGAAGTGTTTTGGGTGATGTTGGTGGTAGTTGATTAAGAAAATCTCCAAATCTCATCACCTATGAAGTTAGAGTTTGGTATAGATGGGTATTTTGGTATATATTGGATGGATGATGATTTCTTGTGGTTAAACTTGAGTATTGATGGTTGGAAATTCATAAATCTAGGTTTTGGGAGTTTTGGCTTGAGGATGCAAACTTCATCAAAGGAGCTTACGTTGTAGAAATACTAGATTTAGCTTAATCTAGCAAAGGTGAGTTCAAGTTACTTTGCGAAAACGTTGTACATGCCAAAACGAGTATTTTACAAATATGTGTGTGTTTTACTTGAAAATGTATGAGGTTGAGTTATTTGAATAGTTTAATTCTTTTGAAGTGTTTAGCTTCATAAATGTGTAAAACACCCGTATTTGGGGCTTTTGAATATTTGGATGGTTGAAAACCATAAATTGTCTTTAAAAGATTAATTGCTCAAAATGAGGTTTATTTGGTGGTTTAATCATATATGTGTAAATGATTTTGTAAACCATTTGGCATTCGCCCGGTTTTAATAAGCTCGACGTGGGCTTGGGGTTTGCATTGCATGAGTTGCATCATATTTGAGATTTACATGATTTGAATGCATTGGTTATTCTTTTGATGTCATGTATAAATTTTAAGTTAAGTAAGCTTGTTGTGGATGGTGGGTTTGCCAAGGTAAAGACCTAGTATGGTTGAACTTGGTGGTTTTAAATGGACTAAAGACCTAGTTTGGTTGATGTCTAAGAAGGGCTAAAGACCTAGTATGGTTGATGCCAAAGACGGACTAAAGACCTAGTATGGTTGATGTCTAAGATGGGCTAAAGATCTAGTATGATTGATGCCGAGGATTGACTAAAGACCTAGTATGGTTGACGTCATCTGTTTTTACACATCCAAGAAGCTTATTTGCATTTATTTTAATCGTGGTTTAATTTATGTGTTTGCCACATTCGATGAGATCGGGTCTCCCCCGTCACCGAAGGGTGTTGATTTCTGGTATTTTATCTATTCACATTGTTGAGGTTATATTACATGCATATGGACTGTTTTCCATGATTGGTGGACGGATTCATGTTACATTCTTATTGGATGTTTTAACTGATGGAGTTTTATTTTATGGTATTTGGATTTTAATACATTTTACATTTGCGTGAGTTTTGCTTCGTATTATGTTTCCAATGAAAGGTTATATTTAAATGGATGATTTCCATGTTTTACGGGTTGAGTAGGTATTGTCAACCGTATTTGAAGGTTTTGCCTAAAACTAGATTTATTCACGTATTTGAGTGGGCTGAGATTCGTAACTCATTTTTGGAAAAAACGCTTCACACTTTTGGGGAGGATTCCCATGGATCTTGGTGCGTTGGAAAATGAGTCATTTATGTCTGTTTTGAGAACTATTTGGAAATGATAACCTTTGTCGCAAACTTTCACTAAAGGTTTATTGGATCATGACTAAAACTACTAATTCCCGATTTATGATTTTATATAGTCATGATAAATTGCTTGAATTCACTAGGCGTAAGCCTAACCCTTTTTATTTGTCGGCATGTGCAACAGGCTCAGGTTGGGGTAGCTCTAGCTACATTGTGACGCGACGAGTGCTAGTAAAGTGCACGAGAGGTGACTTGTTTAGTGAAGTATTCCTTATTTAATTGGGACTAGCAACTTGTGTTGTATTAAGTAACGCCCGTCCTAAGTTTTAGTTGTGGAAATTATAATGTTTAAATTCTGAGGTATTTTCAGGAATGAATTGTAGAGACGATTTCATCTCATTTTGATTATTTTATTGAAATTAAAGTTAGTTGCTCGTTCCAAATTTGAGGGTGTTACATATTTCTAGCAACCGCAACATAATACATAAGTATCATAACTCTTACTATCGTATGTGCTCAACATACCATATATTTCATCTCAAAACATATTCTAAATATACAGTTATAAAGAATATTAATCTCTCGACATCTCGACTTCTCAACTATCCCCTCTTTGCTATTTAGCACGGGGATCAGTATAGCATAACTCATAGTTATCTTATTTGGACTCATTACTGATTAAGGCAAGTCCTCACAACTATCGACAAATTACAAGAATCAGTTTTGTAACAGAGTGAGAATTGCTCAAGCACTATTCATTCATCTTCTTCATTTAGCCAGTTCACAAAATCAACTTATTGAGCCTACTATTTTTCAATTAATTCATAGTCAAGCATTTAGACATAGTTTAAAACGTACCTATATCAATTTCAATGGCTAATTTTAGAGTGAAGTGAATAAACTCACCTGTAAATTTCTGAACACTTTGCAATTCTTCAAAACTCCAAAATAAGCTTCCCAAAACAGTTCTAAACAGAAGATTAGGTTTAGATACTAATCAATAGAAGGAATCATCATACTAATCATAAAATCCTTACCAAAATTCTCCAAAATCAGTCTTTTCTTCCTTTCTCCTGCTTCTTTCTCCTTCACGGCTCTCTCTCAATCTCTTTTATCTGATAAAACTAAAATGACCGACCTCAGATTGAAATTATAAAGTGTGAAAATATCCCTGACACCGGTGCTACCTGTCGCGCCACTTAACCGGCGCCGAAAGACGCGCCACTTTTCTTGTCCAGAGCTCGGCGCCACTTCTGGCGCTACTTAAACGCTCAGCTCTAAAAACCACTTTGTAACATGCCAGTTTTATCCGTCCAACAATCCCGGGTTCTAGTTAGCTTACACGAGTGTGCACTCCACACCCCTAACGCAGGTTATAGCTTAGCTAACAACCCCATTATTACCTTTGTGAATACAATTACACAAAATGACCGATGATTTCACTAAAATCACCAACAGTTTATAATTATAAGTCACAAAATTAATACAACGGAAATTCGAGATGTTACAGAAATGGGATCTCAAATCAAGATGAGCACCGCATACCATCCGCAAACCGATGGCCAGAGTGAGCGGACTATCCAAACTCTAGAAGACATGTTGAGAGCTTGCGCACTAGATTTCTAAGGTTCGTGGGAGAATCATCTACCGTTGATCGAGTTTGCATATAACAATAGTTATCATGCAAGCATAAAGGCTGCTCCTTATGAAGTGCTCTACGGTAGGAAGTGTCAGACACCTCTTTGTTGGAACGGGGTCGGAGAGAAGCAACTGGCCGGACCCGAGATAGTATAGTTGACCACGGATAAGATCGACCAAGTGAGAGGAAGGTTGAAAGTTGCGCATGATCGACAAAAGAGTTATGCGGATAAGAGGCGTAAAGATATTGAATTCCAAGTCGGGGATAAGGTGATGCTAAAGGTATCTCCTTGGAAGGGAGTGATCAGATTCGGGAAGAGGGGAAAGTTGAGTCCCCGCTACATTGGACCGTTTAAGATTATTGAGCGCATTGGAGAAGTAGCATATAAATTGGAACTACCTGTGGAGTTGCAAAGAATTCACAACACTTTCCACGTGTCGAATCTAAGGAAATGCTTAGCGGAAGTTGATATGGCTATACCTCTACATGAAGTGCAAGTTGATGAGAAATTAAACTTTGTTGAGGAACCCGAGGCTATCATCGACCGCAAAGTTCGGAAAACAAGGAACAAAGAAATTAACCTAGTGAAAGTGCATTGGCGATTTCACAAGGGGCATGAGGCAACGTGGGAGACAGAATCCGAGATGAGAGCAAAGTACCCTCACCTGTTTAGCGATGGAATTTCGGGGACAAAATTCTATTAAGGGGGAGGTGATGTAACACCCCATATCTTTTTCTTGCTGTTAATGTGAATAAATAAGAAATTGGGGGCCAAAGTGTGAAACTTGAAGACTTAAGTGTCAAGGAGGTGAAAAGAAGAAGTTGTTTAAGATGAAAAACCCTCAAAACCCTCATATGTCGGCTGAGAGAGTGTGGAGAAGGATGAGTCTCAAGGAAATCACATTTGAAGGTTGGAGAAGGAAGGATTCAACAAGAGCTTGAAGGAAATTCCATCAAGGTATAATACTCTCTTCATTTCTTTACTTTGTTATTAGAATGGAGGTTTTAGAGGTATTTTCCTTTGATGCATTCTTCTCCTTCTAAGTATTTTGGGAAGAAACCACTTGGAAGGGTGGGATTAATGAATCTCTTGGTGAAATGGTGAGCTCTTGATGAAATTGCACCCTTCCAATGGAGGTTTCTAGGTTTTGTTCAATTTGGGGATTTTTGTATTGAAAAGAGATAACTCATGGGATAATTGGTTGAGGAATTGAATGTTTTGGAATGGGTAATGATCCCTTAGATTATGTATGGTTTTAATCGTCGTGTGTGGAAGTTATCAAGCAATCGAGAGCATTTTTGGGGTGTTGAGTTGATTTTTCGGACATAACTGATTGTGCAGATGTGGGGGTCTCGAGCAGGGACTTACGCGGTTTCCCACACGGCTTGAAGCCGCGGGGAAAGTCGTGCAACTCGCTGTTGCGTGCACCCTCCATTTTGCTTCGTTTTTCATTCGAGTCTGGAATCGAGGCGTTGTTTAGGGATTTACCTTGGGAGTTTATAGGGGTTGTTTTGGGGCATAATTAGGGAGTTTAATACCACCTTATTTAACCCCAATTTAGGTGTTCGGTTGGTGATAAGGTGAGCTTCGGTTAGGGTGTCGCTTAGCCGAATATCAGGTGAGTTCCCTTATACTCTACTTGCATTTCAAATGATTTGTGAAAGTGTTACATGACTGAATTTGGTTTATAAAATGATTATGAACATAAGTACTTTTGACATGAAAATGTATGAATTTTCTATTGATGGAGGTATATCCTCAAGTACGTTTAAATGCATGCTTTTATGGTTATTGCTATGTGTGGAGTCGGGTTGCACAGTGGGGATGGACATGGATGGTTGAGAATTATCGGTGGACAAGTTATACCGCGTGCCTCGAATTCGTTTCGTGTGCACACGGATACGGCATGTACCGAGTGCCGAGGGGATCTACTGTTGATGCCCCGAATGCCGAGCCTGGCTTAGTAAGGTGATGAAAGTCGAGCCCACTGTGCTATACCCTTGTTGAATACATGACTTTGAAACGTTATTGCTTTATGGAACGACATGTTATTTTAAATGGTTTGTGAACACGTTTTCAAGGGGGAATTCACTAGACCTCGTGGTCTAACCCTCGCTTTCAAAATTAAAAACCATTTTCAGGTAAGGATGGCTTAGGTGCTGCATCTAAGGGGAAAGAGAAAGCTTAAAGCTCGTTGGGACGGGACTAGAGACCGTCAGTATTCATATTATGCTAGTTAGACATCTCGGTTGTATTCGTATGTGAACCGTTAGACTATGAGAATGTTATTAACCTTTTGTTGTAATTGGGACCCTTATGGGCTTTTGTTTATGTTATCTATGTTGGTTATTTCGGGTTGTTACAGGTCGGGTGGCCAACGATCAATCCCAACCCGAACCCAAATATTCCCCCAAAAGTCGGGTTTCGGATTTTCGGATTTCGGAGTATTCGGGTATTGCAAAAACACCTTATTTTCGGTTCGGGTTCGGATTTCGGATTATTCGTTTTTGCACACCCCTAAGGTATTTTAGCAAGATTTAATTAACTTATCGAGTATTTTAATAATACTTGAGCATTTTAATTAACTTATCCAGTATTTTAATAATACTTAAGCATTTTATTTCTTGCAAAAAGAAATACTTAAGCATTTTATTTAAAATATTTTTTGAAATTTAATACTACTATAATGGATTTTTGAACGAATTAAAATAAATTATTATAAATGTGAACTTTATTTTTTAATAATTAAATATCATGTAATTAAGTCGTTCTTAGGAAGTCAAATACGTCATCTATAATAGTATAAGACAACATATCTTATCCTTTAGAAAACATCATGAATAACTACTAATGAAATAAATAAATAAAAATCATTTTCCGGTAATTAATATCATTAATGTATATATGACAAATTCAAATTGGATACCTTATTTTTTCTAGGGGTGTAAAAGAGACGACGGCAATTCGTGAACTACTCGAGATCGACTTAGTTAAAACTTGATTAGCACTTGACTCGAACGACTCGACATGCTAACGAGTCGAGTGACCTGATACTCGACTCGATAAGCTCACGAGATACTCGAACGAACATGACTTGAGCGTAGGACTGTAAACGAACCGAACGTTCAACGAACAGTTCTGTTGGAAATTTTGTTTAGGTACATTTATTTAATAAACGAACAAACTTGAACATGTATTTTTTGTTCGTTCATTCTAAAAGAACGAACACAAACAAATGTCTCGTTCGCTCATTTATGTCCGTTTACCAATATAATGAACAAACAAATGTCTCATTCGTTCCTTTATGTTCATGTATTTTTTGGTCCATGTGGTTTTAATAGAATGTAGAGTATTTTATGTTTTTGGTCCCTAGGGTTTCAATGACAAAGAAAATGTTAAAATTATTAAAATACCCTTTATTTAATTGCATTTAACAAAAAAGTTAACGATCATTAGGAGGAGGGGGAAAATTGTCGTGAGATGTTAAATGTGTGAGACAATTTTGTTAAAACAAAAATTAAGAGGCGAAAACCATTGAAAGTGACAAAGGTTAAGGACCAAAAATAAAGTACTCATTTTTTTTACCCATTTGACTTGTTCTTTACTAAAAAGTCAAAATTAAACCTATTGATTATATAGACTTGTAGAGATTACTATTTTCACATAAAGTAAAAAAGTGTTTTATCTAAAGAATGATGGATCCATAAGTTCCGTACACGCGGATATGTTTTTAGCCTAATTTTATTGTTTCGAAATATTTTAGAAAAAATTGATTGATTTTTAAGGATTTTTTGACCTTTTTTGTCGATTTCAAAAAAAATTTTAGTTTCTTTTGTTGATTTCGATAGTTTATTTTTTCGTTTTTAGTTGATTTCAAGATATTTCTTTTGATTGATGAGGGCTAGAGGAGAAATTATTGAGAGAATTAAGATAAAAAGTTCACAAAATATTATCTTTAGCCTAAAAAATTCTTTTTATTTTATTTTAACTCATCCCCTTGTTCACTAACGCAGAGCATCCACAATCATGGACCTCTTTAGAGGTTCATGGTTCAACCACATCAGTTTTTTTTTGTCACATCAGTCTTCTCTATCATGCACATTTTATAAATCTTTTACTCTCAATCATGGACCGATTCATAGTTTATATAATAAAAATATATAATAATAAAATTTACTATTACAATTAAAAGACAATAACTAAAATATACTATAAAAATAATTAATTTTAATTGTAATAAAATACAAGCTTATATTTTTATTAACAAATAAAATAAAATAATTAGCGATGACATATTATAACTGAAAAAATCATCAAAATACTTATTATAATTAAGAGTCAATTAATTGAAAACTAAAAAAAGTTTAAAATAAAAAGATTATGTATCAAAAGTTCATAAATTTACTAGTAACCAAACCAATTCATTTTATGATTAATATATATTAAAAACACTTTAATTTAAGTTTTATAATTTATTGACTATTTTAATGTATGTGGGGGCAAAAAGGAGAGTATGAACCGGTTCATGTTCATGAACCTCTCCACCTCCACGTCGAGAGGACCGATCCTTCTCAATGAGGGTGAAAATGGATGAAGCGGTCCATGATTTCTATGGACTTCCATGTAGGCACCATTGCGTATGCTCTTAGATCCACCATTGTATATAAATAATCTTTATATTAGACTAAATAAAAGAATATATATATTCAATTTAGTTAAATTTTATCGTAATTTGTTGATCGTTTATAAAATGGATATTGTCAAGCTTAAATATATATATATATATATATATATATATATATATATATATATATAGGAAGGTTTAAACGAGAATGCTAACTATTTAAGAAAACAAGAAAAAAAAACAAATCATGTACAAAATCACATATGATTTTACATTAACTGTAAAAACTGGACACATGCGACTTTAGCCGCGACTTAAAGTGGCGGAAAAAATCGCGTAATCATATATGATTTTGTACATAGCGGCTGTTTTTTTGATTTTTTAAATATTTAGCGTTCTCATGTGAACCATCTCATGTAATAAAAAACTTGAACACCGTAAATCCATGATTAAATATGAAGTAAAACGATTTTAAAAAAGATAAAACATTATAAATAAAAGTCAAAACTTGGGCAAAAGTCCAAGTGATATTTTGTCGGCTTGGGCACCAATTATTGTTTTGTCTTATTCTCTTTATTTCAGATGCGAGGTGAATAATAGCTTTATGAGTAAATTATGATTTTAGCCCCTATAGTTTGATGTTTATAACTATTTTCATCCCTGGTTTTTAAGAACTGCTTTTATCAGTATTGTGGTTTTCATTTTGTTTTTCTTTACGTCCCTCAAACTAACTCTGTTAAATAAGTTTGTTAGATTTAGCACAATTTGGTCATTTTACATTTCATTTTTATTAATTTTCTTTTATTAAATCGTTATAAACACCAAACCACAAAGACGAAAATCATAGTTTACTCTTAATACTAATAGTCTACAACCCATAATTTTGAGTGAAAAATGAAAATTTTTAATCGACACACTTTAATAACCGGGTTGCATTCTTTTTAGGCAATTTTTTTACAAGAACTATAACGTCAGCAGTAAAAACATAAAAAACACAATAAATTTATAATGAAAGCACTGTGAAGATATAAAATCAATTTTTGCAATCTTTTATAGTGAATGTCTGATTTATTTGAACCTTTACCATGTTTTTCTGTTGTATATATCCGACTTTTCATTTTTCACAACTAATCATGACTCGTTTGGTTTTCAAACTAGAACTTCGAGATTTAGAAATAAAGAAAACCAATATCGATATATAAACACGACTCTTACGGTCAACTATAATTTTATTCCCATTGATGTCGACTTTCAAGTTAGATCAAAGTATCAAACACCAAATGAAGTGTTCTTATAGCATTTTAGAATTTTTATAGAAATAAAATAAAACTAATTATTTTCTAAAACTAAATTTTATAAAAAACTAAGAAATCCATAACATTTATGTTATAGTTTTTCTATAATAAAGTATGAGAAGTCAAAATCTATAAAAGATTTACATTCATATCCAACGACTATTAGACCATCCACACACCTGCAAGACCATACTCTTTTCTAAAGTGTTACATCAGCTTTGCAATAACATCTTCTACACACATGCAAGACCAAACTCCTTTCTAAACTAATAAATTATAATATAAATAATATAGATTTATTAAACATATTAATATTTAATGTTTAAATAAACAACAAACAAATTAATTAAATTAAAAATGATTTTGTTTAATATATTTAATTGTTGAAAGACCTTGCTAATTGTACAAGATGTTGGTAGTCTTGCAATGTCTTGCAAGACACATGACATGCCATGTCATCTTGCAAGAGCTCTTGCAAGACACGTGTGGAGGTTCTTATATTCTACCAATTCTAAATTATATATAATAAAATATTATTTCTTCTCGTACACGTTTAATTTAGAAATATTTTACTGGTGGAAAACAATTATAATATAATTTTTACTTATATAAACTAAAAAGTTTTAGAATTTTTTATAAATTTAAAACTTTTTACAATACCTTTTTTTTAACATATAAGATAACATAAAGGGAAAATTAATTAAAATACCCTAAGTTGACCAACGACTCAATGAAATGTTCAAACTCTCCCCAATTTCACGAAAAATACTCATTTTTTTCGTAAAAGTGCCCGTGATCACGAACTCCTTCTATGAATTGGATTTTTGTCCGTAAAATCAATTTTTGGTCCGTGAAATGATAAATTTGGTTCGTAAAATTATGGCATCACCATCGAAGTTGCAATCATTACGCCTTTACTTTAAATCCAAACACCAAGTGCATCTTTTTATGTTATTTCCAAGATCATTTTTGAAAAAAAAACTTGATTCTATTCTGACATTTATTTAATGAACAAAACATCCATTTTACGGATCAAAAATTCAATTCACAAAGGAGTCCGTGATCACGAACCCTTTCACGAAAAGTTTGAATATTTTCGTGAAATTGAGAAGAGTTTGGGCATTTCATTAAGTCGTTGGTCAACTTAGAGTATTTTAAATAATTTCCCTCACATAAATATTGTATTAAAAATTTACTATTTTTTTTCATATTATTTTAATATAACCGTTCAAAAATGCTCTAATAACATTATGTTTTTTTTAAAAGGGTGTCATAGACTATGCGTAGATTAATTTCTTGACAAATTATGACTGTAAGACATCAGCAATAAGATTAAAACTCAGTGGCCACAAGTTGTGTAAGCATGGATCTAATATCATTATGTTGAGTTATCAGGCTTTGATGAAAAGTTTTGTACCGCCATGTAACATTATCATTTCCGTAAAAGTTTTAGGATAGGATTAAGCCGCTGCCATAAACCATCATAGATCCCTATGTTACTTAATTAAATGTTAATTAATTAAATATTAAATCAATTATCAACACTCCATGTTCTGTTTTCAAACATTAATGAAATTAAAGATAACGTGTAAGAATAAAAGTTATGAGTTGATTTTTTAATTTTTTTCTAAGTGTTTTAAGAGCATCTCTAAACGTTATGTTAAAATAGAAAAAAAATTGCAATTTTTAACTCCAGTTATGCTATCTTGTATGATAAAATAGAAAAAATGTGAGAAAAAAGTAAAAATCTTCAAATTTGGAAAATATTGGTGTATGCTAAAATTAGAAAAAAAGGAAAGAAAAATAATATTTTATTCTTTTCACTAATAAGAGACATTGAATTAAAAGGTTAAGAAGAGAGAAACAATATTTTATTAATGTATTGATTATTTTAATATTTTAGTTAATACTACGATCTCTAAAATAGAATAGCTGTTAGAGTTGGAATCAATCTTTTTTAGAGCTTTTGACTTTTGATACTTTATTTTAGAAAAAAATATAGCATAACTCATGAAGATGCTCTAAGTATACTTAACTATATACATCTATTTTAATTACCTTCAATCATATTCAAATATATTTAACTACATTCATTTACTTTTATTTTTAAATTTATATTAACTTTTAAATCATTTTCATAAACTTTTACACATATTTAATCACTTTTACATGCATAAATTTATAAAAAAGTGTAGTCATGATTATTAAAGTAGATAAATAAAAGTAGTTGAATGTAAATGAATGTATATGAAGGTTTTATTCTTACCTTCTCAAAATAATTCTTATTCTCATAGAACACAATCCAAATAAACAATTAACAAATGTTCTTCAACTCTGTAATCACACACTTAAACCATCTCCAACTCACCATAAAAAACACTAAGGCTATGTTTGGCAAACTAGCTGATAAGCTAGCTGATAATTGATAAGCTAGTTGTTGACTCATAAACTATCTGGTAGCTGATAAGCTAGCCGATAAAGAAATCACGTTTGGCAAAACTAGCTTATAAACATGTAAAATGACCAAAAATACATCTTCAAAAAATTATCAATTACAATATTATTATATAATTAAAACAAATTTATAGCAATATAGGCTATGTTTGGCAAACTAGCTGATAAGCTAGCTGTTGACTCTTATAGTTAGCTGGTAGTTGATAAGCTAGCTGATGAAGAAGTTACGTTTGGCAAAACTAACTTATAAACATGTAAAATAACCAACAGTATAATAATCGATACATATATCATTTTATTATTAGAGATGTTTTTAGTGTTAGGTTGGAGTTGGGTTTTTTTTAGTGTTTAAGGGTCCCACAATTTTTAGTGTTATGTCCTGACCTACTTTACTGGCCTCCAAATATAAATGTCAATTTTATTGACCTCTATTTTTGTGTGTATTAGAGCATCTCCAACTCAAACACTAAAAATAAAACACTAAAAATGGTGGAATCCTTACACACTAAAAAAACAACTCCAATCCAATACTAAAAACATTTATAATAATAAAATAACGTATGCATTGATTATTACTCTATTTTATTAAAACAAAATATTAATCTATATATATATATATGTGTAATTATAAAAGTTGAATATAATACTAATATTATTTTTAGAGACCTACTTTATTGGCCTCAAAATATAGAGGGATGCTTTATTAACCTTATTTTTGTGTGTGTGTTTTAGTGGTGTGTTAAAGATGAAAACAACCTTAATTTAGTGTTTTTAGTGTTTTTGGAGGTGGGTTGGAGATGAAAACACATTATTTTAGTGTTTTTAGTGATGATTTTAATAAATTATATAAACATACAAAGCAATACCCAGATGGTGTTTCACATATGAAACAATACATATGAATAAAAAGTACAAAACAATATTTATGGGTTGCATTGATATTAGACTTCATTTAGATTTAAAACAAATATCATTAACTATTCTTTATTTAGATTTATGATATTGCTTCCTAGTGGAAGGTAGAGGTGGCCAAATTGACCCGAACCGAACCGACCCGACGGGCTGACCCGACCCGAAATCGGCCAAGAACCGGTTCTGGCCCGACCCGGTCAAGAACCGGTTTCAAGCCCGAGAGCCGGGACCGGTTCGTGTATTTAAGAATTTTCTCGGCCCGACCCGGGACCGGTTCGTGACCCGGCCCGGCCCGACCCGATTTTTTCCAAAAAATTATAGCCGTTAAATAGCCGTTTGTGACCGTTGGGAACCCATTTTTGACCGTTTTTTCACCCAAAAATACCCCCTCCAACCCCATATAAATACTAGGGGTGTTATGGAGTGATCACCACCTTACAATTGCTTACAAAACGCAAAAAACACTTACAATTCTCATTTCTCGGCTCTCGTTATATTCGTTTCTCGCAAAAAACGCATACAATTCTCATTTCTCGGCTCTCGTTATATTCGTTTCTCGCAAAAAACGCATACAATTGTAACTTGTAACTTGTAAGTTTGTAACTTAAAATTATATATAAATTATAAAACGTAAAAGTGTATTTTAGTGATATATATTATAAATAAAACGTATTTTTAAAATGTATTTTACTTATCCAATGATTCCAATCCAATTTTTCTTTGTTAAAGTTTAGTAATTAATTATTATACAAAGAAAACAGTTAAAAAACAAAAATCGCAAAACCGAAACATAACCGGTTCTCGGCCCGGCCCGGTTTTATAAAAACCGGTTCTACATACCATTAAACGGGTCAGGGGATTTCGGTTTAAACCCGGCCCGACCCGACCCGGTTCTCACGGTTACTGTTTGGAACCGGTTTGTCCCCCGACCCGGCCCGAACCCGATTTTTGGCCACCTCTAGTGGAAGGTGTAAATAAGTACGTAGGACATCAAGGTAAAAATGGTTTAGGGGAATAATAAGATAGGGTTTATATGTGAATTATTAAAAAAGAATTTATTTAAAAATTCAGATGCAAACCTATATAACTAGGGGTGTGCAAAACCGTTTATTTTATTATCTATTACCAGCGTTTTTTCTATTTTAACAAGTATTCTGATTATATTTGCAACATAATTATAGAATTGGAATCTTCAATATTCATCCTTGCATATTAGAGTTACATATTGCCAAAATTGGATATACGACCTCCAAATACTTATTTATTTAAAAAACAGATAGTACTTGATCATAAAAAGTATATCATATTAACGGTGTTGTTTATGATATTTGTTTGATCTACACATTTTGTCCTATGTCAGACAAAACTTATAAAAAGGCTTCTTATGGCAAATAGGTAGGGATGATTTCTGCTCAAATACAAGACAAATTGCGAGTTTGATTTTGAGGCCTCTCTGCTAACCTTAACCGTTACGTGAGTAAAAACACCTCTTATAAATGTATTCTTAAAGACGAGTTCCATATAATACCAATTAAGTCTTCAGGAGTTGCGCTTGGTGGTTTAAGCCTCGCAAACTCACTCCTTGACGTCGTTTCCTGTCTGATCGACCTGCTTTTCGTGATTTGTTGGTTAAGTTTTGTTTTGTTTTTTTTTGGTTTTGTTGTGGTGTTTTTGGTTCGTGTTGGTTGTATTGTGACGTTTGTGTTATCTCTGTTGTTGTGGTCATAAAATGTGTGTTGCTGTTCAAAAATAAAATAAAATTCCAATTGAAATTATTGGTTATCAACTTTTGGTTAATGCATGAGATATATATATATATATATATATATTCCTTCTTAGATTCTCCTTACTTCTGCTATTGTTATGATTAGTGGTAGACCTAAGATTTTAGTTGAACGCGTCCACCTTTAAGGTGGAACAAATTATGGCGTGTTTTTAGCCGAATTCTATATATTTGAAAGATTTTTTTTTGTTTTTTGGTTGATTTTAAGAGACTTTTTCAAAAAAAAATTGTTATTAGACGAAATATTGTGTGAGAAGAAAAGTTAAGGTGAGAGGGTAATAATAAATCCGGACCCTTATCACTTTAATCTCAGTCCACTCATGAATCATGTTTAATCCAGTGCATCTCATCCCAATATACATCCAACTATCAAAGGGTGGAGATCTCTTGTTACCGTTTTCACCATAATTTTCATTGTTACGAAATTCAACAACCACCCAACCCACCCAAATTATTATTTTTTATTATTTTTAAAATTTTATTTATTGTTTCATGTTGTGAAACAACATTATTCTACCACATTCATTATTTTACAATGTAAAAGTATACGCGATTATCGGTTCTCATAATTCTCAATATTTTTATTCCGGTTTAACTTTACCCTTTATTATTACACCCTAAAGTTGTAAATCTTTTAAACAAACATTAGTCACGTTCTTCGTATTATTTTATAGAATCCAATACAAAAATTTGTATCAAACTACAAATTCTATTAAACCGACGTTATATATAGTTCATATAAGATTGTATATGCATCTTTAAATGAATTATTTCAAAATTTTGTACTCGTTTCGTGTTTTTCTTTTTGTTTTGTTAACCATGGGTGTTCGAACCAACTTGTGCACACCTCAACTAATCCTGGAGCCCTGAAGAACAACTAAAAATAATCCCCAATGGTCTTGCAGAACTCGAATGAGTGACCTCTGAGTTCACAATGGCCTAGAGAACCGCCACAAATATCACCAGTGACCTTGTAGGACTCGAACCGATGACATCTGAGTTCTTTGAATTGTCCGATCATCATGGATCAACAAGAAAATCGTATGATTTATTGTTTTATAGATCGGGAAAGATTAAGATCAACTTACGAAAAATATAAGATATACAACGATCGAACCAATAAGAAAACGATGCTACTTTTCGGTTTCAGATAGTCAAGACCTACAACACAACTATTCAAGACGAAAACGAGAGCCAAACGACACCTAAATTCTCAGCTCGGCACAACCAAGAATCGTTCCCCGACACCTTGTCATCGGAGCCGCTTGCTGCCACACGGGTCTCTCACTCCCGAGTGTCAAAACATCAATATCTGACATCTTCTTGATATCCCAATTCCACCCCTCGGGCCCAATCACGCCCCCGATCACATAAATATCGCCCCGAAAACCAATCATAGCGCACCCGATCCTCCTCTTGAATTCCGAAGCCGAAACCACCACTTTCCTCGAGTCCCTCTCTTGTTTATATATGAGCCCATGGCTCATCACGTATAACGAACCCTTGACCACGGTCATCGGACCATGCACCCATGAATGCTCCTGAACCCGCCACCCCTCCTTTAGGTTCGGCCGCAAAACCTGAACCGTGGTCAAACCCTTGTGGACCACGTGCACCTCGCCCCCGATCACTAACCCGGAACACGCCGAGTTATGGGTGTGGTGAAGATCGGGGATCGATACCCACACGTCCTTCTCGGGATCGTAGATTTCCGCTTTCGAGATCGATTTCCGACACGTTGTGAAACCGCCCGCCACCAATATCTTCCCGTTCAACACGCAACATGCAAACATCGCACGAGGAACAATCATGGCGGCCCGTGGGGCCCACCGCCGGACGATCGGGTCGTAGGCCCACACCTCGTTGGTTGCAAAGCTCCCGTCTTGGTCGCCAGTCAACGGGTCAACCGCGTCGCTACCGCCGCCGAGGACGAACAACTTTCCGGCAGTCGAAACGACGCCGAATTGGGCCAAGTTTCTGACTTTCGAAGGAAGTATCGGGAGCGTAATCCAAATGTCTCGGTTCGGGTCGTAGAGCTGCCACACGTTTTCCGGGTCAAACGCGCACACACATAAGAGCTCTTCAGTTGACTTGACCTCTTCACGGGCTTTGTATAGCTCGGTGCTGCGGGCCGCATCCCGCCACGAACGACAAACGACTTCTAGTTTCGGGTGAAGGTAGTATGGGACCCGCGCTAGACATCTGATCGCAACAGCATCAGGAAGACCATCGATGAGAACCGACATTCACAAATGAATACTATAAGCAACCTGCAAAGAACCGAAAAGAAAGAAAACCTTATTCATAATGAATACGCAAGAACACGACTGCTGGTGTAACCAATGAACGGAACGAAAATAAAGGTACGCGATTAGTTTTTAAAAAATAACAAACAACAACAATCAACCTCTGATCACATTTACATAAAAAGTATTTCTGCTAATGGATGCGTTCAATTTCATGTTTTTTCTTTTTCACGTTAACCATGGATATCTGGGTCAGCTTACTGCACACTTCGACCAAATCCAATGGAACCCTAAAGATAACAGTCAGAAAAATCCCAAGATTCCCATAGGAGAATCGAACTAGCGGCCTATAGGGGGACCCCGAAAGCCTAGCCTTTATTTTGCGGTTCTTTTTCATGTTTTATTCAAGAAATTAGGATTTCGTATATATTCGAGACACTATTGTGTGCAATCAAAGAATGCAATGCATCTTTGAGCTACAACAAGTCGTAGTTATGGTATGAAGTCATTTGAACCAAGATCGATGATCTCGTTCTAGGGACTTGAACGGTCTTGGGAAAACTGTGTTTGTCTAGCCCCCTCTTGACACTCCAGGACAATCTGTGCGCATCTAGCCCCCATTGTTGGAGGGGGCATGTTAGAGTCTCAGATCATCTAAATTTAGAATATTTCTTTTCAATATGACAATATATGTTATAACCTCCCATCTCTCCTCAAACGCTCTTTTGTAGGGTAATCTAAAGGGATTCCAGATATTCTCACATGGTATCTGAGCAAAATGTTGGGCAATTTGTGTTCGTCTAGGATTGACTAGATTTAGGCCATTTCTCCTCCTCACTATATGTTAGAACTTCCCTTCTCTTAAATGACTTTTTTAGAGAGTAGTCTAATGGGGTTCCACATATTCTCACATGGTACCAGAGTAGAGGTCTTCTAAGACTCGCCACTAAGGAGGCTTTTTTGAAAAGTAATCCAATGGGGTTATAGATATTCTCGCTAATTAGGTTACAAATAATCTAATGGTATCAGAGCAGAGGTCTACCACTCTAGAGACTCCAGAAAAATGAAACCTTTTGCAAAGGTAACCGAACACGGGGGCGAAAACTTCGTTACTCGCCAATTTAACACACGACACACGAGTTCAAGAATTGAATTCGGTACCTCCAAGTTAATCTTGAGCAAACTCTAAACACTTGAGTAAACCCCAATTGGGCATTGGACCAAGAATTTACAGCAAAAAAAGAGCAAAGAAAAGGTCTTAGTTAATGTATTAAGATAAATACATACATATATATGTATATATGTATTATGAAATGAATCTTGAAATTGGAACAGAAACCCAAGTTATAATCTTGGAAAACTTGGGCAATCTGACCAGAAAATCTTCAAGAACACAAATCATGAAATCACTATTGCAATGCACAACCCAATTCCCTAATTAATCACATTAAGTAGATTTACAACCAGAAGACTATATATATATATATATATGTATGTATGTATGTATGTCTATGTCTGTGTTTGTGTTTGTGTTTGTGAGTGCAGATGATAAAATTCCGATTACAAAGCATCAAGATTTCAAAACCCACAAAAATTGAACGAAAACTATCGAAAGAAACGATTAATCGAATCCAAACAAACCAGATTCTAACATTTTCTTGAAAATCAAAATCGAAAACCCATGTTCCCAATTTGCAAGACGATAAAAATTGAATACACAAATTGCAAGAAATCAGGTAATGATGATTGATAGTTAAGGAAAATAGAGCAAAATTACCTTGAAAACCGAGATTTTGATGCAGAGTTGTTGCGTAATTTATCAAGAAATGGAGGCGAAGAGTAGCGTTGGTGAAGAAGAGAAAGAGGGTAAAATTTATTTATTTATTTTTGTCGGTTTTCTTTTCTTTTTTTAACTATTTATTTATATTATATTTAACATGCTTTTGGTTTTGGAGGAGAAAGAGAAAGAGAGATTGCGTGTGAAATGAAAACTTTGACAAAGAGTATATTCCATAAGATGTTCTTTTTTAAGTTTTAGATTTTTCTTTAATAAATATATATATATATATTTTTATTTTTAAAAATTAGTTTTCTACCTTCTTTTAATCTAAAGAAACTATATGTATTCGGTTAGAAATGTTTGAAGTTGAAAAATATCTGAATTTGGTTTTGATGTTCACAAACAGTACGTCATTCATCCGCTTCTGACGTGTAGCTCAGTTGGCAAAAGGTGAGGTGACTTTGTCCAATACATAACAGGTCATGGGTTCATTCTCGGACCCTTCCACAGTTCCACTAGCCTCAGCCGCTGAGTAAGCCAAAAAATGTCCCTCACCTTGGTGTGTCATTGGAGATAGGTTCTGTGTGGGGCCGATTAGGGTTGTCGGTAATCAACTTTTTGCCCAATTACATCATTCATCCTCTCGCCACCCCTTGCCGCCCTATCACCGTTTCGTTCTCTATTGTTGTTGACTTCTTGTTGCCCCTTCCCCTCAATGACGGTTGGGTGTAAGGGATTTGAATGACGTGGAATTTGGTAATGGTAAAATGGATTTAAGTTTTTTTTTACTTTTAAATTTTTTTAACTTGTTACATGTATCTTTTTGGGTTAAACGATGCAAATACTCCGATTTTTTAAAATTCGATGATTTATTTATTAAAAAAATATGCAAATATTTAATCATTGAAAATAATAAAGTTTAAAATGATTTCTTTATTCATAAAGGGTTCAACAACCTAATCATTTAAAATAGAAAAATTTAATGATTTTTTTAGACTTCTCCAATTCTTTCGTGTTGATTAAAGGTTATTGTTGTTGAATATGTTTTTTATTCTGCATTAATTAATATATTAAAAATAAAAAATTAAAGGCTTGATCATGACATATGTGAAATAGATGTAGAAATGATGTTTGCCCAAAGACTTGTAGGAGTTGTAGGGCAGGGTCCATAAAATGTTATGTGATTGCAAGGAGTCCGAAAGAAACTTACAGAATTTAAAACATGCCTAAAAACAATATATATATATATATAGGTACACATACAGACGAATAATCATATAAGAAATTGAGGTTAACGTGAGAAGCATGAAAAATAGATCTGAATCATTGGATCACTTTTAATCAAATGTCCTCGTATGAATTGCTGCTTAGAAGAAAATTGATCTGGTGCATCTCGGTACATTTCATTCTAATGTGAACGTTATGTTGGGAACACCCTAGTAAAAAATTTACTAAGGTGTTTACATTGTGTGCACAATGTGTTCACCTTGTGTGCACGATGCAGATGCTAATACGCACACACACACACACACACACACAGAGAGAGAGAGAGAGAGAGAGAGAGAGAGACTTAAAAACACGTTAATTTTTATTTTATAAATATCGCTGATTATCTCCTTTAATTATTTCGTTAGTTAAGAACATTGATTATCTAAAATTAGTGGATTAGAATGGATCTCACGGAAATCATACATTTTAGAGTTCTTATATGATTATGCATATATATAGAGGGAGGTTTAAAGGAAAACCTCAAAAAAAAAAAAAGCGAAGAAACACCCTGGTAACCGTCCATAAAAAAACACAAATATATGAAACAATTTCATCAAGAATTGAATGATATAAAACGCTTTCATCAAAATAAGCAATTTCATGAAACAATTTCATCAAGAAAACATATGAAATCCAAAGTTTACAAATTATTACGCCACTATATATATATATAGGTTTATACAAGGGAGAACTTGTTTATTTGTGATAACTGTGAGATCTAATCTCAACCTCTCATTATTAATAATCAATGATTAACGTTAATTTTAGTAATTATTCATTAAATTTCAAATTATTATAGTTTATGGATAATATTTAAGAGTAAGTTAGTCTTTTTAAATTCATGGATAATATTTTAATTATTATTCTTTTTGATGGATAATACATTGGTAATTATCCTCTTTTCTATCTCCTCTCTCTAGCGAACGTTACCGGTTTCAAACTCATATCTCTTGTGATACATGTTGTGATATGTGTTGCCACTTTATTGTTAGAACCAAAGATTAACCGAGAACAAATTCACAAATATATGTATATGTTTGTGTGCAAGATTAGTACAACGAATCAACAAAATATAACGTATATATATATGTAATATGTATAGAACGAAATTCTTATCAAAACGTAAAGAACGACTAACTTGGAATCGACGTTTGCGTGATAATCAGATAGAGGCCTGCGAAGCAGTGTCCTTAAACAGAATTTCGCCCCTACTCGGGCGTAGTCCGAGCGTCCGTTTAGAGGATTCAACTATCTATTCGCGTTTTCTTGCACGAGAACGAGAATCTGTCGAGTTTCCTTTATGTGTCCATGGATCGTATAGAGTGAAAACCAGAGAAAAAGGGATGATTGTGATGAATATTTTTCGTGTTCCAAAAACTGGAGAATGAAGGGTATTTATAGTTTGTGATTCCCAACCGAAACAAACTGCCAAAAAACCACCCAGAGTTCTGCGCGGATGCTGGCGCGGATTGACCCGCGCGGAGAACCGCGTCGGGCACTGTTCGTTTTTCAAACATACTCTTGCGCCTACCGTGGCGCGGATGGAGTCGCGCCGTGAAGCGCGCCGGCCTCTGTTCCTCAAGCCTTCCAGAGTCTCGCGCCAACCTTGGCGCGGATGAAGTCGCGCCGTGATCCGCGCCGACTCCATTGTTGATCGTGTATTCACCGTTTGTTTGGATGATTTCCAAGACACGGATGCTCCACCAAGTGTAAAGACATACCCACTTGTGGACTTACTTTCAGAATTGTTGGAAATCCAATTGGCGTCACAATATCCTTCCAAAACAGGAGGATATTTCGTGTAATTCAATCCATAGTTCAATGTATATTTGAGATATCGAAACACTCTTACTAGTGCAAACCAATGATCTCTTCCAGGATTGTGTGAATAGCGACTAAGTCTACTCACCGAATATGCTATATCAGGTCTAGTACAATTCATAATATACATCAAGCTTCTGAGTACTTGAGTATATTCTAATTGAGAGACACTATCTCCTTGACTTTTCTTCAATTGACTAGATGGATCAAACGGAGTGACCACTAGTCTGTCATCATAGTGTCCAAATTTCCGGAGAACTTTCTCAATATAGTGTGATTGAGATAGGATGTATCCATTAGAACTTCTTTGAATTCTAATACCAAGGATAACGTCGGCTATTCCCAAATCTTTCATATCGAAGGAGGAATGTAGCATCTTCTTGGTTTGATTAATAACATCCAAGTTGGTTCCCATGATAAGCATATCGTCAACATACAAGCATATAATGACATACGCATTTTTGCATTGTTTAACATATACACATTTGTCACATTCATTGATTTGGAAGCCGTTTGATAACAAAGTGTTATCAAACTTCTCATGCCATTGTTTCGGTGCTTGTTTAAGTCCATAGAGGGACTTCACCAATTTGCAGACCTTGTGTTCTTGACCCTTGACAACAAACCCTTCCGATTGTTGCATATAGATCTCTTCATCTAATTCGCCATTTAAAAATGCAGTTTTCACATCCATTTGGTGAATCTCCAAATTGTGAATTGTTGCTATTGCTATCAAAGTCCTAATGGACGTTATTCTAGTAACCGACGAATAAGTATCAAAGAAATCTTGACCTTCCTTTTGACGATACCCTTTGGCTACTAGTCTAGCCTTGTATTTTTCTATGGTACCATCAGGTCTAAGTTTCTTTTTAAAGATCCATTTATGACCAATGGGTTTGTGTCCCGGAGGTAGATCAACCAATTTCCAAGTATTGTTTTGAATGATCGAGTTTATCTCACTATTGATAGCCTCTTCCCAATAAGGTGCCTCCGAAGATTCCATGGCTGCCTTATAGGATAAAGGTTCACCTCCTACATTGAAGGTCATATAGTCGGGTCCAAGGTCTTTGGCTATTCTTCCACGTTTGCTTCTTCTAGGTTCAATTTCTTGTTGAACCTTGGAGGCTCTATCTTGAATGTCTTTCTTTCATTGATCTAGTTCATCATGACTTGTTTCCTCATAAGTTCTTTTCCTTGGATTAGAGGTTTGACCTTCTCTATCCTTATAAGGAAAATGTCTTCAAAGAATTCTGTTTCAGCAGATTCTAATATTGTATTAACACTTATGTCATCTACGTTAGACTTGTGAACTAAAAACCTATAGGCTGCACTATTCTTGGCAGGACCAAGATAAATGCAATCTATGGTTTTGGGTCCAAGCTTTGTCCTTTTAGGCAAAGGAACTTGAACTTTCGCCAAGCAACCCCACACTTTCATTCTTTTGAAGGTTGGTAACCTTCCTTTCCAAATTTCGTACGGGGATTTATTGCTCTTTTTGTGAGGGATCCTATTTAATATCATATTAGCCGTGAGGCAAGCCTCACCCCATAAGCTATGTGGCGCTCCCGATGTTATCAACATTGAGTTGATCATATTTTTCAATGTCCGGTTTTTCCGTTCGGCTACTCCATTCTGTTGAGGAGTATAAGGAGCAGTTGTTTGATGTACAATACCATGATAGGAGCAAAATTCAGCAAAGTCATTTGACTCATATTCTCCTCCTCTATCGGATCTTAGGATTTTGATCCGTTTGTCAAGTTGGTTCTCAACTTCGGCTTTGTATGTCTTAAACATGTTTAAAGCCTCGTGTTTGGTATTGATAAGATACACATAGCAAAATTTGCTGCAATCATCAATAAATGATATGTAATAGTTCTTCCCTCCACGTGTTGGAGTTGCTTTATAGTCACACAAGTCACTATGAATTAGACCAAGTACTTGATTATTTTTCTCAACGGATTTATATGGATGACTAGAGAATTTAGATTCTATGCAGATTTCACACTTTGTTTTCTTGTTCATTGAACAAGATGGTAACATGCCAAGTTTCGTCATTCTTTGTAAACAACGAAAATTGACATGTCCAAGTCGAGAATGCCATAAGGTAGAGGACTCAATCATGTACATGGAAGTCGAGCTAGAGCCCGTTGTTTTATTATCAATATTTACATTGTTATGTATAGAGCTTATCTTGAAGAGTCCCTCACTTAGGTAACCCTTCCCAACATACAATCCACCTTTAGTAATTACAAACTTGTCGGATTCAAACACAACCTTGAATCCCTTATTGCTCAACATAGGACCATAAATTAAGTTCTTCCTAATGTCAGACACATGAAGTACGTTTGTAAGAACAAGGTCCTTCCCGGAAGTGAGCTTTAGTATCACTTTCCCTTTTCCTTCTACCTTCGTTGTTGAAGCATTCCCCATAGACATTGGTTCTTCATCACTAACTTTCTGATAGGTTGCTAAGGAGCTTTTGGAGTTGCAAATGTGTCTAGTGGCTCCGGTGTCAAGCCACCAATCCACCGGGTTGGTCACCAAATTTGCTTCTATCACTCCAACAAACTGTGTTTCAGAATCAGCCATATTTGCTTGGTGGGAAGGACCATCACCTCCACCACCGTTTCCACCACCATGATCTCTCTTGTGTCTACAATCTTTAGCCCTATGGTCGGGCTTTCCACACACCCAACAGCTTAGGATATGTGGTTTCTTGAAGTTCTTCCTTTGTGGGGCAAGAGAGTTCTTGAAGGATGGCTTCGGGGCAACACCTTTGCCCTTAAATTTCTGAAACTTTCCCTTTGATGTGCTTGCAGCCACTATGTTCGCATTGGGCTAAAGGGAATTTGCATTGGCCTTGTCGCTAATCCTGTTATCCTCCTCAACTCGGAGTTTAAGGACAAGTTGTTCAAAGCTCATACCATCAGTCAAATGTTTAAGATATAATTTGAAGTTCTTCCATGAATGAGGCAACTTCTCAATTATAGACCCAACCAGAAAGTTAGAGTTTAGTCCCATACCTTCCACTTCCAACTCGTGAGTGATGACTTGGAGTTCCTCGACTTGTTTGATGATTGACTTAGAGTCGGTCATCTTGTAGTGTAGGAATTTTCCTACCACAAATCGTTTGGAGCAAGCAACTTCGGTTTTGTATTTTCTCTCTAATGATTCCCAAATCTCCCTCGCGGTTTTAAAAGTCGAGTATATATCATAAAGGGAATCATCGAGAGCGTTGAGTATGTAATTTCTGCAATTATACTCGTTGCTTTCCCAAGTTTTCACCGCTTTCTCAAATTGTTGCGTTTGAGCGGCGGTCGGAACGTTTTGTCCAAGACTCACGGGCGGATTAGTAGGCTCGTCATCCGTTAACACGTTGGAGACATGAAGAGTTGTTAGATAAAACAACATCTTCTGTTGCCATCGTCTAAAATCCGTCCCCTTGAATTTTTCCGGCTTTTCCACATGGTTCTTTATCATGGATGTAGGATCCATCACAAAATTCTGTTTAAGATTGTTAGAACCAATGATTAACCGAGAACAAATTCACAAATATATGTATATGTTTGTGTGCAAGATTACTACAACGAATCAACAAAATATAACGTGTATATATATATGTAATATGTATAAAACGAAATTCTTATCAAAACGTAAAGAACGACTAACTTGGAATCGACGTTTGCGTGATAATCAGATAGAGGCATGCGAAGCAGTGTCCTTAAACAGAATTTCGCCCCTACTCGTGCGTAGTCCGAGCGTCCGTTTAGAGGATTCAACTATCTATTCGCGTTCTTGCACGAGAACGAGAATCTGTCGAGTTTCCTTTATGTGTCCATGGATCGTATAGAGTGAAAACCAGAGAAAAAGGGATGATTGTGATGAATATTTTTCGTGTTCCAAAAACTGGAGAATGAAGGGTATTTATAGTTTGTGATTCCCAACCGAAACAAACTGCCAAAAAACCACCCAGAGTTCCGCGCCGATGCTGGCGCGGATTGACCCGAGCGGAGAATCGCGCCGGGCACTGTTCGTTTTTCAAACAGACTCTTGCGCCTACCGTGGCGCAGATGGAGTCGCGCCGTGAAACGCGCCGACCTCTGTTCCTCAAGCCTTCCAGAGTCTCGCGCCAACCTTGGCGCGGATGAAGTCGCGTCGTGATCCGCGCCGACTGCTGTTTGCTTCTTCTATGACTCTCGACCCCATCGAGACCCAAGGCCCAAGGCCCAATCTTTGACATTTAATATATATATATATATATATATATATATATATATATATATATATATATATTTATGTCAAGGAGAGCCCGCCAAGAACACCACATTCCAAGCCCAAGCAATTAAATGATTCATTTAATGCTCTAAGGTTGGAGTTTATTAGGTGTCTAATTATTGCCTTGGCTCCTATGTGGGACAAGGGTTCTAGTAAACTTTACAAATATCCAACATTTATATACGCTACAATTGTGATATCCTCAAAAAACTCTATGATGGTTGTGAACATAACTATGATACACTTTATGAATAATGTCATCGTGATATCCTCTGTAATGTGGTTTGTTGCACCACTATAAATGATCCAATTGCAAAAATTAATACGAAATGTAACATCCCACATTGGTTGGGGAGGAGAACAAATGTTGCCTTATAAGAGGAACTTGATACCCCTCTATCACACGCGTTTTAAATCCGTGAGTCCAGGTGTGGACAAAGCGGACAATATCTGATACGGTTGGCTTGGGATGTTACAGATGGTATCAGAGCCGACAACCGGACTATTGTGCCAGCGAGGACGCTGGGCTCCCATGGGGGGTGGATTGTAAGATCCCACATTGGTTGGGGAGGGGAACAAAGGTTGCCTTATAAGAGAAACTTGATACCTCCTTTATCAGACGCGTTTTAAAACTGTCAGTCCGGGTGTGTGGACAAAGCGGACAATATCTGGTACGGTTGGTCTGGGATGTTACACGAAACAAACCTAGCTGAGCCGGTTTTGTTACCAAATTGGCCTTAAAAGTAGAAGCTCGATTCTGGTTGGCCTTTTCAACAGTAGCCATGAATTTATTAAATTGAGCCTCTGTTATACAAAGTGGTCGCCCTCTCTCTGTTCCATTACGTCGTTATTTCGTACAACCATGAATGCAACTCCTCCAATCTCGCTGGAGTTATGAACCGTGGAGATAGACCGTTGCTTTTCCTCTTGAGAGACAACACCATATGCCTTTCGCACAGTAGGCAAAGGGCTCATCAACAAAATATGCCCTCTAATTGCATTGAACGTCTCGTTTAAACCCATTAAGAATTGCATCAGCTTCTGTTGATCTGGTACCACAGTAGAATAAGAGGCTAGTTCATCCCACAATCCTTTCAACCTAGTGTAATAGGTTGAGATTGACATTTGCTTGCTCTTGGCGTAGTGATGCAATATCTTGTTGAATCTCAACTGTAGTTGAAGAATTCTTGACAAACTTTTGAAAAAGCTACACCAGATCGCTGTTAAGTTGAATATGGCGGAAAACAACGAAATTCTAATTTTACATTGTTGTTCGTTTATTTCTGTATGCAAAGACCATATACATTGCAATAAGTTTTATGAAACATGAATTTCAATGGTTCTACTGCATATACTCATCCAAAATATAAACATGTTATGCATTGCTAATAAGTCTGTGCACCTTCTGTGTATGCATAACTGAAGATGTTTATGAGGTATGTGAACCTACTCTTAAAACCTGCTTTAAACAGTATGGTTTAAATGGTGACACTGAGTTCCATGTAAATGAATAGAAGTTTGTTTATTGACAGTCTGAGTTCCATATATATATATATCATATGACATGGGCATATATATATATATATATGCATTTTGTTGGAGTGCATTACCTACATGCACATATATGATATATATGCATATGTGCATATGACTTCAACCATGTCTATAAAGAACTTCATATAAATGTTCAATACTGCAGTTTTATATCTTGGGCACCTACTACTTCATAAAAATGTTAAATGGGTGAGTTTTATAAATTTAAATGGTAATAACCTTGGTTAACTTTCATAAAAGTAATATGAAAATAAATTAACCTTAAAAAGCAATGCATCAAGAGTTTGTACATGAAAATAAATTAACCTTAAAAAGCAATGCATCAAGACTTTGTTGTCCGTGATCTCAGCTTTGGACAACAGGTCTGAGATGTACTTGGCTTGGCAGAGATAGATGCCAGAATTGTCTGATAGAACTTCAAGACCAAGGAAGTAGTGTAGCTTACCAAGATCTTTCATCTCAAAGCAAGTGTTGAGAGACCTTTTGAGGTGGTTGATACCTATAGAGTCGCTGCCGGTAATGATCATATCATCAACGTACAATAGGAGTAGGATAGTACCGGCCGCAGTAGTCCGAGTAAACAAGCCAGAATCATAATTACTCGGAGAGAAACCCAAGGAGATAACCGTATTGCTGAATTTTTCAAACCAAGCACGAGGAGCTTGTTTGAGTCCATAGAGGGCTTTTCGAAGTCGACAAACATTACCCTGACGAGAGGTCACACCTGGGGGTAGTCGCATGTAGACTTCCTCTTCGAGATCACCATTTAGGAAGGCATTTTTTAACATCCATCTGATAAAGTGGCCATCTTTTGGTGGCGGCAATGGCGAGAAGACTACGAACAGAGGTGACCCGAGCCACAGGAGCGAACGTTTCCTCATAGTCGATGCCATATTCTTGGTTGAAGCCTTTTGCCACAAGGCATGCTTTGTATCGATCAATGGATCCATCTGACTTGGTTTTGATCTTGAAAACCCATTTGCAACCAATGGGTGACTTGCCAGGTGGGAGAGGAACAAACTCCCATGTATTAGCCTTGTCAAGTGCATGAAGTTCCTCAGTCATAGCTTGCTGCCAAACACTACAAAACATATCTTTTTATATATAATATTATATATGAATTAGAAATTTGACGCCATAAGTCACGCCTTGAAAACGTCATGGCTTCGTCGTGGCTCCTAAGGCTTGAGGCTTGGCCTCACCGCCACGCCACACCTCACGCCATTTAGAACCTTATAATAGATATACATACGAAATTTGTGAGAAACATGAGAAGTGGTTATCAACCGTTGGATAAGAAATCAACGGACATTAGTAATAGATATACACACGGGCGAAGGGTGGTAAGCTAATAATTTACCTATCGGGGTCTGATCGATCCTATTTTTATCCATTTAGAAGCACCTTAGGATGGCATAGCCTTAAAATTAAGGGTGAGGTTCAAAACTTTTTTTTTGTCAGGTCGCTAACCTAAGCTAATTCCTCTTCATGTCCATTTTTAGGGCTTTTCATTAACATATGTAAAGTTTAGGTTTATAGTAAATTTTACATCCCACTAAATCACACATGTACACAACTTCTATATATTTAAAGGCATTTTTTTTCTTTTTAAACGATGTTTGATGTCACTATCGCTAAATTAACATTAACGCTGTGTTCTCGAAACTCATTTTAGGAAGGGAAATGGAGGGAAATTAAAAAAAGCTCATGTTCTTAAAACCTTTTTAGGAGAGAAAGGAAAAGAAACAGACGAAAATAATGATAAGTTTTCTTCCAAAACTTTCCTCCAAATGTAGGAGGAAAAGGAAGGAAAGGAAAGGAAAGAAAAGAAATTAGAAACATTTTAAAAAATTACTGAAATTATTAAAATTACAAAACTACCCGATATTTTCTTATAAAAGGTATATTTTAAGGGTATATTAGTAAAAACGACATATTTGCTTTCTTTTCTCTCCCATTCAACAACACGAAAAAATATTTCTTTCCTTTTCGAGAACGCAAATGAAAAAATTACTTTCATTTCCTTTCTTTTCTTTTCTCTCCAGATCAGAGAACACAGTGTAAATATCAATGTTCACATTCTTCAGAAATCCAATATCTCTTATGTATGTTGAAAAACTTGATGTTTATATTGCGATATAAAACCAATCATAATTATTTAAAGTGTTTCTTAACTTTTGCCCAAATAATATAATAAAGGGAATTAATTTACTGAAACCCATTAATTTAAATATATGAAAATGGGCATTGATTTTTTTTCACACTAATATAAATATAATATAAGGGCTCACAAATTTATTTCATTAATAAACGATGCACGAACGTACCACACCAAACAAACAAAGTAGTAACATATAATAATATGAAAATTTAAGATAAACTAAGCGATCGAGTATGAAGATGTCGCTGCTACGAAGAGCAAAACGAGTGTGACATAAAATGGTAGGTTTTTCGTAGCACCTCCTGGTGTTGCCTTCGATCCACTTTCTGCAATATTCATGCATGTCTCAAAAACATAAGGACGAAAATAGATTTACTGTCCTGAATGGTTCACCTGAAGGCGAAGAACTTGTCGGTCCATTAGCACCACCTGATAAAAATAGTTATAGAGTTAGTTACACGATACAATTTTTTTTTAAAGGGTGTCTTAGGCTATGCCTAGACTAATCCCTTGGCAAGTTATGACTGTAAGACATAAACCCTGATTAAACCTCAGTGGCCACAAGTTGGTAAAGCCTTTGGGGGATGCATGTAGTGGAAGGTCATCTACCCAGGGTTCAAATCCAGGCACTACCAAAGCCCTTGTGGCCATGGAGGTTCACCTGCGATGACTCCAGGTCATTCGTGGTCGCCGAGGGATTAGTCGGTGTGCGTAAGCTGGCCCGAAAACCCACGGTTACCCAATTTTAATTAAACCGTATTTTTATAATTAATTTGTGTTTTATTTTATATTATTTTGTATCCGACGTTTTTGGATCACCTCCGCGTACAACAAAAAGTAACTTTGGTTTTTTACTTTAGAAAGAATATGAAGACACTTAACATGAAAAAATATAGCATACCATCACAACGAGAAACAGGGGGAGTCTGGATGTTACAAGCACCGGGTAGCGCCAAAGCCAAAGTTTGGTTGATGTTCAAACCCATCGGTGATCCACCACCATTGCCTGTGAACGGGCACAAACACTGTGGTTGTGACTGAACCACGTTGGCTAACTGCGAGCAACAAGTAGTTGATGGGTTCGATGAATTTCCGGAGACATAGTTAAGACATGGGCTCAAGCTCACTAGAGCAGTGGTGCACCCTGATTGAGCCATAACAACACCCCCTAAACCCTAAAAGTAAAAGGAAAAAAAATAATGAAAATGAACGCATATATTAGCGGAAATACTTTTTATGTAAATGTGATCGGAGGTTGATTGTTGTTGTTGGTTATTTTTTAAAAACTAATCGCGTACCTTTATTTTCGTTCCGTTCATCAGCAGTAGTGTTTTTGCGTATTCATTATGAATAAGGTTTTCTTTCTTTTTGGTTCTTTGCAGGTTGCTTATAGTATTCATTTGTGAATGTCGGTTCTCATTGATGGTCTTCCTGATGCTGTTGCGATCAGATGTCTAGCGCGGGTCCCATACTACCTTCACCCGAAACTAGAAGTCGTTTGTCGTTCGTGGCGGGATGCGGCCCGCAGCACCGAGCTATACAAAGCCCGTGAAGAAGTCAAGTCAACCGAAGACTTCTTATGCGTGTGCGCGTTTGACCCAGAAAACGTGTGGCAACTCTACGACCCGAACCGCGACATTTGGATCACGCTCCCGATACTTACTTCAAAAGTTAGAAACTTGGCCCAATTCGGCGTCGTTTCAGCCGCCAGAAAACTGTTCGTTGCAAAGCTCCCGTCTTGGTCGCCGGTCAACGGCGTCGCTGCCGCCGCCGCCGAGAACGAACAGTTTTCCGGCGGCTGAAACGACGCCGAATTGGGCCAAGTTCCTAACTTTCGAAGGAAGAACTGGGAGCGTGATCCAAATGTCTCGGTTCGGGTCGTAGAGCTGTCACACGTTTTCCGGGTCAAACGCACACACACATAAGAACTCTTCAGTTGACTTGACTTCTTCACGGGCTTTGTATAGCTCGGTGCTGCGGGCCGCATCCCGTCACGAACGACAAACGACTTCTAGTTTCGGGTGAAGGTAGTATGGGACCCGCGCTAGACATCTGATCGCAACAGCATCAGGAAGACCATCAATGAGAACCGACATTCACAAATGAATACTATAAGTAACCTGCAAAGAACCAAAAAGAAAGAAAACCTTATTCATAATGAATACGCAAAAACACTACTGCTGATGAACGGAACGAAAATAAAGGTACGCGATTAGTTTTTAAAAAATAACAAACAACAACAACAATCAACCTCTGATCACATTTACATAAAAAGTATTTCCGCTAATATATGCATTCATTTTCATTATTTTTTTTTCCTTTTACTGTTAACCATCGGTATCTGGGTCAGCTTACGCACACTTCGACCAAATCCAATGGAACCCTAAAGATAACAGTCAGAAAAATCCCGAGATTCTCTTAGGAGAATCGAACTAGCGACCAATAGGGGGACCCCGAAAGCCTAGCCTTTATTTGGCGGTTCTTTTTCATGTTTTATTCAAGAAACTTGGATTTCGTATATATTCAAGACACTATTGTGTGCAATCAAAGAATGCAATGCATCTTTGAGCTACAATAAGTCGTAGTTATGGTATGAAGTCATTTGAACCAAGATCGATGATCTCGTTCTAGGGACTTGAACGCTCTTGGGAAAATTGTGTTTGTCTAGCTCCCTCTCGACACTGTAGGACAATATGTGCCCATCTAGCCCCCGTTGTTGCAGGGGGCATGTTAGAGTCTTTGATCAACTAAATTTAGAATATTTCTTTTCAATATGACAATATATGTTATAACCTCTCATCTCTCCTCAAACGCTCTTTTGGAGGGTAATCTAATGGGATTCCAGATATTCTCACATGGTATCATAGCAAAATGTTGGGCAATTTGTGTTCGTCTAGGATTAATTAGATTTAGGCCATTTCTCCTCCTCACTATATGTTAGAACTTCCCTTCTCTCTTAAATGACTTTTTTAAAGAGTAGTCTAATGGCGTTCCACATATTCTCATCTCACATAGTATCAGAGCAGAGAGGTCTTCTAAGACTCGCCACTAAGGAGGCTTTTTTGAAAAGTAATCTAATGGGGTTACAAATATTCTCGCTAATTAGGTTACAGATAATCTAATTGTATCATAGTAGAGGTCTACCACTCTAGAGACTCCAGAAAAATGAAACCTTTTGCAAAGGTAACCGAACACGGGGCGAAAACTTCGTTACTCGCCAATTTAACACACGAAACACGAGTTCAAGAATTGAATTCGGTACCTCCAAGTTAATCTTGAGCAAACTCTAAACACTTGAGTGAACCCCAATTGGGCATTGGACCAAGAATTTACAGCAAAAAAAGAGCAAAGAAAAGGTCTTAGTTAATGTATTAAGATAAATACATACATATATGTATATATATATATATATATATATATATTATGAAATGAATCTTGAAATTGGAACAGAAACCCAAGTTATAATCTTGCAAAACTTGGGGAATCTGACCAAAAAACCTTCAAGAACACAAATCATGAAATCACTATTGCAATGCACAACCCAATTCCCTAATTAATCACACTAAGTAGATTTACAACCAGAAGACTATATATATATATATATATATATATATATATATATATATATATATATATATATATTTGTATGTCTGTGTTTGTGAGTGCAGATGATAAAATTCCGATTACAAAGCATCAAGATTTCAAAACCCACAAAAATTGAACGAAAACTATCGAAAGAAACGATTAATCGAATCCAAACAAACCAGATTTTAACATTCTTGAAAATCAAAATCGAGAACCCCATGTTCCCAATTTGCAAGACGATAAAAATTGAATACAAAAATTGCAAGAAATCAGGTGATGATGATTGATAGTTAAGGAAAATAGAGCAAAATTACCTTGAAAACCGAGATTTTGATGCAGAGTTGTTGCGTAATTTATCAAGAAATGGAGGCGAAGTAGCGTTGGTGAAGAAGAGAAAGAGGGTAAAATTTATTTATTTTTTGTCGGTTTTCTTTTTTTATTTAATCATTTATTTATATTTATATCATGCTTTTGGCTTTGGAGGAGAAAGAAAGAGAAAGAGAGATTGCGTCTGAAATGAAAACATGGGTTTTATAGAACAACTACTTGTTAGACCATACGTAGCGTATTCGGGTAAGGGGGCGGGCTCACGCAGGTTCCATGAATCCATGCGGGTTCCGATACCCGGGGGGGGGGGCTCGGGTACAATCGGGTTCCAGGCCCGGGTTCCCCAACCCGTGAACGTTGGGGCAACGGATAGTTTTAAAAAAAAAAAAATATTTTTAATCACACTATATATAATTCTTAACCCATTTTATTTTTCACACAAAACAACTCTCTCATTCTCTTCCATTCTATATATTTTAAACAATATGGATTCGCCACAACCTGGTTCATCGACCGCATCATCATCATCCGTAGACACCGACGAGTACTTGCATCTACAAATGGAAATTTTTGTAAGCTTGGTTCGAGAGACTGCACAATTAATTTATGGTAACACCGCCTCATCGTCAAGAAGAGAACCGAGGGCCGCGAACATAGAAAGAGGTCGAGTAGCTGCAAACGAGCGGCTTATGCGGGACTACTTTGGCAACAACCCGGTTTATACACCGGATATGTTTAGGCGGCGGTTCAGGATGAGGAGGCAGCTATTCGAACGAATAGTTGAAGATTTACAAGGACAATATCCATATTTTACACTTCGGTTGGACGCCAGATACAAAAAAAGTTTTTCTCCGATACAAAAGTGTACTTCCGCTATTCGGCAATTGGCGTATGGAGTGGTTGCTGACTCACTTGACGAGTACTTGAGGATGGGAGACAAAACGTCACGAGATTGTCTGCACAAATTCTGCACAGGTATTATTGAACTGTATGGTCAAAAATATTTACGCAAGCCTACTTTTATTGATATTCAGAAGTTGTACGCCGCGCATGAAGCTAAACACAGATTTCCCGGCATGCTCGGAAGCATAGACTGTACTCATTGGGCGTGGGCAAATTGTTCGGTAGCATGGCGAGGTCAATTCATGAGAGGTGATCATGAGCACCCGACAATCATGTTAGAAGCAGTGGCCTCTCAAGATCTATGGATCTGGCACGCATACTTTGGTGTTGCCGGTTCCAACAACGACATCAATGTTCTCAATCAGTCGCTCATCTTCAACGATGTATATGATGGAAAAGCACCTGAGTGCCCTTTTGAGGTGAATGGAGCCACCTACGAGCACGGATATTATCTAGCAGATGGGATATATCCGGAATGGGCTACTTTCGTAAAATCATTTACGTGCCCACATAACGCTAAACGACAAAAATTCAAGTCCGCGCAAGAAGCGGCACGTAAAGATGTTGAACGAGCTTTTGGCGTGCTTAAACAACGTTGGCATATACTTCATAACCCGGCACGCGGATGGCATCCGACAAGATTGAGAAACATTATGTACGCTTGTGTCATATTACACAATATGATACTCGAAGACGAAGACCATGCTATTTGTGGTGGCGATGAAAACGAATTTTTCACGGATGATATCGAAACCCAAATCAGTGAGGAACAACGCGCGGCAAATGTTCAAGAAGTCAAAAACCGGGACACTCATAATAACCTTCGGTCGGATTTGGTCGAACATATTTGGCGTATCCAAGTTCCCAACAATGACGACGAGTAGATTTTTAATATTTTGTAATTTTTAAATTTATTTTCTAATTTTTATTTTTAATGAATGATATGAATTTTTATTTTTATTATTTATCTTATTTTTATTTATTAAAAAATATATAAATATTTTTATTTTGTTAAATAATTAAATGTATAAATAAAAGAATTAAAAAAATGAGGTGGCAAGTGGGTAAGAGGGTTCTGGTACTCCACTTTTGGGTAAGGAGAGGGTAAGGAGAAAAGCTGATGTGGCGCTGAGGTGGCAAGAGGGTAAGAGAGTTCTGGTACTCATGGCCTTAATTGGGAAAATTTGACAAAGAGTATATTCCATAAGGCCATGAGTACCCGTACCCTTTGAACCCTTGCCACCTCAGCGCCACATCAGCTTTTCTCTCTTACCCAATCCTTACCCTAAAGTGGAGTATCAGTACCCTTTGAACCCACTTGTCACCTCATCATTTTTAATTCTTTTATTTATACATTTAATTATTTAACAAAATAAAAATATTTATATATTTTTTAATAAATAAAAATAAGATAAATAATAAAAATAAAAATTCATATCATTCATTAAAAAATTAAAAATTACAAAATACAAAACACTAAAAAAATAAAAATTACAAAATACAAAATTACCCAAAATTATGATATTTTCTAATTTTCTCTTTTCTCGCTAAAGTAGCCATCAAAACGTCTCCCGAAAGGTGATCATGCGGGGATATGAAAAAGTCGAAGTCTTGTTGATATCGCTTTTCTCGTTCGAGTTCCAACTGTTCTCGTTGAACCTGCAACTGTTGTTGTTCGAGTTCAAGTTTTTTCATTTTGTACTCCATTGTACCCTCAATCTGCTCGTTGAACGAGCATATGGTCGTCAACAACTGAGTAACACTTTCGTTCGTATTCGACTCGCTCGTATTACTCGTTGATGTTTTTTGCCTTGTTTCTCCCGATGGGTCGTTGAAGTTGCTCGACCTCGTCGACCCGAACATCTTCATCGTCATCATCGGAAGGTTTGGTACGTTTTGAACCCCGGGATGAATTTGTCGACATCGTTGGAACCGTTGCCCATTTTGGACATTTTTTAGGGCATCCCAAGCTTGTTCATGGGTGAAAGCAACCCCACATTCCGCTTGGTACCGGTGGTGTGCCATTCGTAAAATATCGGCTTCACTCATTCCGCTTGATCTATTATAGAACAAGTTGTTGTAGATGATGGCAAAAAACGTTATTCTCTTGTTGAGGCCGTTGAACTTGGTGTTCAGTTGATGCAATGATCTATAATCTTGGCGACCCATAGAATCATAGAACACCTTCGAGATTCGGTTCCAAAAACTGTCTACATTTATATAAATTCAAGTATAAGAATAATAATAATAATAATAATAATAATAATAATAATAATAATAATAATAATAATAATAATAATAATAAAAATATTACCACCGGTTTGTGCGTTTCCGATAACGGGGTCCTCCGAAACGTCAACCCACGCCGACACTAACGCCACTTCCTTCTCTTTTGTCCACACCTGTCGTTTTTGCCTTGTTTCAATTTTTTTCTTTTTTCCTTTTTGCGTTGGTGTCGGGTTTGATGGTTCCGGGATTGATTGTTGTGTGGTACTATATTGTGGTGTGTGCGGTTGTTGGGTTTCAGGAACAAAGTCGTCGTCGAGATTGATTGCGGGTTGAGAAAATTGGTAATTGGCGGGAGTAAAACCTTGTTGAATCAAAGCAGGATATGTAAATTGATGAGCATACGGGTGTTGCGGAAATTGTTGGAAACCAACGTTTGGGGGGCGGTTGCGGATCATAACCTTGTAGAGAAAACGGTTTGTTGCGGAACATAACCTTGTTGAGAAAACGCTTGTTGCGGAACATAACCTTGTTGAGAAAACGCTTGGAAGCCAAGCTCCGGGTCTTGTTGCGGTGTATCCGATCGGTTACGACGGGATGTAGGTGTGGTGTTTGGATTCATGATGAAATTTGAGAGAAATGGAAGAAGGTATTGAATTTGAGAGAAATGGAAGAAGGTATTGAATTTGAGAGATTTTGGTGTGAAAAAATAAGATGTTTGGATTAATATATATAGTGTGATTAATTTGAAAAAAAAATAATTTTTTTTTAAACAAACTAGCCGTTCAACGGCATTTTTTTCAAAAATTTTAAAAAAAAATTAAAAAAATAAATAAAATGGCAACGGGTATAGCGGGTTGGGGAACCCGCTAGCTGAACCCGCTAGCTACCCAGCCCCCCCCCCCCCCCCCCCCCCCCCGTATCGGAACCCGCTCGAAGCCGAGCCCTTACCCGCTCTCGGGTAGTAACCGGTACGCATGGCCTAAGATGTTCTTTTTTAAGTTTTAGATTTTTCTTTAATAAATATTTTTTAAAAATTAGTTATCTACCTTCTTTTAATCTAAAGAAACTATATGTATTCGGTTAGAAATGTTTGAAGTTGAAAAATATCTGAATTTAGTTTTGATGTTCGCAAACATTACGTCATTCATTCGCTTCTGTCGTGTAGCTCAGTTGGCAAAGGGGTGGAGTGACTTTGCCCAATACATAACAGGTCCTGGGTTCAATCTCAGGCCCCTCCACTAGCCTCAGCCGCTAAGTAAGCCAAAAAAAATGCCCCCTCACCTTGGTGTGTCATTGGAGATAGGTTCTGTGTGGGGCCGATTAGGGTTGTCGGTAATCAACTTTTTGCCCAATTACATCATTCATCCTCTCGCCACCCCTTGCCGCCCTATCATCATTTCGTTCTCTATTGTTGTTGTTGCCCTTTCCCCTCAATGACGGTTGGGTGTAAGGGGTTTGAATGACGTGGAATTTGGTAATGGTAAAATGAATTTAAGTTTTTTTTTTTACTTTTAAAAACTTTTTATCTTGTTACATGTAGCTTTTGGGTTAAACGATGCAAATACTCCGATTTCTTAAAATTGATTGATTTATTTATTAAAAAAATATGCAAATATTTAATCATTGAAAATAAAAAAAATTTAATGATTTATTTATTCAAAAAGGGTTCAACAACCTAATCATTTATTTATTGGTTTTTTAGACTTCTCCAATTCTTTCGTGTTGATTAAAGGTTATTGTTGTTGAATATGTTTTTTATTCTGCATTAATTAATATATTAAAAAGAAAAATTAAAGGCTTGATCATGACATATGTGAAATAGATGTAGAAATGATGTTTGCCCAAAGACATGTAGGGCAGGGTCCATAAAATGTTATGTGATTGCAAGGAGTCCGAAAGAAACTTACAGAATTTAAAACATGCCTAAAAACAATATATATATATATATATATATATAGGTTGAAACAACAAAAAGAAGTTTCGAACCAATGATAGCAGACATATATAAAACAAGAGACTTTTGAAATGGGGTTTAAGTATTAAACCTGCATCGGTGATGGCTCGAAATGGAACTTTGCAACAGGGAATCGTATGTGCATGAACCAAACTACTGTGTGCTGTGTACTCTGAGAGAGAGAGAGAGAGGAGAGAGAGAGATGAGAGAGAGAGAGAGAGAGAGAGAGAGAGAGAGAGAGAGAGAGAGAGAGAGAGAGAGAGAGGAGATGAGAGAGAGGAGAGAGACTTTAAAAACACGTTAATTTTTATTTTATAAATATCGCTGATTATCTCCTTTAATTATTTCGTTAGTTAAGAACACTCTTACTAGTGCAAACCAATGATCTCTTCCAGGATTGTGTGAATAGCGACTAAGTCTACTCACCGAATATGCTATATCAGGTCTAGTACAATTCATAATATACATCAAGCTTCTGAGTACTTGAGTATATCTAATTGAGAGACACTATCTCCTTGACTTTTCTTCAATTGACTAGATGGATCAAACGGAGTGACCACTGGTCTGTCATCATAGTGTCCAAATTTCCGGAGAACTTTCTCAATATAGTGTGATTGAGATAGGATGTATCCATTAGAACTTCTTTGAATTCTAATACCAAGGATAAAGTCGGCTATTCCCAAATCTTTCATATCGAAGGAGGAATGTAGCATCTTCTTGGTTTGATTAATAACATCCAAGTTGGTTCCCATGATAAGCATATCGTCAACATACAAGCATATAATGACATACGCATTTTTTGCATTGTTTAACATATACACATTTGTCACATTCATTGATTTGGAAGCCGTTTGATAACAAAGTGTTATCAAACTTCTCATGCCATTGTTTCGGTGCTTGTTTAAGTCCATAGAGGGAACTTCCCCAATTTGCAGACCTTGTGTTCTTGACCCTTGACAACAAACCCTTCCGATTGTTGCATATAGATCTCTTCATCTAATTCGCCATTTAAAAATGCAGTTTTCACATCCATTTGGTGAATCCTCCAAATTGTGAATTGTTGCTATTGCTATCAAAGTCCTAATGGACGTTATTCTAGTAACCGGCGAATAAGTATCAAAGAAATCTTGACCTTCCTTTTGACGATACCCTTTGGCTACTAGTCTAGCCTTGTATTTTTTCTATGGTACCATCAGGTCTAAGTTTCTTTTTAAAGATCCATTTATGACCAATGGGTTTGTGTCCCGGAGGTAGATCAACCAATTTCCAAGTATTGTTTTGAATGATCGAGTCTATCTCACTATTGATAGTCTCTTCCCAATAAGGTGCCTCCGAAGATTCATGGCTGCCTTATAGGATAAAGGTTCACCTTCTACATTGAAGGTCATATAGTCGGGTCCAAGGTCTTTGGCTATTCTTCCACGTTTGCTTCTTCTAGGTTCAATTTCTTGTTGAACCTTGGAGGCTCTATCTTGAATGTCTTTCTTTCGTTGATCTAGTTCATCATGACTTGTTTCCTCATAAGTTCTTTTCCTTGGATTAGAGGTTTGACCTTCTGATATGCATTATTTATTTAATGCATATTGTATCTTTTTCTTATATTTTTATATATAATATTTTGTTTTATCCCAACTTTTGTGTCATTTTATTCTCTTATTTGTATCTTTATTAATCATGGAGCTAAGTGATGGATTTTACTTGTTTTACTAAGTAGAATGGCTAAAAATAAAGAAAACTGCAGGCAATGCTATTTCGATGCTGCCAGCATTCACGGGCTGACGAGAGCTGGAATGGAAAACAAGGCTGGAAATGCAGAATTTTTGGAAGACAACAACATGCAAGATGAAGTTCAATGCTTTGGGTTCTTCATAAAATAGTTTATGTGTTGTAATGGTAGTAGTACATAGGACATCTCCCATGAATAGTATGCATGATACATAAATAGTGTTAGTTGTTATGAGTTGGTATGGCTTAGGCCATGACTCTTTTTGTATAAATAGGTGATGTCTTGTGGTGTTTTAGGTAGCTTTCGATCAGATCACCATTTGATGGGAAGAACACTTTAGTTGCTTTCTTTAAATATATGCAAGTTATCTTCATCTTGTTCATCTTTTGCTTGTTGTTCTTAGCCATTTACTTGAGTTGCTGCAGCATCGGGCAGCAACATTGCTGCACTTCTTTAAGTGTTTTAATTCTTGCAATTTACATTATTGTCATTTACGTTTACGTTATTTACATTACGTCTTTAAATTCAGTCATTTATATTTATTGCAATTTTAATACAAGTATGAGTAGCTAACTTTTATAAGCTTGGGTGTGAGATTAAAGGGTGGAGTTTTAATTATAAAGAATAGTGGACATTATTTCTCAATAATGATGTTCACCATTTCATGTTAAGTTTTATAAAGATAAGTTTACTTCATGACGTTTTGATCACTTTGAAAGTGTTAAAGTGCCAAGGCATCAGGAATGAGCCATTGATATGCACGTCAATCCGAATGACAAAGAAAGTAAGACTTGGAAGAGCTACTGACAAAGGAATTTGTCGTCTCTGTCTTTTCTAGGTTGATTTTTCCCGATAAGTTGGTCATCGTGATGATGGTAAAAGTGTAGAGTGCGTATCAGGAATGGACCACTCAGGACACGTCAACTTAACAGATATGGGATCAACTTGGAAGAGTGATTTTTAACAAAGTAATTTGTTTATCCATATATTTGAAAGGCATCATTTTATTATTAATAGTCCTGATACATCACCAGGAATGGGTTGTTGAAAGCTAGATTAATAATATAATGTTGAAGTTCCGGAAGGACATCCTAACAAATAGATGGTGAATTTAATTATTGAGGAACCAATGCTGTTAGCATTAACATAGCATTGGTCTGCTGGAATTTATAATTAAGCTTCACCCCACGTCTTGCACCCCTTGCTTGCTTTCTTTATTATTTGTTCAATATAATCTGCGATAGTACAACTCCAAACAAACAAAATATTGTCTTCGAACTGATCCTTGGAAACCATTTCTTTTATTAGACTTTTATTACGCTTTTACTCCAATCTCTGTGGGAACGATATCTGGTATTTTACCAATTTATTACTTGAAAGACGACGTTAGATCTCGATGTATACTTGCGTTGAGGTTTAATTATTACACGTCTATTGGTGTATTCAAAATAGCCATCAAGTTTTTGGCGCCGTTGCCGGGGATTGGCACGCTAAAAGTTTTTAAAAGTTTTTAAAAGTATTTTAAAAGATTTAGTTTTTTCTAACACCGTCCGAATCATACTTTGTGTGGTATATGCCACGAATCCAACGTGGGGAACTTTTTGAGTTAGATCCTGACATAGAAAGAACCTTTCATCTTAGACGGAGGTTACAAAGAGCTTCAAGTTCTATGGATCTTCCCGACATGGATGCACCACCCGGATTTGAGCGTAGACACCTACGACCATTCGTTGTAGAACCACGACCACCTGGGGTAGAAGTACGGGCCACCACCTTTAGGAAACCACATGAGACCACCCGATTTTGGAATTCCACCAATTTTTGGTAACCCACCAATTTTTGGTAATCCGCCACGTTTTGGAAATCCACAAAATCAAAATTTTCAAGAGCACCACATTAATAATGAAGAAGATGATGGTGAAGAATCTCATGGTAACAATGACCAAAATGAACCATTAAATATCATTGATCTTGCAAACTCGAAAAATGGGAGAATTATGGACTATGCAATTCCTAACTTTGAGCAATTAAATTCAGGAATTGTAAAGCCTCATATGGATACGACGCATTTTGAACCAAAACCCATTATGTTTCACATGTTGCAAGCCAATGGTCAATTTGCCGGATTCCCATCGGAAGATCCACACTCACATTTAAAATCTTTTAAAGAGATCACCGATGTTTTTCTGATTCCTGGAGTATCTTCTGATGCTCTAAGACTCACATTGTTTCCTTTTTCGTTAAGGGATCGGGCAAAGATTTGGTTTAATTCATTGACACCAGGTTCTATACCATCATGGGCTGACATGGCTGAAAAGTTTTTAAGAAAATATTTTCCACCTACCCGAAATGCTAAGTCCCGAAATGAAATTTGCATGTTCAAACAAATGGACGATGAAGCAATTCCCGACGCATGGGAAAGGTTTAAGGAATTATTAAGGAAATGCCCTCACCATGGCATTCCCTACTGTATTCAACTCGAGACGTTTTACACTGGACTTGATTCCAATGCAAAACAAATGCTCGATGCGACATCAGGAGGGGCCTTTACTTCCAACACCTATAATACCGGGTATGAAATTCTTGAAAAGATTTCCACAAACAATGGGCATTGGGCAGATCCAAGGGCACCAACTACAAAGAAGACTGCTGGAATGCATGATTTAGATGCTTACACCGCATTGACAGCTCAGCTTGCTTCTATGACCAATATGCTTAAAAACATAACTACCGGTCAGGGAACACAGCCGACTGCCACTAAACCCACTCCAGCTGTTCTTTCCGTGCAATGTGTTTGTTGCAGTGGAGACCATTCCTATGAATATTGTCCTGAAAATTCTGAATCAGTTAACTATGTTCAAAATAGAAATGGTCCTTATTCTAACAATTACAATGCTAGTTGGAAACAACACCCAAATTTTTCATGGACCAGCCCAAGTTTAAATCAACCTGAGCATAAGCAACAAGGAAATTCCAATTTTCAAAACCAACATCATGCCAGCAGTTCTCAAAATTACCAAAACAACCAAAATCATCAGAATCAGAATTTCCAAAATAACAAACCATCTTTTCAAAACAAATCCTATTCTCAAACTGAACCATCATCTTCCTTGGAAGCTATGTTCAAAGCTTACATGACGAGGAATGATGCTCAAATAAGGAGCCTTGAAACCCAAATCAGTCAGATTGCTCTTAACCAAAACACCCGACCCAACGGGACCTTACCAAGTAACACAGAAATCCCAAGACCACCGGGAAAAGAGCATGTGAAAGCTGTAACACTTAGGAGTGGGAAAGACTTAGAGAAAACCCAAGCTGAAATAGAAAAACATCCAAAGTCCAAGTCTAATGCTACAGCATTACCCACCATCCTAGAAGAACCATATCCTAAGGACTTAGAGCCAAAAACCCCAATCCCAAAGGAAGTCACAGTAGAAATTGAAGTCAACAAACCCAAAGATGTTGTCAAAGAAAACATAACACAAGGTATCAATGATACAAATTTGAGGGTGGAGGAAGTCCACCCTAAAAGCTCAACACAAACAAAGAAAGCCTTTATTGAACCAATTCCTCCTTATGTTCCTTTTCCCCAAAGGTTAAAGAATAATAAGGAAGAATTGCAATTCAAGAAATTTTTGGATGTGTTTAAACAGTTGCATATCAACATACCCCTTGTTGAAGCAATCGAGCAGATGCCTAGTTATGCCAAATTTCTTAAAGACATTTTAAGCAAGAAAAAGAAGTTGACTGAATATGAAACTGTGGCCATGACTGAAGGGTGTAGTGCTCTCTTGACCAACAAAATTCCACCTAAACTCAAAGATCCAGGGAGTTTTACCATTCCCTGTTCCATAGGTGGGAAAGAAGTTGGAAAAGCCTTATGTGATTTGGGAGCAAGTGTCAATCTTATGCCTTTGTCTATTTTCAAAAGCTTAGGTATAGGAGAAGCTAGACCAACCACTGTCACACTCATCTTAGCTGATAAAACCATTGCCTATCCTAAGGGTAAAATTGAAGATGTCTTAGTTCAGGTTGACAAATTCATCTTTCCTGCTGACTTTATCATCTTAGATTTTGAGGCTGACCAAGATATTCCTATTCTCTTAGGAAGACCTTTCTTAGCCACTGGAAGAACCTTGATAGATGTCCAAAAGGGAGAGTTGACCATGAGACTTCAAGACCAAAAGGTCACATTCAATGTCTTCAATTCCATGAAATACCCTGATGATATGGAAGAATGTTCTGGCCTAAGTGTGATTGAAAACCTGTGTAATGAAGAAGGAGTTAGGGAAATTTGTAGGTTGAAAGAAGAGGATGATGAGGAATATGATGATGATGAGGAAAATATAGATGAGACTGTTGCTAAGTTTGAATCTTTGGAGCCTAGTGAACAAAAGAATTTCACATCATCAGTCATTTCACCACCTGACCTGGAGTTGAAACAACTCCCACCCCATTTGAAGTATGCTTTTCTAAAAGATGAAAACAAACTGCCTGTCATCATTTCATCCACTTTAGAACTGCATCAGGAGAAGAAGTTAGTGGATTTGTTGAAGTTACACTCAAAAGCCATAGGATGGACCATTGCTGACCTTAGAGGAATTAGTCCCTCTATCTGTCAACATAAGATCATCTTAGAAGAAAAGAACTACACATCCATTGAACCACAAAGAAGGCTAAACCCTGTCATTGAAGAAGTAGTGAAAAAAGAGGTGCTAAAATGGTTAGATGCAGGAATCATTTTTCCTATAGCCAGTAGCTCTTGGGTTAGCCCTGTCCAATGTGTCCCTAAGAAGGGAGGTTTTACAGTAGTAGCCAATGAAAAAAATGAACTCATCCCAACTAGAGTAGTTTCAGGATGGAGAATTTGCATGGACTACCGTAAACTTAACACAGCCACACAAAAGGACCATTTTCCACTACCATTTGTTGACCAAATGTTAGACAGGTTAGCCGGAAAAGAATATTATTGCTTCTTGGATGGATATTCCGGATACAACCAAATAGCCATTTTACCTGAGGACCAAGAAAAGACCACCTTCACTTGTCCTTATGGTACTTTTGCCTTTAGGAGAATGCCCTTTGGACTCTGTAATGCTCCGGCAACTTTTCAAAGATGTATGATGTCCATATTTTCTGACATGCTTGAAGAATCCATTGAAATATTTATGGATGATTTTTCTGTATATGGCTCATCTTTTGATAATTGTTTGGAAAATTTGAAAAAGAGTCTTGAAAGGTGTGAGAAAACTGATTTAGTCCTCAATTGGGAAAAGTGTCACTTTATGGTCAAAAAAGGGATAGTTCTTGGACACTTGATTTCAAAAAGGGGGGTTGAGGTAGACAAAGCCAAACTGGAAGTTATTGAAAAACTACCTGAACCAACCACTGTTAAAGGAATCAGAAGCTTTCTTGGTCATGCAGGATTTTACAGAAGGTTTATCAAAGACTTTTCACAAATTTCAAAGCCTTTATGTTTACTTCTGCAAAATGACCACAAATTTGATTTTAATCAAGAATGCAGAAATGCATTCATCACTTTAAAGAAAGCTTTGGTAACTGCTCCAGTAGTTATGGCCCCAGATTGGACCAAACCTTTTGAAATCATGTGTGATGCCAGTGATTGGGCTGTAGGAGCTGTCTTATGTCAAAGAAAGGAAAAAGTGTTTCATTCAATTTATTACGCAAGTAAGACTTTGAATGAAGCACAAATCAACTACACAACAACTGAAAAAGAACTCTTAGCAGTAGTTTTTGCCTTTGAGAGATTTAGATCATATTTAGTGGGAGCAAAAGTTATTGTGCATACAGATCATGCTGCCATTAAGTACTTAATCTCTAAGAAGGATGCTAAACCTAGGTTGATTAGGTGGGTTCTTTTGTTGCAAGAGTTTGACCTGGAAATTGTGGATAGAAAAGGAGTAAACAACCAAGTGGCAGACCATTTGTCTAGATTAGAAAACCTAGTGGAAAAGAAAGGAGAAGGAGATATCATTGAAACCTTCCCAGATGAGAAAATTTTGATGCTACAGCATTCATCCAGCATTCCTTGGTATGCTGATTTTGCTAACTACTTATCATGTGGCATCAAACCTCCTGATTGCACTGGCCATAAGCTTAAAAAGTTTTTCCATGATGCTAAGTTTTATCTTTGGGATGACCCTTTTATGTTTAGACTTGGTGCAGATCAAATCTTGAGAAGGTGTGTCCCAGAAAATGATGTGGCAGAAATCTTACACCATTGCCACAACTCAGCATATGGAGGTCATTTTGGGAGCCAAAGGACATCAGCCAAAGTTTTACAATCTGGTTTTTATTGGCCAACCCTCTTCCAAGATTCCCACAATTTTGTCAAAAGATGTAACGAATGTCAAAGAACTGGTTCCATTTCTCAAAGAAATGAAATGCCTTTGAATGGAATCTTGGAAGTGGAATTGTTTGATGTGTGGGGAATTGACTTTATGGGACCTTTTCCACCATCCAATAATTGTCAATACATTCTAGTGGCTGTTGATTATGTGTCAAAGTGGGTGGAAGCAATTGCATGTGCTTCCAATGATGCAAAAACTGTGGTTAAATTTCTTCAAAAATACATATTTACAAGATTTGGTACCCCAAGGGCACTAATCAGTGATGAGGGCACCCATTTTGTAAATAAGGTATTACAAGGAACTCTTGAAAAATACAATGTTAACCACAGAATAGCTACTGCATACCATCCACAGACAAATGGACTGGCTGAGCTTTCTAATAGGGAAATCAAAGGAATCCTGGAAAAAGTGGTGAAACCACACAGGAAAGACTGGGCTTTTAAATTGGATGACGCTTTATGGGCATACAGAACCGCTTTTAAAACACCAATTGGTATGTCCCCATACAAGCTAGTCTTTGGAAAAGCCTGTCACCTCCCTTTAGAGCTTGAGTATAAGGCATACTGGGCCATCAAAGAGTTGAACATGTCCTTAGATGAGGCTGGAAATAAAAGGAAATTACAACTGTGTGAAATGGATGAACATAGGAATTTGTCCTATGAAAATGCCAAGCTCTATAAAGAGAAAACAAAAAAATGGCATGACAAGAGAATCCAACATAGGGAATTGAAAGCAGGACAACAGGTTCTTCTGTTCAATTCTAGACTAAAATTGTTTCCAGGAAAACTCAAAAGTCGATGGTCTGGTCCTTTCACCATTCACAAAGTCTACCCCTATGGGGCTGTGGACTTGATCAATCCAGAAAACAACAATGTGTTCAAAGTGAATGGCCAGAGAGTTAAACTCTATCATGATGCTGTAGCAATCCCAGAGCAATGCTCTGTGTTTTTGGCTACCGCTTGACAAAATCTTCATAATAAGAAGCCATGGACTCTTTCTAGTCCATAAGGGTTTGTAAATAATTAAGTTATTAAGTTAAGAGTAGTATAAAAATAAACAAGCTTTAATGAACTCCATGTTTTGCAGGTTTGCGTTCAAGACAAAAAGGCTTCGAATGCTGCAGCATTCATCCAGCATCCAACGCCAAGTTCTATTCTTAGCATGTTTAAAATTTAAAAAGTTGAGATTGCTTAATGTGGAGCATTGATTTAAAAAGGTACAGGAGTGGGTATGTTTGGTGAAGACCACATGGCCCATGCGCATACCTAGTACCCTGGTTGCTTCTTTACTAAATTAAGGTACAAAATCAAATCCTTCCATATTTTATCAGGTACCTTGAAATAGTGTAGTTGTTCTCTAGGGTAAGACTTACAGCTGTGCACCAAAAATAACCAATGCTTTAAAAAGAGTAAAGTTGTCTTTGATAACATCCACATCCTTCCCTTTCATTTTCAAAAAGATCTCAAAAGGCAAAAACCTTTTGTCTTCCACCCCCATCGCTTTCACCCGAACACCACCTACACACCTCCATTTTTTCCGGCGAAAATCCCGATCATCCGAAAAATCATCACACACGATGGCACGAGTGAAGCGAGTCGCAGTACGAGACGATGACGACCAACCCTCACGCAGAAGTAATCGACAACGAGCCATAGTTCGACCTCATTCCAATGTCGAACCTGAGTATGTGGACCTCGAGAGCGATGAGCAAACATCTATCAACAATCCTGCTGCTCCTCTTACGTCTTCGAATGTCGAAATCCCCACTGTGAGTAAAAACCCAGAAAAGCCCTTGAAGAATCTTTGCTCTGAAAATCTTGCTATTGGATCTTCTGCCTTCAAACACCCCACTGTGATTGAAGCCTCGACTTCACGATCATCTGAATCAGTGGTAGCAACCAATGTTCCAACACCACACACTACCACTGATCAAGAGACCATTCCTTTGTCACCCCCTATGGTGACAAAGGCAGAAATCACAGAAGCATCTAAGGATGCAAGGGGGCATGATAAAAGCACAAGTTCCATTCCTGACTTGAACATGGATGCAGATGAGGTATTTTCTGAACTATCAGTTTTAGTAGAGGATTATTTCACGTCTGAAAATGAGGTTGAAATCAATAGACCACACACATCACCAGTCTTATTGTTAACATGGCCTTATGATGAACCACGAACCCCTCCTAACTTTCAAATAAACAATTTTTTGGAGGAACCTAAGTGGGAAATTTGGGATGACTTTGATTTTGATGAATTGTTTGTCAACAAGATGGCACAGGACTCACCACTGAACACTGATGCTGGAGCATCCACACAGCATCAGGCTGATAACACAGAAAATCCTTCTGTAGAGATCCCTGCTAGTCCCATTGGTGAAACCTCTGAAATCTCCACCAAGAGAAAGGCCTCAGAAAGTATGGACGCCACTCTCATTAACCCTGCAGATGATGGTCCAAGAGAAAAGAAGCCGAGGAAGAAAACTGTTGCTGTCAAGCCTAAAAGAAAACAAAAAGCCTCTGCCAAGAAATCGAATGCTGGAGCATCCATAAAGCATTCAGGGCCTGAGGTGACCAAACCATCTGGGCCACATGTCATTCCACGACCAAACAAGATGAACGATGGTTTCAGCAATCCAGAGGCACAACAAACCATTGAGAAACAAAAGTTCAAAGGTGCATTGTTAGATAAAGGGTTCGATTCCAAAAGCATCAAAGATTATGAGTTCATCAGAAAGGTGATCAAAGAGCAACACTGGGATGATTTCTGCGAGGTAAAACTTTCTTACAACCTAACTTTGATCAGAGAATTTTATGCTGAAATAGCTCAAGCAACAACCAACCGACTCACCATAAGAGGCATAAGTTTACACTTCACAGCCGAAGCCCTCAATAACTTTTTGAATATCACCACACCCACCACTACTGCCTTTGATACTCTGCTTAGAACTGCCACTCAAAAACAATTGGATGACATGATCAAAGTAATAGGAAAACCTGATTCTGCATGGAAAGGACACCCAAATTACATGCTTAGAACCTTCCTAGCAATCAACTTGCTCCCTGATGCCAACGTATGGATGAGTTTTATTCGAAGTTCTCTATCCCCTACTACTCATGATAGTTCAATCAATTGTGAAAGAATGATTTTGTTATACTGCATCATGACGGGTCAGAAAGTTAATACTGGTGATATCATTTGCAAATCCATTAACTATTCTGCTAAAAGGAATCAAGGGAAGTTTTTCTTCCCTGGGTTGTTGTCTCAATTCTTAACTGCAGTTGGCATTCCTCAATATGAGGAGGATGATATTCACAAAGAAGGAGATGAGAAGTGGGCCATCGACACTAAGAGTGTCTCAAGATTGAGGCACGAAAAGTCAAGCCAAGGAGACATATTGGGCATGATGCAAACCGTGTGTGCTCAAAACAGCATGTTGATGGATAATATGATCAAGCAAACTGCAGAGATGGAGATACTGAAGAAAGAGGTGCTGAGTTTGAAGAAGGAAGTGAAATTGGGAGCTGACTCCAAGAAAGGACAGAGGATGAAGAAGGTGCTAACTGAGGTAAGAAAGCTAAAAGGCAGAAACCAGAAGCTAGTTGAGGAGAACAAGAGGCTGAAAGAGGCAAAGGATGATCTGGAGAAAGGAAAGCTGCAGATTGATGCTGCAGCATTACACCCAACAGCAGAAGAAACAAGCCTTGTTGCTGTAGCATCCAAAGCAACAGCAGCAACTGCACGAAAGAATCCACAGCCTACTCCTATGGAGTAGGACAGGTCAAAATCAATCCCTTAGCTTCCATGTTTTTTTATTTATTTTTTTATTTTATTTTATTGTGTCTGGGATAGTTTGCTATTTTTTTTAGGTTTGTTTTATCTTGCAAAATCACACATAGGTAGTATGTTATTTCTGTGTTCATATCCATAATAATTTTGTAATGCATGCTAATCACATGGTTGTGTGTTCCTGTTAGAACTAGCATTATCTTCTTGGGCCACAAATTGACCAACATGATCTAAATGCATTTAGGAGAATGATCTAGGCCATCTTCTCAATTTGAATAGCCGCTTGTAGCCTTTATACACTCATACACTTCATGGGATACAATGGGGACATTGTATATTCTAAATTTGAGGGTGGGAAGGTTACACCCTAAAGGAGGGTTACACCTTGGAAAAACAGAAAATTCAATACAAAAGAGCAAAGCTCTAATCTGAATTGCATGATCAAAGAAGTACCAAAAATGTCCCATAGGGGCAAGGTACACAAAGTCAACAAAAAGAAGCACAAAGTGCCAAAAATTAAAATTTTTTGTGAAATTTGTTGAGAGAAAAGGCTATGTGAGAAAAGATATGCCAAAAAGAGTGAACCCAAAAAGTCCTAGTGATCCTAGATATAGGTTGTGTTGTGACTAACAAAAAGAAGAGAAGTGCTAGCCTATGATTCATACACACACTCATGCATGATTGAATACTAGGAGAATTATGAAAGGCTATGAACTACATATGATAAAGATTACAATATGTGTGTGCACTTAATGCCAAGATTTTGCAAGAAACTTTAAAAATTGAGTCAATTTCTTTTTAGTCTTTTAGTTGTTTGGGGACAAACAACACTTTAAATTTGAGGGTGTGATATGCATTATTTATTTAATGCATATTGTATCTTTTTCTTATATTTTTATATATAATATTTTGTTTTATCCCAACTTTTGTGTCATTTTATTCTCTTATTTGTATCTTTATTAATCATGGAGCTAAGTGATGGATTTTACTTGTTTTACTAAGTAGAATGGCTAAAAATAAAGAAAACTGCAGGCAATGCTATTTCGATGCTGCAGCATTCACGGCTGACGAGAGCTGAATGGAAAACAAGGCTGGAAATGCAGAATTTTTGGGAAGACAACAACATGCAAGATGAAGTTCAATGCTTTGGGTTCTTCATAAAATAGTTTATGTGTTGTAATGGTAGTAGTACATAGGACATCTCCCATGAATAGTATGCATGATACATAAATAGTGTTAGTTGTTATGAGTTGGTATGGCTTAGGCCATGACTCTTTTTGTATAAATAGGTGATGTCTTGTGGTGTTTTAGGTAGCTTTCGATCAGATCACCATTTGATGGGAAGAACACTTTAGTTGCTTTCTTTAAATATATGCAAGTTATCTTCATCTTGTTCATCTTTTGCTTGTTGTTCTTAGCCATTTACTTGAGTTGCTGCAGCATCGGCAGCAACATTGCTGCACTTCTTTAAGTGTTTTAATTCTTGCAATTTACATTATTGTCATTTACGTTTACGTTATTTACATTACGTCTTTAAATTCAGTCATTTATATTTATTGCAATTTTAATACAAGTATGAGTAGCTAACTTTTATAAGCTTGGGTGTGAGATTAAAGGGTGGAGTTTTAATTATAAAGAATAGTGGACATTATTTCTCAATAATGATGTTCACCATTTCATGTTAAGTTTTATAAAGATAAGTTTACTTCATGACGTTTTGATCACTTTGAAAGTGTTAAAGTGCCAAGGCATCAGGAATGAGCCATTGATATGCACGTCAATCCGAATGACAAAGAAAGTAAGACTTGGAAGAGCTACTGACAAAGGAATTTGTCGTCTCTGTCTTTTCTAGGTTGATTTTGCCCGATAAGTTGGTCATCGTGATGATGGTAAAAGTGTAGAGTGCGTATCAGGAATGGACCACTCAGACACGTCAACTTAACAGATATGGGATCAACTTGGAAGAGTGATTTTTAACAAAGTAATTTGTTTATCCATATATTTGAAAGGCATCATTTTATTATTAATAGTCCTGATACATCACCAGGAATGGGTTGTTGAAAGCTAGATTAATAATATAATGTTGAAGTTCCGGAAGGACATCCTAACAAATAGATGGTGAATTTAATTATTGAGGAACCAATGCTGTAGCATTAACATAGCATTGGTCTGCTGGAATTTATAATTAAGCTTCACCCCACGTCTTGCACCCTTGCTTGCTTTCTTTATTATTTGTTCAATATAATCTGCGATAGTACAACTCCAAACAAACAAATATTGTCTTCGAACTGATCCTTGGAAACCATTTCTTTTATTAGACTTTTATTACGCTTTTACTCCAATCTCTGTGGGAACGATATCTGGTATTTTACCAATTTATTACTTGAAAGACGACGTTAGATCTCGATGTATACTTGCGTTGAGGTTTAATTATTACACGTCTATTGGTGTATTCAAAATAGCCATCACCTTCTCTATCCTTATAAGGAAAATGTCTTCAAAGAATTCTGTTTCAGCAGATTCTAATATTGTATTAACACTTATGTCATCTACGTTAGACTTGTGAACTAAAAACCTATAGGCTGCACTATTCTTGGCAGGACCAAGATAAATGCAATCTATGGTTTTGGGTCCAAGTTTTGTCCTTTTAGGCAAAGAAACTTGAACTTTCGCCAAGCAACCCCACACTTTCATTCTTTTGAAGGTTGGTAACCTTCCTTTCCAAATTTCGTACGGGGATTTATTGCTCTTTTTGTGAGGGATCCTATTTAATATCATATTAGCCGTGAGGCAAGCCTCACCCCATAAGCTATGTGGCGCTCCCGATGTTATCAACATTGAGTTGATCATATTTTTCAATGTCCGGTTTTTCCGTTCGGCTACTCCATTCTGTTGAGGAGTATAAGGAGCAGTTGTTTGATGTACAATACCATGATAGGAGCAAAATTCAGCAAAGTCATCTGACTCATATTCTCCTCCTCTATCGGATCTTAGGATTTTGATCCGTTTGTCAAGTTGGTTCTCAACTTCGGCTTTGTATGTCTTAAACATGTTTAAAGCCTCGTGTTTGGTATTGATAAGATACACATAGCAAAATTTGCTGCAATCATCAATAAATGATATGTAATAGTTCTTCCCTCCACGTGTTGGAGTTGCTTTATAGTCACACAAGTCACTATGAATTAGACCAAGTACTTGATTATTTTTCTCAACGGATTTATATGGATGACTAGAGAATTTAGATTCTATGCAGATTTCACACTTTGTTTTCTTGTTCATTGAACAAGATGGTAACATGCCAAGTTTCGTCATTCTTTGTAAACAACGAAAATTGACATGTCCAAGTCGAGAATGCCATAAGGTAGAGGACTCAATCATGTACATGGAAGTCGAGCTAGAGCCCGTTGTTTTATTATCAATATTTACATTGTTATGTATAGAGCTTATCTTGAAGAGTCCCTCACTTAGGTAACCCTTCCTAACATACAATCCACCTTTAGTAATTACAAACTTGTCGGATTCAAACACAACCTTGAATCCCTTATTGCTCAACATAGGACCAGAAATTAAGTTCTTCCTAATGTCAGGCACATGAAGTACGTTTGTAAGAACAAGGTCCTTCCCGGAAGTGAGCTTTAGTATCACTTTCCCTTTTCCTTCTACCTTCGTTGTTGAAGCATTCCCCATAGACATTGGTTCTTCATCACTAACTTTCTGATGGGTTGCTAAGGAGCTTTTGGAGTTGCAAATGTGTCTAGTGGCTCCGGTGTCAAGCCACCAATCCACCGGGTTGGTCACCAAATTTGCTTCTATCACTCCAACAAACTGTGTTTCAGAATCAGCCATATTTGCTTGGTGGGAAGGACCATCACCTCCACCACCGTTTCCACCACCATGATCTCTCTTGTGTCTACAATCTTTAGCCCTATGGTCGGGCTTTCCACACACCTAACAGCTTAGGATATGTGGTTTCTTGAAGTTCTTCCTTTGTGGGGCAAGAGAGTTCTTGAAGGATGGCTTCGGGGCAACACCTTTGCCCTTAAATTTCTGAAACTTTCCCTTTGATGTGCTTGCAGCCACTATGTTCGCATTGGGCTAAAGGGAATTTGCATTGGCCTTGTCGCTAATCCTGTTATCCTCCTCAACTCGGAGTTTAAGGACAAGTTGTTCAAAGCTCATACCATCAGTCAAATGTTTAAGATATAATTTGAAGTTCTTCCATGAATGAGGCAACTTCTCAATTATAGACCCAACCAGAAAGTTAGAGTTTAGTCCCATACCTTCCACTTCCAACTCGTGAGTGATGACTTGGAGTTCCTCGACTTGTTTGATGATTGACTTAGAGTCGGTCATCTTGTAGTGTAGGAATTTTCCTACCACAAATCGTTTGGAGCAAGCAACTTCGGTTTTGTATTTTCTCTCTAATGATTCCCAAATCTCCCTCGCGGTTTTAAAAGTCGAGTATATATCATAAAGGGAATCATCGAGAGCGTTGAGTATGTAATTTCTGCAATTATACTCGTTGCTTTCCCAAGTTTTCACCGCTTTCTCAAATTGTTGCGTTTGAGCGGCGGTCGGAACGTTTTGTCCAAGACTCACGGGCGGATTAGTAGGCTCGTCATCCGTTAACACGTTGGAGATATGAAGAGTTGTTAGATAAAACAACATCTTCTGTTGCCATCGTCTAAAATCCGTCCCCTTGAATTTTTCCGGCTTTTCCACATGGTTCTTTATCATGGATGTAGGATCCATCACAAAATTCTGTTTAAGATTGTTAGAACCAATGATTAACCGAGAACAAATTCACAAATATATGTATATGTTTGTGTGCAAGATTACTACAACGAATCAACAAAATATAACGTATATATATGTAATATGTATAGAACGAAATTCTTATCAAAACGTAAAGAACGACTAACTTGGAATCGACGTTTGCGTGATAATCAGATAGAGGCCTGCGAAGCAGTGTCCTTAAACAGAATTTCGCCCCTACTCGTGCGTAGTCCGAGCGTCCGTTTAGAGGAATCAACTATCTATTCGCGTTCTTGCACGAGAACGAGAATCTGTCGAGTTTCCTTTATGTGTCCATGGATCGTATCGAGTGAAAACCAGAGAAAAAGGGATGATTGTGATGAATATTTTTCGTGTTCCAAAAACTGGAGAATGAAGGGTATTTATAGTTTGTGATTCCCAACCGAAACAAACTGCCAAAAAACCACCCAGAGTTCGGCGTGGATGCTGGCGCGGATTGACCCGAGCGGAGAATCGCGCTGGGCACTGTTCGTTTTTCAAACAGACTCTTGCGCCTACCGTGGCGCAGATGGATTCGCGCCGTGAAACGCGCCGACCTCTGTTCCTCAAGCCTTCCAGAGTCTCGCGCCAACCTTGGCGCGGATGAAGTCGCGTCGTGATCCGCGCCGACTGCTGTTTGCTTCTTCTATGACTCTCGACCCCATCGAGACCCAAGGCCCAAGGCCCAATCTTTGACATTTAATATATATATATATATATATATATATATATATATATATATATATATGTCAAGGAGAGCCCGCCAAGAACACCACATTCCAAGCCCAAGCAATTAAATGATTCATTTAATGCTCTAAGGTTGGAGTTTATTAGGTGTTCTAATTATTGCCTTGGCTCCTATGTGGGACAAGGGTTCTAGTAAACTTTACAAATATCCAACATTTATATACGCTACAATTGTGATATCCTCAAAAAACTCTATGATGGTTGTGAACATAACTATGATACACTTTATGAATACTGTCATCGTGATATCCTCTGTAATGTGGTTTGTTGCACCACTATAAATGATCCAATTGCAAAAATTAATACGAAATGTAAGATCCCACATTGGTTGGGGAGGAGAACAAATGTTGCCTTATAAGAGGAACTTGATACCCCTCTATCACACGCATTTTAAATCCATGAGTCCAGGTGTGGACAAAGCGGACAATATCTGGTACGGTTGGCTTGGGATGTTACAGATGGTATCAGAGCCGACAACCGGACTATTGTGCCAGCGAGGACGCTGGGCTCCCATGGGGGGTGGATTGTAAGATCCCACATTGGTTGGGGAGGGGAACAAAGGTTGCCTTATAAGAGAAACTTGATACCTCCTCTATCAGACGCGTTTTAAAACTGTGAGTCTGGGTGTGTGGACAAAGCGGACAATATCTGGTACGGTTGGTCTGGGATGTTACACGAAACAAACCTGGCTGAGCCGGTTTTGTTACCAAATTGGCCTTAAAAGTAGAAGCTCGATTCTGGTTGGCCTTTTCAACAGTAGCCATGAATTTATTAAATTGAGCCTCTGTCATACAAAGTGGTCGCCCTCTCTCTGTTCCATTACGTCGTTATTTCGTACAACCATGAATGCAGCTCCTCCAATCTCGCTGGAGTTATGAACCGTGGAGATAGACCGTTGCTTTTCCTCTTGAGAGACAACACCATATGCCTTTCGCACAGTAGGCAAAGGGCTCATCAACAAAATCTGTCCTCTAATTGCATTGAACGTCTCGTTTAAACCCATTAAGAATTGCATCAGCTTCTGTTGATCTGGTACCACAGTAGAACAAGAGGCTAGTTCATCCCACAATCCTTTCAACCTAGTGTAATAGGTTGAGATTGACATTTGCTTGCTCTTGGCGTAGTGATGCAATATCTTGTTGAATCTCAACTGTAGTTGAAGAATTCTTGACAAACTTTTGAAAAAGCTACACCAGATCGCTGTTAAGTTGAATATGGCGGAAAACAACGAAATTCTAATTTTACATTGTTGTTCGTTTATTTCTGTATGCAAAGACCATATACATTGCAATAAGTTTTATGAAACATGAATTTCAATGGTTCTACTGCATATACTCATCCAAAATATAAACATGTTATGCATTGCTAATAAGTCTGTGCACCTTCTGTGTATGCATAACTGAAGATGTTTATGAGGTATGTGAACCTACTCTTAAAACCTGCTTTAAACAGTATGGTTTAAATGGTGACACTGAGTTCCATGTAAATGAATAGAAGTTTGTTTATTGACAGTCTGAGTTCCATATATATATCATATGACATGGGCATATATATATATATATATGCATTTTGTTGGAGTGCATTACCTACATGCACATATATGATATATATGCATATGTGCATATGACTTCAACCATGTCTATAAAGAACTTCATATAAATGTTCAATACTGCAGTTTTATATCTTGGGCACCTACTATTTCATAAAAATGTTAAATGGGTGAGTTTTATAAATTTAAATGGTAATAACCTTGGTTAACTTTCATAAAAGTAATATGAAAATAAATTAACCTTAAAAAGCAATGCATCAAGAGTTTGTACATGAAAATAAATTAACCTTAAAAAGCAATGCATCAAGACTTTGTTGTCCGTGATCCCAGCTTTGGACAACAGGTCTGAGATGTACTTGGCTTGGCAGAGATAGATGCCAGAATTGTCTGATAGAACTTCAAGACCAAGGAAGTAGTGTAGCTTACCAAGATCTTTCATCTCAAAGCAAGAGCTGAGAGACCTTTTGAGGTGGTTGATACCTGTAGAGTCGCTGCCGGTAATGATCATATCATCAACGTACAATAGGAGTAGGATAGTACCGGCCGCAGTAGTCCGAGTAAACAAGCCAGAATCATAATTACTCGGAGAGAAACCCAAGGAGATAACCGTATTGCTGAATTTTTCAAACCAAGCATGAGGAGCTTGTTTGAGTCCATAGAGGGCTTTTCGAAGTCGACAGACATTACCCTGACGAGAGGTCACACCTGGGGGTAGTCGCATGTAGACTTCCTCTTCGAGATCACCATTTAGGAAGGCATTTTTTAACATCCATCTGATAAAGTGGCCATCTTTTGGTGGCGGCAATGGCGAGAAGACTACGAACAGAGGTGACCCGAGCCACAGGAGCGAACGTTTCCTCATAGTCGATGCCATATTCTTGGTTGAAGCCTTTTGCCACAAGGCGTGCTTTGTATCGATCAATGGATCCATCTGACTTGGTTTTGATCTTGAAAACCCATTTGCAACCAATGGGTGACTTGCCAGGTGGGAGAGGAACAAACTCCCATGTATTAGCCTTGTCAAGTGCATGAAGTTCCTTAGTCATAGCTTGCTGCCAAACACTACAAAACATATCTTTTTATATATAATATTATATATGAATTAGAAATTTGACGCCATAAGTCACGCCTTGAAAACGTCATGGCTTCGTCGTGGCTCCTAAGGCTTGAGGCTTGGCCTCACCGCCACGCCACACCTCACGCTATTTAGAACCTTATAATAGATATACATACGAAATTTGTGAGAAACATGAGAAGTGGTTATCAACCGTTGGATAAGAAATCAACGGACATTAGTAATAGATATACACACGGGCGAAGGGTGGTAAGCTAATCATTTACCTATCGGGGTCTGATCGATCCTATTTTTATCCATTTAGAAGCACCTTAGGATGGCATAGCCTTAAAATTAAGGGTGAGGTTCAAAACTTTTTTTTTGTTAGGTCGCTAACCTAAGCTAATTCCTCTTCATGTCCATTTTTAGGGCTTTTCATTAACATATGTAAAGTTTAGGTTTATAGTAAATTTTACATCCCACTAAATCACACATGTACACAACTTCTATATATTTAAAGGCATTTTTTTTCTTTTTAAACGATGTTTGATGTCACTATCGCTAAATTAACATTAACGCTGTGTTCTCGAAACTCATTTTAGGAAGGGAAATGGAGGGAAATTAAAAAAAGCTCATGTTCTTAAAACCTTTTTAGGAGAGAAAGGAAAAGAAACAGACGAAAATAATGATAAGTTTTCTTCCAAAACTTTCCTCCAAATGTAGGAGGAAAAGGAAGGAAAGGAAAGGAAAGAAAAGAAATTAGAAACATTTTAAAAAATTACTGAAATTATTAAAATTACAAAACTACCCGATATTTTCTTATAAAAGGTATATTTTAAGGGTATATTAGTAAAAACGACATATTTGCTTTCTTTTCTCTCCCATTCAACAACACGAAAAAATATTTCTTTCCTTTTCGAGAACGCAAATGAAAAAATTACTTTCATTTCCTTTCTTTTCTTTTCTCTCCAGATCAGAGAACACAGTGTAAATATCAATGTTCACATTCTTCAGAAATCCAATATCTCTTATGTATGTTGAAAAACTTGATGTTTATATTGCGATATAAAACCAATCATAATTATTTAAAGTGTTTCTTAACTTTTGCCCAAATAATATAATAAAGGGAATTAATTTACTGAAACCCATTAATTTAAATATATGAAAATGGGCATTGATTTTTTTTTCACACTAATATAAATATAATATAAGGGCTCACAAATTTATTTCATTAATAAACGATGCACGAACGTACCACACCAAACAAACAAAGTAGTAACATATAATAATATGAAAATTTAAGATAAACTAAGCGATCGAGTATGAAGATGTCGCTGCTACGAAGAGCAAAACGAGTGTGACATAAAATGGTAGGTTTTTCGTAGCACCTCCTGGTGTTGCCTTCGATCCACTTTCTGCAATATTCATGCATGTCTCAAAAACATAAGAAAATATTCAAGAGAGCGACGAAAATAGATTTACTGTCCTGAATGGTTCACCTGAAGGCGAAGAACTTGTCGGTCCATTAGCACCACCTGATAAAAATAGTTATAGAGTTAGTTACACGATACAATTTTTTTTTAAAGGGTGTCTTAGGCTATGCCTAGACTAATCCCTTGGCAAGTTATGACTGTAAGACATAAACCCTGATTAAACCTCAGTGGCCACAAGTTGGTAAAGCCTTTGGGGGATGCATGTAGTGGAAGGTCATCTACCCAGGGTTCAAATCCAGGCACTACCAAAGCCCTTGTGGCCATGAAGGTTCACCTGCGATGACTCCAGGTCATTCGTGGTCGCCGAGGGATTAGTCGGTGTGCGTAAGCTGGCCCGGAAACCCACGGTTACCCAATTTTAATTAAACCGTATTTTTATAATTAATTTGTGTTTTATTTTATATTATTTTGTATCCGACGTTTTTGGATCACCTCCGCGTACAACAAAAAGTAACTTTGGTTTTTTACTTTAGAAAGAATATGAAGACACTTAACATGAAAAAATATAGCATACCATCACAACGAGAAACAGGGGGAGTCTGGATGTTACAAGCACCGGGTAGCGCCAAAGCCAAAGTTTGGTTGATGTTCAAACCCATCGGTGATCCACCACCATTGCCTGTGAACGGGCACAAACACTGTGGTTGTGACTGAACCACGTTGGCTAACTGCGAGCAACAAGTAGTTGATGGGTTCGATGAATTTCCGGAGACATAGTTAAGACATGGGCTCAAGCTCACTAGAGCAGTGGTGCACCCTGATTGAGCCATAACAACACCCCCTAAACCCTAAAAGTAAAAGGAAAAAAAATAATGAAAATGAACGCATATATTAGCGGAAATACTTTTTATGTAAATGTGATCAGAGGTTGATTGTTGTTGTTGGTTATTTTTTAAAAACTAATCGCGTACCTTTATTTTCGTTCCGTTCATCAGCAGTAGTGTTTTTGCGTATTCATTATGAATAAGGTTTTCTTTCTTTTTGGTTCTTTGCAGGTTGCTTATAGTATTCATTTGTGAATGTCGGTTCTCATTGATGGTCTTCCTGATGCTGTTGCGATCAGATGTCTAGCGCGGGTCCCATACTACCTTCACCCGAAACTAGAAGTCGTTTGTCGTTCGTGGCGGGATGCGGCCCGCAGCACCGAGCTATACAAAGCCCATGAAGAAGTCAAGTCAACCGAAGACTTCTTATGCGTGTGCGCGTTTGACCCAGAAAACGTGTGGCAACTCTACGACCCGAACCGCGACATTTGGATCACGCTCCCGATACTTACTTCAAAAGTTAGAAACTTGGCCCAATTCGGCGTCGTTTCAGCCGCCAGAAAACTGTTCGTTGCAAAGCTCCCGTCTTGGTCGCCGGTCAACGGCGTCGCTGCCGCCGCCGCCGAGAACGAACAGTTTTCCGGCGGCTGAAACGACGCCGAATTGGGCCAAGTTCCTAACTTTCGAAGGAAGAACTGGGAGCGTGATCCAAATGTCTCGGTTCGGGTCGTAGAGCTGTCACACGTTTTCCGGGTCAAACGCACACACACATAAGAACTCTTCAGTTGACTTGACTTCTTCACGGGCTTTGTATAGCTCGGTGCTGCGGGCCGCATCCCGTCACGAACGACAAACGACTTCTAGTTTCGGGTGAAGGTAGTATGGGACCCGCGCTAGACATCTGATCGCAACAGCATCAGGAAGACCATCAATGAGAACCGACATTCACAAATGAATACTATAAGTAACCTGCAAAGAACCAAAAAGAAAGAAAACCTTATTCATAATGAATACGCAAAAACACTACTGCTGATGAACGGAACGAAAATAAAGGTACGCGATTAGTTTTTAAAAAATAACAAACAACAACAACAATCAACCTCTGATCACATTTACATAAAAAGTATTTCCGCTAATATATGCATTCATTTTCATTATTTTTTTTTCCTTTTACTGTTAACCATCGGTATCTGGGTCAGCTTACGCACACTTCGACCAAATCCAATGGAACCCTAAAGATAACAGTCAGAAAAATCCCGAGATTCTCTTAGGAGAATCGAACTAGCGACCAATAGGGGGACCCCGAAAGCCTAGCCTTTATTTGGCGGTTCTTTTTCATGTTTTATTCAAGAAACTTGGATTTCGTATATATTCAAGACACTATTGTGTGCAATCAAAGAATGCAATGCATCTTTGAGCTACAATAAGTCGTAGTTATGGTATGAAGTCATTTGAACCAAGATCGATGATCTCGTTCTAGGGACTTGAACGCTCTTGGGAAAATTGTGTTTGTCTAGCTCCCTCTCGACACTGTAGGACAATATGTGCCCATCTAGCCCCCGTTGTTGCAGGGGGCATGTTAGAGTCTTTGATCAACTAAATTTAGAATATTTCTTTTCAATATGACAATATATGTTATAACCTCTCATCTCTCCTCAAACGCTCTTTTGGAGGGTAATCTAATGGGATTCCAGATATTCTCACATGGTATCAGAGCAAAATGTTGGGCAATTTGTGTTCGTCTAGGATTGATTAGATTTAGGCCATTTCTCCTCCTCACTATATGTTAGAACTTCCCTTCTCTCTTAAATGACTTTTTTAAAGAGTAGTCTAATGGCGTTCCACATATTCTCATCTCACATGGTATCAGAGCAGAGAGGTCTTCTAAGACTCGCCACTAAGGAGGCTTTTTTGAAAAGTAATCTAATGGGGTTACAGATATTCTCGCTAATTAGGTTACAGATAATCTAATTGTATCATAGTAGAGGTCTACCACTCTAGAGACTCCAGAAAAATGAAACCTTTTGCAAAGGTAACCGAACACGGGGCGAAAACTTCGTTACTCGCCAATTTAACACACGAAACACGAGTTCAAGAATTGAATTCGGTACCTCCAAGTTAATCTTGAGCAAACTCTAAACACTTGAGTAAACCCCAATTGGGCATTGGACCAAGAATTTACAGCAAAAAAGAGCAAAGAAAAGGTCTTAGTTAATGTATTAAGATAAATATATATATATATTATGAAATGAATCTTGAAATTGGAACAGAAACCCAAGTTATAATCTTGCAAAACTTGGGGAATCTGACCAAAAAACCTTCAAGTACACAAATCATGAAATCACTATTGCAATGCACAACCCAATTCCCTAATTAATCACACTAAGTAGATTTACAACCAGAAGACTATATATATATATATATATATATATATATATATATATATATATATATTTGTATGTCTGTGTTTGTGAGTGCAGATGATAAAATTCCGATTACAAAGCATCAAGATTTCAAAACCCACAAAAATTGAACGAAAACTATCGAAAGAAACGATTAATCGAATCCAAACAAATCAGATTTTAACATTCTTGAAAATCAAAATCGAGAACCCCATGTTCCCAATTTGCAAGACGATAAAAATTGAATACAAAAATTGCAAGAAATCAGGTGATGATGATTGATAGTTAAGGAAAATAGAGCAAAATTACCTTGAAAACCGAGATTTTGATGCAGAGTTGTTGCGTAATTTATCAAGAAATGGAGGCGAAGTAGCGTTGGTGAAGAAGAGAAAGAGGGTAAAATTTATTTATTTTTTGTCGGTTTTCTTTTTTTATTTAATCATTTATTTATATTTATATCATGCTTTTGGCTTTGGAGGAGAAAGAAAGAGAAAGAGAGATTGCGTCTTAAATGAAAACATGGGTTTTATAGAACAACTACTTGTTAGACCATACGTAGCGTATTCGGGTAAGGGGGCGGGCTCACGCAGGTTCCATGAATCCATGCGGGTTCCGATACCCGGGGGGGGGGGCTCGGGTACAATCGGGTTCCAGGCCCGGGTTCCCCAACCCGTGAACGTTGGGGCAACGGATAGTTTTAAAAAAAAAATTAAATATTTTTAATCACACTATATATAATTCTTAACCCATTTTATTTTTCACACAAAACAACTCTCTCATTCTCTTCCATTCTCTATATTTTAAACAATATGGATTCGCCACAACCTGGTTCATCGACCGCATCATCATCATCCGTAGACACCGACGAGTACTTGCATCTACAAATGGAAATTTTTGTAAGCTTGGTTCGAGAGACTGCACAATTAATTTATGGTAACACCGCCTCATCGTCAAGAAGAGAACCGAGGGCCGCGAACATAGAAAGAGGTTGAGTAGCTGCAAACGAGCGGCTTATGCGGGACTACTTTGGCAACAACCCGGTTTATACACCGGATATGTTTAGGCGGCGGTTCAGGATAAGGAGGCAGCTATTCGAACGAATAGTTGAAGATTTACAAGGACAATATCCATATTTTACACTTCGGTTGGACGCCAGATACAAAAAAAGTTTTTCTCCGATACAAAAGTGTACTTCCGCTATTCGGCAATTGGCGTATGGAGTGGCTGCTGACTCACTTGACGAGTACTTGAGGATGGGAGACAAAACGTCACGAGATTGTCTGCACAAATTCTGCACAGGTATTATTGAACTGTATGGTCAAAAATATTTACGCAAGCCTACTTTTATTGATATTCAGAAGTTGTACGCCGCACATGAAGCTAAACACAGATTTCCCGGCATGCTCGGAAGCATAGACTGTACTCATTGGGCGTGGGCAAATTGTTCGGTAGCATGGCGAGGTCAATTCATGAGAGGTGATCATGAGCACCCGACAATCATGTTAGAAGCAGTGGCCTCTCAAGATCTATGGATCTGGCACGCATACTTTGGTGTTGCCGGTTCCAACAACGACATCAATGTTCTCAATCAGTCGTTCATCTTCAACGATGTATATGATGGAAAAGCACCTGAGTGCCCTTTTGAGGTGAATGGAGCTACCTACGAGCACGGATATTATCTAGCGGATGGGATATATCCGGAATGGGCTACTTTCGTAAAATCATTTACGTGCCCACATAACGCTAAACGACAAAAATTCAAGTCCGCGCAAGAAGCGGCACGTAAAGATGTTGAACGAGCTTTTGGCGTGCTTAAACAACGTTGGCATATACTTCATAACCCAGCACGCGGATGGCATCCGACAAGATTGAGAAACATTATGTACGCTTGTGTCATATTACACAATATGATACTCGAAGACGAAGACCATGCTATTTGTGGTGGCGATGAAAATGAATTTTTCACGGATGATATCGAAACCCAAATCAGTGAGGAACAACGCGCGGCAAATGTTCAAGAAGTCAAAAACCGGGACACTCATAATAACCTTCGGTCGGATTTGGTCGAACATATTTGGCGTATCCAAGTTCCCAACAATGACGACGAGTAGATTTTTAATATTTTGTAATTTTTAAATTTATTTTGTAATTTTTATTTTTAATGAATGATATGAATTTTTATTTTTATTATTTATCTTATTTTTATTTATTAAAAATATATAAATATTTTTATTTTGTTAAATAATTAAATGTATAAATAAAAGAATTAAAAAAAAATGAGGTGGCAAGTGGGTAAGAGGGTTCTGGTACTCCACTTTTGGGTAAGGAGAGGGTAAGGAGAAAAGCTGATGTGGCGCTGAGGTGGCAAGAGGGTAAGAGGGTTCGGGTACTCATGGCCTTAATTGGGAAAATTTGACAAAGAGTATATTCCATAAGGCCATGAGTACCCATACCCTTTGAACCCTTGCCACCTCAGCGCCACATCAGCTTTTCTCTCTTACCCAATCCTTACCCTAAAGTGGAGTATCAGTACCCTTTGAACCCACTTGCCACCTCATCATTTTTAATTCTTTTATTTATACATTTAATTATTTAACAAAATAAAAATATTTATATATGTATATGTTTGTGTGCAAGATTACTACAACGAATCAACAAAATATAACGTATATATATATGTAATATGTATAGAACGAAATTCTTATCAAAACGTAAAGAACGACTAACTTGGAATCGACGTTTGCGTGATAATCAGATAGAGGCCTGTGAAGCAGTGTCCTTAAACAGGATTTCGCCCCTACTCGGGCGTAGTCCGAGCGTCCGTTTAGAGGATTCAACTATCTATTCGCGTTTTCTTGCACGAGAACGAGAATCTGTCGAGTTTCCTTTATGTGTCCATGGATCGTATAGAGTGAAAACCAGAGAAAAAGGGATGATTGTGATGAATATTTTTCGTGTTCCAAAAACTGGAGAATGAAGGGTATTTATAGTTTGTGATTCCCAACCGAAACAAACTGCCAAAAAACCACCCAGAGTTCTGCGTGGATGCTGGCGCGGATTGACCCGCGCGGAGAACCGCGTCGGGCACTGTTCGTTTTTCAAACATACTCTTGCGCCTACCGTGGCGCGGATGGAGTCGCGCCGTGAAGCGCGCCGGCCTCTGTTCCTCAAGCCTTCCAGAGTCTCGCGCCAACCTTGGCGCGGATGAAGTCGCGCCGTGATCCGCGCCGACTCCATTGTTGATCGTGTATTCACCGTTTGTTTGGATGATTTCCAAGACACGGATGCTCCACCAAGTGTAAAGACATACCCACTTGTGGACTTACTTTCAGAATTGTTGGAAATCCAATTGGCGTCACAATATCCTTCCAAAACAGGAGGATATTTCGTGTAATTCAATCCATAGTTCAATGTATATTTGAGATATCGTAACACTCTTACTAGTGCAAACCAATGATCTCTTCCAGGATTGTGTGAATAGCGACTAAGTCTACTCACCGAATATGCTATATCAGGTCTAGTACAATTCATAATATACATCAAGCTTCTGAGTACTTGAGTATATTCTAATTGAGAGACACTATCTCCTTGACTTTTCTTCAATTGACTAGATGGATCAAACGGAGTGACCACTGGTCTGTCATCATAGTGTCCAAATTTCCGGAGAACTTTCTCAATATAGTGTGATTGAGATAGGATGTATCCATTAGAACTTCTTTGAATTCTAATACCAAGGATAACGTCGGCTATTCCCAAATCTTTCATATCGAAGGAGGAATGTAGCATCTTCTTGGTTTGATTAATAACATCCAAGTTGTATCCCATGATAAGCATATCGTCAACATACAAGCATATAATGACATACGCATTTTTGCATTGTTTAACATATACACATTTGTTACATTCATTGATTTGGAAGCCGTTTGATAACAAAGTGTTATCAAACTTCTCATGCCATTGTTTCGGTGCTTGTTTAAGTCCATAGAGGGACTTCACCAATTTGCAGACCTTGTGTTCTTGACCCTTGACAACAAACCCTTCCGATTGTTGCATATAGATCTCTTCATCTAATTCGCCATTTAAAAATGCAGTTTTCACATCCATTTGGTGAATCTCCAAATTGTGAATTGTTGTTATTGCTATCAAAGTCCTAATGGACGTTATTCTAGTAACCGGCGAATAAGTATCAAAGAAATCTTGACCTTCCTTTTGACGATACCCTTTGGCTACTAGTCTAGCCTTGTATTTTTCTATGGTACCATCAGGTCTAAGTTTCTTTTTAAAGATCCATTTATGACCAATGGGTTTGTGTCCCGGAGGTAGATCAACCAATTTCCAAGTATTGTTTTGAATGATCGAGTCTATCTCACTATTGATAGCCTCTTCCCAATAAGGTGCCTCCGAAGATTCCATGGCTGCCTTATAGGATAAAGGTTCACCTTCTACATTGAAGGTCATATAGTCGGGTCCAAGGTCTTTGGCTATTCTTCCACGTTTGCTTCTTCTAGGTTCAATTTCTTGTTGAACCTTGGAGGCTCTATCTTGAATGTCTTTCTTTCGTTGATCTAGTTCATCATGACTTGTTTCCTCATAAGTTCTTTTCCTTGGATTAGAGGTTTGACCTTCTCTATCCTTATAAGGAAAATGTCTTCAAAGAATTCTGTTTCAGCAGATTCTAATATTGTATTAACACTTATGTCATCTACGTTAGACTTGTGAACTAAAAACCTATAGGCTGCACTATTCTTGGCAGGACCAAGATAAATGCAATCTATGGTTTTGGGTCCAAGTTTTGTCCTTTTAGGCAAAGGAACTTGAACTTTCGCCAAGCAACCCCACACTTTCATTCTTTTGAAGGTTGGTAACCTTCCTTTCCAAATTTCGTACGGGGATTTATTGCTCTTTTTGTGAGGGATCCTATTTAATATCATATTAGCCGTGAGGCAAGCCTCACCCCATAAGCTATGTGGCGCTCCCGATGTTATCAACATTGAGTTGATCATATTTTTCAATGTCCGGTTTTTCCGTTCGGCTACTCCATTCTGTTGAGGAGTATAAGGAGCAGTTGTTTGATGTACAATACCATGATAGGAGCAAAATTCAGCAAAGTCATTTGACTCATATTCTCCTCCTCTATCGGATCTTAGGATTTTGATCCGTTTGTCAAGTTGGTTCTCAACTTCGGCTTTGTATGTCTTAAACATGTTTAAAGCCTCGTGTTTGGTATTGATAAGATACACATAGCAAAATTTGCTGCAATCATCAATAAATGATATGTAATAGTTCTTCCCTCCACGTGTTGGAGTTGCTTTATAGTCACACAAGTCACTATGAATTAGACCAAGTACTTGATTATTTTTCTCAACGGATTTATATGGATGACTAGAGAATTTAGATTCTATGCAGATTTCACACTTTGTTTTCTTGTTCATTGAACAAGATGGTAACATGCCAAGTTTCGTCATTCTTTGTAAACAACGAAAATTGACATGTCCAAGTCGAGAATGCCATAAGGTAGAGGACTCAATCATGTACATGGAAGTCGAGCTAGAGCCCGTTGTTTTATTATCAATATTTACATTGTTATGTATAGAGCTTATCTTGAAGAGTCCCTCACTTAGGTAACCCTTCCCAACATACAATCCACCTTTAGTAATGAAACACCCTAAAATTCAGGGCCAATTTAAACCTCAAATTAAAATACTATGATCATTAAAGATACCAAACCTTTATAACAACAAGGATCTACAGCATCGTTTTATATACAACATTTAACTTCTTCCTAAATAATCTTATTAATCTATTCTTACAACATAAATAGATTAACTAGATTATCTAAGCTTCGTCCCAAAAATCTAAAAAAAATGCTGGATCCCTTCACCTCATAGTTTGATATGAAATTCACTCCCCATTACTTCTTTCCCGAACCTGAACCTGGTAAAACAATTCAACTTAAAACATTAGGCTTTCGCCTAGTGAGGTTAATCAATTCAAATTTAAAACTCAACAACTAAACATCAGGTGTCTCAAACCTGCATCTTTCATTTTACCAAATCAAGTTTCAACCACTATGACTATTTCACCTAGTCATTTAAATAAATAACATCAACAACTACTTATAATTCCACCAGATTTATAAGAAGTTAAACTCAATAACCCATGAAATGCAAATTACAACTCGATGTAATTTTCTCACACTTCATCATTTATAAACACCGGAAATGCGAATTACACCTTAGTATAATTCTCTCACATTTCAATACCTCACCATCCTGAATCACTGGTTCCCAATGGGATTTTATTCAACGGTGATCACAACAACCGGGAACCCTCACAGATGATTCAGAATTCACTCCACCACTAGAATTACATTATAGGTCCCCAACTAGTATGCGGTTCCCATTAGACCGTACTAAGTTGCCCACTAGACCAAATGTAATTTCTAGCCATCGCAACACAATAAATGTGTATCATCACTCACTCTTTTGTATATCAAAGCTATACAATTCAACATAGATTCTATATCTCTAAGTACAGAATATAATTCTCAACTGTTATCCCTACTTTGCCATTTAGCATCGGGGATTATCACCTCAATAGTTAATCGCAACTCCGGACTCATAAATAAGTCCTTACCATTTCTCAATTCAGGATTTTTTTTACATCATTAACAGAGTTATAAACATATAACAGATAGCATATACAGATCAGATAGCATACTACATAACAGCTTCAACATACCACTGGAAGTCATCAACTTTTCGCAAGCCACTGTAGCGAAAACCACACTTTTCGCAACCCTCTATTGCGAAAACTACACTTTTCGTAACCTTCTGTTGCGAAAACTAAAACTTCTCGCAACCAACTATTGCGGAAACTTTACTTTTCGCAACCAACTGTTACGAAAAGTTATACTTTGCGCAATCAACTAAAACGAAAAGTTACTGTTCATCGTCATCTATATCTCATTAAGTTGTTTCTTATCAGATTAAGCATTTAGCACAGAATTGATATTTAAGCTTGATAAACACGTACACATATGTTTACATGATAAGTTTTAAGCAAGAATCAATTAAACTCACCTTAAAATGTCGATTATGCACTTATTCACGTACGAGCTTAATGACAGCTTAATGGCAGTTTCTCACAAATCTGAAATTAAACATACTTTTTAAAAACTATACTTCCTAATCACAATCAATTAAGAAATCAATTGCTAACCTCTATTTCACCACAGATTTTCTTCTTTCTTTTCTTCTTCCTTTCTTGCGTCTTCCTCTCTCTCACTATTTTCTCTCTGTCTTTTTCTTTTCTTCGTGAAACACTCCCACACAACAAAATCAGTATTTACTATACTAATTTCTTAAAACTTGACACCTCACACAATTTAGATGAGTCATTAACTCATTTCACTTTACACCTCAAACTTCCACATAATTACAATTTAACCCTTCATGAAAACTTTCTCAACCAAATTGTACCAAAATACAATTTATCTCTTATTAAATTACAATGGAAATTTCGGGATGTTACAATACTCCCCAACTTAAAAGGATTTCGTCCCCGAAATCACTCTAAGGCAAACAATCGAGGGTATCGTTTCATCATTTCTTCCTCCGACTCTAAAACCACATTAACAATTCAAAGATATAATACCATCATACCTATAATCAATCTCTTAGATTGTAATTTATCAAAATATTTCTCTAAGATCGATTCTCGCTCCTTCACATAACAACTTTTCTCATCAAATATGCTTCAATAACTATGACAATCCATCACTAACTTTCTGATAGGTTGCTAAGGAGCTTTTGGAGTTGCAAATGTGTCTAGTGGCTCCGGTGTCAAGCCACCAATCCACCGGGTTGGTCACCAAATTTGCTTCTATCACTCCAACAAACTGTGTTTCAGAATCAGCCATATTTGCTTGGTGGGAAGGACCATCACCTCCACCACCGTTTCCACCACCATGATCTCTCTTGTGTCTACAATCTTTAGCCCTATGGTCGGGCTTTCCACACACCCAACAACTTAGGATATGTGGTTTCTTGAAGTTCTTCCTTTGTGGGGCAAGAGAGTTCTTGAAGGATGGCTTCGGGGCAACACCTTTGCCCTTAAATTTCTGAAACTTTCCCTTTGATGTGCTTGCAGCAACTATGTTCGCATTGGGCTAAAGGGAATTTGCATTGGCCTTGTCGCTAATCCTGTTATCCTCCTCAACTCGGAGTTTAAGGACAAGTTGTTCAAATCTCATACCATCAGTCAAATGTTTAAGAATGAAGGGTATTTATAGTTTGTGATTCCCAACCGAAACAAACTGCCAAAAAACCACCCAGAGTTCCGCGCGGATGCTGGCGCGGATTGACCCGAGCGGAGAATCGCGCTGGGCACTGTTCGTTTTTCAAACAGACTCTTGCGCCTACCGTGGCGCAGATGGAGTCGCGCCGTGAAACGCGCCGACCTCTGTTCCTCAACCCTTCCAGAGTCTCGCGCCAACCTTGGCGCGGATGAAGTCGCGTCGTGATCCGCGCCGACTGCTGTTTGCTTCTTCTATGACTCTCGACCCCATCGAGACCCAAGGCCCAAGGCCCAATCTTTGACATTTAATATATATATATATATATATATATATATATATATATATATATATATATATATATATATATATATATGTCAAAGAGAGCCCGCCAAGAACACCACATTCCAAGCCCAAGCAATTAAATGATTCATTTAATGCTCTAAGGTTGGAGTTTATTAGGTGTTCTAATTATTGCCTTGGCTCCTATGTGGGACAAGGGTTCTAGTAAACTTTACAAATATCCAACATTTATATACGCTACAATTGTGATATCCTCAAAAAACTCTATGATGGTTGTGAACATAACTATGATACACTTTATGAATACTGTCATCGTGATATCCTCTGTAATGTGGTTTGTTGCACCACTATAAATGATCCAATTGCAAAAATTAATACGAAATGTAAGATCCCACATTGGTTGGGGAGGAGAACAAATGTTGCCTTATAAGAGGAACTTGATACCCCTCTATCACACGCATTTTAAATCCATGAGTCCAGGTGTGGACAAAGCGGACAATATCTGGTACGGTTGGCTTGGGATGTTACAGATGGTATCAGAGCCGACAACCGGACTATTGTGCCAGCGAGGACGCTGGGCTCTCATGGGGGGTGGATTGTAAGATCCCACATTGGTTGGGGAGGGGAACAAAGGTTGCCTTATAAGAGAAACTTGATACCTCCTCTATCAGACGCGTTTTAAAACTGTGAGTCTGGGTGTGTGGACAAAGCGGACAATATCTGGTACGGTTGGTCTGGGATGTTACACGAAACAAACCTGGCTGAGCCGGTTTTGTTACCAAATTGGCCTTAAAAGTAGAAGCTCGATTCTGGTTGGCCTTTTCAACAGTAGCCATGAATTTATTAAATTGAGCCTCTGTCATACAAAGTGGTCGCCCTCTCTCTGTTCCATTACGTCGTTATTTCGTACAACCATGAATGCAGCTCCTCCAATCTCGCTGGAGTTATGAACCGTGGAGATAGACCGTTGCTTTTCCTCTTGAGAGACAACACCATATGCCTTTCGCACAGTAGGCAAAGGGCTCATCAACAAAATCTGCCCTCTAATTGCATTGAACGTCTCGTTTAAACCCATTAAGAATTGCATCAGCTTCTGTTGATCTGGTACCACAGTAGAATAAGAGGCTAGTTCATCCCACAATCCTTTCAACCTAGTGTAATAGGTTGAGATTGACATTTGCTTGCTCTTGGCGTAGTGATGCAATATCTTGTTGAATCTCAACTGTAGTTGAAGAATTCTTGACAAACTTTTGAAAAAGCTACACCAGATCGCTGTTAAGTTGAATATGGCGGAAAACAACGAAATTCTAATTTTACATTGTTGTTCGTTTATTTCTGTATGCAAAGACCATATACATTGCAATAAGTTTTATGAAACATGAATTTCAATGGTTCTACTGCATATACTCATCCAAAATATAAACATGTTATGCATTGCTAATAAGTCTGTGCACCTTCTGTGTATGCATAACTGAAGATGTTTATGAGGTATGTGAACCTACTCTTACAACCTGCTTTAAACAGTATGGTTTAAATGGTGACACTGAGTTCCATGTAAATGAATAGAAGTTTGTTTATTGACAGTCTGAGTTCCATATATATATCATATGACATGGGCATATATATATATATATATATATATATATGCATTTTGTTGGAGTGCATTACCTACATGCACATATATGATATATATATATGCATATGTGCATATGACTTCAACCATGTCTATAAAGAACTTCATATAAATGTTCAATACTGCAGTTTTATATCTTGGGCACCTACTATTTCATAAAAATGTTAAATGGGTGAGTTTTATAAATTTAAATGGTAATAACCTTGGTTAACTTTCATAAAAGTAATATGAAAATAAATTAACCTTAAAAAGCAATGCATCAAGAGTTTGTACATGAAAATAAATTAACCTTAAAAAGCAATGCATCAAGACTTTGTTGTCCGTGATCCCAGCTTTGGACAACAGGTCTGAGATGTACTTGGCTTGGCAGAGATAGATGCCAGAATTGTCTGATAGAACTTCAAGACCAAGGAAGTAGTGTAGCTTACCAAGATCTTTCATCTCAAAGCAAGAGTTGAGAGACCTTTTGAGGTGGTTGATACCTGTAGAGTCGCTGCCGGTAATGATCATATCATCAACGTACAATAGGAGTAGGATAGTACCGGCCGCAGTAGTCCGAGTAAACAAGCCAGAATCATAATTACTCGGAGAGAAACCCAAGGAGATAACCGTATTGCTGAATTTTTCAAACCAAGCACGAGGAGCTTGTTTGAGTCCATAGAGGGCTTTTCGAAGTCGACAGACATTACCCTGACGAGAGGTCACACCTGGGGGTAGTCGCATGTAGACTTCCTCTTCGAGATCACCATTTAGGAAGGCATTTTTTAACATCCATCTGATAAAGTGGCCATCTTTTGGTGGCGGCAATGGCGAGAAGACTACGAACAGAGGTGACCCGAGCCACATGAGCGAACGTTTCCTCATAGTCGATGCCATATTCTTGGTTGAAGCCTTTTGCCACAAGGCGTGCTTTGTATCGATCAATGGATCCATCTGACTTGGTTTTGATCTTGAAAACCCATTTGCAACCAATGGGTGACTTGCCAGGTGGGAGAGGAACAAACTCCCATGTATTAGCCTTGTCAAGTGCATGAAGTTCCTCAGTCATAGCTTGCTGCCAAACACTACAAAACATATCTTTTTATATATAATATTATATATGAATTAGAAATTTGACCCCATAAGTCACGCCTTGAAAACGCCATGGCTTCGTCGTGGCTCCTAAGGCTTGAGGCTTGGCCTCACCGCCACGCCACACCTCACGCCATTTAGAACCTTATAATAGATATACATACGAAATTTGTGAGAAACATGAGAAGTGGTTATCAACCGTTGGATAAGAAATCAACGGACATTAGTAATAGATATACACACGGGCGAAGGGTGGTAAGCTAATCATTTACCTATCGGGGTCTGATCGATCCTATTTTTATCCATTTAGAAGCACCTTAGGATGGCATAGCCTTAAAATTAAGGGTGAGGTTCAAAACTTTTTTTTTGTTAGGTCGCTAACCTAAGCTAATTCCTCTTCATGTCCATTTTTAGGGCTTTTCATTAACATATGTAAAGTTTAGGTTTATAGTAAATTTTACATCCCACTAAATCACACATGTACACAACTTCTATATATTTAAAGGCATTTTTTTTCTTTTTAAACGATGTTTGATGTCACTATCGCTAAATTAACATTAACGCTGTGTTCTCGAAACTCATTTTAGGAAGGGAAATGGAGGGAAATTAAAAAAAGCTCGTGTTCTTAAAACTTTTTTAGGAGAGAAAGGAAAAGAAACAGACGAAAATAATGATAAGTTTTCTTCCAAAACTTTCCTCCAAATGTAGGAGGAAAAGGAAGGAAAGGAAAGGAAAGAAAAGAAATTAGAAACATTTTAAAAAATTACTGAAATTATTAAAATTACAAAATTACCCGATATTTTCTTATAAAAGGTATATTTTAAGGGTATATTAGTAAAAACGACATATTTGCTTTCTTTTCTCTCCCATTCAACAACACGAAAAAATATTTCTTTCCTTTTCGAGAACGCAAATGAAAAAATTACTTTCATTTCCTTTCTTTTCCTTTCTTTTCTTTTCTCTCCAGATCAGAGAACACAGTGTAAATATCAATGTTCACATTCTTCAGAAATCCAATATCTCTTATGTATGTTGAAAAACTTGATGTTTATATTGCGATATAAAACCAATCATAATTATTTAAAGTGTTTCTTAACTTTTGCCCAAATAATATAATAAAGGGAATTAATTTACTGAAACCCATTAATTTAAATATATGAAAATGGGCATTGATTTTTTTTTCACACTAATATAAATATAATATAAGGGCTCACAAATTTATTTCATTAATAAACGATGCACGAACGTACCACACCAAACAAACAAAGTAGTAACATATAATAATATGAAAATTTAAGATAAACTAAGCGATCGAGTATGAAGATGTCGCTGCTACGAAGAGCAAAACGAGTGTGACATAAAATGGTAGGTTTTTCGTAGCACCTCCTGGTGTTGCCTTCGATCCACTTTCTGCAATATTCATGCATGTCTCAAAAACATAAGAAAATATTCAAGAGAGCGACGAAAATAGATTTACTGTCCTGAATGGTTCACCTGAAGGCGAAGAACTTGTCGGTCCATTAGCACCACCTGATAAAAATAGTTATAGAGTTAGTTACACGATACAATTTTTTTTTAAAGGGTGTCTTAGGCTATGCCTAGACTAATCCCTTGGCAAGTTATGACTGTAAGACATAAACCCTGATTAAACCTCAGTGGCCACAAGTTGGTAAAGCCTTTGGGGGATGCATGTAGTGGAAGGTCATCTACCCAGGGTTCAAATCCAGGCACTACCAAAGCCCTTGTGGCCATGGAGGTTCACCTGCGATGACTCCAGGTCATTCGTGGTCGCCGAGGGATTAGTCGGTGTGCGTAAGCTGGCCCGGAAACCCACGGTTACCCAATTTTAATTAAACCGTATTTTTATAATTAATTTGTGTTTTATTTTATATTATTTTGTATCCGACGTTTTTGGATCACCTCCGCGTACAACAAAAAGTAACTTTGGTTTTTTACTTTAGAAAGAATATGAAGACACTTAACATGAAAAAATATAGCATACCATCACAACGAGAAACAGGGGGAGTCTGGATGTTACAAGCACCGGGTAGCGCCAAAGCCAAAGTTTGGTTGATGTTCAAACCCATCGGTGATCCACCACCATTGCCTGTGAACGGGCACAAACACTGTGGTTGTGACTGAACCACATTGGCTAACTGCGAGCAACAAGTAGTTGATGGGTTCGATGAATTTCCGGAGACATAGTTAAGACATGGGCTCAAGCCCACTAGAGCAGTGGTGCACCCTGATTGAGCCATAACAACACCCCCTAAACCCTAAAAGTAAAAGGAAAAAAAATAATGAAAATGAACGCATATATTAGCGGAAATACTTTTTATGTAAATGTGATCAGAGGTTGATTGTTGTTGTTGGTTATTTTTTAAAAACTAATCGCGTACCTTTATTTTCGTTCCGTTCATCAGCAGTAGTGTTTTTGCGTATTCATTATGAATAAGGTTTTCTTTCTTTTTGGTTCTTTGCAGGTTGCTTATAGTATTCATTTGTGAATGTCGGTTCTCATTGATGGTCTTCCTGATGCTGTTGCGATCAGATGTCTAGCGCGGGTCCCATACTACCTTCACCCGAAACTAGAAGTCGTTTGTCGTTCGTGGCGGGATGCGGCCCGCAGCACCGAGCTATACAAAGCCCGTGAAGAAGTCAAGTCAACCGAAGACTTCTTATGCGTGTGCGCGTTTGACCCAGAAAACGTGTGGCAACTCTACGACCCGAACCGCGACATTTGGATCACGCTCCCGATACTTACTTCAAAAGTTAGAAACTTGGCCCAATTCGGCGTCGTTTCAGCCGCCAGAAAACTGTTCGTTGCAAAGCTCCCGTCTTGGTCGCCGGTCAACGGGTCAACGGCGTCGCTGCCGCCGCCGCCGAGAACGAACAGTTTTCCGGCGGCTGAAACGACGCCGAATTGGGCCAAGTTCCTAACTTTCGAAGGAAGAACTGGGAGCGTGATCCAAATGTCTCGGTTCGGGTCGTAGAGCTGTCACACGTTTTCCGGGTCAAACGCACACACACATAAGAACTCTTCAGTTGACTTGACTTCTTCACGGGCTTTGTATAGCTCGGTGCTGCGGGCCGCATCCCGTCACGAACGACAAACGACTTCTAGTTTCGGGTGAAGGTAGTATGGGACCCGCGCTAGACATCTGATCGCAACAGCATCAGGAAGACCATCAATGAGAACCGACATTCACAAATGAATACTATAAGTAACCTGCAAAGAACCAAAAAGAAAGAAAACCTTATTCATAATGAATACGCAAAAACACTACTGCTGATGAACGGAACGAAAATAAAGGTACGCGATTAGTTTTTAAAAAATAACAAACAACAACAACAATCAACCTCTGATCACATTTACATAAAAAGTATTTCCGCTAATATATGCATTCATTTTCATTATTTTTTTTTCCTTTTACTGTTAACCATCGGTATCTGGGTCAGCTTACGCACACTTCGACCAAATCCAATGGAACCCTAAAGATAACAGTCAGAAAAATCCCGAGATTCTCTTAGGAGAATCGAACTAGCGACCAATAGGGGGACCCCGAAAGCCTAGCCTTTATTTGGCGGTTCTTTTTCATGTTTTATTCAAGAAACTTGGATTTCGTATATATTCAAGACACTATTGTGTGCAATCAAAGAATGCAATGCATCTTTGAGCTACAATAAGTCGTAGTTATGGTATGAAGTCATTTGAACCAAGATCGATGATCTCGTTCTAGGGACTTGAACGCTCTTGGGAAAATTGTGTTTGTCTAGCTCCCTCTCGACACTGTAGGACAATATGTGCCCATCTAGCCCCCGTTGTTGCAGGGGGCATGTTAGAGTCTTTGATCAACTAAATTTAGAATATTTCTTTTCAATATGACAATATATGTTATAACCTCTCATCTCTCCTCAAACGCTCTTTTGGAGGGTAATCTAATGGGATTCCAGATATTCTCACATGGTATCAGAGCAAAATGTTGGGCAATTTGTGTTCGTCTAGGATTGATTAGATTTAGGCCATTTCTCCTCCTCACTATATGTTAGAACTTCCCTTCTCTCTTAAATGACTTTTTTAAAGAGTAGTCTAATGGCGTTCCACATATTCTCATCTCACATGGTATCAGAGCAGAGAGGTCTTCTAAGACTCGCCACTAAGGAGGCTTTTTTGAAAAGTAATCTAATGGGGTTACAGATATTCTCGCTAATTAGGTTACAGATAATCTAATTGTATCATAGTAGAGGTCTACCACTCTAGAGACTCCAGAAAAATGAAACCTTTTGCAAAGGTAACCGAACACGGGGCGAAAACTTCGTTACTCGCCAATTTAACACACGAAACACGAGTTCAAGAATTGAATTCGGTACCTCCAAGTTAATCTTGAGCAAACTCTAAACACTTGAGTAAACCCCAATTGGGCATTGGACCAAGAATTTACAGCAAAAAAAGAGCAAAGAAAAGGTCTTAGTTAATGTATTAAGATAAATACATACATATATATATGTGTGTGTGTATATATATATTATGAAATGAATCTTGAAATTGGAACAGAAACCCAAGTTATAATCTTGCAAAACTTGGGGAATCTGACCAAAAAACCTTCAAGAACACAAATCATGAAATCACTATTGCAATGCACAACCCAATTCCCTAATTAATCACACTAAGTAGATTTACAACCAGAAGACTATATATATATATATATATATATATTTGTATGTCTGTGTTTGTGAGTGCAGATGATAAAATTCCGATTACAAAGCATCAAGATTTCAAAACCCACAAAAATTGAACGAAAACTATCGAAAGAAACGATTAATCGAATCCAAACAAATCAGATTTTAACATTCTTGAAAATCAAAATCGAGAACCCCATGTTCCCAATTTGCAAGACGATAAAAATTGAATACAAAAATTGCAAGAAATCAGGTGATGATGATTGATAGTTAAGGAAAATAGAGCAAAATTACCTTGAAAACCGAGATTTTGATGCAGAGTTGTTGCGTAATTTATCAAGAAATGGAGGCGAAGTAGCGTTGGTGAAGAAGAGAAAGAGGGTAAAATTTATTTATTTTTTGTCGGTTTTCTTTTTTTATTTAATCATTTATTTATATTTATATCATGCTTTTGGCTTTGGAGGAGAAAGAAAGAGAAAGAGAGATTGCGTCTGAAATGAAAACATGGGTTTTATAGAACAACTACTTGTTAGACCATACGTAGCGTATTCGGGTAAGGGGGCGGGCTCACGCAGGTTCCATGAATCCATGCGGGTTCCGATACCCGGGGGGGGGGGCTCGGGTACAATCGGGTTCCAGGCCCGGGTTCCCCAACCCGTGAACGTTGGGGCAACGGATAGTTTTAAAAAAAAATTAAATATTTTTAATCACACTATATATAATTCTTAACCCATTTTATTTTTCACACAAAACAACTCTCTCATTCTCTTCCATTCTCTTCCATTCTCTATATTTTAAACAATATGGATTCGCCACAACCTGGTTCATCGACCGCATCATCATCATCCGTAGACACCGACGAGTATTTGCATCTACAAATGGAAATTTTTGTAAGCTTGGTTCGAGAGACTGCACAATTAATTTATGGTAACACCGCCTCATCGTCAAGAAGAGAACCGAGGGCCGCGAACATAGAAAGAGGTCGAGTAGCTGCAAACGAGCGGCTTATGCGGGACTACTTTGGCAACAACCCGGTTTATACACCGGATATGTTTAGGCGGCGGTTCAGGATGAGGAGGCAGCTATTCGAACGAATAGTTGAAGATTTACAAGGACAATATCCATATTTTACACTTCGGTTGGACGCCAGATACAAAAAAAGTTTTTCTCCGATACAAAAGTGTACTTCCGCTATTCGGCAATTGGCGTATGGAGTGGCTGCTGACTCACTTGACGAGTACTTGAGGATGGGAGACAAAACGTCACGAGATTGTCTGCACAAATTCTGCACAGGTATTATTGAACGGTATGGTCAAAAATATTTACGCAAGCCTACTTTTATTGATATTCAGAAGTTGTACGCCGCACATGAAGCTAAACACAGATTTCCCGGCATGCTCGGAAGCATAGACTGTACTCATTGGGCGTGGGCAAATTGTTCGGTAGCATGGCGAGGTCAATTCATGAGAGGTGATCATGAGCACCCGACAATCATGTTAGAAGCAGTGGCCTCTCAAGATCTATGGATCTGGCACGCATACTTTGGTGTTGCCGGTTCCAACAACGACATCAATGTTCTCAATCAGTCGTTCATCTTCAACGATGTATATGATGGAAAAGCACCTGAGTGCCCTTTTGAGGTGAATGGAGCCACCTACGAGCACGGATATTATCTAGCGGATGGGATATATCCGGAATGGGCTACTTTCGTAAAATCATTTACGTGCCCACATAACGCTAAACGACAAAAATTCAAGTCCGCGCAAGAAGCGGCACGTAAAGATGTTGAACGAGCTTTTGGCGTGCTTAAACAACGTTGGCATATACTTCATAACCCGGCACGCGGATGGCATCCGACAAGATTGAGAAACATTATGTACGCTTGTGTCATATTACACAATATGATACTCGAAGACGAAGACCATGCTATTTGTGGTGGCGATGAAAATGAATTTTTCACGGATGATATCGAAACCCAAATCAGTGAGGAACAACGCGCGGCAAATGTTCAAGAAGTCAAAAACCGGGACACTCATAATAACCTTCGGTCGGATTTGGTCGAACATATTTGGCGTATCCAAGTTCCCAACAATGACGACGAGTAGATTTTTAATATTTTGTAATTTTTAAATTTATTTTCTAATTTTTATTTTTAATGAATGATATGAATTTTTATTTTTATTATTTATCTTATTTTTATTTATTAAAAAATATATAAATATTTTTATTTTGTTAAATAATTAAATGTATAAATAAAAGAATTAAAAAAAATGAGGTGGCAAGTGGGTAAGAGGGTTCTGGTACTGTTGGGTCATCAAGATTTGAAGATGACCTCATGATCTCCTTTTATACTTTGAAAAACATTTTATACTTAGAGAAATTTAGAGAAATTTTGGATGCATGGTTCTTTGTAATGGCTTATACAAGATATCAAATGTTTGGTGAAGTCAAAGATCAACCAAAGTCAAGATTAAAGATTCTCTCATTGTGGAAGTGAAAGATCTTTTCTCAAACATACAAGTCATTGTTCACCGAAATTGTTCTCACAATTTCGGTGGACATATCTCCACCGAAACTTCTCTTTATTTCGGCCAAGAAGTCTCAAAGAAGTTTTCTCCAAAGATGATGTCACATATCCCAAAGATGATGTCACATATCTCAAAGATGTGTCACATATCACAAGGCTATCATCGGTGGGATCTCAAAGAAATCTCAAAGAAGCTTTCTCCAAAGATGATGTCACATATCCCAAAGATGATGTCACATATCTCAAAGATGTGTCACATATCCCAAATGACATTTCGGTGGGACCTCAAAGAAGCTTCAAAGATGTTTTCTCCAAAGATGTGTCACATATCCCAAGCTTCCTTCGGTGGTGCAATATTTAGAAGACAAATTGAGAAGATATTTTCTACATGGATAAAGTGACATTTTGTCTTATTATCCATTTCCATGCAAAGCTCTTTTCTCATGCATGGGCTCTTCTGATTGTACCTTGTAAAAGGTGACAAGGACTTCACAACTTTCCAGAAGTCAACATCCTCAGCAAGTGTGAAGATGACAATTGTCCCAAGCATTCAATGCTTGCACACTCCTTGTCACAATAAAAAGAAGAGCTCTCCATACAGAAAACACACAAATCTTGAGAGACTTTGAAGATTACTGTGTGCTCTTAATATTCTACGCAAACTGGAAGATTTCTCTAAGTGCAAGAATTTCCAGTTTGCTTGAAAAACTTTATAGCTTTGTTCTAAGTGTTCTTAGTTATTTTGTTAGTATACTTTGTGTAAGATTGTTAGAATAGTTTATCTGTTCTTTTCCGCAACAGTCTTAAGTTTTCTATGTGTAATTCTTGTTGAAAGATTTTTAATAATAGAATTAAAATTGTGAAAATTTTGAGTATTGTATTCAACCCCCCCCCCCTTCTACAATACTTGGTTAGCCATCTGGGACTAACAAGTGGTATCAGAGCAGAAAGTTTAATCCCATAAACTTGATCTGCGATGGCTGCCTCTTCTTCTTCTACTGTTGAAAACTCTCTTCAAAACAACTTTTCTGAAAATGGCTCCATTTCAAAACCTCCTAAGTTCAATGCTAACAACTTCTCTTTGTGGAAAAGCCGCATGATGCTGTTCATGGAAGGAGTGGATACTAGATATCCAACCATTCTCCAAGAGGGACCCTTTATCCCCAGAGTTTGGGCTCGCTATGAAACGCAGAGGCCTGGTAAAGAAACCATGGAAAAAGATAATTCTGATGATTCCTCTGATGAAGAAAAATCTGCTGCTACTGGTCGTTACATTCTTAAAAATCCTAAGAAATATACTGATGAGGAAAAACGACTTGTATCTCTTGATTCTAAAGTTAGAACTATCATTGCTCTCTCTCTTCCTGATGAAGTGTACCACTCTCTGGTAAATCTCTCTACTGCCAAAGAGATGTGGTCCACTCTGTGTGTCTTGTACGAAGGTACAAATGAAGTTAAAAAGAGCAGAAAGATTGCTCTTGTTAGAAATTATGAACTCTTTGCTTTTGAAAAAGGAGAATCTCTTCCTAGCTTCTATAATCGCTTCAACTCTCTTTTAAATGATCTTAAGTTGTTGGGCAGAGTCTATGATAATGAGGAAGTCTTGTGCAAGTTCATGGATTGTCTTCCAGATTTTTGGGAAAATATATGTACTTGCATCAAAACTACCAAGGACCTTGAGTTCATGCCCTTGACTGTTCTTTATGGAACTCTTTTCAACTATGAGCAGACGAAACTGCATAAGTTTATAAAGAACTCTTCTCTAGCTCTCCTAAGTGACTCTTCCAAAAAGACTAAGTGTTTTCCAAAAATCACCTACCCATCTGATTCTGACCATGATAGTCAACAAGATCCCAATGATCATTCAGAAGCATATCTTAGTGATGCTAAGGATGAATGTGAGGAAACTTCAGTTGATAAATTATCTGATGAAATGGCCATGTTGGATGGGTACTCTAAATCCAAATCTCATCTCTCTTCTGGAAAATCTAAGTTTGATAGAAATTCATCCTCTTCTCTCTCCAAACACTCTCCTTTGGATAAATCTAATGAGGAATGTTTTAACTGTGGTAAAAAGGGTCACTTTGCTTCTGAGTGTAAGAGTAAACAGTTTGAAAGACCCAGAACTACTTCCTCAGGCCGATTTTCCTCAAAATCGGAAAGATCCAAATATGATTCCCAAAAGTTCAGCCAACACCTCTCTTCTGCAAATTTTGACCGGGCTGAAAGATACAAGGAAAAATACAAGAGAGAAAAGGAAAGAAATGAAAGACTTATCAGAAGAGGAAAGGGTCTGCCTGCTAAATCTTATGATTTGGCAGATGAACCCACATCTGAAAGCGAATGACTCCTCAACTGCTCTTGTATCAGCTAAGTGCTTCTTCTACTCTTCACAGGTACATACTATGTGTTTTATCTATCTTTTATGAATTCTCTTATTTCAAACTCTTTTGCTATGTGTCCATAATTTCTGCCATCACATCTGAAAACATAAATTTTGGAAATTTTATTTGGCCAGTCTCTGGGTGTTATTTCTTTCTTAAAAAGAAATCCTCCAAAATTTTTCCAAAAATAACTTTATGACTTCTCATACCGATTTTCTTCTTAAATTTGTGAGTTTCAAAATGTCCAATTCAAAAGAAAGGATTTATGTACTCCCAATTTTTGAAATAGGAATTCTATGTGATGCACCCTCATTCTTTGTTATCTCTTCAAAATCTTTGAGCAAAAGTTAGGAAAAATGTCAAGTTTCTTAAAGGAACTCTCTTTATAGAAAATGCTATATCTGTGGTGATATTTCTCATTTTGCCAAAGACTGTGTGAAATAAAGAATTATTCTGAGTGATATAAATTCTTTTCATTCTTTTTCTTCTAACCCAAAAGGACCCACCTTCAAAATGGGTACCTGGAAATTAAATTCTTTGTGATTGCAGATTTTGAGCTGGGCAGATGGATCTATGTGAACAAGTGAGAAAGTTGACAAAACCTTAGAATTCTTTACTCTCATGACATCATAAGCATGTTGATGTCATTCTCATGACATCACCATCTCCAATCTCTTAAAATTCCATTTCTTTTCTAAACCTCACCACCGAAATTTTCCTTAACCACCAAACCAAAACCATATCCCACCATACTTTACTTCCCATCATATGTTTTGCCTCCTCGATCGGTGGTACCCCTCAAATTCGGTGGAACCCTTCAAATTCGGTGGTGAAACCCTTCTAAATTCGGTACAATCCTTCAAACTCCTCGGTGGAATCCTCACACCGATCCACCACCGAGTCTACACCGACCCACACCGATTCCACACCGAATCTCCACCGATCCACCACCTCAAATCCCTCCACCGATCCACCACCTCAAATCCCTCCACCGATCCACCACCTCAAATCTCACCACCAAATCCCTGGTATCAACCCCACCGATCTCTCCTCCTCAATAAGAATCTTTTTGACTCATGCTACCTACAGAAATTTCAGTCTTTCAAATGAATGTCAAAAGTGCCTTCCTCAATGAGGAACTTGCAGAGGAAGTCTATGTGAAACAACCTCCTGGCTTTGAAGACCCAACTCATCCAGACTATGTGTACCGACTAGACAAAGCTCTCTATGGTCTCAAGCAAGCTCTACGTGCTTGGTATGACACTCTTGCCAATTTTCTCTTAAAGAATGGATATTCCAGAGGAAGCTGCCAACTTCTTGGTAGCAAATTGATCAAAGCACAAAGATATCAGATATCATTATCAGATATCATTTCATCAGGGACCACATCTCCAAAGGTGACTTTGAGCTTCACTTCATTCCTATAGATCTTCAGCTTGCCGACTTGTTCACCAAACCTCTAGATGAAACCAGGTTTAATTTCCTCATAAATGAACTTGGCATGTGTAATCTTCAATAACTATGTGTCCTAAGTTTCCACCGAATTCTCATTGGTGGACACTATTCTTCTCTCACAAATCTCCTTTCCTATCTAGAAACATAGGAAAGAACCCCTCCATATGATGTCATCCCATGCATGGTAGACACCTTTTTTTCCTTTAATGATGTCATCGCCATGATCTCTTCTCACCAAAGTTGTAGACCTCTACCATTTCCTCTACCGATTCTCTCCCCACCAATTTTATCTAGCTTCTCATATACTCTTCCTCTCACCATACCCAACTTCCTATGTGTCATCTCCTCATCCCATCCCTTTTTCCATCTTTTTCACTCTTGGTTTGCAACCCATCTCTCCTTTCATAAAATCCACCCACTACAAACTCTTCTACAGATGTCACCCCCAAATCCTCAAACTCAATCTTTTTGGGTCATCAAAATTGGAAGATGAAATTCCAATCTTTTCTTCACTTTGAAGATTTTCTCCATAATGTCTTAGAAGTTTTCCGTCAACCTCTTCAAGAAATTACACCGAATTTTTGTCTAACTCTTGCAAATTTTCGGTGGGAATGATTTTTTTCTCAAAAAAAAAAATCTACTGATTTTCCACCGAAAATTGCCAATTTTCGGTGGGATCTCCTTAATTTTCGGTGGGAAAGTTAAAAAAAAATAAATAAATAAATTTACTGATTTTCCACCGAAAATTGCGAATTTTCGGTGGGATCTCCTTAATTTTCGGTGGGAAAGTTTAAAAAAAAAAATTACTACTGATTTTCCACCGAAAATCCTACCGAAAATAGCCAATTTTCGATGGATTCTCCTTAATTTTCGGTGGAAAGGCAAAAAAAAAAAAAAAAAAAAAATAGTCTTGGTTCTGGCCGATCTTTTCATTTTCTCTTGGTGTTTTTCCTACGTCGGCCGCTGAGGGGGAGAATTCATCTGAGGGGGAGCAACATCAACCCTCAGTACTCATATCCAGCGACCAACTTGAAAAAATGAGGAAATCGACGGACCGGTCAAGGGGGAGCACATCAGTCCGGGCGGATCTAACTGAGGGGGAGTAACACAAAGACCGACTGATCTAACTGAGGGGGAGCAAATAAAAGACAAGTTGATGATGCTAAACAGGAAAAGATGTCAAGATGCAACAGATGGGCAGATGCATCCTGAGGCTGATTCACTCAAACTCAACCCTCCTCAAAGTTTGTCACTATAATGGGTTGTCTCCTATCAAAACCCACAGATTCTCTTGGCTGAAATCTTTTGGAGTAAGTGAATGACTTGAAGATTTGAAACATCTGAAGAAAAGCAAAAGTGCCTGAAAGATAAAGTTCTTCAACACATGCTGCTGATCAAAATGAAGAATCCTCAAGCCAGACACAAGTTTCAACTCGCCCCTCCAAAGATGCAAGTAATATTCATTCTGTTCATATTGTTTATACTGTTTATACTTCTTTCCTTTTCCTTTCAATTATTTGTACAGCTATACCTTTTTATTTTTTCTCATATGTAAATATCATATATACATACAAAAAAAAAATGGACTGTGTGAAAAAGAACCCAAAAAAGTAAAGAAGGGTCAACATGCATTATTCACTGTCTTACTCATGTTTTTCTAAGTATGGATGTCATCATCAAATAGGGGGAGATTGTTGGGTCATCAAGATTTGAAGATGACCTCATGATCTCCTTTTATACTTTGAAAAACATTTTATACTTAGAGAAATTTAGAGAAATTTTGGATGCATGGTTCTTTGTAATGGCTTGTACAAGATATCAAATGTTTGGTGAAGTCAAAGATCAACCAAAGTCAAGATTAAAGATTCTCTCATTGTGGAAGTGAAAGATCTTTTCTCAAACATACAAGTCATTGTTCACCGAAATTGTTCTCACAATTTCGGTGGACATATCTCCACCGAAACTTCTCTTTATTTCGGCCAAGAAGTCTCAAAGAAGTTTTCTCCAAAGATGATGTCACATATCCCAAAGATGATGTCACATATCTCAAAGATGTGTCACATATCACAAGGCTATCATCGGTGGGATCTCAAAGAAATCTCAAAGAAGCTTTCTCCAAAGATGATGTCACATATCCCAAAGATGATGTCACATATCTCAAAGATGTGTCACATATCCCAAATGACATTTCGGTGGGACCTCAAAGAAGCTTCAAAGATGTTTTCTCCAAAGATGTGTCACATATCCCAAGCTTCCTTCGGTGGTGCAATATTTAGAAGACAAATTGAGAAGATATTTTCTACATGGATAAAGTGACATTTTGTCTTATTATCCATTTCCATGCAAAGCTCTTTTCTCATGCATGGGCTCTTCTGATTGTACCTTGTAAAAGGTGACAAGGACTTCACAACTTTCCAGAAGTCAACATCCTCAGCAAGTGTGAAGATGACAAGTGTCCCAAGCATTCAATGCTTGCACACTCCTTGTCACAATAAAAGGAAGAGCTCTCCATACAGAAAACACACAAATCTTGAGAGACTTTGAAGATTACTGTGTGCTCTTGATATTCTACGCAAACTGGAAGATTTCTCTAGTGCAAGAATTTCCAGTTTGCTTGAAAAACTTTATAGCTTTGTTCTAAGTATTCTTAGTTATTTTGTTAGTATACTTTGTGTAAGATTGTTAGAATAGTTTATCTGTTCTTTTCCGCAACAGTCTTAAGTTTTCTATGTGTAATTCTTGTTGAAAGATTTTCAATAATAGAATTAAAATTGTGAAAATTTTGAGTATTGTATTCAACCCCCCCCCCCCCCCCCCCCCCCTTCTACAATACTTGGTTAGCCATCTGGGACTAACAGGTACTCCACTTTTGGGTAAGGAGAGGGTAAGGAGAAAAGCTGATGTGGCGCTGAGGTGGCAAGAGGGTAAGAGGGTTCGGGTACTCATGGCCTTAATTGGGAAAATTTGACAAAGAGTATATTCCATAAGGCCATGAGTACCCGTACCCTTTGAACCCTTGCCACCTCAGCGCCACATCAGCTTTTCTCTCTTACCCAATCCTTACCCTAAAGTGGAGTATCAGTACCCTTTGAACCCACTTGCCACCTCATCATTTTTAATTCTTTTATTTATACATTTAATTATTTAACAAAATAAAAATATTTATATATGTATATGTTTGTGTGCAAGATTACTACAACGAATCAACAAAATATAACGTATATATATGTAATATGTATAGAACGAAATTCTTATCAAAACGTAAAGAACGACTAACTTGGAATCGACGTTTGCGTGATAATCAGATAGAGGCCTGCGAAGCAGTGTCCTTAAACAGAATTTCGCCCCTACTCGGGCGTAGTCCGAGCGTCCGTTTAGAGGATTCAACTATCTATTCGCGTTTTCTTGCACGAGAACGAGAATCTGTCGAGTTTCCTTTATGTGTCCATGGATCGTATAGAGTGAAAACCAGAGAAAAAGGGATGATTGTGATGAATATTTTTCGTGTTCCAAAAACTGGAGAATGAAGGGTATTTATAGTTTGTGATTCCCAACCGAAACAAACTGCCAAAAAACCACCCAGAGTTCTGCGCGGATGCTGGCGCGGATTGACCCGCGCGGAGAACCGCGTCGGGCACTGTTCGTTTTTCAAACATACTCTTGCGCCTACCGTGGCGCGGATGGAGTCGCGCCGTGAAGCGCGCCGACCTCTGTTCCTCAAGCCTTCCAGAGTCTCGCGCCAACCTTGGCGCGGATGAAGTCGCGCCGTGATCCGCGCCAACTCCATTGTTGATCGTGTATTCACCGTTTGTTTGGATGATTTCCAAGACACGGATGCTCCACCAAGTGTAAAGACATACCCACTTGTGGACTTACTTTCAGAATTGTTGGAAATCCAATTGGCGTCACAATATCCTTCCAAAACAGGAGGATATTTCGTGTAATTCAATCCATAGTTCAATGTATATTTGAGATATCGAAACACTCTTACTAGTGCAAACCAATGATCTCTTCCAGGATTGTGTGAATAGCGACTAAGTCTACTCACCGAATATGCTATATCAGGTCTAGTACAATTCATAATATACATCAAGCTTCTGAGTACTTGAGTATATTCTAATTGAGAGACACTATCTCCTTGACTTTTCTTCAATTGACTAGATGGATCAAACGGAGTGACCACTGGTCTGTCATCATAGTGTCCAAATTTCCGGAGAACTTTCTCAATATAGTGTGATTGAGATAGGATGTATCCATTAGAACTTCTTTGAATTCTAATACCAAGGATAACGTCGGCTATTCCCAAATCTTTCATATCGAAGGAGGAATGTAGCATCTTCTTGGTTTGATTAATAACATCCAAGTTGGTTCCCATGATAAGCATATCGTCAACATACAAGCATATAATGACATACGCATTTTTGCATTGTTTAACATATACACATTTGTCACATTCATTGATTTGGAAGCCGTTTGATAACAAAGTGTTATCAAACTTCTCATGCCATTGTTTCGGTGCTTGTTTAAGTCCATAGAGGGACTTCACCAATTTGCAGACCTTGTGTTCTTGACCCTTGACAACAAACCCTTCCGATTGTTGCATATAGATCTCTTCATCTAATTCGCCATTTAAAAATGCAGTTTTCACATCCATTTGGTGAATCTCCAAATTGTGAATTGTTGCTATTGCTATCAAAGTCCTAATGGACGTTATTCTAGTAACCGGCGAATAAGTATCAAAGAAATCTTGACCTTCCTTTTGACGATACCCTTTGGCTACTAGTCTAGCCTTGTATTTTTCTATGGTACCATCAGGTCTAAGTTTCTTTTTAAAGATCCATTTATGACCAATGGGTTTGTGTCCCGGAGGTAGATCAACCAATTTCCAAGTATTGTTTTGAATGATCGAGTCTATCTCACTATTGATAGCCTCTTCCCAATAAGGTGCCTCCGAAGATTCCATGGCTGCCTTATAGGATAAAGGTTCACCTTCTACATTGAAGGTCATATAGTCGGGTCCAAGGTCTTTGGCTATTCTTCCACGTTTGCTTCTTCTAGGTTCAATTTCTTGTTGAACCTTGGAGGCTCTATCTTGAATGTCTTTCTTTCGTTGATCTAGTTCATCATGACTTGTTTCCTCATAAGTTCTTTTCCTTGGATTAGAGGTTTGACCTTCTCTATCCTTATAAGGAAAATATCTTCAAAGAATTATGTTTCAGCAGATTCTAATATTGTATTAACACTTATGTCATCTACGTTAGACTTGTGAACTAAAAACCTATAGGCTGCACTATTCTTGGCAGGACCAAGATAAATGCAATCTATGGTTTTGGGTCCAAGTTTTGTCCTTTTAGGCAAAGGAACTTGAACTTTCGCCAAGCAACCCCACACTTTCATTCTTTTGAAGGTTGGTAACCTTCCTTTCCAAATTTCGTACGTGGATTTATTGCTCTTTTTGTGAGGGATCCTATTTAATATCATATTAGCCGTGAGGCAAGCCTCACCCCATAAGCTATGTGGCGCTCCCGATGTTATCAACATTGAGTTGATCATATTTTTCAATGTCCGGTTTTTCCGTTCGGCTACTCCATTCTGTTGAGGAGTATAAGGAGCAGTTGTTTGATGTACAATACCATGATAGGAGCAAAATTCAGCAAAGTCATTTGACTCATATTCTCCTCCTCTATCGGATCTTAGGATTTTGATCCGTTTGTCAAGTTGGTTCTCAACTTCGGATTTGTATGTCTTAAACATGTTTAAAGCCTCGTGTTTGGTATTGATAAGATACACATAGCAAAATTTGCTGCAATCATCAATAAATGATATGTAATAGTTCTTCCCTCCACGTGTTGGAGTTGCTTTATAGTCACACAAGTCACTATGAATTAGACCAAGTACTTGATTATTTTTCTCAACGGATTTATATGGATGACTAGAGAATTTAGATTCTATGCAGATTTCACACTTTGTTTTCTTGTTCATTGAACAAGATGGTAACATGCCAAGTTTCGTCATTCTTTGTAAACAACGAAAATTGACATGTCCAAGTCGAGAATGCCATAAGGTAGAGGACTCAATCATGTACATGGAAGTCGAGCTAGAGCCCGTTGTTTTATTATCAATATTTACATTGTTATGTATAGAGCTTATCTTGAAGAGTCCCTCACTTAGGTAACCCTTCCCAACATACAATCCACCTTTAGTAATTACAAACTTGTCGGATTCAAACACAACCTTGAATCCCTTATTGCTCAACATAGGACCAGAAATTAAGTTCTTCCTAATGTCAGGCACATGAAGTACGTTTGTAAGAACAAGGTCCTTCCCGGAAGTGAGCTTTAGTATCACTTTCCCTTTTCCTTCTACCTTCGTTGTTGAAGCATTCCCCATAGACATTGGTTCTTCATCACTAACTTTCTGATAGGTTGCTAAGGAGCTTTTGGAGTTGAAAATGTGTCTAGTGGCTCCGGTGTCAAGCCACCAATCCACCGGGTTGGTCACCAAATTTGCTTCTATCACTCCAACAAACTGTGTTTCAGAATCAGCCATATTTGCTTGGTGGGAAGGACCATCACCTCCACCACCGTTTCCACCACCATGATCTCTCTTGTGTCTACAATCTTTAGCCCTATGGTCGGGCTTTCCACACACCCAACAGCTTAGGATATGTGGTTTCTTGAAGTTCTTCCTTTGTGGGGCAAGAGAGTTCTTGAAGGATGGCTTCGGGGCAACACCTTTGCCCTTAAATTTCTGAAACTTTCCCTTTGATGTGCTTGCAGCAACTATGTTCGCATTGGGCTAAAGGGAATTTGCATTGTCCTTGTCGCTAATCCTGTTATCCTCCTCAACTCGGAGTTTAAGGACAAGTTGTTCAAAGCTCATACCATCAGTCAAATGTTTAAGATATAATTTGAAGTTCTTCCATGAATGAGGCAACTTATCAATTATAGACCCAACCAGAAAGTTAGAGTTTAGTCCCATACCTTCCACTTCCAACTCGTGAGTGATGACTTGGAGTTCCTCGACTTGTTTGATGATTGACTTAGAGTCGGTCATCTTGTAGTGTAGGAATTTTCCTACCACAAATCGTTTGGAGCAAGCAACTTCGGTTTTGTATTTTCTCTCTAATGATTCCCAAATCTCCCTCGCGGTTTTAAAAGTCGAGTATATATCATAAAGGGAATCATCGAGAGCGTTGAGTATGTAATTTCTGCAATTATACTCGTTGCTTTCCCAAGTTTTCACCGCTTTCTCAAATTGTTGCGTTTGAGCGGCGGTCGGAATGTTTTGTCCAAGACTCACGGGCGGATTAGTAGGCTCGTCATCCGTTAACACGTTGGAGACATGAAGAGTTGTTAGATAAAACAACATCTTCTGTTGCCATCGTCTAAAATCCGTCCCCTTGAATTTTTCCGGCTTTTCCACATGGTTCTTTATCATGGATGTAGGATCCATCACAAAATTCTGTTTAAGATTGTTAGAACCAATGATTAACCGAGAACAAATTCACAAATATATGTATATGTTTGTGTGCAAGATTACTACAACGAATCAACAAAATATAACGTATATATATGTAATATGTATAGAACGAAATTCTTATCAAAACGTAAAGAACGACTAACTTGGAATCGACGTTTGCGTGATAATCAGATAGAGGCCTGCGAAGAGTGTCCTTAAACAGAATTTCGCCCCTACTCGTGCGTAGTCCGAGCGTCCGTTTAGAGGATTCAACTATCTATTCGCGTTCTTGCACGAGAACGAGAATCTGTCGAGTTTCCTTTATGTGTCCATGGATCGTATAGAGTGAAAACCAGAGAAAAAGGGATGATTGTAATGAATATTTTTCGTGTTCCAAAAACTGGAGAATGAAGGGTATTTATAGTTTGTGATTCCCAACCGAAACAAACTGCCAAAAAACCACCCAGAGTTCCGCGCGGATACTGGCGCGGATTGACCCGAGCGGAGAATCGCGCCGGGCACTGTTCGTTTTTCAAACAGACTCTTGCGCCTACCGTGGCGCAGATGGAGTCGCGCCGTGAAACGCGCCGACCTCTGTTCCTCAAGCCTTCCAGAGTCTCGCGCCAACCTTGGCGCGGATGAAGTCGCATCGTGATCCGCGCCGACTGCTATTTGCTTCTTCTATGACTCTCGACCCCATCGAGACCCAAGGCCCAAGGCCCAATCTTTGACATTTAATATATATATATATATATATATTTATGTCAAAGAGAGCCCGCCAAGAACACCACATTCCAAGCCCAAGCAATTAAATGATTCATTTAATGCTTTAAGGTTGGAGTTTATTAGGTGTTCTAATTATTGCCTTGGCTCCTATGTGGGACAAGGGTTCTAGTAAACTTTACAAATATCCAACATTTATATACGCTACAATTGTGATATCCTCAAAAAACTCTATGATGGTTGTGAACATAACTATGATACACTTTATGAATACTGTCATCGTGATATCCTCTGTAATGTGGTTTGTTGCACCACTATAAATGATCCAATTGCAAAAATTAATACGAAATGTAAGATCCCACATTGGTTGGGGAGGAGAACAAATGTTGCCTTATAAGAGGAACTTGATACCCCTCTATCACACGCATTTTAAATCCATGAGTCCAGGTGTGGACAAAGCGGACAATATCTGGTACGGTTGGCTTGGGATGTTACAGATGGTATCAGAGCCGACAACCGGACTATTGTGCCAGCGAGGACGCTGGGCTCTCATGGGGGGTGGATTGTAAGATCCCACATTGGTTGGGGAGGGGAACAAAGGTTGCCTTATAAGAGAAACTTGATACCTCCTCTATCAGACGCGTTTTAAAACTGTGAGTCTGGGTGTGTGGACAAAGCGGACAATATCTGGTACGGTTGGTCTGGGATGTTACACGAAACAAACCTGGCTGAGCCGGTTTTGTTACCAAATTGGCCTTAAAAGTAGAATCTCGATTCTGGTTGGCCTTTTCAACAGTAGCCATGAATTTATTAAATTGAGCCTCTGTCATACAAAGTGGTCGCCCTCTCTCTGTTCCATTACGTCGTTATTTCGTACAACCATGAATGCAGCTCCTCCAATCTCGCTGGAGTTATGAACCGTGGAGATAGACCGTTGCTTTTCCTCTTGAGAGACAACACCATATGCCTTTCGCACAGTAGGCAAAGGGCTCATCAACAAAATATGCCCTCTAATTGCATTGAACGTCTCGTTTAAACCCATTAAGAATTGCATCAGCTTCTGTTGATCTGGTACCACAGTAGAATAAGAGGCTAGTTCATCCCACAATCCTTTCAACCTAGTGTAATAGGTTGAGATTGACATTTGCTTGCTCTTGGCGTAGTGATGCAATATCTTGTTGAATCTCAACTGTAGTTGAAGAATTCTTGACAAACTTTTGAAAAAGCTACACCAGATCGCTGTTAAGTTGAATATGGCGGAAAACAACGAAATTCTAATTTTACATTGTTGTTCGTTTATTTCTGTATGCAAAGACCATATACATTGCAATAAGTTTTATGAAACATGAATTTCAATGGTTCTACTGCATATACTCATCCAAAATATAAACATGTTATGCATTGCTAATAAGTCTGTGCACCTTCTGTGTATGCATAACTGAAGATGTTTATGAGGTATGTGAACCTACTCTTAAAACCTGCTTTAAACAGTATGGTTTAAATGGTGACACTGAGTTCCATGTAAATGAATAGAAGTTTGTTTATTGACAGTCTGAGTTCCATATATATATCATATGACATGGGCATATATATATATATATATGCATTTTGTTGGAGTGCATTACCTACATGCACATATATGATATATATGCATATGTGCATATGACTTCAACCATGTCTATAAAGAACTTCATATAAATGTTCAATACTGCAGTTTTATATCTTGGGCACCTACTATTTCATAAAAATGTTAAATGGGTGAGTTTTATAAATTTAAATGGTAATAACCTTGGTTAACTTTCATAAAAGTAATATGAAAATAAATTAACCTTAAAAAGCAATGCATCAAGAGTTTGTACATGAAAATAAATTAACCTTAAAAAGCAATGCATCAAGACTTTGTTGTCCGTGATCCCAGCTTTGGACAACAGGTCTGAGATGTACTTGGCTTGGCAGAGATAGATGCCAGAATTGTCTGATAGAACTTCAAGACCAAGGAAGTAGTGTAGCTTACCAAGATCTTTCATCTCAAAGCAAGAGTTGAGAGACCTTTTGAGGTGGTTGATACCTGTAGAGTCGCTGCCGGTAATGATCATATCATCAACGTACAATAGGAGTAGGATAGTACCGGCCGCAGTAGTCCGAGTAAACAAGCCAGAATCATAATTACTCGGAGAGAAACCCAAGGAGATAACTGTATTGCTGAATTTTTCAAACCAAGCACGAGGAGCTTGTTTGAGTCCATAGAGGGCTTTTCGAAGTCGACAGACATTACCCTGACGAGAGGTCACACCTGGGGGTAGTCGCATGTAGACTTCCTCTTCGAGATCACCATTTAGGAAGGCATTTTTTAACATCCATCTGATAAAGTGGCCATCTTTTGGTGGCGGCAATGGCGAGAAGACTACGAACAGAGGTGACCCGAGCCACATGAGCGAACGTTTCCTCATAGTCGATGCCATATTCTTGGTTGAAGCCTTTTGCCACAAGGCGTGCTTTGTATCGATCAATGGATCCATCTGACTTGGTTTTGATCTTGAAAACCCATTTGCAACCAATGGGTGACTTGCCAGGTGGGAGAGGAACAAACTCCCATGTATTAGCCTTGTCAAGTGCATGAAGTTCCTCAGTCATAGCTTGCTGCCAAACACTACAAAACATATCTTTTTATATATAATATTATATATGAATTAGAAATTTGACGCCATAAGTCATGCCTTGAAAACGTCATGGCTTCGTCGTGGCTCCTAAGGCTTGAGGCTTGGCCTCACCGCCACGCCACACCTCACGCCATTTAGAACCTTATAATAGATATACATACGAAATTTGTGAGAAACATGAGAAGTGGTTATCAACCGTTGGATAAGAAATCAACGGACATTAGTAATAGATATACACACGGGCGAAGGGTGGTAAGCTAATCATTTACCTATCGGGGTCTGATCGATCCTATTTTTATCCATTTAGAAGCACCTTAGGATGGCATAGCCTTAAAATTAAGGGTGAGGTTCAAAACGTTTTTTTTGTCAGGTCGCTAACCTAAGCTAATTCCTCTTCATGTCCATTTTTAGGGCTTTTCATTAACATATGTAAAGTTTAGGTTTATAGTAAATTTTACATCCCACTAAATCACACATGTACACAACTTCTATATATTTAAAGGCATTTTTTTTCTTTTTAAACGATGTTTGATGTCACTATCGCTAAATTAACATTAACGCTGTGTTCTCGAAACTCATTTTAGGAAGGGAAATGGAGGGAAATTAAAAAAAGCTCGTGTTCTTAAAACTTTTTTAGGAGAGAAAGGAAAAGAAACAGACGAAAATAATGATAAGTTTTCTTCCAAAACTTTCCTCCAAATGTAGGAGGAAAAGGAAGGAAAGGAAAGAAAAGAAATTAGAAACATTTTAAAAAATTACTGAAATTATTAAAATTACAAAACTACCCGATATTTTCTTATAAAAGGTATATTTTAAGGGTATATTAGTAAAAACGACATATTTGCTTTCTTTTCTCTCCCGTTCAAAAACACGAAAAAATATTTCTTTCCTTTTCGAGAACGCAAATGAAAAAATTACTTTCATTTCCTTTCTTTTCTTTTCTCTCCAGATCAGAGAACACATTGTAAATATCAATGTTCACATTCTTCAGAAATCCAATATCTCTTATGTATGTTGAAAAACTTGATGTTTATATTGCGATATAAAACCAATCATAATTATTTAAAGTGTTTCTTAACTTTTGCCCAAATAATATAATAAAGGGAATTAATTTACTGAAACCCATTAATTTAAATATATGAAAATGGGCATTGATTTTTTTTTCACACTAATATAAATATAATATAAGGGCTCACAAATTTATTTCATTAATAAACGATGCACGAACGTACCACACCAAACAAACAAAGTAGTAACATATAATAATATGAAAATTTAAGATAAACTAAGCGATCGAGTATGAAGATGTCGCTGCTACGAAGAGCAAAACGAGTGTGACATAAAATGGTAGGTTTTTCGTAGCACCTCCTGGTGTTGCCTTCGATCCACTTTCTGCAATATTCATGCATGTCTCAAAAACATAAGGACGAAAATAGATTTACTGTCCTGAATGGTTCACCTGAAGGCGAAGAACTTGTCGGTCCATTAGCACCACCTGATAAAAATAGTTATAGAGTTACACGATACAATTTTTTTTTAAAGGGTGTCTTAGGCTATGCCTAGACTAATCCCTTGGCAAGTTATGACTGTAAGACATAAACCCTGATTAAACCTCAGTGGCCACAAGTTGCGTACGCCTGGACAGATGAGATATTTCACCACATCTCCAGGGTCTTAACCAGTACGCCACACGATACAAATAAAATACTAACTTACGACCACATGGGATTTAAGGAGGAGGGATGGGGTGTGCGTGTTGCCTCTCTATCAAGAAATGATTGTAGCTTATTGATAGATAGTATTACTGCATATGACATTATAGGTTGCAAGTTCAAATCTTTTTGGCTGTTTTTAAATATTTTTTATAACAACAAAAAAGAAGAAAAAAGCTACGTCGGTGTTGCAAAAAACCATTTTTGCATGCCACTTTTAATTAAACCGTAAACCATTTGGGTTGTGGTGTACTGGTAAAGCCTTTGGGGGATGCATGTAGTGGAAGGTCATCTACCCAGGGTTCAAATCCAGGCACTACCAAAGCCCTTGTGGCCATGGAGGTTCACCTGCGATGACTCCAGGTCATTCGTGGTCGCCGAGGGATTAGTCGGTGTGCGTAAGCTGGCCCGGAAACCCACGGTTACCCAATTTTAATTAAACCGTATTTTTATAATTAATTTGTGTTTTATTTTATATTATTTTGTATCCGACGTTTTTGGATCACCTCCGCGTACAACAAAAAGTAACTTTGGTTTTTTACTTTAGAAAGAATATGAAGACACTTAACATGAAAAAATATAGCATACCATCACAACGAGAAACAGGGGGAGTCTGGATGTTACAAGCACCGGGTAGCGCCAAAGCCAAAGTTTGGTTGATGTTCAAACCCATCGGTGATCCACCACCATTGCCTGTGAACGGGCACAAACACTGTGGTTGTGACTGAACCACGTTGGCTAACTGCGAGCAACAAGTAGTTGATGGGTTCGATGAATTTCCGGAGACATAGTTAAGACATGGGCTCAAGCTCACTAGAGCAGTGGTGCACCCTGATTGAGCCATAACAACACCCCCTAAACCCTAAAAGTAAAAGGAAAAAAAATAATGAAAATGAACGCATATATTAGCGGAAATACTTTTTATGTAAATGTGATCAGAGGTTGATTGTTGTTGTTGGTTATTTTTTAAAAACTAATCGCGTACCTTTATTTTCGTTCCGTTCATCAGCAGTAGTGTTTTTGCGTATTCATTATGAATAAGGTTTTCTTTCTTTTTGGTTCTTTGCAGGTTGCTTATAGTATTCATTTGTGAATGTCGGTTCTCATTGATGGTCTTCCTGATGCTGTTGCGATCAGATGTCTAGCGCGGGTCCCATACTACCTTCACCCGAAACTAGAAGTCGTTTGTCGTTCGTGGCGGGATGCGGCCCGCAGCACCGAGCTATACAAAGCCCGTGAAGAAGTCAAGTCAACCGAAGACTTCTTATGCGTGTGCGCGTTTGACCCAGAAAACGTGTGGCAACTCTACGACCCGAACCGCGACATTTGGATCACGCTCCCGATACTTACTTCAAAAGTTAGAAACTTGGCCCAATTCGGCGTCGTTTCAGCCGCCAGAAAACTGTATGGTCAAAAATATGGCTTCGTCACGAGATTGTTGACTCACTTGACGAGTACTTGAGGATGGGAGACAAAACGTCACGATATTGTCTGCACAAATTCTGCACAGGTATTATTGAACTGTATGGTCAAAAATATTTACGCAAGCCTACTTTTATTGATATTCAGAAGTTGTACGCCGCACATGAAGCTAAACACAGATTTCCCGGCATGCTCGGAAGCATAGACTGTACTCATTGGGCGTGGGCAAATTGTTCGGTAGCATGGCGAGGTCAATTCATGAGAGGTGATCATGAGCACCCGACAATCATGTTAGAAGCAGTGGCCTCTCAAGATCTATGGATCTGGCACGCATACTTTGGTGTTGCCGGTTCCAACAACGACATCAATGTTCTCAATCAGTCGTTCATCTTCAACGATGTATATGATGGAAAAGCACCTGAGTGCCCTTTTGAGGTGAATGGAGCCACCTACGAGCACGGATATTATCTAGCGGATGGGATATATCCGGAATGGGCTACTTTCGTAAAATCATTTACGTGCCCACATAACGCTAAACGACAAAAATTCAAGTCCGCGCAAGAAGCGGCACGTAAAGATGTTGAACGAGCTTTTGGCGTGCTTAAACAACGTTGGCATATACTTCATAACCCGGCACGCGGATGGCATCCGACAAGATTGAGAAACATTATGTACGCTTGTGTCATATTACACAATATGATACTCGAAGACGAAGACCATGCTATTTGTGGTGGCGATGAAAATGAATTTTTCACGGATGATATCGAAACCCAAATCAGTGAGGAACAACGCGCGGCAAATGTTCAAGAAGTCAAAAACCGGGACACTCATAATAACCTTCGGTCGGATTTGGTCGAACATATTTGGCGTATCCAAGTTCCCAACAATGACGACGGGTAGATTTTTAATATTTTGTAATTTTTAAATTTATTTTCTAATTTTTATTTTTAATGAATGATATGAATTTTTATTTTTATTATTTATCTTATTTTTATTTATTAAAAAATATATAAATATTTTTATTTTGTTAAATAATTAAATGTATAAATAAAAGAATTAAAAAAAATGAGGTGGCAAGTGGGTAAGAGGGTTCTGGTACTCCACTTTTGGGTAAGGAGAGGGTAAGGAGAAAAGCTGATGTGGCGCTGAGGTGGCAAGAGGGTAAGAGGGTTCGGGTACTCATGGCCTTAATTGGGAAAATTTGACAAAGAGTATATTCCATAAGGCCATGAGTACCCGTACCCTTTGAACCCTTGCCACCTCAGCGCCACATCAGCTTTTCTCTCTTACCCAATCCTTACCCTAAAGTGGAGTATCAGTACCCTTTGAACCCACTTGCCACCTCATCATTTTTAATTCTTTTATTTATACATTTAATTATTTAACAAAATAAAAATATTTATATATGTATATGTTTGTGTGCAAGATTACTACAACGAATCAACAAAATATAACGTATATATATATGTAATATGTATAGAACGAAATTCTTATCAAAACGTAAAGAACGACTAACTTGGAATCGACGTTTGCGTGATAATCAGATAGAGGCCTGCGAAGCAGTGTCCTTAAACAGAATTTCGCCCCTACTCGGGCGTAGTCCGAGCGTCCGTTTAGAGGATTCAACTATCTATTCGCGTTTTCTTGCACGAGAACGAGAATCTGTCGAGTTTCCTTTATGTGTCCATGGACCGTATAGAGTGAAAACCAGAGAAAAAGGGATGATTGTGATGAATATTTTTCGTGTTCCAAAAACTGGAGAATGAAGGGTATTTATAGTTTGTGATTCCCAACCGAAACAAACTGCCAAAAAACCACCCAGAGTTCTGCGCGGATGCTGGCGCGGATTGACCCGCGCGGAGAACCGCGTCGGGCACTGTTCGTTTTTCAAACATACTCTTGCGCCTACCGTGGCGCGGATGGAGTCGCGCCGTGAAGCGCGCCGGCCTCTGTTCCTCAAGCCTTCCAGAGTCTCGCGCCAACCTTGGCGCGGATGAAGTCGCGCCGTGATCCGCGCCGACTCCATTGTTGATCGTGTATTCACCGTTTGTTTGGATGATTTCCAAGACACGGATGCTCCACCAAGTGTAAAGACATACCCACTTGTGGACTTACTTTCAGAATTGTTGGAAATCCAATTGGCGTCACAATATCCTTCCAAAACAGGAGGATATTTCGTGTAATTCAATCCATAGTTCAATGTATATTTGAGATATCGAAACACTCTTACTAGTGCAAACCAATGATCTCTTCCAGGATTGTGTGAATAGCGACTAAGTCTACTCACCGAATATGCTATATCAGGTCTAGTACAATTCATAATATACATCAAGCTTCTGAGTACTTGAGTATATTCTAATTGAGAGACACTATCTCCTTGACTTTTCTTCAATTGACTAGATGGATCAAACGGAGTGACCACTGGTCTGTCATCATAGTGTCCAAATTTACGGAGAACTTTCTCAATATAGTGTGATTGAGATAGGATGTATCCATTAGAACTTCTTTGAATTCTAATACCAAGGATAACGTCGGCTATTCCCAAATCTTTCATATCGAAGGAGGAATGTAGCATCTTCTTGGTTTGATTAATAACATCCAAGTTGGTTCCCATGATAAGCATATCGTCAACATACAAGCATATAATGACATACGCATTTTTGCATTGTTTAACATATACACATTTGTCACATTCATTGATTTGGAAGCCGTTTGATAACAAAGTGTTATCAAACTTCTCATGCCATTGTTTCGGTGCTTGTTTAAGTCCATAGAGGGACTTCACCAATTTGCAGACCTTGTGTTCTTGACCCTTGACAACAAACCCTTCCGATTGTTGCATATAGATCTCTTCATCTAATTCGCCATTTAAAAATGCAGTTTTCACATCCATTTGGTGAATCTCCAAATTGTGAATTGTTGCTATTGCTATCAAAGTCCTAATGGACGTTATTCTAGTAACCGGCGAATAAGTATCAAAGAAATCTTGACCTTCCTTTTGACGATACCCTTTGGCTACTAGTCTAGCCTTGTATTTTTCTATGGTACCATCAGGTCTAAGTTTCTTTTTAAAGATCCATTTATGACCAATGGGTTTGTGTCCCGGAGGTAGATCAACCAATTTCCAAGTATTGTTTTGAATGATCGAGTCTATCTCACTATTGATAGCCTCTTCCCAATAAGGTGCCTCCGAAGATTCCATGGCTGCCTTATAGGATAAAGGTTCACCTTCTACATTGAAGGTCATATAGTCGGGTCCAAGGTCTTTGGCTATTCTTCCACGTTTGCTTCTTCTAGGTTCAATTTCTTGTTGAACCTTGGAGGCTCTATCTTGAATGTCTTTCTTTCGTTGATCTAGTTCATCATGACTTGTTTCCTCATAAGTTCTTTTCCTTGGATTAGAGGTTTGACCTTCTCTATCCTTATAAGGAAAATGTCTTCAAAGAATTATGTTTCAGCAGATTCTAATATTGTATTAACACTTATGTCATCTACGTTAGACTTGTGAACTAAAAACCTATAGGCTGCACTATTCTTGGCAGGACCAAGATAAATGCAATCTATGGTTTTGGGTCCAAGTTTTGTCCTTTTAGGCAAAGGAACTTGAACTTTCGCCAAGCAACCCCACACTTTCATTCTTTTGAAGGTTGGTAACCTTCCTTTCCAAATTTCGTACGGGGATTTATTGCTCTTTTTGTGAGGGATCCTATTTAATATCATATTAGCCGTGAGGCAAGCCTCACCCCATAAGCTATGTGGCGCTCCCGATGTTATCAACATTGAGTTGATCATATTTTTCAATGTCCGGTTTTTCCGTTCGGCTACTCCATTCTGTTGAGGAGTATAAGGAGCAGTTGTTTGATGTACAATACCATGATAGGAGCAAAATTCAGCAAAGTCATTTGACTCATATTCTCCTCCTCTATCGGATCTTAGGATTTTGATCCGTTTGTCAAGTTGGTTCTCAACTTCGGCTTTGTATGTCTTAAACATGTTTAAAGCCTCGTGTTTGGTATTGATAAGATACACATAGCAAAATTTGCTGCAATCATCAATAAATGATATGTAATAGTTCTTCCCTCCACGTGTTGGAGTTGCTTTATAGTCACACAAGTCACTATGAATTAGACCAAGTACTTGATTATTTTTCTCAACGGATTTATATGGATGACTAGAGAATTTAGATTCTATGCAGATTTCACACTTTGTTTTCTTGTTCATTGAACAAGATGGTAACATGCCAAGTTTCGTCATTCTTTGTAAACAACGAAAATTGACATGTCCAAGTCGAGAATGCCATAAGGTAGAGGACTCAATCATGTACATGGAAGTCGAGCTAGAGCCCGTTGTTTTATTATCAATATTTACATTGTTATGTATAGAGCTTATCTTGAAGAGTCCCTCACTTAGGTAACCCTTCCCAACATACAATCCACCTTTAGTAATTACAAACTTGTCGGATTCAAACACAACCTTGAATCCCTTATTGCTCAACATAGGACCAGAAATTAAGTTCTTCCTAATGTCAGGCACATGAAGTACGTTTGTAAGAACAAGGTCCTTCCCGGAAGTGAGCTTTAGTATCACTTTCCCTTTTCCTTCTACCTTCGTTGTTGAAGCATTCCCCATAGACATTGGTTCTTCATCACTAACTTTCTGATAGGTTGCTAAGGAGCTTTTGGAGTTGAAAATGTGTCTAGTGGCTCCGGTGTCAAGCCACCAATCCACCGGGTTGGTCACCAAATTTGCTTCTATCACTCCAACAAACTGTGTTTCAGAATCAGCCATATTTGCTTGGTGGGAAGGACCATCACCTCCACCACCGTTTCCACCACCATGATCTCTCTTGTGTCTACAATCTTTAGCCCTATGGTCGGGCTTTCCACACACCCAACAGCTTAGGATATGTGGTTTCTTGAAGTTCTTCCTTTGTGGGGCAAGAGAGTTCTTGAAGGATGGCTTCGGGGCAACACCTTTGCCCTTAAATTTCTGAAACTTTCCCTTTGATGTGCTTGCAGCAACTATGTTCGCATTGGGCTAAAGGGAATTTGCATTGTCCTTGTCGCTAATCCTGTTATCCTCCTCAACTCGGAGTTTAAGGACAAGTTGTTCAAAGCTCATACCATCAGTCAAATGTTTAAGATATAATTTGAAGTTCTTCCATGAATGAGGCAACTTATCAATTATAGACCCAACCAGAAAGTTAGAGTTTAGTCCCATACCTTCCACTTCCAACTCGTGAGTGATGACTTGGAGTTCCTCGACTTGTTTGATGATTGACTTAGAGTCGGTCATCTTGTAGTGTAGGAATTTTCCTACCACAAATCGTTTGGAGCAAGCAACTTCGGTTTTGTATTTTCTCTCTAATGATTCCCAAATCTCCCTCGCGGTTTTAAAAGTCGAGTATATATCATAAAGGGAATCATCGAGAGCGTTGAGTATGTAATTTCTGCAATTATACTCGTTGCTTTCCCAAGTTTTCACCGCTTTCTCAAATTGTTGCGTTTGAGCGGCGGTCGGAATGTTTTGTCCAAGACTCACAGGCGGATTAGTAGGCTCGTCATCCGTTAACACGTTGGAGACATGAAGAGTTGTTAGATAAAACAACATCTTCTGTTGCCATCGTCTAAAATCCGTCCCCTTGAATTTTTCCGGCTTTTCCACATGGTTCTTTATCATGGATGTAGGATCCATCACAAAATTCTGTTTAAGATTGTTAGAACCAATGATTAACCGAGAACAAATTCACAAATATATGTATATGTTTGTGTGCAAGATTACTACAACGAATCAACAAAATATAACGTATATATATGTAATATGTATAGAACGAAATTCTTATCAAAACGTAAAGAACGACTAACTTGGAATCGACGTTTGCGTGATAATCAGATAGAGGCCTGCGAAGAGTGTCCTTAAACAGAATTTCGCCCCTACTCGTGCGTAGTCCGAGCGTCCGTTTAGAGGATTCAACTATCTATTCGCGTTCTTGCACGAGAACGAGAATCTGTCGAGTTTCCTTTATGTGTCCATGGATCGTATAGAGTGAAAACCAGAGAAAAAGGGATGATTGTAATGAATATTTTTCGTGTTCCAAAAACTGGAGAATGAAGGGTATTTATAGTTTGTGATTCCCAACCGAAACAAACTGCCAAAAAACCACCCAGAGTTCCGCGCGGATACTGGCGCGGATTGACCCGAGCGGAGAATCGCGCCGGGCACTGTTCGTTTTTCAAACAGACTCTTGCGCCTACCGTGGCGCAGATGGAGTCGCGCCGTGAAACGCGCCGACTAGGGGTGCTCAAAAACCCGATCAACCCGACCAACCCGATCAACCCAACCCAACCCGACGTGGAATAACCCAACCCGAAGCAACCCGATGTCCAATCGAGTTGTAAAATTTTCAAACCGTATGTATTGGGTTGATATCGGGTTACGATAATTTGAACCCAACCCAACCCGATGAACCCGACATATATATATATATATATATATATATATATATATATATATATATATATATATATTCAATCTCTTATCCATCTCTATATAACTCCTTCACACACACACACACACATATATATATATAGTAGATGTTAACATATATATATGCAAATTGAGAAAAACATTTGATGACGATATGTTTAAGATTTAAGAAATATGCAAATTGGAAACGTCAAGTTATTTGATCATATTTGGTTTAGACATTTTATATGTAGTATCTAAATATTGTCTGAATTATCGGTTGTATTTTAAAGACATGTTTCCTTTATTTTTATGTTTTTAATTTTGATTTTACCTTGTTTAAACACAACCCGACTAACCCGATCAACCCGAACGGGTTGGGTTGGGTTGGGTTGTATCTATGTTTGGGTTGGGTTGGGTTGAAATTTTTTCAAACCGCCAACATTGGGTTGATGTGTCGAAATGCCTTCAACCCGATCAACCCAACCCGTGAGCACCCCTAGCGCCGACCTCTGTTCCTCAAGCCTTCCAGAGTCTCGCGCCAACCTTGGCGCGGATGAAGTCGCGTCGTGATCCGCGCCGACTGCTATTTGCTTCTTCTATGACTCTCGACCCCATCGAGACCCAAGGCCCAAGGCCCAATCTTTGACATTTAATATATATATATATATATATATATATATATTTATGTCAAAGAGAGCCCGCCAAGAACACCACATTCCAAGCCCAAGCAATTAAATGATTCATTTAATGCTCTAAGGTTGGAGTTTATTAGGTGTTCTAATTATTGCCTTGGCTCCTATGTGGGACAAGGGTTCTAGTAAACTTTACAAATATCCAACATTTATATACGCTACAATTGTGATATCCTCAAAAAACTCTATGATGGTTGTGAACATAACTATGATACACTTTATGAATACTGTCATCGTGATATCCTCTGTAATGTGGTTTGTTACACCACTATAAATGATCCAATTGCAAAAATTAATACGAAATGTAAGATCCCACATTGGTTGGGGAGGAGAACAAATGTTGCCTTATAAGAGGAACTTGATACCCCTCTATCACACGCATTTTAAATCCATGAGTCCAGGTGTGGACAAAGCGGACAATATCTGGTACGGTTGGCTTGGGATGTTACAGATGGTATCAGAGCCGACAACCGGACTATTGTGCCAGCGAGGACGCTGGGCTCTCATGGGGGGTGGATTGTAAGATCCCACATTGGTTGGGGAGGGGAACAAAGGTTGCCTTATAAGAGAAACTTGATACCTCCTCTATCAGACGCGTTTTAAAACTGTGAGTCTGGGTGTGTGGACAAAGCGGACAATATCTGGTACGGTTGGTCTGGGATGTTACACGAAACAAACCTGGCTGAGCCGGTTTTGTTACCAAATTGGCCTTAAAAGTAGAAGCTCGATTCTGGTTGGCCTTTTCAACAGTAGCCATGAATTTATTAAATTGAGCCTCTGTCATACAAAGTGGTCGCCCTCTCTCTGTTCCATTACGTCGTTATTTCGTACAACCATGAATGCAGCTCCTCCAATCTCGCTGGAGTTATGAACCGTGGAGATAGACCGTTGCTTTTCCTCTTGAGAGACAACACCATATGCCTTTCGCACAGTAGGCAAAGGGCTCATCAACAAAATATGCACTCTAATTGCATTGAACGTCTCGTTTAAACCCATTAAGAATTGCATCGGCTTCTGTTGATCTGGTACCACAGTAGAATAAGAGGCTAGTTCATCCCACAATCCTTTCAACCTAGTGTAATAGGTTGAGATTGACATTTGCTTGCTCTTGGCGTAGTGATGCAATATCTTGTTGAATCTCAACTGTAGTTGAAGAATTCTTGACAAACTTTTGAAAAAGCTACACCAGGTCGCTGTTAAGTTGAATATGGCGGAAAACAACGAAATTCTAATTTTACATTGTTGTTCGTTTATTTCTGTATGCAAAGACCATATACATTGCAATAAGTTTTATGAAACATGAATTTCAATGGTTCTACTGCATATACTCATCCAAAATATAAACATGTTATGCATTGCTAATAAGTCTGTGCACCTTCTGTGTATGCATAACTGAAGATGTTTATGAGGTATGTGAACCTACTCTTAAAACCTGCTTTAAACAGTATGGTTTAAATGGTGACACTGAGTTCCATGTAAATGAATAGAAGTTTGTTTATTGACAGTCTGAGTTCCATATATATATCATATGACATGGGCATATATATATATATATATGCATTTTGTTGGAGTGCATTACCTACATGCACATATATGATATATATGCATATGTGCATATGACTTCAACCATGTCTATAAAGAACTTCATATAAATGTTCAATACTGCAGTTTTATATCTTGGGCACCTACTATTTCATAAAAATGTTAAATGGGTGAGTTTTATAAATTTAAATGGTAATAACCTTGGTTAACTTTCATAAAAGTAATATGAAAATAAATTAACCTTAAAAAGCAATGCATCAAGAGTTTGTACATGAAAACAAATTAACCTTAAAAAGCAATGCATCAAGACTTTGTTGTCCGTGATCCCAGCTTTGGACAACAGGTCTGAGATGTACTTGGCTTGGCAGAGATAGATGCCAGAATTGTCTGATAGAACTTCAAGACCAAGGAAGTAGTGTAGCTTACCAAGATCTTTCATCTCAAAGCAAGAGTTGAGAGACCTTTTGAGGTGGTTGATACCTGTAGAGTCGCTGCCGGTAATGATCATATCATCAACGTACAATAGGAGTAGGATAGTACCGGCCGCAGTAGTCCGAGTAAACAAGCCAGAATCATAATTACTCGGAGAGAAACCCAAGGAGATAACCGTATTGCTGAATTTTTCAAACCAAGCACGAGGAGCTTGTTTGAGTCCATAGAGGGCTTTTCGAAGTCGACAGACATTACCCTGACGAGAGGTCACACCTGGGGGTAGTCGCATGTAGACTTCCTCTTTGAGATCACCATTTAGGAAGGCATTTTTTAACATCCATCTGATAAAGTGGCCATCTTTTGGTGGCGGCAATGGCGAGAAGACTACGAACAGAGGTGACCCGAGCCACATGAGCGAACGTTTCCTCATAGTCGATGCCATATTCTTGGTTGAAGCCTTTTGCCACAAGGCGTGCTTTGTATCGATCAATGGATCCATCTGACTTGGTTTTGATCTTGAAAACCCATTTGCAACCAATGGGTGACTTGCCAGGTGGGAGAGGAACAAACTCCCATGTATTAGCCTTGTCAAGTGCATGAAGTTCCTCAGTCATAGCTTGCTGCCAAACACTACAAAACATATATTTTTATATATAATATTATATATGAATTAGAAATTTGACGCCATAAGTCACGCCTTGAAAACGTCATGGCTTCGTCGTGGCTCCTAAGGCTTGAGGCTTGGCCTCACCGCCACGCCACACCTCACGCCATTTAGAACCTTATAATAGATATACATACGAAATTTGTGAGAAACATGAGAAGTGGTTATCAACCGTTGGATAAGAAATCAACGGACATTAGTAATAGATATACACACGGGCGAAGGGTGGTAAGCTAATCATTTACCTATCGGGGTCTGATCGATCCTATTTTTATCCATTTAGAAGCACCTTAGGATGGCATAGCCTTAAAATTAAGGGTGAGGTTCAAAACTTTTTTTTTGTCAGGTCGCTAACCTAAGCTAATTCCTCTTCATGTCCATTTTTAGGGCTTTTCATTAACATATGTAAAGTTTAGGTTTATAGTAAATTTTACATCCCACTAAATCACACATGTACACAACTTCTATATATTTAAAGGCATTTTTTTTCTTTCTAAACGATGTTTGATGTCACTATCGCTAAATTAACATTAACGCTGTGTTCTCGAAACTCATTTTAGGAAGGGAAATGGAGGGAAATTAAAAAAAGCTCGTGTTCTTAAAACTTTTTTAGGAGAGAAAGGAAAAGAAACAGACGAAAATAATGATAAGTTTTCTTCCAAAACTTTCCTCCAAATGTAGGAGGAAAAGGAAGGAAAGGAAAGAAAAGAAATTAGAAACATTTTAAAAAATTACTGAAATTATTAAAATTACAAAACTACCCGATATTTTCTTATAAAAGGTATATTTTAAGGGTATATTAGTAAAAACGACATATTTGCTTTCTTTTCTCTCCCGTTCAAAAACACGAAAAAATATTTCTTTCCTTTTCGAGAACACAAATGAAAAAATTACTTTCATTTCCTTTCTTTTCTTTTCTCTCCAGATCAGAGAACACATTGTAAATATCAATGTTCACATTCTTCAGAAATCCAATATCTCTTATGTATGTTGAAAAACTTGATGTTTATATTGCGATATAAAACCAATCATAATTATTTAAAGTGTTTCTTAACTTTTGCCCAAATAATATAATAAAGGGAATTAATTTACTGAAACCCATTAATTTAAATATATGAAAATGGGCATTGATTTTTTTTCACACTAATATAAATATAATATAAGGGCTCACAAATTTATTTCATTAATAAACGATGCACGAACGTACCACACCAAACAAACAAAGTAGTAACATATAATAATATGAAAATTTAAGATAAACTAAGCGATCGAGTATGAAGATGTCGCTGCTACGAAGAGCAAAACGAGTGTGACATAAAATGGTAGGTTTTTCGTAGCACCTCCTGGTGTTGCCTTCGATCCACTTTCTGCAATATTCATGCATGTCTCAAAAACATAAGGACGAAAATAGATTTACTGTCCTGAATGGTTCACCTGAAGGCGAAGAACTTGTCGGTCCATTAGCACCACCTGATAAAAATAGTTATAGAGTTACACGATACAATTTTTTTTTAAAGGGTGTCTTAGGCTATGCCTAGACTAATCCCTTGGCAAGTTATGACTGTAAGACATAAACCCTGATTAAACCTCAGTGGCCACAAGTTGGTAAAGCCTTTGGGGGATGCATGTAGTGGAAGGTCATCTACCCAGGGTTCAAATCCAGGCACTACCAAAGCCCTTGTGGCCATGGAGGTTCACCTGCGATGACTCCAGGTCATTCGTGGTCGCCGAGGGATTAGTCGGTGTGCGTAAGCTGGCCCGGAAACCCACGGTTACCCAATTTTAATTAAACCGTATTTTTATAATTAATTTGTGTTTTATTTTATATTATTTTGTATCCGACGTTTTTGGATCACCTCCGCGTACAACAAAAAGTAACTTTGGTTTTTTACTTTAGAAAGAATATGAAGACACTTAACATGAAAAAATATAGCATACCATCACAACGAGAAACAGGGGGAGTCTGGATGTTACAAGCACCGGGTAGCGCCAAAGCCAAAGTTTGGTTGATGTTCAAACCCATCGGTGATCCACCACCATTGCCTGTGAACGGGCACAAACACTGTGGTTGTGACTGAACCACGTTGGCTAACTGCGAGCAACAAGTAGTTGATGGGTTCGATGAATTTCCGGAGACATAGTTAAGACATGGGCTCAAGCTCACTAGAGCAGTGGTGCACCCTGATTGAGCCATAACAACACCCCCTAAACCCTAAAAGTAAAAGGAAAAAAAATAATGAAAATGAACGCATATATTAGCGGAAATACTTTTTATGTAAATGTGATCGGAGGTTGATTGTTGTTGTTGGTTATTTTTTAAAAACTAATCGCGTACCTTTATTTTCGTTCCGTTCATCAGCAGTAGTGTTTTTGCGTATTCATTATGAATAAGGTTTTCTTTCTTTTTGGTTCTTTGCAGGTTGCTTATAGTATTCATTTGTGAATGTTGGTTCTCATTGATGGTCTTCCTGATGCTGTTGCGATCAGATGTCTAGCGCGGGTCCCATACTACCTTCACCCGAAACTAGAAGTCGTTTGTCGTTCGTGGCGGGATGCGGCCCGCAGCACCGAGCTATACAAAGCCCGTGAAGAAGTCAAGTCAACCGAAGACTTCTTATGCGTGTGCGCGTTTGACCCAGAAAACGTGTGGCAACTCTACGACCCGAACCGCGACATTTGGATCACGCTCCCGATACTTACTTCAAAAGTTAGAAACTTGGCCCAATTCGGCGTCGTTTCAGCCGCCAGAAAACTGTTCGTTGCAAAGCTCCCGTCTTGGTCGCCGGTCAACGGGTCAACGGCGTCGCTGCCGCCGCCGCCGAGAACGAACAGTTTTCCGGCGGCTGAAACGACGCCGAATTGGGCCAAGTTCCTAACTTTCGAAGGAAGAACTGGGAGCGTGATCCAAATGTCTCGGTTCGGGTCGTAGAGCTGTCACACGTTTTCCGGGTCAAACGCACACACACATAAGAACTCTTCAGTTGACTTGACTTCTTCACGGGCTTTGTATAGCTCGGTGCTGCGGGCCGCATCCCGTCACGAACGACAAACGACTTCTAGTTTCGGGTGAAGGTAGTATGGGACCCGCGCTAGACATCTGATCGCAACAGCATCAGGAAGACCATCAATGAGAACCCACATTCACAAATGAATACTATAAGTAACCTGCAAAGAACCAAAAAGAAAGAAAACCTTATTCATAATGAATACGCAAAAACACTACTGCTGATGAACGGAACGAAAATAAAGGTACGCGATTAGTTTTTAAAAAATAACAAACAACAACAACAATCAACCTCTGATCACATTTACATAAAAAGTATTTCCGCTAATATATGCATTCATTTTCATTATTTTTTTTTCCTTTTACTGTTAACCATCGGTATCTGGGTCAGCTTACGCACACTTCGACCAAATCCAATGGAACCCTAAAGATAACAGTCAGAAAAATCCCGAGATTCTCTTAGGAGAATCGAACTAGCGACCAATAGGGGGACCCCGAAAGCCTAGCCTTTATTTGGCGGTTCTTTTTCATGTTTTATTCAAGAAACTTGGATTTCGTATATATTCAAGACACTATTGTGTGCAATCAAAGAATGCAATGCATCTTTGAGCTACAATAAGTCGTAGTTATGGTATGAAGTCATTTGAACCAAGATCGATGATCTCGTTCTAGGGACTTGAACGCTCTTGGGAAAATTGTGTTTGTCTAGCTCCCTCTCGACACTGTAGGACAATATGTGCCCATCTAGCCCCCGTTGTTGCAGGGGGCATGTTAGAGTCTTTGATCAACTAAATTTAGAATATTTCTTTTCAATATGACAATATATGTTATAACCTCTCATCTCTCCTCAAACGCTCTTTTGGAGGGTAATCTAATGGGATTCCAGATATTCTCACATGGTATCAGAGCAAAATGTTGGGCAATTTGTGTTCGTCTAGGATTGATTAGATTTAGGCCATTTCTCCTCCTCACTATATGTTAGAACTTCCCTTCTCTCTTAAATGACTTTTTTAAAGAGTAGTCTAATGGCGTTCCACATATTCTCATCTCACATGGTATCAGAGCAGAGAGGTCTTCTAAGACTCGCCACTAAGGAGGCTTTTTTGAAAAGTAATCTAATGGGGTTACAGATATTCTCGCTAATTAGGTTACAGATAATCTAATTGTATCATAGTAGAGGTCTACCACTCTAGAGACTCCAGAAAAATGAACCTTTTGCAAAGGTAACCGAACACGGGGCGAAAACTTCGTTACTCGCCAATTTAACACACGAAACACGAGTTCAAGAATTGAATTCGGTACCTCCAAGTTAATCTTGAGCAAACTCTAAACACTTGAGTAAACCCCAATTGGGCATTGGACCAAGAATTTACAGCAAAAAAGAGCAAAGAAAAGGTCTTAGTTAATGTATTAAGATAAATATATATATATATTATGAAATGAATCTTGAAATTGGAACAGAAACCCAAGTTATAATCTTGCAAAACTTGGGGAATCTGACCAAAAAACCTTCAAGAACACAAATCATGAAATCACTATTGCAATGCACAACCCAATTCCCTAATTAATCACACTAAGTAGATTTACAACCAGAAGACTATATATATATATATATATATATATATTTGTATGTCTGTGTTTGTGAGTGCAGATGATAAAATTCCGATTACAAAGCATCAAGATTTCAAAACCCACAAAAATTGAACGAAAACTATCGAAAGAAACGATTAATCGAATCCAAACAAATCAGATTTTAACATTCTTGAAAATCAAAATCGAGAACCCCATGTTCCCAATTTGCAAGACGATAAAAATTGAATACAAAAATTGCAAGAAATCAGGTGATGATGATTGATAGTTAAGGAAAATAGAGCAAAATTACCTTGAAAACCGAGATTTTGATGCAGAGTTGTTGCGTAATTTATCAAGAAATGGAGGCGAAGTAGCGTTGGTGAAGAAGAGAAAGAGGGTAAAATTTATTTATTTTTTGTCGGTTTTCTTTTTTTATTTAATCATTTATTTATATTTATATCATGCTTTTGGCTTTGGAGGAGAAAGAAAGAGAAAGAGAGATTGCGTCTTAAATGAAAACATGGGTTTTATAGAACAACTACTTGTTAGGCCATCCGTAGCCCAGCGGCTTCGGGCCCGGGTTCGGAGGGCGGGTTGGCGGGCTCTGGGTACGACTTCGGCGGGTTCACGCGGGTACGGGTGGCGGGTAAGGGGCTCGGGTTCCCCAGCCCGCATACCCGACGAGTTTATTTTTTTTTTTTATAATTTTTTAATTCAAACGGCTATAATTCAAACGGCCATATTTTTTTTTATCAATTTTTTATTTTCCAATTTAAACCCTATAAATCATCCTCAAATCTCATTCATTTTTCACACCAAAATTTAAACACTCATCTCAATCCTTAAATATTTTCTTTCATTTCTTTCAATCCAATATAAACTTTATGGATTCGCCACCCGTTTCATCGTCCGGTTCTTCATCATCCATTGACACCGACGAGGAATTCGGTCAACTATTAAATCGTTATGCAGATTTGTTGCAACAAGCTGTAGCCTCATCGTCAAGAAGACCGAGGTCCGGGAACATAGAAAGAGGTCGGGTAGATGCTAACGACCGGCTTTTGCAGGACTACTTTGGCGAAAACCCGGTGTATACTTCGTATTTGTTTAGACGGCGGTTTAGGATGAGCAGGCAACTATTCGAACGGATAGTTCAAGATTTATCGGGAGTGTATCCGTATTTTACACAACGGATTGACGGACTCGGGTTACAAGGTTTCTCTCCGATACAAAAGTGTGTATCCGCTGTTCGACAATTGGCGTATGGAGTAGCTTCCGACGCACTTGACGAGTACTTGAGGATGGGAGAGAAAACGTCACGAGATTGTCTGCACACTTTCTGCACAGGTATTATTGAACTCTATGGTGGAAAATATTTACGCAAGCCTACTTACGATGATATTCAGAAGTTGTACCACAAGCATGAAGCTAAACACGGATTTCCCGGCATGCTCGGCAGCATAGACTGTACTCATTGGTCGTGGGCAAATTGTCCGAACGCATGGCGAGGTCAATTCATGAGAGGTGATCATGAACATCCGACAATCATGCTAGAAGCGGTGGCCTCCCAAGATCTATGGTTCTGGCACGCATTCTTTGGTGTTGCCGGTTCCAACAACGACATCAATGTTCTCAATCAATCGCCCATCCTCAACGATGTCTACGACGGAAAAGCACCCGAGTGCCCTTTTGAGGTTAATGGAGTCACCTACAAGAACGGATATTATCTAACGGATGGGATATACCCGGAATGGGCAACTTTTGTAAAAGCGTTTACGTGCCCAAATGATGCTAAACGAATAAAGTTCAAGGCCGCACAAGAATCGGCACGTAAAGATGTTGAACGAGCTTTTGGCGTGCTTAAACAACGTTGGCATATACTTAAGTACCCGACACGCGGATGGCATAAGAATAAATTGGCGAATATTATGTACGCTTGTCTCATATTACACAATATGATACTCGAAGACGAAGGTCATGCCATTTGTGCCGATGGAAACGCCGTGGTAGCGGATGAAACACAAATCACTGAGGCACAACGCGCAACAAATGTTCGAGAAGTCAAAAACCGAGAGACTCATAATAACCTTCGGTCGGATTTGGTCGAACATATTTGGCATATCCGACTACCCAACAACGACGACGAGTAGATTTTTAATATTTTGTAATTTTGTAATTTTTAATTTTATTTTGTAATTTTTAATTTTATTTTGTAATTTTATTTTTATTTTGTAATTTTATTTTTATTTTGTAATTTTTAATTTTATTTTGTAATTTTATTTTTATTTTTATGAATGTTATGATTTTTTATTAAAAAATTAGATGATGTGGCATGAGGGTTCAAAAGGTTCAAAAGGTTGGGGTACGGGATTAGAGGGTTCAAAAGGTTGAAGAGGGTTCAAAGTGGAAAACTGATGTGGAGCTGATGTGGCACTGAGGGTTCAAAAGGTTTGAACCCTGGGGTACGGAAGGCCTTAGACCATACGTAGCGTATTCGGGTAAGGGGGCGGGCTCACGCAGGTTCCATGAATCCATGCGGGTTCCGATACCCGGGGGGGGCTCGGGTACAATCGGGTTCCAGGCCCGGGTTCCCCAACCCGTGAACGTTGGGGCAACGGATAGTTTTAAAAAAAATTAAATATTTTTAATCACACTATATATAATTCTTAACCCATTTTATTTTTCACACAAAACAACTCTCTCATTCTCTTCCATTCTCTATATTTTAAACAATATGGATTCGCCACAACCTGGTTCATCGACCGCATCATCATCATCCGTAGACACCGACGAGTACTTGCATCTACAAATGGAAATTTTTGTAAGCTTGGTTCGAGAGACTGCACAATTAATTTATGGTAACACCGCCTCATCGTCAAGAAGAGAACCGAGGGCCGCGAACATAGAAAGAGGTCGAGTAGCTGCAAACGAGCGGCTTATGCGGGACTACTTTGGCAACAACCCGGTTTATACACCGGATATGTTTAGGCGGCGGTTCAGGATGAGGAGGCAGCTATTCGAACGAATAGTTGAAGATTTACAAGGACAATATCCATATTTTACACTTCGGTTGGACGCCAGATACAAAAAAAGTTTTTCTCCGATACAAAAGTGTACTTCCGCTATTCGGCAATTGGCGTATGGAGTGGCTGCTGACTCACTTGACGAGTACTTGAGGATGGGAGACAAAACGTCACGAGATTGTCTGCACAAATTCTGCACAGGTATTATTGAACTGTATGGTCAAAAATATTTACGCAAGCCTACTTTTATTGATATTCAGAAGTTGTACGCCGCACATGAAGCTAAACACAGATTTCCCGGCATGCTCGGAAGCATAGACTGTACTCATTGGGCGTGGGCAAATTGTTCGGTAGCATGGCGAGGTCAATTCATGAGAGGTGATCATGAGCACCCGACAATCATGTTAGAAGCAGTGGCCTCTCAAGATCTATGGATCTGGCACGCATACTTTGGTGTTGCCGGTTCCAACAACGACATCAATGTTCTCAATCAGTCGTTCATCTTCAACGATGTATATGATGGAAAAGCACCTGAGTGCCCTTTTGAGGTGAATGGAGCCACCTACGAGCACGGATATTATCTAGCGGATGGGATATATCCGGAATGGGCTACTTTCGTAAAATCATTTACGTGCCCACATAACGCTAAACGACAAAAATTCAAGTCCGCGCAAGAAGCGGCACGTAAAGATGTTGAACGAGCTTTTGGCGTGCTTAAACAACGTTGGCATATACTTCATAACCCGGCACGCGGATGGCATCCGACAAGATTGAGAAACATTATGTACGCTTGTGTCATATTACACAATATGATACTCGAAGACGAAGACCATGCTATTTGTGGTGGCGATGAAAATGAATTTTTCACGGATGATATCGAAACCCAAATCAGTGAGGAACAACGCGCGGCAAATGTTCAAGAAGTCAAAAACCGGGACACTCATAATAACCTTCGGTCGGATTTGGTCGAACATATTTGGCGTATCCAAGTTCCCAACAATGACGACGAGTAGATTTTTAATATTTTGTAATTTTTAAATTTATTTTCTAATTTTTATTTTTAATGAATGATATGAATTTTTATTTTTATTATTTATCTTATTTTTATTTATTAAAAAATATATAAATATTTTTATTTTGTTAAATAATTAAATGTATAAATAAAAGAATTAAAAAAAATGAGATGGCAAGTGGGTAAGAGGGTTCTGGTACTCCACTTTTGGGTAAGGCCTTCCGTACCCCAGGGTTCAAACCTTTTGAACCCTCAGTGCCACATCAGCTCCACATCAGTTTTCCACTTTGAACCCTCTTCAACCTTTTGAACCCTCTAATCCCGTACCCCAACCTTTTGAACCTTTTGAACCCTCATGCCACATCATCTAATTTTTTAATAAAAAATCATAACATTCATAAAAATAAAAATAAAATTACAAAATAAAATTAAAAATTACAAAATAAAAATAAAATTACAAAATAAAAATAAAATTACAAAATAAAATTAAAAATTACAAAATAAAATTAAAAATTACAAAATATTAAAAATCTACTCGTCGTCGTTGTTGGGTAGTCGGATATGTCAAATATGTTCGACCAAATCCGACCGAAGGTTATTATGAGTCTCTCGGTTTTTGACTTCTCGAACATTTGTTGCGCGTTGTGCCTCAGTGATTTGTGTTTCATCCGCTACCACGGCGTTTCCATCGGCACAAATGGCATGACCTTCGTCTTCGAGTATCATATTGTGTAATATGAGACAAGCGTACATAATATTCGCCAATTTATTCTTATGCCATCCGCGTGTCGGGTACTTAAGTATATGCCAACGTTGTTTAAGCACGCCAAAAGCTCGTTCAACATCTTTACGTGCCGATTCTTGTGCGGCCTTGAACTTTATTCGTTTAGCATCATTTGGGCACGTAAACGCTTTTACAAAAGTTGCCCATTCCGGGTATATCCCATCCGTTAGATAATATCCGTTCTTGTAGGTGACTCCATTAACCTCAAAAGGGCACTCGGGTGCTTTTCCGTCGTAGACATCGTTGAGGATGGGCGATTGATTGAGAACATTGATGTCGTTGTTGGAACCGGCAACACCAAAGAATGCGTGCCAGAACCATAGATCTTGGGAGGCCACCGCTTCTAGCATGATTGTCGGATGTTCATGATCACCTCTCATGAATTGACCTCGCCATGCGTTCGGACAATTTGCCCACGACCAATGAGTACAGTCTATGCTGCCGAGCATGCCGGGAAATCCGTGTTTAGCTTCATGCTTGTGGTACAACTTCTGAATATCATCGTAAGTAGGCTTGCGTAAATATTTTCCACCATAGAGTTCAATAATACCTGTGCAGAAAGTGTGCAGACAATCTCGTGACGTTTTCTCTCCCATCCTCAAGTACTCGTCAAGTGCGTCGGAAGCTACTCCATACGCCAATTGTCGAACAGCGGATACACACTTTTGTATCGGAGAGAAACCTTGTAACCCGAGTCCGTCAATCCGTTGTGTAAAATACGGATACACTCCCGATAAATCTTGAACTATCCGTTCGAATAGTTGCCTGCTCATCCTAAACCGCCGTCTAAACAAATACGAAGTATACACCGGGTTTTCGCCAAAGTAGTCCTGCAAAAGCCGGTCGTTAGCATCTACCCGACCTCTTTCTATGTTCCCGGACCTCGGTCTTCTTGACGATGAGGCTACAGCTTGTTGCAACAAATCTGCATAACGATTTAATAGTTGACCGAATTCCTCGTCGGTGTCAATGGATGATGAAGAACCGGACGATGAAACGGGTGACGAATCCATAAAGTTTATATCGGATTAAAAGAAATGAAAGAAAATATTTAAGGATTGAGATGAGTGTTTAAATTTTGGTGTGAAAAATGAATGAGATTTGAGGATGATTTATAGGGTTTAAATTGGAAAATAAAAAATTGATAAAAAAAAAATATGGCCGTTTGAATTATAGCCGTTTGAATTAAAAAATTATAAAAAAATAAATAAACTCGTCGGGTATGCGGGCTGGGGAACCCGAGCCCCTTACCCGCCACCCGTACCCGCGTGAACCCGCCGAAGTCGTACCCAGAGCCCGCCAACCCGCCCTCCGAACCCGGGCCCGAAGCCGCTGGGCTACGGATGGCCTAAGGAGAGGGTAAGGAGAAAAGCTGATGTGGCGCTGAGGTGGCAAGAGGGTAAGAGGGTTCGGGTACTCATGGCCTTAATTGGGAAAATTTGACAAAGAGTATATTCCATAAGGCCATGAGTACCCGTACCCTTTGAACCCTTGCCACCTCAGCGCCACATCAGCTTTTCTCTCTTACCCAATCCTTACCCTAAAGTGGAGTATCAGTACCCTTTGAACCCACTTGCCACCTCATCATTTTTAATTCTTTTATTTATACATTTAATTATTTAACAAAATAAAAATATTTATATATGTATATGTTTGTGTGCAAGATTACTACAACGAATCAACAAAATATAACGTATATATATATATATGTAATATGTATAGAACGAAATTCTTATCAAAACGTAAAGAACGACTAACTTGGAATCGACGTTTGCGTGATAATCAGATAGAGGCCTGTGAAGCAATGTCCTTAAACAGAATTTCGCCCCTACTCGGGCGTAGTCCGAGCGTCCGTTTAGAGGATTCAACTATCTATTCGCGTTTTCTTGCACGAGAACGAGAATCTGTCGAGTTTCCTTTATGTGTCCATGGATCGTATAGAGTGAAAACCAGAGAGAAAGGGATGATTGTGATGAATATTTTTCGTGTTCCAAAAACTGGAGAATGAAGGGTATTTATAGTTTGTGATTCCCAACCGAAACAAACTGCCAAAAAACCACCCAGAGTTCTGCGCGGATGCTGGCGCGGATTGACCCGCGCGGAGAACCGCGTCGGGCACTGTTCGTTTTTCAAACATACTCTTGCGCCTACCGTGGCGCGGATGGAGTCGCGCCGTGAAGCGCGCCGGCCTCTGTTCCTCAAGCCTTCCAGAGTCTCGCGCCAACCTTGGCGCGGATGAAGTCGCGCCGTGATCCGCGCCGACTCCATTGTTGATCGTGTATTCACCGTTTGTTTGGATGATTTCCAAGACACGGATGCTCCACCAAGTGTAAAGACATACCCACTTGTGGACTTACTTTCAGAATTGTTGGAAATCCAATTGGCGTCACAATATCCTTCCAAAACAGGAGGATATTTCGTGTAATTCAATCCATAGTTCAATGTATATTTGAGATATCGAAACACTCTTACTAGTGCAAACCAATGATCTCTTCCAGGATTGTGTGAATAGCGACTAAGTCTACTCACCGAATATGCTATATCAGGTCTAGTACAATTCATAATATACATCAAGCTTCTGAGTACTTGAGTATATTCTAATTGAGAGACACTATCTCCTTGACTTTTCTTCAATTGACTAGATGGATCAAACGGAGTGACCACTGGTCTGTCATCATAGTGTCCAAATTTCCGGAGAACTTTCTCAATATAGTGTGATTGAGATAGGATGTATCCATTAGAACTTCTTTGAATTCTAATACCAAGGATAACGTCGGCTATTCCCAAATCTTTCATATCGAAGGAGGAATGTAGCATCTTCTTGGTTTGATTAATAACATCCAAGTTGGTTCCCATGATAAGCATATCGTCAACATACAAGCATATAATGACATACGCATTTTTGCATTGTTTAACATATACACATTTGTCACATTCATTGATTTGGAAGCCGTTTGATAACAAAGTGTTATCAAACTTCTCATGCCATTGTTTCGGTGCTTGTTTAAGTCCATAGAGGGACTTCACCAATTTGCAGACCTTGTGTTCTTGACCCTTGACAACAAACCCTTCCGATTGTTGCATATAGATCTCTTCATCTAATTCGCCATTTAAAAATGCAGTTTTCACATCCATTTGGTGAATCTCCAAATTGTGAATTGTTGCTATTGCTATCAAAGTCCTAATGGACGTTATTCTAGTAACCGGCGAATAAGTATCAAAGAAATCTTGACCTTCCTTTTGACGATACCCTTTGGCTACTAGTCTAGCCTTGTATTTTTCTATGGTACCATCAGGTCTAAGTTTCTTTTTAAAGATCCATTTATGACCAATGGGTTTGTGTCCCGGAGGTAGATCAACCAATTTCCAAGTATTGTTTTGAATGATCGAGTCTATCTCACTATTGATAGCCTCTTCCCAATAAGGTGCCTCCGAAGATTTCATGGCTGCCTTATAGGATAAAGGTTCACCTTCTACATTGAAGGTCATATAGTCGGGTCCAAGGTCTTTGGCTATTCTTCCACGTTTGCTTCTTCTAGGTTCAATTTCTTGTTGAACCTTGGAGGCTCTATCTTGAATGTCTTTCTTTCGTTGATCTAGTTCATCATGACTTGTTTCCTCATAAGTTCTTTTCCTTGGATTAGAGGTTTGACCTTCTCTATCCTTATAAGGAAAATGTCTTCAAAGAATTATGTTTCAGCAGATTCTAATATTGTATTAACACTTATGTCATCTACGTTAGACTTGTGAACTAAAAACCTATAGGCTGCACTATTCTTGGCAGGACCAAGATAAATGCAATCTATGGTTTTGGGTCCAAGTTTTGTCCTTTTAGGCAAAGGAACTTGAACTTTCGCCAAGCAACCCCACACTTTCATTCTTTTGAAGGTTGGTAACCTTCCTTTCCAAATTTCGTACGGGGATTTATTGCTCTTTTTGTGAGGGATCCTATTTAATATCATATTAGCCGTGAGGCAAGCCTCACCCCATAAGCTATGTGGCGCTCCCGATGTTATCAACATTGAGTTGATCATATTTTTCAATGTCCGGTTTTTCCGTTCGGCTACTCCATTCTGTTGAGGAGTATAAGGAGCAGTTGTTTGATGTACAATACCATGATAGGAGCAAAATTCAGCAAAGTCATTTGACTCATATTCTCCTCCTCTATCGGATCTTAGGATTTTGATCCGTTTGTCAAGTTGGTTCTCAACTTCGGCTTTGTATGTCTTAAACATGTTTAAAGCCTCGTGTTTGGTATTGATAAGATACACATAGCAAAATTTGCTGCAATCATCAATAAATGATATGTAATAGTTCTTCCCTCCACGTGTTGGAGTTGCTTTATAGTCACACAAGTCACTATGAATTAGACCAAGTACTTGATTATTTTTCTCAACGGATTTATATGGATGACTAGAGAATTTAGATTCTATGCAGATTTCACACTTTGTTTTCTTGTTCATTGAACAAGATGGTAACATGCCAAGTTTCGTCATTCTTTGTAAACAACGAAAATTGACATGTCCAAGTCGAGAATGCCATAAGGTAGAGGACTCAATCATGTACATGGAAGTCGAGCTAGAGCCCGTTGTTTTATTATCAATATTTACATTGTTATGTATAGAGCTTATCTTGAAGAGTCCCTCACTTAGGTAACCCTTCCCAACATACAATCCACCTTTAGTAATTACAAACTTGTCGGATTCAAACACAACCTTGAATCCCTTATTGCTCAACATAGGACCAGAAATTAAGTTCTTCCTAATGTCAGGCACATGAAGTACGTTTGTAAGAACAAGGTCCTTCCCGGAAGTGAGCTTTAGTATCACTTTCCCTTTTCCTTCTACCTTCGTTGTTGAAGCATTCCCCATAGACATTGGTTCTTCATCACTAACTTTCTGATAGGTTGCTAAGGAGCTTTTGGAGTTGAAAATGTGTCTAGTGGCTCCGGTGTCAAGCCACCAATCCACCGGGTTGGTCACCAAATTTGCTTCTATCACTCCAACAAACTGTGTTTCAGAATCAGCCATATTTGCTTGGTGGGAAGGACCATCACCTCCACCACCGTTTCCACCACCATGATCTCTCTTGTGTCTACAATCTTTAGCCCTATGGTCGGGCTTTCCACACACCCAACAGCTTAGGATATGTGGTTTCTTGAAGTTCTTCCTTTGTGGGGCAAGAGAGTTCTTGAAGGATGGCTTCGGGGCAACACCTTTGCCCTTAAATTTCTGAAACTTTCCCTTTGATGTGCTTGCAGCAACTATGTTCGCATTGGGCTAAAGGGAATTTGCATTGTCCTTGTCGCTAATCCTGTTATCCTCCTCAACTCGGAGTTTAAGGACAAGTTGTTCAAAGCTCATACCATCAGTCAAATGTTTAAGATATAATTTGAAGTTCTTCCATGAATGAGGCAACTTATCAATTATAGACCCAACCAGAAAGTTAGAGTTTAGTCCCATACCTTCCACTTCCAACTCGTGAGTGATGACTTGGAGTTCCTCGACTTGTTTGATGATTGACTTAGAGTCGGTCATCTTGTAGTGTAGGAATTTTCCTACCACAAATCGTTTGGAGCAAGCAACTTCGGTTTTGTATTTTCTCTCTAATGATTCCCAAATCTCCCTCGCGGTTTTAAAAGTCGAGTATATATCATAAAGGGAATCATCGAGAGCGTTGAGTATGTAATTTCTGCAATTATACTCGTTGCTTTCCCAAGTTTTCACCGCTTTCTCAAATTGTTGCGTTTGAGCGGCGGTCGGAATGTTTTGTCCAAGACTCACGGGCGGATTAGTAGGCTCGTCATCCGTTAACACGTTGGAGACATGAAGAGTTGTTAGATAAAACAACATCTTCTGTTGCCATCGTCTAAAATCCGTCCCCTTGAATTTTTCCGGCTTTTCCACATGGTTCTTTATCATGGATGTAGGATCCATCACAAAATTCTGTTTAAGATTGTTAGAACCAATGATTAACAGAGAACAAATTCACAAATATATGTATATGTTTGTGTGCAAGATTACTACAACGAATCAACAAAATATAACGTATATATATGTAATATGTATAGAACGAAATTCTTATCAAAACGTAAAGAACGACTAACTTGGAATCGACGTTTGCGTGATAATCAGATAGAGGCCTGCGAAGCAGTGTCCTTAAACAGAATTTCGCCCCTACTCGTGCGTAGTCCGAGCGTCCGTTTAGAGGATTCAACTATCTATTCGCGTTCTTGCACGAGAACGAGAATCTGTCGAGTTTCCTTTATGTGTCCATGGACCGTATAGAGTGAAAACCAGAGAAAAAGGGATGATTGTGATGAATATTTTTCGTGTTCCAAAAACTGGAGAATGAAGGGTATTTATAGTTTGTGATTCCCAACCGAAACAAACTGCCAAAAAACCACCCAGAGTTCCGCGCGGATGCTGGCGCGGATTGACCCGAGCGGAGAATCGCGTCGGGCACTGTTCGTTTTTCAAACAGACTCTTGCGCCTACCGTGGCGCAGATGGAGTCGCGCCGTGAAACGCGCCGACCTCTGTTCCTCAAGCCTTCCAGAGTCTCGCGCCAACCTTGGCGCGGATGAAGTCGCGTCGTGATCCGCGCCGACTGCTGTTTGCTTCTTCTATGACTCTCGACCCCATCGAGACCCAAGGCCCAAGGCCCAATCTTTGACATTTAATATATATATATATATATATATATATATATATGTCAAAGAGAGCCCGCCAAGAACACCACATTCCAAGCCCAAGCAATTAAATGATTCATTTAATGCTCTAAGGTTGGAGTTTATTAGGTGTTCTAATTATTGCCTTGGCTCCTATGTGGGACAAGGGTTCTAGTAAACTTTACAAAAATCCAACATTTATATACGCTACAATTGTGATATCCTCAAAAAACTCTATGATGGTTGTGAACATAACTATGATACACTTTATGAATACTGTCATCGTGATATCCTCTGTAATGTGGTTTGTTGCACCACTATAAATGATCCAATTGCAAAAATTAATACGAAATGTAAGATCCCACATTGGTTGGGGAGGAGAACAAATGTTGCCTTATAAGAGGAACTTGATACCCCTCTATCACACGCATTTTAAATCCATGAGTCCAGGTGTGGACAAAGCGGACAATATCTGGTACGGTTGGCTTGGGATGTTACAGATGGTATCAGAGCCGACAACCGGACTATTGTGCCAGCGAGGACGCTGGGCTCTCATGGGGGGTGGATTGTAAGATCCCACATTGGTTGGGGAGGGGAACAAAGGTTGCCTTATAAGAGAAACTTGATACCTCCTCTATCAGACGCGTTTTAAAACTGTAAGTCTGGGTGTGTGGACAAAGCGGACAATATCTGGTACGGTTGGTCTGGGATGTTACACGAAACAAACCTGGCTGAGCCGGTTTTGTTACCAAATTGGCCTTAAAAGTAGAAGCTCGATTCTGGTTGGCCTTTTCAACAGTAGCCATGAATTTATTAAATTGAGCCTCTGTCATACAAAGTGGTCGCCCTCTCTCTGTTCCATTACGTCGTTATTTCGTACAACCATGAATGCAGCTCCTCCAATCTCGCTGGAGTTATGAACCGTGGAGATAGACCGTTGCTTTTCCTCTTGAGAGACAACACCATATGCCTTTCGCACAGTAGGCAAAGGGCTCATCAACAAAATATGCCCTCTAATTGCATTGAACGTCTCGTTTAAACCCATTAAGAATTGCATCAGCTTCTGTTGATCTGGTACCACAGTAGAATAAGAGGCTAGTTCATCCCACAATCCTTTCAACCTAGTGTAATAGGTTGAGATTGACATTTGCTTGCTCTTGGCGTAGTGATGCAATATCTTGTTGAATCTCAACTGTAGTTGAAGAATTCTTGACAAACTTTTGAAAAAGCTACACCAGATCGCTGTTAATGGTTCTACTGCATATACTCATCCAAAATATAAACATGTTATGCATTGCTAATAAGTCTGTGCACCTTCTGTGTATGCATAACTGAAGATGTTTATGAGGTATGTGAACCTACTCTTAAAACCTGCTTTAAACAGTATGGTTTAAATGGTGACACTGAGTTCCATGTAAATGAATAGAAGTTTGTTTATTGACAGTCTGAGTTCCATATATATATCATATGACATGGGCATATATATATATATATGCATTTTGTTGGAGTGCATTACCTACATGCACATATATGATATATATGCATATGTGCATATGACTTCAACCATGTCTATAAAGAACTTCATATAAATGTTCAATACTGCAGTTTTATATCTTGGGCACCTACTATTTCATAAAAATGTTAAATGGGTGAGTTTTATAAATTTAAATGGTAATAACCTTGGTTAACTTTCATAAAAGTAATATGAAAATAAATTAACCTTAAAAAGCAATGCATCAAGAGTTTGTACATGAAAATAAATTAACCTTAAAAAGCAATGCATCAAGACTTTGTTGTCCGTGATCCCAGCTTTGGACAACAGGTCTGAGATGTACTTGGCTTGGCAGAGATAGATGCCAGAATTGTCTGATAGAACTTCAAGACCAAGGAAGTAGTGTAGCTTACCAAGATCTTTCATCTCAAAGCAAGAGCTGAGAGACCTTTTGAGGTGGTTGATACCTGTAGAGTCGCTGCCAGTAATGATCATATCATCAACGTACAATAGGAGTAGGATAGTACCGGCCGCAGTAGTCCGAGTAAACAAGCCAGAATCATAATTACTCGGAGAGAAACCCAAGGAGATAACCGTATTGCTGAATTTTTCAAACCAAGCACGAGGAGCTTGTTTGAGTCCATAGAGGGCTTTTCGAAGTCGACAGACATTACCCTGACGAGAGGTCACACCTGGGGGTAGTCGCATGTAGACTTCCTCTTCGAGATCACCATTTAGGAAGGCATTTTTTAACATCCATCTGATAAAGTGGCCATCTTTTGGTGGCGGCAATGGCGAGAAGACTACGAACAGAGGTGACCCGAGCCACATGAGCGAACGTTTCCTCATAGTCGATGCCATATTCTTGGTTGAAGCCTTTTGCCACAAGGCGTGCTTTGTATCGATCAATGGATCCATCTGACTTGGTTTTGATCTTGAAAACCCATTTGCAACCAATGGGTGACTTGCCAGGTGGGAGAGGAACAAACTCCCATGTATTAGCCTTGTCAAGTGCATGAAGTTCCTCAGTCATAGCTTGCTGCCAAACACTACAAAACATATCTTTTTATATATAATATTATATATGAATTAGAAATTTGACGCCATAAGTCACGCCTTGAAAACGTCATGGCTTCGTCGTGGCTCCTTAGGCTTGAGGCTTGGCCTCACCGCCACGCCACACCTCACGCCATTTAGAACCTTATAATAGATATACATACGAAATTTGTGAGAAACATGAGAAGTGGTTATCAACCGTTGGATAAGAAATCAACGGACATTAGTAATAGATATACACACGGGCGAAGGGTGGTAAGCTAATCATTTACCTATCGGGGTCTGATCGATCCTATTTTTATCCATTTAGAAGCACCTTAGGATGGCATAGCCTTAAAATTAAGGGTGAGGTTCAAAACTTTTTTTTTGTCAGGTCGCTAACCTAAGCTAATTCCTCTTCATGTCCATTTTTAGGGCTTTTCATTAACATATGTAAAGTTTAGGTTTATAGTAAATTTTACATCCCACTAAATCACACATGTACACAACTTCTATATATTTAAAGGCATTTTTTTTCTTTTTAAACGATGTTTGATGTCACTATCGCTAAATTAACATTAACGCTGTGTTCTCGAAACTCATTTTAGGAAGGGAAATGGAGGGAAATTAAAAAAAGCTCGTGTTCTTAAAACTTTTTTAGGAGAGAAAGGAAAAGAAACAGACGAAAATAATGATAAGTTTTCTTCCAAAACTTTCCTCCAAATGTAGGAGGAAAAGGAAGGAAAGGAAAGAAAAGAAATTAGAAACATTTTAAAAAATTACTGAAATTATTAAAATTACAAAACTACCCGATATTTTCTTATAAAAGATATATTTTAAGGGTATATTAGTAAAAACGACATATTTGCTTTCTTTTCTCTCCCGTTCAAAAACACGAAAAAATATTTCTTTCCTTTTCGAGAACGCAAATGAAAAAATTACTTTCATTTCCTTTCTTTTCTTTTCTCTCCAGATCAGAGAACACATTGTAAATATCAATGTTCACATTCTTCAGAAATCCAATATCTCTTATGTATGTTGAAAAACTTGATGTTTATATTGCGATATAAAACCAATCATAATTATTTAAAGTGTTTCTTAACTTTTGCCCAAATAATATAATAAAGGGAATTAATTTACTGAAACCCATTAATTTAAATATATGAAAATGGGCATTGATTTTTTTTTCACACTAATATAAATATAATATAAGGGCTCACAAATTTATTTCATTAATAAACGATGCACGAACGTACCACACCAAACAAACAAAGTAGTAACATATAATAATATGAAAATTTAAGATAAACTAAGCGATCGAGTATGAAGATGTCGCTGCTACGAAGAGCAAAACGAGTGTGACATAAAATGGTAGGTTTTTCGTAGCACCTCCTGGTGTTGCCTTCGATCCACTTTCTGCAATATTCATGCATGTCTCAAAAACATAAGGACGAAAATAGATTTACTGTCCTGAATGGTTCACCTGAAGGCGAAGAACTTGTCGGTCCATTAGCACCACCTGATAAAAATAGTTATAGAGTTACACGATACAATTTTTTTTTAAAGGGTGTCTTAGGCTATGCCTAGACTAATCCCTTGGCAAGTTATGACTGTAAGACATAAACCCTGATTAAACCTCAGTGGCCACAAGTTGGTAAAGCCTTTGGGGGATGCATGTAGTGGAAGGTCATCTACCCAGGGTTCAAATCCAGGCACTACCAAAGCCCTTGTGGCCATGGAGGTTCACCTGCGATGACTCCAGGTCATTCGTGGTCGCCGAGGGATTAGTCGGTGTGCGTAAGCTGGCCCGGAAACCCACGGTTACCCAATTTTAATTAAACCGTATTTTTATAATTAATTTGTGTTTTATTTTATATTATTTTGTATCCGACGTTTTTGGATCACCTCCGCGTACAACAAAAAGTAACTTTGGTTTTTTACTTTAGAAAGAATATGAAGACACTTAACATGAAAAAATATAGCATACCATCACAACGAGAAACAGGGGGAGTCTGGATGTTACAAGCACCGGGTAGCGCCAAAGCCAAAGTTTGGTTGATGTTCAAACCCATCGGTGATCCACCACCATTGCCTGTGAACGGGCACAAACACTGTGGTTGTGACTGAACCACGTTGGCTAACTGCGAGCAACAAGTAGTTGATGGGTTTGATGAATTTCCGGAGACATAGTTAAGACATGGGCTCAAGCTCACTAGAGCAGTGGTGCACCCTGATTGAGCCATAACAACACCCCCTAAACCCTAAAAGTAAAAGGAAAAAAATAATGAAAATGAACGCATATATTAGCGGAAATACTTTTTATGTAAATGTGATCAGAGGTTGATTGTTGTTGTTGGTTATTTTTTAAAAACTAATCGCGTACCTTTATTTTCGTTCCGTTCATCAGCAGTAGTGTTTTTGCGTATTCATTATGAATAAGGTTTTCTTTCTTTTTGGTTCTTTGCAGGTTGCTTATAGTATTCATTTGTGAATGTCGGTTCTCATTGATGGTCTTCCTGATGCTGTTGCGATCAGATGTCTAGCGCGGGTCCCATACTACCTTCACCCGAAACTAGAAGTCGTTTGTCGTTCGTGGCGGGATGCTGCCCGCAGCACCGAGCTATACAAAGCCCGTGAAGAAGTCAAGTCAACCGAAGACTTCTTATGCGTGTGCGCGTTTGACCCAGAAAACGTGTGGCAACTCTACGACCCGAACCGTGACATTTGGATCACGCTCCCGATACTTACTTCAAAAGTTAGAAACTTGGCCCAATTCGGCGTCGTTTCAGCCGCCAGAAAACTGTTCGTTGCAAAGCTCCCGTCTTGGTCGCCGGTCAACGGGTCAACGGCGTCGCTGCCGCCGCCGCCGAGAACGAACAGTTTTCCGGCGGCTGAAACGACGCCGAATTGGGCCAAGTTCCTAACTTTCGAAGGAAGAACTGGGAGCGTGATCCAAATGTCTCGGTTCGGGTCGTAGAGCTGTCACACGTTTTCCGGGTCAAACGCACACACACATAAGAACTCTTCAGTTGACTTGACTTCTTCACGGGCTTTGTATAGCTCGGTGCTGCGGGCCGCATCCCGTCACGAACGACAAACGACTTCTAGTTTCGGGTGAAGGTAGTATGGGACCCGCGCTAGACATCTGATCGCAACAGCATCAGGAAGACCATCAATGAGAACCGACATTCACAAATGAATACTATAAGTAACCTGCAAAGAACCAAAAAGAAAGAAAACCTTATTCATAATGAATACGCAAAAACACTACTGCTGATGAACGGAACGAAAATAAAGGTACGCGATTAGTTTTTAAAAAATAACAAACAACAACAACAATCAACCTCTGATCACATTTACATAAAAAGTATTTCCGCTAATATATGCATTCATTTTCATTATTTTTTTTCCTTTTACTGTTAACCATCGGTATCTGGGTCAGCTTACGCCCAATTCGACCAAATCCAATGGAACCCTAAAGATAACAGTCAGAAAAATCCCGAGATTCTCTTAGGAGAATCGAACTAGCGACCAATAGGGGGACCCCGAAAGCCTAGCCTTTATTTGGCGGTTCTTTTTCATGTTTTATTCAAGAAACTTGGATTTCGTATATATTCAAGACACTATTGTGTGCAATCAAAGAATGCAATGCATCTTTGAGCTACAATAAGTCGTAGTTATGGTATGAAGTCATTTGAACCAAGATCGATGATCTCGTTCTAGGGACTTGAACGCTCTTGGGAAAATTGTGTTTGTCTAGCTCCCTCTCGACACTGTAGGACAATATGTGCCCATCTAGCCCCCGTTGTTGCAGGGGCATGTTAGAGTCTTTGATCAACTAAATTTAGAATATTTCTTTTCAATATGACAATATATGTTATAACCTCTCATCTCTCCTCAAACGCTCTTTTGGAGGGTAATCTAATGGGATTCCAGATATTCTCACATGGTATCAGAGCAAAATGTTGGGCAATTTGTGTTCGTCTAGGATTGATTAGATTTAGGCCATTTCTCCTCCTCACTATATGTTAGAACTTCCCTTCTCTCTTAAATGACTTTTTTAAAGAGTAGTCTAATGGCGTTCCACATATTCTCATCTCACATGGTATCAGAGCAGAGAGGTCTTCTAAGACTCGCCACTAAGGAGGCTTTTTTGAAAAGTAATCTAATGGGGTTACAGATATTCTCGCTAATTAGGTTACAGATAATCTAATTGTATCATAGTAGAGGTCTACCACTCTAGAGACTCCAGAAAAATGAAACCTTTTGCAAAGGTAACCGAACACGGGGCGAAAACTTCGTTACTCGCCAATTTAACACACGAAACACGAGTTCAAGAATTGAATTCGGTACCTCCAAGTTAATCTTGAGCAAACTCTAAACACTTGAGTAAACCCCAATTGGGCATTGGACCAAGAATTTACAGCAAAAAAGAGCAAAGAAAAGGTCTTAGTTAATGTATTAAGATAAATATATATATATATTATGAAATGAATCTTGAAATTGGAACAGAAACCCAAGTTATAATCTTGCAAAACTTGGGGAATCTGACCAAAAAACCTTCAAGAACACAAATCATGAAATCACTATTGCAATGCACAACCCAATTCCCTAATTAATCACACTAAGTAGATTTACAACCAGAAGACTATATATATATATATATATATATATATTTGTATGTCTGTGTTTGTGAGTGCAGATGATAAAATTCCGATTACAAAGCATCAAGATTTCAAAACCCACAAAAATTGAACGAAAACTATCGAAAGAAACGATTAATCGAATCCAAACAAATCAGATTTTAACATTCTTGAAAATCAAAATCGAGAACCCCATGTTCCCAATTTGCAAGACGATAAAAATTGAATACAAAAATTGCAAGAAATCAGGTGATGATGATTGATAGTTAAGGAAAATAGAGCAAAATTACCTTGAAAACCGAGATTTTGATGCAGAGTTGTTGCGTAATTTATCAAGAAATGGAGGCGAAGTAGCGTTGGTGAAGAAGAGAAAGAGGGTAAAATTTATTTATTTTTTGTCGGTTTTCTTTTTTTATTTAATCATTTATTTATATTTATATCATGCTTTTGGCTTTGGAGGAGAAAGAAAGAGAAAGAGAGATTGCGTCTTAAATGAAAACATGGGTTTTATAGAACAACTACTTGTTAGGCCATCCGTAGCCCAGCGGCTTCGGGCCCGGGTTCGGAGGGCGGGTTGGCGGGCTCTGGGTACGACTTCGGCGGGTTCACGCGGGTACGGGTGGCGGGTAAGGGGCTCGGGTTCCCCAGCCCGCATACCCGACGAGTTTATTTTTTTTTTTATAATTTTTTAATTCAAACGGCTATAATTCAAACGGCCATATTTTTTTTTATCAATTTTTTATTTTCCAATTTAAACCCTATAAATCATCCTCAAATCTCATTCATTTTTCACACCAAAATTTAAACACTCATCTCAATCCTTAAATATTTTCTTTCATTTCTTTCAATCCGATATAAACTTTATGGATTCGCCACCCGTTTCATCGTCCGGTTCTTCATCATCCATTGACACCGACGAGGAATTCGGTCAACTATTAAATCGTTATGCAGATTTGTTGCAACAAGCTGTAGCCTCATCGTCAAGAAGACCGAGGTCCGGGAACATAGAAAGAGGTCGGGTAGATGCTAACGACCGGCTTTTGCAGGACTACTTTGGCGAAAACCCGGTGTATACTTCGTATTTGTTTAGACGGCGGTTTAGGATGAGCAGGCAACTATTCGAACGGATAGTTCAAGATTTATCGGGAGTGTATCCGTATTTTACACAACGGATTGACGGACTCGGGTTACAAGGTTTCTCTCCGATACAAAAGTGTGTATCCGCTGTTCGACAATTGGCGTATGGAGTAGCTTCCGACGCACTTGACGAGTACTTGAGGATGGGAGAGAAAACGTCACGAGATTGTCTGCACACTTTCTGCACAGGTATTATTGAACTCTATGGTGGAAAATATTTACGCAAGCCTACTTACGATGATATTCAGAAGTTGTACCACAAGCATGAAGCTAAACACGGATTTCCCGGCATGCTCGGCAGCATAGACTGTACTCATTGGTCGTGGGCAAATTGTCCGAACGCATGGCGAGGTCAATTCATGAGAGGTGATCATGAACATCCGACAATCATGCTAGAAGCGGTGGCCTCCCAAGATCTATGGTTCTGGCACGCATTCTTTGGTGTTGCCGGTTCCAACAACGACATCAATGTTCTCAATCAATCGCCCATCCTCAACGATGTCTACGACGGAAAAGCACCCGAGTGCCCTTTTGAGGTTAATGGAGTCACCTACAAGAACGGATATTATCTAACGGATGGGATATACCCGGAATGGGCAACTTTTGTAAAAGCGTTTACGTGCCCAAATGATGCTAAACGAATAAAGTTCAAGGCCGCACAAGAATCGGCACGTAAAGATGTTGAATTTGGTCGAACATATTTGGCATATCCGACTACCCAACAACGACGACGAGTAGATTTTTAATATTTTGTAATTTTTAATTTTATTTTGTAATTTTTAATTTTATTTTGTAATTTTATTTTTATTTTGTAATTTTATTTTTATTTTGTAATTTTTAATTTTATTTTGTAATTTTATTTTTATTTTTATGAATGTTATGATTTTTTATTAAAAAATTAGATGATGTGGCATGAGGGTTCAAAAGGTTCAAAAGGTTGGGGTACGGGATTAGAGGGTTCAAAAGGTTGAAGAGGGTTCAAAGTGGAAAACTGATGTGGAGCTGATGTGGCACTGAGGGTTCAAAAGGTTTGAACCCTGGGGTACGGAAGGCCTTAGACCATACGTAGCGTATTCGGGTAAGGGGGCGGGCTCACGCAGGTTCCATGAATCCATGCGGGTTCCGATACCCGGGGGGGCTCGGGTACAATCGGGTTCCAGGCCTGGGTTCCCCAACCCGTGAACGTTGGGTTAACGGATAGTTTTAAAAAAAAATTAAATGTTTTTAATCACACTATATATAATTCTTAACCCATTTTATTTTTCACACAAAACAACTCTCTCATTCTCTTCCATTCTCTTTCATTCTCTATATTTTAAACAATATGGATTCGCCACAACCTGGTTCATCGACCGCATCATCATCATCCGTAGACACCGACGAGTACTTGCATCTACAAATGGAAATTTTTGTAAGCTTGGTTCGAGAGACTGCACAATTAATTTATGGTAACACCGCCTCATCGTCAAGAAGAGAACCGAGGGCCGCGAACATATAAAGAGGTCGAGTAGCTGCAAACGAGCGGCTTATGCGGGACTACTTTGGCAACAACCCGGTTTATACACCGGATATGTTTAGGTGGCGGTTCAGGATGAGGAGGCAGCTATTCGAACGAATAGTTGAAGATTTACAAGGACAATATCCATATTTTACACTTCGGTTGGACGCCAGATACAAAAAAAGGTTTTCTCCGATTCAAAAGTGTACTTCCGCTATTCGGAAATTGGCGTATGGAGTGGCTGCTGACTCACTTGACGAGTACTTGAGGATGGGAGACAAAACGTCACGAGATTGTCTGCACAAATTCTGCACAGGTATTATTGAACTGTATGGTCAAAAATATTTACGCAAGCCTACTTTTATTGATATTCAGAAGTTGTACGCCGCGCATGAAGCTAAACACAGATTTCCCGGCATGCTCGGAAGCATAGACTGTACTCATTGGGCGTGGGCAAATTGTTCGGTAGCATGGCGAGGTCAATTCATGAGAGATGATCATGAGCACCCGACAATCATGTTAGAAGCAGTGGCCTCTCAAGATCTATGGATCTGGCACGCATACTTTGGTGTTGCCGGTTCCAACAACGACATCAATGTTCTCAATCAGTCGCTCATCTTCAACGATGTATATGATGGAAAAGCACCCGAGTGCCCTTTTGAGGTGAATGGAGCCACCTACGAGCACGGATATTATCTAGCGGATGGGATATATCCGGAATGGGCTACTTTCGTAAAATCATTTACGTGCCCACATAACGCTAAACGACAAAAATTCAAGTCCGCGCAAGAAGCGGCACGTAAAGATGTTGAACGAGCTTTTGGCGTGCTTAAACAACGTTGGCATATACTTCATAACCCGGCACGCGGATGGCATCCGACAAGATTGAGAAACATTATGTACGCTTGTGTCATATTACACAATATGATACTCGAATACGAAGACCATGCTATTTGTGGTGGCGATGAAAACGAATTTTTCACGGATGATATCGAAACCCAAATCAGTGAGGAACAACGCGCGGCAAATGTTCAAGAAGTCAAAAACCGGGACACTCATAATAACCTTCGGTCGGATTTGGTCGAACATATTTGGCGTATCCAAGTTCCCAACAATGACGACGAGTAGATTTTTAATATTTTGTAATTTTTAAATTTATTTTCTAATTTTTATTTTTAATGAATGATATGAATTTTTATTTTTATTATTTATCTTATTTTTATTTATTAAAAAATATATAAATATTTTTATTTTGTTAAATAATTAAATGTATAAATAAAAGAATTAAAAAAATGAGGTGGCAAGTGGGTAAGAGGGTTCTGGTACTTCACTTTTGGGTAAGGAGAGGGTAAGGAGAAAAGCTGATGTGGCGCTGAGGTGGCAAGAGGGTAAGAGGGTTCTGGTACTCATGGGCTCATGGCCTTAATTGGGAAAATTTGACAAAGAGTATATTCCATAAGGCCATGAGTACCCGTACCCTTTGAACCCTTGCCACCTCAGCGCCACATCAGCTTTTCTCTCTTACTCAATCCTTACCCTAAAGTGGAGTATCAGTACCCTTTGAACCCACTTGCCACCTCATCATTTTTAATTCTTTTATTTATACATTTAATTATTTAACAAAATAAAAATATTTATATATTTTTTAATAAATAAAAATAAGATAAATAATAAAAATAAAAATTCATATCATTCATTAAAAAATTAAAAATTACAAAATACAAAACACTAAAAAAATAAAAATTACAAAATACAAAATTACCCAAAATTATGATATTTTCTAATTTTCTCTTTTCTCGCTAAAGTAGCCATCAAAACGTCTCCCGAAAGGTGATCATGCGGGGATATGAAAAAGTCGAAGTCTTGTTGATATCGCTTTTCTCGTTCGAGTTCCAACTGTTCTCGTTGAACCTGCAACTGTTGTTGTTCGAGTTCAAGTTTTTTCATTTTGTACTCCATTGTACCCTCAATCTGCTCGTTGAACGAGCCTATGGTCGTCAACAACTGAGTAACACTTTCGTTCGTATTCGACTCGCTCGTATTACTCGTTGATGTTTTTTGCCTTGTTTCTCCCGATGGGTCGTTGAAGTTGCTCGACCTCGTCGACCCGAACATCTTCATCGTCATCATCGGAAGGTTTGGTACGTTTTGAACCCCGGGATGAATTTGTCGACATCGTTGGAACCGTTGCCCATTTTGGACATTTTTTTAGGGCATCCCAAGCTTGTTCATGGGTGAAAGCAACCCCACATTCCGCTTGGTACCGGTGGTGTGCCATTCGTAAAATATCGGTTTCACTCATTCCGCTTGATCTATTATAGAACAAGTTGTTGTAGATGCCGGCAAAAAACGTTATTCTCTTGTTGAGGCCGTTGAACTTGGTGTTCAGTTGATGCAATGATCTATAATCTTGGCGACCCATAGAATCATAGAACACCTTCGAGATTCGGTTCCAAAAACTGTCTACATTTATATAAATTCAAGTATAAGAATAATAATAAAAATAATAATAAAAATATTACCACCGGTTTGTGCGTTTCCGTTAACGGGGTCCTCCGAAACGTCAACCCACGCCGACACTAACGCCACTTCCTTCTCTTTTGTCCTTACCTGTCGTTTTTGCCTTGTGTTAGACAACCTAGGGGGGGGGGTAAGGTTGTATTTAAAACTTTTACTTTCAAAAATTCTTTTATAAAAAATATCTTAATAATGTAAATACAACAGAGTATATGAAAACACAACAGATACGTATAAATACAGGATAGTATAAATATAGTAAATAAAGCAGAGTATAAATGCAATGAATATACAATAATTATATAAACAGATATAATTAAATGCACAGCGGAAATATAAAGAGATAAGGGATAGAGATACTTGACACGGAGATTTAGTGATTTACCACAACTTGGTAAATCACTAGCCGAGACACTTCCCGACACGATCCAATAAACGTATTCTTTACGGTAGAATACAAACCAAATACAAAGGAAAGCAATAGGCTCTCAAGCTCCAGCTTATTGAGATATACAGGATCACACACCCGTTATTCAAACACTTACAAGAGGAGTATAACTCACAATGGAAATCACTCTTGTATAATATTTATCACTTGGATATTTTATAAAAACGTTTTATAAAATAAATATGTAGTGATAATATGTAGTATGGAATATTAGTTGGGAGAGATCAGATGAGGAGATGGCTGTTGGTTTGTATCTGTATTGTATATATTTCTTCTCCACCATCGCATGCATTATATAGCAGCTCTTCCAACGGATACATGCATCCGCGGTATACCGCCAAAAGCACGCGGTATACCGTGCAGTAATAAAGTAGCTTCCAACCAATCAGAATTGTACACCACGCCTACCGCGGTATACCGCCTGTACCTTCGCGGTATACCGGCCAGAGAAAAAAGGACACCCTGCAAAACAGAACGTAAATATGTACCCGCGGTATACCGGGCATTCTTCGCGGTATACCTGCGTCAGAATAGGCAGCTTCCAGGACGCAACCAATCTTTCTCAATAAACCATATTTAATTAAAAATCATTTATTTGGTTTTTAGAAATATCCAAGTGGTATATTATTTTAGGGTGTTTATCATTATAAATTATAAACACTAATGACAACGTAAATCTTCCGTCTTGAACTCTTCAGATAAAATCTTCGTGTTCTTCAAGAACTGTACACTTGGATTGGATTGTTAGATAAACAATAATATGGTGTGTTTGTAATCATCAAAATAAATATATATAAATATATAGAGATGTGGTACACTTGCACCAACAATCTCCCCCTTTTTGATGATGACAAACACAACCGCTAAGCATGAGCATATGCGGTTTCTCTCCCCCGTTTGTCGAAACAAAAAGGGTCAAGAAAGACGGTATGCTTCCCCTCGAGAGATGCTCCCCCTCAAAATATGCATATATTTGAGAGAGCATAATCTCATGGTTAAAAGATAAAAAGCTCCCCCTCAAATTAATAACAAATTATAAAATTTGAGGGACAATAAAATATGCATAAAAAAAAGCATATAATAGACATAAAACAAAATAACCTAAAAGAAACACTTGCACCAAAAAAAAAAGGATCTTAAAGCTTCGATTTTTCGGTTAATTTTATGTGAGCAAAAATTACCACGTATTATGACCTCGTCAGGGAACACGTATTATATCCTCGTCAGGAAACACGTATTATATCCTCGTCAGGAAACACGTATTATATCCTCGTCAGGAAACACCTACAAAAGGCAAAGAAAATATTTCGTGGTACCCTTTTCTTATGGGTCCTTTTAACAGTTAGTATAAAACATAAACTGCAAATAAAAAAATTAAAATATGTTGTCGACATAAAATAAAACATGACAACATACAATCCACAAAATGTGTTTAAAACCACAAACGCATCCCACCGGGATTGTCAACATTAAACATTCCTTTCGGAATCCATTTTCTAACCATTCTAATTTTGCGATTGTATTTATCATACACGTAAAATGAAGCATTTATATTCGCATTAGGTCTAGAAAAATTACTATTATACATACGAGCATACGGTTTCCTCCCATAATTCACATTTTTCATTTTTGACATATATGGGGGTTTTCTTGTATCAACTTTAGGAGATGCAAAAAAAAATTTAATGGGTTTACACGAGCATTTATCAATACATGTATCAGAACCAATGCCTTTTTGACAATTAATGCGATTCGACATATTTAGCATTTTAAGCATTTTATCATTGCTATTTTGAAAAGCTTTAGCTAATAAATTATCTTTTTCATGCGATTTACATTTTGCTTTTAAACAAGCAATTTCATCTTCAAGAATATTGCATTTACCACATACAACTTTTTCACATGTTATTTTCTCTAAAAATGCAATTTTATCATTTAAGACAATGCAAGATTTGCAAACAATATTTTCGCATGCTTTCTTTTCTAAAGTGATAACTTTATCATTTAACTCATTTTTGATTTTATTATCACATGCAATGGTTTGTTTACAATTATTCAACTCATTTTGACATAATAATAATTCTTCTTTTAATTTAGCATTCTCATTTTTATAACTATTTACGAGAACAATCAATTTTTGAAAAGAGACATTTAACATATCAATATCATCATCGTTATCACTACAACTAGAATAACTTGAGTATGAAGTACATACCTCTTTCTCGCAGTCGACGATGAGACACGTTTCTTCATTTCTTTGATCTCGGGTTTCGTCTCTCTTTTCTTTTGAGTTTCCACCATAGGTGATGTTCAAGTTCTCCCAAATATCACGAGCAGTTTCAAAGAGATAAACACGCTCAATATCATCGTTAGTAAGAACCGAAAAGAGAAAATTTTTGGCTTCATAATTTAAACAATAATTAGCCTTATCTTCGTCGGACCATTCCGAGCTAGGTTTTTCAACAACTTTGTTGTTTTGAAATTTTGTGGGTTTGAAATTTCCTTTAATAATAATATCCCAAATTTTTTGATTTATCCCACGAACATAACGTTCAAAAGAATTTGCCCAAAGATCAAAATTTTCGAAATCAATAAGAAGAGATTTAGAAAACCAAGCATTTTGTTGAGCCATAACAAAAACGGATTTAAAAAAAAAATTAAATAGACGATTTTTGAAAGCCCTGCTCTGATACCAATTGTTAGACAACCTAGGGGGGGGTAAGGTTGTATTTAAAACTTTTACTTTCAAAAATTCTTTTATAAAAAATATCTTAATAATGTAAATACAACAGAGTATATGAAAACACAACAGATACGTATAAATACAGGATAGTATAAATATAGTAAATAAAGCAGAGTATAAATGCAATGAATATACAATAATTATATAAACAGATATAATTAAATGCACAGCGGAAATATAAAGAGATAAGGGATAGAGATACTTGACACGGAGATTTAGTGATTTACCACAACTTGGTAAATCACTAGCCGAGACACTTCCCGACACGATCCAATAAACGTATTCTTTACGGTAGAATACAAACCAAATACAAAGGAAAGCAATAAGCTCTCAAGCTCCAGCTTATTGAGATATACAGGATCACACACCCGTTATTCAAACACTTACAAGAGGAGTATAACTCACAATGGAAATCACTCTTGTATAATATTTATCACTTGGATATTTTATAAAAACGTTTTATAAAATAAATATGTAGTGATAATATGTAGTATGGAATATTAGTTGGGAGAGATCAGATGAGGAGATGGCTGTTGGTTTGTATCTGTATTGTATACATTTCTTCTCCACCATCGCATGCATTATATAGCAGCTCTTCCAACGGATACATGCATCCGCGGTATACCGCCAAAAGCACGCGGTATACCGTGCAGTAATAAAGTAGCTTCCAACCAATCAGAATTGTACACCACGCCTACCGCGGTATACCGCCTGTACCTTCGCGGTATACCGGCCAGAGAAAAAAGGACACCCTGCAAAACAGAACGTAAATATGTACCCGCGGTATACCGGGCATTCTTCGCGGTATACCTGCGTCAGAATAGGCAGCTTCCAGGACGCAACCAATCTTTCTCAATAAACCATATTTAATTAAAAATCATTTATTTGGTTTTTAGAAATATCCAAGTGGTATATTATTTTAGGGTGTTTATCATTATAAATTATAAACACTAATGACAACGTAAATCTTCCGTCTTGAACTCTTCAGATAAAATCTTCGTGTTCTTCAAGAACTGTACACTTGGATTGGATTGTTAGATAAACAATAATACGGTGTGTTTGTAATCATCAAAATAAATATATATAAATATATAGAGATGTGGTACACTTGCACCAACACCTTGTTTCAATTTTTTTCTTTTTTCCTTTTTGCGTTGGTGTCGGGTTTGATGGTTCCGGGATTGATTGTTGTGTGGTACTATATTGTGGTGTGTGCGGTTGTTGGGTTTCAGGAACAAAGTCGTCGTCGAGATTGATTGCGGGTTGAGAAAGTTGGTAATTGGCGGGAGTAAAACCTTGTTGAATCAAAGCAGGATATGTAAATTGATGAGCATACGGGTGTTGCGGAAATTGTTGGAAACCAACGTTTGGGGGCGGTTGCGGAACATAACCTTGTTGAGAAAACGGTTGTTGCGGAACATAACCTTGTTGAGAAAACGCTTGTTGCGGAACATAACCTTGTTGAGAAAACGCTTGGAAGCCAAGCTCCGGGTCTTGTTGTGGTGTATCCGATCGGTTACGACGGGATGTAGGTGTGGTGTTTGGATTCATGATGAAATTTGAGAGAAATGGAAGAAGGTATTGAATTTGAGAGAAATGGAAGAAGGTATTGAATTTGAGAGAATTTGGTGTGAAAAAAAATAAGATGTTTGGATTAATATATATAGTGTGATTAATTTGAAAAAAAAATTAATTTTTTTTTGAGTAAATTACACTTTTGGTCCCTGTGGTATTCACCCACTATCAAGTATAGTCCATATTTCAAACTAATTACAATTTTAGTCATTGTGGTTGCCATTCTCTTTCAATGTTGGTCCCTCAAACCAACTTCTATAAAAAAGATTTGTTAATTCTTGGGGTATTTTTGTCTTTTTAAGTTTTATTCCATTTTCCTTAAAATTTGAAAATTAAAGAATATATTGTAATATTATATATTAGATATAAGAACACAGGGACCACGAGAAAGACACTCCAACAGAACCCTCCCACTCCGACGAGTGCCCCATCCTTCTCACTTTTCCGGCGAGTCCCCATCCCCTCCCCCTTTTCCGACACCTCCTCTTCTTCTCCGACAAAAAGCTTCGTCTACCTACCCAAAACCTATAAAGAAAGAAAAACTATAGAAAACCTTAAACCTAAATCAAAATAAAAAACACTAAATCTCACAGTTTTTAGAAAGAAAAACTATAGCCTGGTCGGATTTGAGGAAGACGAAGGGTTCTCCGGATGAGGCAACGTACGTGATAACGTGAAGCGTCTAGTGGTCCACGTCTTTTTGAAGAGAAGGGGGGATGCTGAACGGTGGAAGGAAATTGGTTGGGAGTCGCCAGCGGGACCATCTCCGACTACTACCATGGTCGTTCCTTTTTCCTCTTCCTCAAGCTAAACCCACCACACAGCAACTTCCTCAGTTGGGTTTAGATTTAGTTTTCAATTTTAGATCTTTATTTACTCTGAATTTTGCTTAAGATTTTCTTAGCCGGAGAATGATCGTAGAGGGTTTTATTGGAGACATGATCGATGGATTTGGATTCGTCATGGTTGAAGAAAACACGAAGGCAATAAATCGAGGAGGTGAGGGAACTAGTTGGTGGTGAGTTTTCCATGACGATGGAAAAGCAATCGATCAAACCCCCAGGGACGAAACGATCAGTAGTGAAGGGAGAAGGAGTTGCAGCAACGATTTCGAAGATGAACATCTTTATTGAAAACCCACTCCTCTGATGATTTCATGGATCTGGAACGAATGGAGGTTGTCGGAGATGATCTAAAGTTTCTCGTGAAATCACTGTTATGAGTTTTTGCAAACAGAACATTAAATCAAACCAAACATGTCAATGAATCTTTTTTGAAAAGAAACATGTCAATGAATCTACTCTCTTTTCTTTGTTGGTTAAAAATCTTTAAAATAACAATGTGATATTATTATCGAACCTTGTTTACAAGAGTCGTTGGTTTCAATGGTGGAGGAATTTTGATGTTGGGTTTTATCACCTAGGGTCAGGTGGGTTATGATGATGTAAAAGGAATGTTGGAAAGTGATGGGAGAGGAGGGAGAGATGGTGGGTACTGGGTAGCACTTGAGGGTGGAGATGGATGTAAAAGATGAAATGTTAAAAACTATTTAGAATATAATAGAAAAGGATTTTTTTTTGAAAAGACTAAAATACCCCAAGAATTAACAAACCTTTTTTATAGAAGTTGGTTTGAGGGACCAACATTGAAAGAGAATAGCAACCACAATGACTAAAATTGTAATTAGTTTGAAATAGGGATTATACTTGATAGTAGGTGAAAACTACAGGGACCAAAAGTGTAATTTACTCTTTTTTTTAAAACAAACTAGCCGTTCAACGGCATTTTTTTCAAAAATTTTAAAAAAAAATTAAAAAAATAAATAAAATGGCAACGGGTATAGCAGGTTGGGGAACCCGGTAGCTGAACCCGCTAGCTACCCAGCCCCCCCCCCCCCCCCCCCCCCCCCGTATCGGAACCCGCTCGAAGCCGAGCCCTTACCCGCTCTCGGGTAGTAACCGGTACGCATGGCCTAAGATGTTCTTTTTTAAGTTTAGATTTTTCTTTAATAAATATTTTTTAAAAATTAGTTATCTACCTTCTTTTAATCTAAAGAAACTATATGTATTCGGTTAGAAATGTTTGAAGTTGAAAAATATCTGAATTTAGTTTTGATGTTCGCAAACATTACGTCATTCATTCGCTTCTGTCGTGTAGCTCAGTTGGCAAAGGGGTGGAGTGACTTTGCCCAATACATAACAGGTCCTGGGTTCAATCTCAGGCCCCTCCACTAGCCTCAGCCGCTAAGTAAGCCAAAAAATGCCCCCTCACCTTGGTGTGTCATTGGAGATAGGTTCTGTGTGGGGCCGATTAGGGTTGTCGGTAATCAACTTTTTGCCCAATTACATCATTCATCCTCTCGCCACCCCTTGCCGCCCTATCATCATTTCGTTCTCTATTGTTGTTGTTGCCCTTTCCCCTCAATGACGGTTGGGTGTAAGGGGTTTGAATGACGTGGAATTTGGTAATGGTAAAATGAATTTAAGTTTTTTTTTTACTTTTAAAAACTTTTTATCTTGTTACATGTAGCTTTTTGGGTTAAACGATGCAAATACTCCGATTTCTTAAAATTGATTGATTTATTTATTAAAAAAATATGCAAATATTTAATCATTGAAAATAAAAAAGTTTAAAATGATTTCTTTATTCATAAAGGGTTATACAACTTAATCATTTAAAATAAAAAAATTTATTGGTTTTTTAGACTTCTCCAATTCTTTCGTGTTGATTAAAGGTTATTGTTGTTGAATATGTTTTTTATTCTGCATTAATTAATATATTAAAAAGAAAAAATTAAAGGCTTGATCATGACATATGTGAAATAGATGTAGAAATGATGTTTGCCCAAAGACTTGTAGGAGTTGTAGGGCAGGGTCCATAAAATGTTATGTGATTGCAAGGAGTCCGAAAGAAACTTACAGAATTTAAAACATGCCTAAAAACAATATATATATATATAGGTACACATACAGACGAATAATCATATAAGAAATTGAGGTTAACGTGAGAAACATGAAAAATAGATCTGAATCATTGGATCACTTTTAATCAAATGTCCTCGTATGAATTGCTGCTTAGAAGAAAATTGATCTGGTGCATCTCGGTACATTTCATTCTAATGTGAACGTTATGTTGGGAACACCCTAGTAAAAAATTTACTAAGGTGTTTACATTGTGTGCACAATGTGTTCACCTTGTGTGCACGATGCAGATGCTAATACGCACACACAGAGAGAGAGAGAGAGAGAGACTTAAAAACACGTTAATTTTTATTTTATAAATATAGCTGATTATCTCCTTTAATTATTTCGTTAGTTAAGAACATTGATTATCTAAAATTAGTGGATTAGAATGGATCTCACGGAAATCATACATTTTAGAGTTCTTATATGATTATGCATCTATATAGAGGGAGGTTTAAAAGAAAACCTCAAAAAAAAAAAAATTAAAAGCGAAGAAACACCCTGGTAACCGTCCATAAAAAAACACAAATATATGAAACAATTTCATCAAGAATTGAATGATATAAAACGCTTTCATCAAAATAAGCAATTTCATGAAACAATTTCATCAAGAAAACATATGAAATCCAAAGTTTACAAATTATTACGCCACTATATATATATATAGGTTTATACAAGGGAGAACTTGTTTATTTGTGATAACTGTGAGATCTAATCTCAACCTCTCATTATTAATAATCAATGATTAACGTTAATTTTAGTAATTATTCATTAAATTTCAAAATATTATAGTTTATGGATAATATTTAAGAGTAAGTTAGTCTTTTTAAATTCATGGATAATATTTTAATTATTATTCTTTTTGATGGATAATACATTGGTAATTATCCTCTTTTCTATCTCCTCTCTCTAGCGAACGTTACCGGTTTCAAACTCATATCTCTTGTGATACATGTTGTGATATGTGTTGCCACTTTATTGTTAGAACCAAAGATTAACCGAGAACAAATTCACAAATATATGTATATGTTTGTGTGCAAGATTACTACAACGAATCAACAAAATATAACGTATATATATATGTAATATGTATAGAACGAAATTCTTATCAAAACGTAAAGAACGACTAACTTGGAATCGACGTTTGCGTGATAATCAGATAGAGGCTTGCGAAGCAGTGTCCTTAAACAGAATTTCGCCCCTACTCGGGCGTAGTCCGAGCGTCCGTTTAGAGGATTCAACTATTTATTCGCGTTTTCTTGCACGAGAACGAGAATCTGTCGAGTTTCCTTTATGTGTCCATGGATCGTATAGAGTGAAAACCAGAGAAAAAGGGATGATTGTGATGAATATTTTTCGTGTTCCAAAAACTGGAGAATGAAGGGTATTTATAGTTTGTGATTCCCAACCGAAACAAACTGCCAAAAAACCACCCAGAGTTTTGCGCGGATGCTGGCGCGGATTGACCCGCGCGGAGAACCTCGTCGGGCACTGTTCGTTTTTCAAACAGACTCTTGCGCCTACCGTGGCGCGGATGGAGTCGCGCCGTGAAGCGCACCGGCCTCTGTTCCTCAAGCCTTCCAGAGTCTCGCGCCAACCTTGGCGCGGATGAAGTCGCGCCGTGATCCGCGCCGACTCCATTGTTGATCGTGTATTCACCGTTTGTTTGGATGATTTCCAAGACACGGATGCTCCACCAAGTGTAAAGACATACCCACTTGTGGACTTACTTTCAGAATTGTTGGAAATCCAATTGGCGTCACAATATCCTTCCAAAACAGGAGGATATTTCGTGTAATTCAATCCATAGTTCAATGTATATTTGAGATATCAAAACACTCTTACTAGTGCAAACCAATGATCTCTTCCAGGATTGTGTGAATAGCGACTAAGTCTACTCACCGAATATGCTATATCAGGTCTAGTACAATTCATAATATACATCAAGCTTCTGAGTACTTGAGTATATTCTAATTGAGAGACACTATCTCCTTGACTTTTCTTCAATTGACTAGATGGATCAAACGGAGTGACCACTGGTCTGTCATCATAGTGTCCAAATTTCCGGAGAACTTTCTCAATATAGTGTGATTGAGATAGGATGTATCCATTAGAACTTCTTTGAATTCTAATACCAAGGATAACGTCGGCTATTCCCAAATCTTTCATATCGAAGGAGGAATGTAGCATCTTCTTGGTTTGATTAATAACATCCAAGTTGGTTCCCATGATAAGCATATCGTCAACATACAAGCATATAATGACATACGCATTTTTGCATTGTTTAACATATACACATTTGTCACATTCATTGATTTGGAAGCCGTTTGATAACAAAGTGTTATCAAACTTCTCATGCCATTGTTTCGGTGCTTGTTTAAGTCCATAGAGGGACTTCACCAATTTGCAGACCTTGTGTTCTTGACCCTTGACAACAAACCCTTCCGATTGTTGTATATAGATCTCTTCATCTAATTCGCCATTTAAAAATGCAGTTTTCACATCCATTTGGTGAATCTCCAAATTGTGAATTGTTGTTATTGCTATCAAAGTCCTAATGGACGTTATTCTAGTAACCGGCGAATAAGTATCAAAGAAATCTTGACCTTCCTTTTGACGATACCCTTTGGCTACTAGTCTAGCCTTGTATTTTTCTATGGTACCATCAGGTCTAAGTTTCTTTTTAAAGATCCATTTATGACCAATGGGTTTGTGTCCCGGAGGTAGATCAACCAATTTCCAAGTATTGTTTTGAATGATCGAGTCTATCTCACTATTGATAGCCTCTTCCCAATAAGGTGCCTCCAAAGATTCCATGGCTGCCTTATAGGATAAAGGTTCACCTTCTACATTGAAGGTCATATAGTCGGGTCCAAGGTCTTTGGCTATTCTTCCACGTTTGCTTCTTCTAGGTTCAATTTCTTGTTGAACCTTGGAGGCTCTATCTTGAATGTCTTTCTTTCGTTGATCTAGTTCATCATGACTTGTTTCCTCATAAGTTCTTTTCCTTGGATTAGAGGTTTGACCTTCTCTATCCTTATAAGGAAAATGTCTTCAAAGAATTCTGTTTCAGCAGATTCTAATATTGTATTAACACTTATGTCATCTACGTTAGACTTGTGAACTAAAAACCTATAGGCTGCACTATTCTTGGCAGGACCAAGATAAATGCAATCTATGGTTTTGGGTCCAAGTTTTGTCCTTTTAGGCAAAGAAACTTGAACTTTCGCCAAGCAACCCCACACTTTCATTCTTTTGAAGGTTGGTAACCTTCCTTTCCAAATTTCGTACGGGGATTTATTGCTCTTTTTGTGAGGGATCCTATTTAATATCATATTAGCCGTGAGGCAAGCCTCACCCCATAAGCTATGTGGCGCTCCCGATGTTATCAACATTGAGTTGATCATATTTTTCAATGTCCGGTTTTTCCGTTCGGCTACTCCATTCTGTTGAGGAGTATAAGGAGCAATTGTTTGATGTACAATACCATGATAGGAGCAAAATTCAGCAAAGTCATTTGACTCATATTCTCCTCCTCTATCGGATCTTAGGATTTTGATCCGTTTGTCAAGTTGGTTCTCAACTTCGGCTTTGTATGTCTTAAACATGTTTAAAGCATCGTGTTTGGTATTGATAAGATACACATAGCAAAATTTGCTGCAATCATCAATAAATGATATGTAATAGTTCTTCCCTCCACGTGTTGGAGTTGCTTTATAGTCACACAAGTCACTATGAATTAGACCAAGTACTTGATTATTTTTCTCAACGGATTTATATGGATGACTAGAGAATTTAGATTCTATGAAGATTTCACACTTTGTTTTCTTGTTCATTGAACAAGATGGTAACATGCCAAGTTTCGTCATTCTTTGTAAACAACGAAAATTGACATGTCCAAGTCGAGAATGCCATAAGGTAGAGGACTCAATCATGTACATGGAAGTCGAGCTAGAGCCCGTTGTTTTATTATCAATATTTACATTGTTATGTATAGAGCTTATCTTGAAGAGTCCCTCACTTAGGTAACCCTTCCCAACATACAATCCACCTTTAGTAATTACAAACTTGTCGGATTCAAACACAACCTTGAATCCCTTATTGCTTAACATAGGACCAGAAATTAAGTTCTTCCTAATGTCAGGCACATGAAGTACGTTTGTAAGAACAAGGTCCTTCCCGGAAGTGAGCTTTAGTATCACTTTCCCTTTTCCTTCTACCTTCGTTGTTGAAGCATTCCCCATAGACATTGGTTCTTCATCACTAACTTTCTGATAGGTTGCAAAGGAGCATTTGGAGTTGCAAATGTGTCTAGTGGCTCCGGTGTCAAGCCACCAATCCACCGGGTTGGTCACCAAATTTGCTTCTATCACTCCAACAAACTGTGTTTCAGAATCAGCCATATTTGCTTGGTGGGAAGGACCATCACCTCCACCACCGTTTCCACCACCATGATCTCTCTTGTGTCTACAATCTTTAGCCCTATGGTCGGGCTTTCCACACACCCAACAGCTTAGGATATGTGGTTTCTTGAAGTTCTTCCTTTGTGGGGCAAGAGAGTTCTTGAAGGATGGCTTCGGGGCAACACCTTTGCCCTTAAATTTCTGAAACTTTCCCTTTGATGTGCTTGCAGCCACTATGTTCGCATTGGGCTAAAGGGAATTTGCATTGGCCTTGTCGCTAATCCTGTTATCCTCCTCAACTCGGAGTTTAAGGACAAGTTGTTCAAAGCTCATACCATCAGTCAAATGTTTAAGATATAATTTGAAGTTCTTCCATGAATGGGGCAACTTCTCAATTATAGACCCAACCAGAAAGTTAGAGTTTAGTCCCATACCTTCCACTTCCAACTCGTGAGTGATGACTTGGAGTTCCTCGACTTGTTTGATGATTGACTTAGAGTCGGTAATCTTGTAGTGTAGGAATTTTCCTACCACAAATCGTTTGGAGCAAGAAACTTCGGTTTTGTATTTTCTCTCTAATGATTCCCAAATCTCCCTCGCGGTTTTAAAAGTCGAGTATATATCATAAAGGGAATCATCGAGAGCGTTGAGTATGTAATTTCTGCAATTATACTCGTTGCTTTCCCAAGTTTTCACCGCTTTCTCAAATTGTTGCGTTTGAGCGGCGGTCGGAACGTTTTGTCCAAGACTCACGGGCGGATTAGTAGGCTCGTCATCCGTTAACACGTTGGAGACATGAAGAGTTGTTAGATAAAACAACATCTTCTGTTGCCATCGTCTAAAATCCGTCCCCTTGAATTTTTCCGGCTTTTCCACACAAAATTCTGTTTAAGATTGTTAGAACCAATGATTAACCGAGAACAAATTCACAAATATATGTATATGTTTGTGTGCAAGATTACTACAACGAATCAACAAAATATAACGTATATATGTAATATGTATAGAACGAAATTCTTATCAAAACGTAAAGAACGACTAACTTGGAATCGACGTTTGCGTGATAATCAGATAGAGGCCTGCGAAGCAGTGTCCTTAAACAGAATTTCGCCCCTACTCGTGCGTAGTCCGAGCGTCCGTTTAGAGGATTCAACTATCTATTCGCGTTCTTGCACGAGAACGAGAATCTGTCGAGTTTCCTATATGTGTCCATGGATCGTATAGAGTGAAAACCAGAGAAAAAGGGATGATTGTGATGAATATTTTTCGTGTTCCAAAAACTGGAGAATGAAGGGTATTTATAGTTTGTGATTCCCAACCGAAACAAACTGCCAAAAAATCACCCAGAGTTCCGCGCGGATGCTGGCGCGGATTGACCCGAGCGGAGAATTGCGTCGGGCACTGTTCGTTTTTCAAACAGACTCTTGCGCCTACCGTGGCGCAGATGGAGTCGCGCCGTGAAACGCGCCGACCTCTGTTCCTCAAGCCTTCCAGAGTCTCGCGCCAACCTTGGCGCGGATGAAGTCGCGCCGTGATCCGCACCGACTGCTGTTTGCTTCTTCTATGACTCTCGACCCCATCGAGACCCAAGGCCCAAGGCCCAATCTTTGACATTTAATATATATATATATATATATATATATATATTTATGTCAAGGAGAGCTCGCCAAGAACACCACATTCCAAGCCCAAGCAATTAAATGATTCATTTAATGCTCTAAGGTTGGAGTTTATTAGGTGTTCTAATTATTGCCTTGGCTCCTATGTGGGACAAGGGTTCTAGTAAACTTTACAAATATCCAACATTTATATACGCTACAATTGTGATATCCTCAAAAAACTCTATGATGGTTGTGAACATAACTATGATACACTTTATGAATACTGTCATTGTGATATCCTCTGTAATGTGGTTTGTTGCACCACTATAAATGATCCAATTGCAAAAATTAATACGAAATGTAAGATCCCACATTGGTTGGGGAGGAGAACAAATGTTGCCTTATAAGAGGAACTTGATACCCCTCTGTTGGTGCAAGTGTACCCAGCTTTAAATATTGTGATATATTTTTGGTACACATAAAATCACATCTCCATATTTATTTTGATGATTACAAAACACACCGCATTATTTGTTATCTAATATTTTATCTGAGTGTGCAGATATTTAAATGATCTCGATAAATTTTTATCTGAAGAATCCAAGTCTGAAGAGTTTCGTCATTTTATTTTAAAATGATAAACACCCTAAAATATTTTATCACTTGGATATTTCGTATCTATATAAATATATTTGAATCAAATATATATATAATATTTTTTATATAAATCGCATGATATATATATATATGTTATTTTATTAAAATCAAATCTACTGCTACTGTTCATCATTAATTGCAAAGAGTCTCAGCCGAAAGTAACCCTGCGTTGCCATGCTCTCATTGGACAAAATTTCAGGCGGTATACCGCCAAGGTCCACGCGGTATACCGCGATACTATTCACCCATCATTTCTTCTGCATATGAAGCTTCTCTTGTCAGGAACTCTGTCAGGCGGTATACCGCCGTGTGCAACGCGGTATACCGCGGGTACAAGTACCGTTTGTTTTTTGCAGGGTTGACCTTCTCCTTGCAGTGTACTTTTTTCTGACGCAGGTATACCGCGATGGATTGCCGGTATACCGCGAAAGCTTCTGCCCTGTTGCTCATCCAGTATAAATATCATGCAACCACCAGCCTTCAATGCTACACCAACTTCAGCAATAAATTCTCCCTCAGCATTTGATTATTATTCTGCTGCCTTCTTACTCACACTAAATCACTTAAACTGATAAAATTAATTTTTGAGTAAGAAATCTTGAGTTGATAGCAGATTAAAATCTCTCGATTAGTTGAATCAGCAACACAACTCAAGTGATCAAACTCTCTAAAAATATCCAAGTGATAAACCTTATTCAAGAGTGATTATTCATATTAAAATTATACCCTCTTGTAAGTGTTTGAATAAGAGTGAGTGATCCACATTAATCTCTCAAAGTAGAGTGATTCGCGTTTATTGTATTAAGGTTTGTGTTTCTACCGTAAAGAACACGTTTCGTATTGGATCTCCGAGAAGTGTTATTTTCTCGAGGTGGACTAGCCAACTTTGTGTTTGGTGAACCACTTTAAAAATATCGTTGTCAAGTATTCTCTTTCCCTTATCTATTTACATTTCCGCTGTGCATTTAAATTATATCTGTTTATATAATTGTTGTATATTTATTTGTTTATTCTCTGCTTTATTTTTACTGTATTGTTTGTACTGTATTTTTTGTAAAAGAATTTTTTTTTTGAAAGTAAAAGATTTAAAATACAACCTTACCCCCCCCTAGGTTGTCCAACAATTGGTATCAGAGCAGGTCTTTCAAAAATATTCTGCATAAATTTCTCTTATTCTTCTAAATGGCTCAACAAACTAATATCGTGTTTTCAAAACCTCCTTTGATAGATACTGAAAAGTTTGGCATTTGGGCCGAGCTATTTGAATGTCACGTGCGTGGCAAAAATCAAAAGATTTGGAATATTATAGAAAAAGGGAATTTTAAACCCACCATTGTGAAAGATGATGTTTATATTGATAAACCTATAGATGAATGGACTACTTCTGATGAAACTCATTTTTGTTTAAACTTTGAAGCTAAGAATATATTATATGCTGCTTTAACAACTGATGAAATTGAAAGAGTATATACATATAAAACTGCAAATCAAATATGGGAAAGTTTAAATAATACTCATCGTGGAAACACGGAAGTTAAATCTAGTAAAGTAAATATTTTAGTTCACGATTATGAACTGTTCGAAATGAAACAAGATGAGTCAATTGACTCAATGTTTAAAAGATTTAACCTTATTGTGACTACTTTGAAAGGTTTGGATCGCACTTATCCTAACGAGGACTATATAAGGAAAATCCTACGAGCCCTTCCTTCGGAGTGGATGCAAAAGATAACATCTTTAGAAGACTCCCGTGACCTTTCCATAATGAAGATAGATGACTTGATCGGTAATCTTAAAGTGCATGAAATTGCACTTAAAAGAAACAAAGATCGGGAGCAAGTTAAAAAGAAGTCAATCGCTCTCAATGTCTCAACACCAAAAGTTGAGAAGAAAAAGGAGAAAGCTAGCTCCTCGAAAGATCCATCCGAAACTCTCGATGAAGTCGCCATGTTGGTAAGAAACTTTTCCAAATTTCTTAATAATAATAATAAATTTTCTAACAATGGCAGATTTCAAAGAAACGGTAACTACCGTCGTGGTGGTGAAAATCGAAGTCGTAAGTTCCATAAACGAGACGAAAAAGTTAAGAAAAATGGCGACTCGAGTGAAGACGATAAAGCTAAGCCAAAGAGAGGCTTTTGCTACTCATGTGGTGACAAAGACCACTACGCCAATGAATGTCCGAAAAAGAACAAGTTCCAAAAGAAGAAGGAGAAAGCCTTCATTGGAGGCGCGTGGAGCGAGAGTGAAGAAGAAGATGACTATCAAGCCATTTGTCTTATGGCCGAAAGCGACGACGAGGTAAAATCTTCTTACTCGGATTACGATAGTGATTATGAAAGTGATAATGAAAATAATCTTGAAGAATTATATGAATCTTTTCATAAAATGGCCGCTCTTGCAAATCGTTACCAAGATGAGAATGCTATGTTAAAAGAAACTGTAAATGCATGTAAAAAGGAAATAAAAAATGTTAAACAAAAATCTGAAAATGATATGGATATAATTGCTAAATTAGAAACTAAATTAGGAGAAAAAGATTTTTGTAAATCTTGTGATGCTTTAAATAAAGAAATTGCATGCTTAAATAAAAAATCACATGAAAATATTATTTGTACAAAATGTGATATTCTTGAGAATGAGATTACATGTTTAAAGGCTAAATGTGCTTCATATGAAAAAGATAACATGTTAGCTAAAGCCTTTGAAAGTAGTAATAAAAAGGTACTTAACATGCTTAATATGCCTAACCGTATAAAATGTAGAAAAGGCATTGGTTCCAATACTTGTGTTGATAAATGTTCATGTAAACCCATCAAAAGATTTTATGAATCACCTAAAGTAAATACAAGAAATCAATATGTGCAAAAACCTCCGTATGTGCATAAAATAAATAATGTAAATTATAATACGAGAAAACCGTATGCTCGCATGTACCATGACAAATATTCTAAACCTAATAATAATGCAAATGTAAATGCTTGTTTTTATGTGTATGATAAATATAATCGCAAAATTAAAATGGTAAATAAATGGATTCCAAAAGGAATGTTTAGTAATGATAATCCCGGTGGTATGCGTTTATGGTTTTAAATGTGTTATGTATATATGTTATATATATATATAGTTTAAATATAATTTGTTGTATATATTATATATATAAGTAATATATATTACTATGTACTGTTTGTTGATATATATATATACGTATTACATATATATATATTTATGGTGTTTGTTTAATATGTTATATATATATTTGTGTTTAATGTATTATATATTAAAGTTGTTTAATATATTATATATTTTTTTTGTCTTACTTGATATGTGTTATATATATATATTAATATGGTTTGATGTATTATATATTGTGTAATGTATTATATATATATATATATTCTGTTTGACTTTATATATATGCATGTTGGTTGTCTTGGAACTAATTATCAAGGACCCACGAGAAATGGGGACCATAAAAGTTACAACTTCATTATTGTAGATTGACCTCGATATGGACTGGATACTCGATAGTGGGTGCACGCGTCACATGACCGGAAACAATAATCTCTTTTCATCATATAAGTCATGTGATGGTGGTCAGGTAATTTTTGGAGGAAACTCCAAAGGAAATATAATTGGTAGAGGTACAGTCTCTTGCAATAATGTTCAATTTCTTAATGTTAATCATGTTGATAATTTACATTTTAATTTGTTAAGTGTTCGCCAATTGTGTAAAAATAATACAACTGTTGTCTTCGAAGAAGATTCTTGTAAAATCATAAAAAATGGCAAAGTTCTTTTAAATGGTTTTGTAAAAGGAAATTTATATATTTGTAAAACTGTTGTATCTAAAAATGTATGCTTATCTTCTATTAATGATGTTTCTACTTTATGGCATAGGCGTTTAGGTCACGCTAATCTAAGATTAATGCAAAACTTAAAAAATAAGGAGCTTGTGAGTGACCTGCCAAAATTAAAGTTTGATAATCATTTTTGTGATGCTTGTCGTGTCGGCAAACAACATCACGTTTCTCATAAATCAAAAAATGTTATTTCTACTCAAAGAGTTTTAGAACTTTTACATATGGATCTTTTTGGCCCGATGGCTATTCAAAGTTTTGGAGGAAATTTTTATACTTTGGTTATTGTGGATGATTATTCCCGTTATACTTGGACTTTATTTTTGAGACATAAAAATGAGGCTTTTGAAAAGTTTAAAATTTTGGGAAAACGAATTCAAAACCAACAAGGTTGTACGATTGTTTCCATACGTACGGACCATGGACGAGAATTCGATAATGATGTACAATTTGGTGCCTTTTGTGATAAACATGGTATAACTCATAACTTTTCGGCTCCTCGAACTCCTCAGTCAAACGGGGTTGTTGAAAGGAAAAATCGAACGTTGCAAGAAATGAGTAGAACTATGCTAAACGAACATCAAGTTCCCCAAAAGTTTTGGTGTGATGCCGTTGCTACCGCGACCTATGTGCTTAACCGTGTCCTAATTAGAGGTATCCTAAATAAGACACCCTATGAACTTTACCGAGGTAGAAAACCTTCCCTAGCTCACCTAAAAGTTTTTGGTTGTAAATGTTTCATTTTAAACACCAAATCCTACTTAACCAAATTTGACCCTAAAGCCTATGAAGGAGTGTTCCTAGGTTACTCTTGGAATAGCAAAGCCTATAGAATCCTAAATAAGGAGACCATGGTAGTAGAAGAATCCTTAAATGTTAGCTTTGACGAGAGTCCTCCCAAACCTAGTGCACCCTTAGCAAATGACAATATCCGTGAAGGAGACGTCTTAGCACAACAACTTAGCAACTTGGATTTAAGTACCCAACCTTCCACAAATAATATTGAATCTAGTGATGCCCCTCCGTGCTTTATTCCACAAGGTATAGATGATCCTAACCTTAGAACCGCTCGAGGCCATCCCGTAGATCAAATTATAGGTGACCTAAACCAAAGGACAACTAGATCACAAATCCATACCCATTGTGCTTTCCATGCCTTTATCTCAACCATAGAACCTAAAACCATAGATGAAGCTTTAGGTGATGAGGATTGGATTATGGCCATGCAAGAAGAGTTAAACCAATTTTCTAGGAATGATGTGTGGGACTTAGTGCCTAGCCCTAGTAGTCAAACCATTATTGGCACAAGATTGGTCTTCCGAAATAAGGTAGACGAGAACGGTGGAGTCACACGAAACAAGGCACGTTTAGTTGCCAAGGGGTACAGTCAACAAGAAGGTATAGATTATGACGAAACCTTTGCACCGGTTGCAAGGTTGGAGTCTATTCGAATGCTTCTCGCTTTTGCAAATGCTAAAGATTTTAAGTTATTTCAAATGGATGTTAAAAGTGCTTTCTTAAATGGTATTATAAATGAGGAGGTATACGTTTCTCAACCTCCCGGTTTTGAAAGTTTTGAAAACCCGACACATGTTTATAAATTAAAAAAGGCGCTTTATGGTTTAAAGCAGGCTCCGCGTGCTTGGTATGATAGATTAAAAACCTTTTTAATTTCTAGTGGCTATATTATGGGTAAAATTGATAATACTTTATTTGTGAAATATGTTCAAAATGATATTGTGGTTGTGCAAGTATATGTTGATGATATTATTTTTGGTTCCACTAATGAAAAATTGTGTAATGAATTTTCTGCGAAAATGACTAGCGAATTTGAAATGAGCATGATGGGAGAGTTAAAATACTTCTTAGGATTGCAAATAAAACAATGTGAAACTGGTATTTTTATTAGTCAATCTAAATATTGTAAAGATATGTTGAAAAAGTTTAACTTTGAAAATGTCAAACCCGTTGAAACTCCAATGACCACAAATTTGCAATTATCTCGTGACGAGGAGGGAAACGATTTTAATGAAAAGATTTATCGTGGTATGATTGGTAGCTTGTTATATTTAACTGCTAGTAGACCTGATATTATGTTTAGTGTATGTTTATGTGCTCGCTTTCAATCTTCACCTAAACAAACTCACTATGAAGCTGTCAAGCGTATTTTTCGATATTTACGAGGTACTACTAATCTTGGCTTATGGTACGCAAAGAAACCCGAGTTAGAAGTAACGTGTTTCGCCGATTCCGATCTTGGTGGATCTATTGTTGACCGAAAGAGTACTAGTGGGGTATGTGCCTTTATAGGTCTCTCACTTGTGTCTTGGTTCTCTAAGAAACAACAATCCGTAGCTTTGTCTACAACCGAAGCGGAATATGTAGCCGCCGCAAGAGCATGTGCTCAAGTCCTTTGGATGAAACACACACTTACCGATTTTGAGGTACATCTAACCAAAATTCCAATTATGTGTGATAACTCAAGTGCTATAAACTTAAGCAAAAATCCCGTTTTACACTCTCGTACAAAACATATTGAATTGAGACATCATTTTTTACGAGATAATGTTCAAAAAGGCAAAATCGTGCTTGAAAAGGTTGATTCGGAAGATAATTTGGCCGATATTTTCACTAAAGCTCTAAACAAGAAGGCGTTCTTTAAATTAAGACTTGGTTTAGGCATGCTTGAGTATAACCCTTGATAAATACTAACTCTCAAATATTTCATATTTTGAGGGGGAGCATCTTTCGAGGGGGAGCATAAGCGACTTTCTTAAACCCTTTTTGCTTCGACAAAAGGGGGAGAGAAACCGAGTATGCTCTCGTGTTTAGCGTTGTGTTTGTCATCATCAAAAAGGGGGAGATTGTTGGTGCAAGTGTACCCAGCTTTAAATATTGTGATATATTTTTGGTACACATAAAATCACATCTCCATATTTATTTTGATGATTACAAAACACACCGCATTATTTGTTATCTAATATTTTATCTGAGTGTGCAGATATTTAAATGATCTCGATAAATTTTTATCTGAAGAATCCAAGTCTGAAGAGTTTCGTCATTTTATTTTAAAATGATAAACACCCTAAAATATTTTATCACTTGGATATTTCGTATCTATATAAATATATTTGAATCAAATATATATATAATATTTTTTATATAAATCGCATGATATATATATATATATATGTTATTTTATTAAAATCAAATCTACTGCTACTGTTCATCATTAATTGCAAAGAGTCTCAGCCGAAAGTAACCCTGCGTTGCCATGCTCTCATTGGACAAAATTTCAGGCGGTATACCGCCAAGGTCCACGCGGTATACCGCGATACTATTCACCCATCATTTCTTCTGCATATGAAGCTTCTCTTGTCAGGAACTCTGTCAGGCGGTATACCGCCGTGTGCAACGCGGTATACCGCGGGTACAAGTACCGTTTGTTTTTTGCAGGGTTGACCTTCTCCTTGCAGTGTACTTTTTTCTGACGCAGGTATACCGCGATGGATTGCCGGTATACCGCGAAAGCTTCTGCCCTGTTGCTCATCCAGTATAAATATCATGCAACCACCAGCCTTCAATGCTACACCAACTTCAGCAATAAATTCTCCCTCAGCATTTGATTATTATTCTGCTGCCTTCTTACTCACACTAAATCACTTAAACTGATAAAATTAATTTTTGAGTAAGAAATCTTGAGTTGATAGCAGATTAAAATCTCTCGATTAGTTGAATCAGCAACACAACTCAAGTGATCAAACTCTCTAAAAATATCCAAGTGATAAACCTTATTCAAGAGTGATTATTCATATTAAAATTATACCCTCTTGTAAGTGTTTGAATAAGAGTGAGTGATCCACATTAATCTCTCAAAGTAGAGTGATTCGCGTTTATTGTATTAAGGTTTGTGTTTCTACCGTAAAGAACACGTTTCGTATTGGATCTCCGAGAAGTGTTATTTTCTCGAGGTGGACTAGCCAACTTTGTGTTTGGTGAACCACTTTAAAAATATCGTTGTCAAGTATTCTCTTTCCCTTATCTATTTACATTTCCGCTGTGCATTTAAATTATATCTGTTTATATAATTGTTGTATATTTATTTGTTTATTCTCTGCTTTATTTTTACTGTATTGTTTGTACTGTATTTTTTGTAAAAGAATTTTTTTTTTTGAAAGTAAAAGATTTAAAATACAACCTTACCCCCCCCCCTAGGTTGTCCAACACCCTCTATCGCACGCGTTTTAAATCCGTGAGTCCAGGTGTGGACAAAGCGGACAATATCTGGTACGGTTGGCTTGGGATGTTACAGATGGTATCAGAGCCGACAACCGGACTATTGTACCAGCGAGGACGCTGGGCTCCCATGGGGGGTGGATTGTAAGATCCCACATTGGTTGGGGAGGGGAACAAAGGTTGCCTTATAAGAGAAACTTGATACCTCCTCTATCAGACGCGTTTTAAAACTGTCAGTCCGGGTGTGTGGACAAAGCGGACAATATCTGGTACGGTTGGTCTGGGATGTTACACGAAACAAACCTGGTTGAGCCGGTTTTGTTACCAAATTGGCCTTAAAAGTAGAAGCTCGATTCTGGTTGGCCTTTTCAACAGTAGCCATGAATTTATTAAATTGAGCCTCTGTCATACAAAGTGGTCGCCCTCTCTCTGTTCCATTACGTCGTTATTTCGTACAACCATGAATGCAGCTCCTCCAATCTCGCTGGAGTTATGAACCGTGGAGATAGACCGTTGCTTTTCCTCTTGAGAGACAACACCATATGCCTTTCGCACAGTAGGCAAAGGGCTCATCAACAAAATCTGCCCTCTAATTGCATTGAACGTCTCGTTTAAACCCATTAAGAATTGCATCAGCTTCTGTTGATCTGGTACCACAGTAGAATAAGAGGCTAGTTCATCCCACAATCCTTTCAACCTAGTGTAATAGGTTGAGATTGACATTTGCTTGCTCTTGGCGTAGTGATGCAATATCTTGTTGAATCTCAACTGTAGTTGAAGAATTCTTGACAAACTTTTGAAAAAGCTACACCAGATCGCTGTTAAGTTGAATATGGCGGAAAACAACGAAATTCTAATTTTACATTGTTGTTCGTTTATTTCTGTATGCAAAGACCATATACATTGCAATAAGTTTTATGAAACATGAATTTCAATGGTTCTACTGCATATACTCATCCAAAATATAAACATGTTATGCATTGCTAATAAGTCTGTGCACCTTCTGTGTATGCATAACTGAAGATGTTTATGAGGTATGTGAACCTACTCTTAAAACCTGCTTTAAACAGTATGGTTTAAATGGTGACACTGAGTTCCATGTAAATGAATAGAAGTTTGTTTATTGACAGTCTGAGTTCCATATATATATCATATGACATGGGCATATATATATATATATATATATATATATATGCATTTTGTTGGAGTGCATTACCTACATGCACATATATGATATATAAGCATATGTGCATATGACTTCAACCATGTCTATAAAGAACTTCATATAAATGTTCAATACTGCAGTTTTATATCTTGGGCACCTACTATTTCATAAAAATGTTAAATGGGTGAGTTTTATAAATTTAAATGGTAATAACCTTGGTTAACTTTCATAAAAGTAATATGAAAATAAATTAACCTTAAAAAGCAATGCATCAAGAGTTTGTACATGAAAATAAATTAACCTTAAAAAGCAATGCATCAAGACTTTGTTGTCCGTGATCCCAGCTTTGGACAACAGGTCTGAGATGTACTTGGCTTGGCAGAGATAGATGCCAGAATTGTCTGATAGAACTTCAAGACCAAGGAAGTAGTGTAGCTTACCAAGATCTTTCATCTCAAAGCAAGAGCTGAGAGACCTTTTGAGGTGGTTGATACCTGTAGAGTCGCTGCCGGTAATGATCATATCATCAACGTACAATAGGAGTAGGATAGTACCGGCTGCAGTAGTCCGAGTAAACAAGCCAGAATCATAATTACTCGGAGAGAAACCCAAGGAGATAACCGTATTGCTGAATTTTTCAAACCAAGCACGAGGAGCTTGTTTGAGTCCATAGAGGGCTTTTCGAAGTCGACAGACATTACCTTGACGAGAGGTCACACCTGGGGGTAGTCGCATGTAGACTTCCTCTTCGAGATCACCATTTAGGAAGGCATTTTTTAACATCCATCTGATAAAGTGGCCATCTTTTGGTGGCGGCAATGGCGAGAAGACTACGAACAGAGGTGACCCGAGCCACAGGAGCGAACGTTTCCTCATAGTCGATGCCATATTCTTGGTTGAAGCCTTTTGCCACAAGGCGTGCTTTGTATCGATCAATGGATCCATATGACTTGGTTTTGATCTTGAAAACCCATTTGCAACCAATGGGTGACTTGCCAGGTGGGAGAGGAACAAACTCCCATGTATTAGCCTTGTCAAGTGCATGAAGTTCCTCAGTCATAGCTTGCTGCCAAACAGGGTTAGAAGCATCTTCCTTGTAGGAAGTGGGTTCATGATTGGACAACAAGGTGGCATACACATGATAATCACGAAGGTGAGAAGGAACTTGTCTTACCCGATCGGAGCGTCGTACGTCATCCTGTGGTTGAGAGGAGCTAGGATCCATAGACTCAGCAGATGGCTCAGAAGTAGGCGTTGGAGGTGATGCGGATGATTGAGTATAGTCAGATGGCACAGATGGGCCAGGTGAGGGTTCAGATGTAACAGGTGAAGGTTCAGATGAGGCAGATGTAGGTGCAGATGGAGAAGAGGCTGACGTGGGTGGGACAGGCGGTGAGGGGAGTATGGGATCTAATTGGAGCGAGTCCAAAGAGATAGACGTGTCTGTGAAGAAAGGAGTCGAAGGAGCGATTGGGTCTTGAAATTTAGATACCGTAGAGAAGGGAAGATGTTCCCAGAAGGTGACATGACGGGATATACGCAGTCGTTTAGAGACCAGGTCCCAACAACGATAACCTTTATGTTCAATTCCATAGCCAAGGAAACAACATAATCTGGAACGAGGTTCAAGTTTGGTGTGTTCATGAGGTTGTAGCTGAACAAAACAAGCACAACCCCACACTTTGAGGAGTTCATATGGAGGTGATACTCCATAGAGAACTTCATATGGAGACTTTTGATTTAAAATGGGAGTGGGGTGTCGATTGATGGTATAGACAGCCGTGAAGGCTGCTTCACCCCAAAAGCGTTCAGGACACTTGGCTGAGATCAACAGAGTACGGACAGTATCAAGAATGTGTCGGTGTTTGCGTTCGGCACGTCCATTTTGTGCAGAAGTGCCGGGACAGGAGTACTGAGAAAGTGTACCATGAGATTGAAGAAAAGAGAGGAGAGATGATTCTTTGTATTCCATAGCGTTATCTGCCCGAAGAACCTTTATGGGCTTGGAAAACTGGGTTAGAATCATACGAGCAAAGGTAATATAAACTTTTGGTAGTTCTGAGCGGTTTTTCATGAGATAAATCCATGTAAAACGGGTGTGATCATCAATAAAAACAACAAAATATCGAGCACCACCCATAGATGGGTGTGGTGCTGGTCCCCATACATCAGAATGAATAAGATCAAAAGGAAACGCAGATTTGAATTCATTAACTTGAAAAGGTAAAGCATGATGTTTGCCAAGTTGACAAGATAAACAAGAAACATTTTCAGAGGAAGTGTTCCCTAGCAATCCTGAACTAGCTAACACTTTTATTCTAGCTAACGATAAATGGCCTAGGCGAGCATGCCATAGTTCAAAAGACGGAGTACTGGAAACAGAAGCAGCAAAATTGGATGAAGACAGGGGAATGCGAAGGTAGACCACTTCAACCATCCGACCAACTTTACGGCCTACTCCAAGGATATGCTTGGTCTTTGGATCCTGCACAACACAACCAGAAGGGTGAAATAAAACGATTAGACCGGCTTCCATAAGCTGAGTGATTGAAATCAGACTCAGAGATAGGTTAGGTATATGCAGCACATCAGATAATTGAATGTTGGGGGTAGATACAGTTCCACTGAATGATACAGGTAAACGAGTATCATCAGCAGTACGAACCGATGAGAACATACTGGAAGGTTGCTTAGAGACAAACCCTTCGGCCTTAGGTGTCATGTGATTGCAACATCCAGAGTCAAAAAGCCAAGGATTACCTGATGCCGAGGTAGTGCTTTGAGAGATCATACCCATAGAACCTGTCATGAGTTGCTCCATAATTTCTTGATTGCGACGCATGAGCTCCATAAGATCAGGTGTGGAGTTGTTGTTATGTTGTGCCTGAACTGCTGGTGATGTGGAATCTGGAGTGATTGAGCCAGCAACTGATTGAGTTCTGAACTGTTGCTTTTGGTTACCCGAGTTCCTTGGGTGTTTCAGACAGTCAGACCCATAGTGTCTTGGATGTGTCACCTTACACCAACGACATCGACGAACAGGACAGTCGAGAAGAAGATGAGATGTGGAGTGACAGAACGTGCACTCATTAGTATTACCCTTCCCTGTAGATTTAGACTGATCGTTGTGGTTCCATTTATCTTTCGGCTTTCCAGAGTGTGAAGTATAGAGTACAACGTCTGAAGGTAGAGGAAAACGCTGTTGAAGTCGAGTCTCTTCACTTAGCAGCTCCGTAATGGCTTCTTCAAGAGTAGGCAAAGGGTGCCTATGAAGTAACGAGGCTCGAACATTCTCAAAACGATCAGTAAGCCCCATCAGTATGGTAATCAAATGTAGTTGGCTGAAATAGGCTGTGAATTTCTGAGCTGTTTCATCGAAAATTTGGGGTGCACCTAAGTTCAAGTGGTCTCTAAGAGCTTGCATCTCAGAAATGTATGAGTTGATGGACTGATCAGGAAGTTGTCTTTTGTTCTGGAAGGTAGTCCATAACTGATATTGATGAGAGAGGCCGGTAGAGGTGTACCTGTTTGCGAGAAAATCCCACAATCCTTTGGCTGTCGTATAACCAAGGAATTGTTGATTTATCTCAGTAGTTGTAGAGGCATTGATGAACCCAAGAATGCGAGCATTTGCGATATCCCAATCATTCATACGCTTTGCAAAGTCAATTGCACTTTCTTTTTCTTCTTGAACAGGAGTGGTAGATGTACCAGTGACATAGGTATAGAGTCCATGAGATTTGAGGAGGATGGACATGTGATGATGCCACAGGACATAATTGTTCCCATTGAGAACGACTGAGATGGGATTATAGTGATTTGGGTTGAGAGCCATTTGATTTTAGTACTGGAATTTTGGAGATTACCGGGATTTTGAAGAGTACCGGGAGAGTACCGGAATTTTGAAGAGTACCGGGAGAGGACCATCCACACACCTGCAAGACCATACTCATTTCTAAAGTGTCACATCAGCTTTGCAATAACACATTCTACACACATGCAAGACCAAACTCTTTTCTAAACTAATAAATTATAATATAAATAATATAGATTTAATAAACATATTAGTATTTAATGTTTAAATAAACAACAAACAAATTAATTAAATTAATAAATGATTTTGTTTAATATATTATATTGGTTGAAATACCTTGCTAATTGTGCAAGATATTGGTACTCTTGCAAGGCCTTACAAGACACATGGCATGTCATGTCATCTTGCAAGAGCTCTTGCAAGACGCGTGTGGATGCTTTTAACATGAAAAATATAGCATACCATCACAACGAGTAACAGGGGGAGTCTGGATGTTACAAGCACCGGGTAGCGCCAAAGCCAAAGTTTGGTTGATGTTCAAACCCATCGGTGAGCCACCACCATTGCCTGTGAACGGGCACAGACATTGTGGTTGTGACTGAACCACTTTGGCTAACTGCGAGCAACAAGTGGTTGATGGGTTCGATGAATTTCCGGAGACATAGTTAAGACATGGGCTCAAGCTCACTAGAGCAGTGGTGCACCCTGATTGAGCCATAACAACGCCCCATAACAAGACCATGACTAAACCAAATACCTCAAATCTTTTTGCATCCATTGTTTCTTTTTTCTTTTTTTTGGGTATTTGGCTTGAATTCAATTCAAAGATTTTGAAGTGAATTTATATGATAAATTGGTAACATGGAAAATATAAAAAAATATGTCCTTGAAGGATTTTGGTGACCTACTTTTGTTATTTAGAATAAAATAAATATTTGTAATTTAAAATAATTGATAATAATATTTTTTAATGTTTTAATTAATAGGTTAATTGCAGATTGATGATATTTGTTATTAATTTATTTTGAATAAACCGATAACCTTGATTTTGACTTTTCATATTGTTTTTTTTACATACAAGTAATAATAGTTAACCACAAGGGTTGTGGCGTACTGGTTAAGGTCTTGGGGGATGCGGTAGAATATCTCATCTGTCCAAGGTTTTAATCCAGACGTACACAACAATTGTGGCCACTGAGGTTTAATCAGGGCTGATGTATTATTTTTACATACAAGTAATAATAGTTTTAAGGAGTAACATTGAGCCTCATGTTTCATCCCCAAATATATAGTTAAATATCTAAAATATAGTTTAAATATCTATCACTGATTTTAGGATAACAAAATATATAAATCCCTTATTAACCGGTGACCGTACATTTATGTTGGTTTCTAGCAGCAAACCCACAAATCCTCCATGTTTTTAGGACTATCATGAGCTCCAAACGAACCATCGTATAAATAATACAAACTAATATCCAAATTAATCCAATCCGAAGCACATAATCAAGAATGGCATCTAAGAAAACTGTAGCAACGATACTTGTGATGTGCATTGTCATCTTGGCAGTCGCGCATGCCGAAGATGATTTTGAAGACAAGCCCATGTCGAATAGTGCCCTTGCACCACAAAAGCCTGACCCACCCAAGGACAAATGCTACGTCGATTGCGAGAAGCATTGCATAGCTGAAGGCTATGCCGGTTCGTTTTGCACGTTGAAGTGTGAGAATTCATGTCGCCAAACCTACATATTACATGGTTCGATTAATTCTCTTTTCAATTATATATATATATATATATATAGGACGATAATCAAATGAGAACCATAAATAGGTTACAAACTCGTGAGAACCAATGTAAAGTTTTTTGTTTACATGATTTTTTTTCATCAAAACCTATGATTTAAGATATTGTTACACATATGTTCGTGTTCACCTTATGATAAGTTTACATGTGAAAAACGAATTTTGTTTCACCTAGTGAAATGAAAAATACTCGTAAAAAATATTCACATGGTGAAACAAATCCATGTGAAACTATCATATTATGAAACACATATATTTGAAGTAAAATATAATAAATCCTAGCATTTGATGAAAAAATTTAATGTAAAAAAATATTTTTTATATTAGTTCTCACGGTTTATAACATATTTGTGGTTCTCACATTATTTTTATATATATATATAGGACGGTAATCAAATGAGAACTGTAAAAAGGTTGAGAACCGTGAAAACCGATCTAAACCATTAATTGATTGAATTTATTATGAGTTAGATCGGTTCTCACGGTTCTCAATCTTTTAATTATAACCATGTGATCAAAATTTTAATTATAACCATTGGATCAAAACCAAATTACGGCTTGAATTGGTTCTCACGATTCTCGGTCTTTTTCTGGTTCTCACATGATTTAACCCCTATATATATATATATATACGACGCACATCTGCCTTTGTAATTCTTTTAACAATTCTACTCATTTATTTTCATATTATTTGATATTTGCAGGTAGACGTATGAGTAGATGATGCACCTAACCTTAAAGACGTTCAAGATCCCGAGTACATGTGTATATTAATTGTTCTTATATGGATAAAGCTTTCATTTTTATCCGTTTAATTTCATCAAACGTAAATATAATTTTCCAAATTATAATAAATAATGTTTTTATCACTTCTTTTTCTTTAATTTTTTTTTTATTGTATATAATTTTTTTCAATAAGATTATTTATCGATGATGATAAATTATTACACCGAATAATTCTTAACAAGAAAAATGATCATAGCTTCCTCAAAGTAATATTTTTTTAAACTCAGAATTTATATTACTAGATTAGTGAATAATAAACGTTTATTTTTATTTAAATTTTATAGCATGTTCAAGTCGGTTGGGTCAAAATAAATTTCTAGAACTGTTGAGCATCTCCAACAAATATGTTATAATTTTTCTATAATAGAGTATGAGGCTGTTTGGCAGTTGCTGAATGGTTTGATGCAGGATGATTAAGTGGTCCGAATGATTAAAAGACTCTTATGATATAGTGTAAAATGAAATATGGCTGTTTGGTAATTGTTAAGAATGGAATTAGGTCTCTGAATGATTAAGGTAGGCCCAAGATACAAAATCTTTCAGAGGGTTTTTGAACCATTAAGAGAAAATTTTGTGTTTGCCAAACAAGATTTACCTCTTAATGATTCAGAGGTTGCCTCTTAATGGAACTATTGAGAGGTAAACAAACAACCCCTATGAAAACTCAAAATATCTAAAAAAATTGCACTCCATCTCCAACAGCTACTCTATTTTAGTAATCCAAACATTAATTATATTAATAAAATATTTAATACATTTAATAAAATATTGTTTTTCTTTCATACACATTTATTTCAATGCCTTTTATAGATGAAAAGTTTAAAATATTATTTCTCTTTCCTCTTTTATTTCATTTTAGCATACAAGAAATTTTCTCTAAATTTGGAGATTTCTATTCTCTCTCTCATCTTTTCTCTATTTTAACATACAAGATAACATAGCTGTTGGAGCAAAAAACTATTAATTTTTTTTTCTATTTTAGCATAGTTGTTGGAGATGACCTTGAATTTTTTTCAAAACAGATCAAATAGGATTGAGTCAAACATATTGTCCTTTATGTTTCTCATCTTTATTTAATAAATTAGTTACTTTCATTAAATATGATTATACAAGTATTTGAAAATTAAGAAAAAGTTTCTAAAAAGACAATATAATATTTTTAAAAGTAGTAAATAGATCATAAATAATAATAAAAAATTAATAAAAGATGACTAAATTTCGTGTTATTTATACAAAACTTTAGAAAGTTGGTTTCAGAAAACGATAAAACGAATATATTTCATTTCAATTTCAATGTTAATTTGTTTAAATGAAACCTAATAAAATTCTAAGATATTTTATCATCTTTAATTCAAATTTTAGGGCCGTTTATAAAACGTTTATCCGGGTAAGTGATTACCAAGTCATATTAGCTTACCGGATGAATATGAAAAGAACCAAGAGTTTTACCCGGTAAGAGCAGAAGCAAGGACCGAGCGTCAAAAGCAAGGACCGAGAGTCTTACTCGGTTAAGTGAGTGCGACGACTCTTCCCACGGTTAACGCTTACCGGCTAAATTGTAACATACGATGCCATTTTGGTGGACTAAAATCTTACCCATGAAGTAGTTGGTAGTGTTGAATTTTACCGATACGCACTTACCTGGGTAAGTGATTAGATAAACGACCCCTAAGTTCATAACTTAAAATTTGTTACTCTACGAAACAAGAATTTGTACAAATATTACATTAATCTTAATTATCATTGCTTCGCTTGCCCCTCCCAAGTCGTTGTCCACGAAATGGTTACCGGGTAAGCGTTTAATAATATTATTTACAACACCGATTGAACATGAAAATGACCAATTAAAATTTAAGCATAACAAAGACTGAAAGTCTTACCTAGTAACTGAGAAAAAATACTCTTACCGGATAAGCGCTTACGATATCACTTACCAAAGCAATTGAGCATGAAAAAGACCGATTAAAATGTTACGTTACTCGATAAGAGACGTAATAAAGACTGAGAGTCTTACTTACTAAATAAAGAAATAATTGTTATCCATAAAACGTTTAACAAATTTAAAACACTTACTAACAATCTATTTTCATGACCGAAAATGTTATATAATATAGAGTAAATTACGTTTTTCGTCCCTATGGTTTGTTAAGATTTGCGGATTTCGTCTCTATAGTTTAAAATTTTCAGTCTTCGTCCCTAAGGTTTGCAATTCATTTATATTTTCGTTCTTGAGACAGAAACACTACTTTTAAGTATAAATGATTAAAATGAAAATAAATTGTAAACCATACAGCCACGTGACCACCATCTTCCCCTCACGTGACCACCCCGTCAGATGAACTTAAAAGAAACAAATCCTACGTGGCAAAAACCATCCTTGCTGGCATCTTCCTCTTGACACGTATGAACCCATTTCGACACTCGTCTTCATTCAACCTCAAAAACTCATCAATCACTCGACACCTCATATCATCATCTCTTACACGTACTTCATATCATACATACATACATACATCTATATATATATATAGACGTGGGTAATGGTTATCCGGCGAAAAAATCAATCAATCAAACTTCACCGGGAAAAATGGCGGTCGGAGCAAAAATCTGTCTACTTTTCTTGTTTTATGCGGCGGCGTTGGCCGTAACCCTAAGTGAAAGAAACGCTGACGTCATCGTGTGCCAGCTCAAGTGCGAAAAGCTGCCGGGAGATGAACAGTTGTCGTGCAAGCAGACGTGCGAAGAGTACCATGATTCGGAGGAGAGAGGTCGGCATGGTGGCGGCAGCGGCAGCGGGCTGAGGTGGAAGGCGGGGAGAAACGATGGCGGTCTTGGTAAGGGAGGACAACAGTTGAACAATCCTTACGTGTTCGAAGATCGGCACTTTACGACGAGGCTTGAATCGCAGCTCGGGAATGTTAGGGTTCTTCAGAAGTTTACGGATCGATCGGCGGAGCTTTTTCGCGGGATTGAGGAATATCGAGTTGGGTTTCTTGAAGCAGAGCCGCAGACGTTTATAATACCAAACCATTGGGATGCGGATGCTCTTTTGTTCGTCGTAAATGGTATCGATTAATTATTTCTCCAAAAATTTTATATTTTGATTGAGTTTAATACAATTGGGTTTATAGGACATCAAAAGTTTTAAACATGTTGATATAATGCAAAATCGAGTTTACAGGACGCTAAAAGTTTAGACATGCTGATATAATATTTCATAGACTTAGGGGTTGTTTGGTTGGGAGTATTGAGGGGTAAGGAATGAAAATGATAATAAAAACTGTTGTTTGGTTCAATATAATATAATGGACCCATTATCTCAACCCCATTAATTTTACATTCCTGATCAAATTGGGGGAATGAAATTTTATCCCCGCTCAATCATTTTTTCTCGTGCATACCTTCATTTCTCGATGTTGAATGAAAAATGTTTTTTATTTTCATGTTGGACATCATATATTTGTATTAAAAATATTATGTAAAACATTTTTTTATTAATTATATTGTTTTAACCAAACAACATCAATGAAATGCTCATTAATATTCCTATTCTCCTGCATTTTCATTTTCATTTTCATTTTCATTTTCATTTACATTTTCATTTACATTTACATTTACATTTACATTTCTCAAAATGAACCAAACTGTCCCCTTAGGTTTATAAGGCTAAATTTTTGCATTTTCTGTCTAAAATTTTTTGTGACGTTTTTTAAAATGCCATATTAAACTCTTTATTGGACACTTGTTTTTTGAATGGCTTCCTATGGGGTTAATACTTAATACAGTTAATAGTGTACATTTTTTTCAAAAGTGTCCTAAAGGCTTTTTATGACTTCTAAGAGTTTGATGTAACTTATCACAACACCTTTAGATATAACCAATGCAAGATCTAGGATTTTTGCCAGCGGGACACCTTTAAGGTAGGTTAAAAATCCGCAAAATCGCCTGATGTGGATTTAGCCTAATTCCACGGACAGTTTGGAGAATTTTTTAAGTTTTTTGATTGATTTTGAGGGTTTTTATGTTTTTTTGTCGATTTTGAGGATTTTTTTTAGTTTCGTCATGTAAACTTAAGTCCTCTCTATGAGGACACTTTGTTGTAATTTTTCAGCTCTTGTAAACCCTGATTTTGTTGTAATTTTTCAACTCTTTTAATTTATGGGTTTTGATTAATTTCACAGGAGAAGGAACCATCAGCTTGATCAACAACCCTAAATCAAGACAAACCTTCAACATAAAACGTGGCGATATTTTCCGAGTACCCGCCGGAATCAGTGCTTATCTAATCAACAGAAACAACAACCAAAAACTCGTGTTGGCCAAGATCCTACGTTCCGTCTCCGTCCCCGGCGAATTGCAGACGTTTTTTGGCGTCGGCGCTGAGAACCCAGAATCGTCGTTTCTCAACGCATTCAGTACCGAAATTCTCGAAGCCGCTTTCGATGTAACTTTTATATATATTTTCTATAGAAACCACCATGAAATCTTGGATTTCGAGTTCTAATTAATGGCTGCAAATTTTTGTAGGCCAATAGAGATGAGTTGCAGAGATTGTTCTTCGGGCAACAATCCATGCAAAAAGGGATATTCAAGAAAGCCACGGAGGAGCAGATCAGATCGTTAGAAGAAAGTCATATATGGCCGTTCGGAGAAAGAAAGGGTGCTTACAATATCTTCGAGAAAAAAGCGTCGGTTCAAAACGAAAACGGACACATGCACGAGATTGATTCGAAGGACTTTCCGGATCTTCGAAACATGAATGTCGCCGTTTCTTTCTTCAACATAACTCAGGTGTGTAAACTTTCTTCGTCTCCAAAATCCGGATTCGAGAAGAAAACCAGTTAAAACGAAGTAAAAATCCAATCCTATAACAAAACTAGTTTATAGGACAGCAAAAATAATTAAGCTTATAGGATCAAATGTCATGAAGGTGTCATGATAAGACCATCTCCAATGGGTCACTAAATCTTACACTAAACATTTAAATTGAGTGTGTATAGACACTATTCACATTTCCAACGGGTTCTCTATTTTCCACACTAATGAATAGTGTTACATTATATTTGGTGTAACGCTATTCATTTACATTACTTTTATATCACTTTAAAAAATAGTGTTACTCATTGGAGAAGATTTACTATTAACACTAAAATTTACAGTACTTTTGAAATTTAGTGTAAGATGGAGTGTGATCCATTGGAAATGCCCTATCCTTGTAGGATGTGTAGTAGGGGTGCTTAAATTTCCAACCAACCCGACCAACCCGGCCAACCCAACCCAACCCGAAGCAAAAAAACTCAAACCGAGTCAACCCGATTTATAATCGATACTATTTTTGACCAACCCGCATATATTATTTTATGTACTAAAAAACTTGTTAAACGTCCAACATCGTCAAGTCCGCATTTCTAACAGATTCTTCAAATATTTTCCATTGAACTAAAAGTCAAAAATCTCCAAAAAAATTACATTCATCTCAGATTCCTTTTTTGGAGAATCCAACATTGATAATAATAAATAAAATATTTCATTTATCTGTTAAAATATTATTTCGTTCTTTAAATATTTATTTTCAAAGTTTTCTATAAAATATTTCATTTATCTGTTAAAATATTATTTCGTTCTTTAAATATTTATTTTCAAAGTTTTCTATTGATACTTTAAGTAAGTAATCATTTTTTGGGTTTATCTCAATATCATAAGAAAAACTTTACTTTCTCCATTTTGGAGCAAAATTATAACTTAAAATCCCCATTTTCTTCATTTTGAAGAAGCTGTTGGCGATGCTCTAAAGCCGTCTATTTTAACATTTAGAAATTATTGGCGTCCTATAAACCCGATTTTGTTGCAGTTTAATATTATAATGCTTTTTCAATTCGTAGGGATCAATGGCGGGGCCGTTTTACAACACCAAAGCGACGATGGTCCTGGTGGTGCCTAACGGTGAAGGTCAGTTTGAGATGGCATGTCCTCACTTATCTGAACAACGTTCCCGTGGCGGCAACATTGGCGGAAGTCCAAGTTACGAGAAAGTGAGTTCGCGGCTGAGTCGGGGAACCGTGGTTGTAGTTCCGGCAGGTCATCCGGTGGTGATTGAAGCCTCTGGCGGCAACCAGAATCTGGAAGTGATAGGTTTCGGGCTGAATTCAGACGAAAACGAGTGGTTTGCGCTTGCCGGAAGAGATAATGTGATGAGTGAATGGGAGGATGAGGCGGTGGAGTTGACGTTCGGAGCTCCGGCGAGGGTGGTGAAGAAGGTGATACAGAAGCAAAACAAGAAGATGTTCTTTAAGGGTCCGGAGCGACGTGGTCGAGATTTCGCTTAAGTTGCTCGCGATCGAGTGTTTTGTAGATGTTGATAAAAATGCTAACACGTTTACATAAATAAAACTGGGTTTCTTTTGTTTGGTTAAATTAACGTGTTTTCGAATTATTTTCGAGTAAATTATGGTTTTCGTTTGTTAAAAATTTGCAGATTTTGGGGTAAGGGGCCAGGGGCACGGCTAGGTGGGGGTAGCGGTAGGAGGGGGTTGGCAGATGTGGGGTGAGGGTGGTTAAATTGGATGTAAATGTTATATTTGTTTTTCTAAGACAAAATTATAGATTATATTACATTTGTCACGAAATGGAATTTAAATCATTGACATATACTAAGGAGTAATCAAATCCCTCAACCGTGGAATTTGGTGGAATCCTATCAATTCATTTCGTGAACCAAAACACCACTAAAGAATTTGATCAATGGAATGGAATTTGTCATTCCAATTCCATCAAATTCCTTTGAATTCTGCTAACCAAACAACCCCTAAAATTTATCTCTTTTGATCTTGTGGTTTTTTAAGTCCATTAGAAAATATATACATCTCTAAATCTTAAAAAGAAAATTATAGAAATAATCTTGTTTACTCATATAAATGCTTGGGGTAAGTTGATCTCCTCCTGCAAAACCCAAATTGCCAAGAAACAATCATCATCAACTTATAAAGTTATAGTTAAATCTATTAGATTATTTTATAAAAAAATGTTAAAATAGAAGGGGTCCCGCCATACATAAAGCACGAGAGTACCCTTTCTATTTTAGTATAAACTTATAAACCTGTTTTTATGTGTTGTTTCGTATAAGAAATAGCGTGTATGGAGATGCAGTGTTGTTTCATAAATGAAATATTCATGATTGTTTTTTTGATATACAAAACAGTTCTAAAAGTTTTTACATATAAAATAACATTAAGTATACTATATTGCATATTCACACATTATTTTATATAAAAAACAATACATTTTGGAAAATTAATTAAAATGGACGAAGTTCAAAATTCGGTTATAAAAGTACCCCATATCTCTCCCACTTTACAAAACTACCCAATTTTCCAATAATTTAACCCTCGATCACGGACCCAATTAAAAAATGAGATAGGTCCACGATAGGGGTGCTCACGGGTTGGGTTGATCGGGTTGAAGGCATTTCGACACATCAACCCAATGTTGGCGGTTTGAAAAAATTTCAACCCAACCCAACCCAAACAAAGACACAACCCAACCCGTTCGGGTTGATCGGGTTAGTCGGGTTGGTCGGGTTGTGTTTAAACAAGGTGAAATCAAAATTAAAAACATAAAAATAAAGGAAACATGTCTTTAAAATACAACCGATAATTCAGACAATACTTAGATACTATATATGAAAATGTCTAAACCAAATATGATCAAATAACTTGATGTTTTCAATTTGCATATTTCTTAAATCTTAAACATATCGTCATCAAATGTTTTTCTCAATTTACATATATATGTTAACATCTACTATATATATATATATATGTGTGTGTGTGTGTGTGTGTGTGTGTGAGAAGGAGTTATATAGAGATGGATAAGAGATTGAATATATATATATAGTTATATAGAGATGTATACGAGATTGAATATATATATATATATATATATATATCGGGTTCATCGGGTTGGGTTGGGTTCAAATTATCGTAACCCGATATCAACCCAATACATACGGTTTGAAGATTTTACAACTCGATTGGACATCGGGTCGCTTCGGGTTGGGTTTTTCCACGTCGGGTTGGGTTGGGTTGATCGGGTTGATCGGGTTTTTGAGCACCCCTAGTCCACGATGCCCTCTATTTTGTCCGCAATGCACTTCATTGTATTTAAAAAAAAGTATCCGCCACTAAACTTTGTGGAGAGATGCACTTCCGCAATGCACAAAACACAAAAACCCACTTAGGCCATCCTCAGCGCATAACTAAAAGCAGGGGCGGAGCCAGGAATTTACATGAGGAGGAGCACCCAACAAAATAATATAAATATTAATTGAAATGAAAAAAAATATCGATATTATGTTTATGATATTTTAATCTTTATGGATTCAACAATTACTTGGACGAACTTTTTCTTAAAACTTATCTATCATATCGTTGTTATCAACATTAGTAAAAACATATTTTCAATATAAGTGACTAAACAATGGTTCATCCATTGATCTTCCATTTTTCTATACGACCCATTTTTTCATCATGTTTATAGCTAAAAACTCGGAGAAGATAAGAGTTTTTCTCTTTCCTCCTTTTTTTTGTTTTCCTTAATTACCTTCATACAAATATTTAGAGGACATAACTTTAAAGTTATAGCTAACAGTTATTCGGCTATTCCTCTCATCGTAACCTCCCTCAATCAACATTCTAAATTCAATGTGAATTGGAAAAACCAAAACTAATTATCATAAATTGAGAAGAAAAAAACTAATTAAATTGAAAAAAAAATATATTAATTAAGTTTAATCACTAGAGTAAATGGTTTCATAAACATTTCTTTCCAATTCTCAAGATTATTTTTATTTAATATTTAAATTAGATGAAAATGGATCACATCATATGATTTTATTATTAATTGGCCATATAAAAAATATTAAAATTCCCACAATATAGAGGGTGATCTTGTGCTCATGGTGGGCCAAGAGTGGCTCCGCCACTGACTAAAAGCCCTCAACGCCACATCAGCGCCACATCAGCTAAGCCCTCAAGCCCTAAAGACCCCCAGCGCATAACTAAAAGCCCTCTTGCCACCTCATTTTTTTAATTCTTTTATTTATACATTTAATTATTTAACAAAATAAAAATATTTATATATTTTTTAATAAATAAAAATAAGATAAATAATAAAAATAAAAATTCATATCATTCATTAAAAATAAAAATTACAAAATACAAAACACTACCAATTATGAAATTTTTTAATTTGCTCTTTTCTCTTTAAAGTAATCCTCAAAACGTCTCCCGTAAGGTGATCATGCGAGGTCATGAAAAACTCGAAGTCTTTCTCAAATCGTTTTGAGCGTTCGATTTCGAGTTCTTGTTCCAACCTATCTCGTTCGAGTTTTGAGCGTTCATTTTGTATTCCATTGTATCATCAATCTTGTCGTTGAACGTCGTCAATAACTGAGTATCACTTTCGTTCGTATTCGACCCGGACGTATTACTCGTTGATGTTTTTTTGCCTTGTTTCTCCCGATGGGCCGGCATCACTCATTCCGCTTGATCTATTATTGACCAAGTTGTTGTAGATGCCGCCAAAAAGAGCAATTTTTTTATTGAGGTCGTTGAACTTGGTGTTGAGTTGATGAGTTGTTCTATAATTTTCGCGACCCATCGAACTAAAGAACACTTCCCCGATTCGGGTCCAAAAACTATCTACATTTATGTAAATTCAAGTATAAGAATATTAACAAGAATAATAATAATAATAATAATAATAATATTAATAATAACAATAATAATAATAAAAATAAAAATATTACCATGAGTTTGTGCGTTACCGATAACGGGGTCCTCCTAAACGTCAACCCACGCCGACACTAACTCGAGTTCCTCATCTTTAGTACACATCTGTTTGGGGGCTCTATTTTCATATTGTTTGTTTTTTCCTTTTCTCGATGGTTGAGGGTTTGATGGTTGAGAGTTTGATGGTTGTGTGTAGATGGATTGTGGTGTGTGCGGGCTAGAATGTTGGGTTTCCGGAACAATGTCGTCGGCGAGATTGATGAAGGGTGAAGGAGGATTGAAGTTGGTCGGAGTAAAACCTTGTTCAATCATACCGGAACGTGTAAGTTGGTAAGGAATTTGTTGCGGATGGCCTAATGAGTTGTAAAAATATTGTGGCGGATTTTGTTGCGACCGATCATTGTGGCGGAATTTGTTGCGAAATTTGTGGCGGAATTTGTTGCGAAAATTGCGGACGATAAACTAGTTGTGTAAACGCTTGGAAACCAAGCTCCGGGTCTTCTTGCGGTTGCGGTGTATCTGGTCGGTTACGATGGGTTCTAGGTGTTTTGTTTGGATTCATGATGAAATTTGAGAGAGTTTGAGAGAATTTGAGAGAGTTTGAGAGATTGTTGGTGTGAAAAAATAAGAGGTTGAGGGTTAATATATATAGTGTGATTAAATTGAAAAAAATTAATTTTTTTTTATAAAAGTAGCCGTTTGGGAGAATTTATTTTGAAGATTTAAAAAAAAAACAAATAGCCGTTGGAGATGCTCGGGTTCCTCGGGTTTGAAAGCCCGGAGGCCGAGCCCGCAGCCGAAGCCCGAGCCACCCCCACCACTACCCGAGGGAGCCCGCAGCGAGCCCGCGGGCGCTGCGGATGGCCTTATATATATATATATATATATATTCTTTAAAAATATTTATGGAGAGTATCCACGATGCACAAATTTGGGTTTAATAACCCACCCCATTTTGTCCGCGATGCATCCCATCTAATCCGTGAATTTTATTTGGTTCGCGATCACGGGATATTTCATGAATTTTTTTGGATATTTTAATTAAATTGTAGAGAGTTTGGTCATTTTAATAAGTCAAAGTCAAACTTCGTCCATTTTAATTAATTTCCTTACATAAAAACTCTTATGTACGGTCTACACTAAAATTTGGGTTTGTAAGACCATGAGTACCGCTTCCTATCTTACCCTCTGAACCCTGATGTCACCCCAGCGCCACATCAGCTTTTCTCTTTCCTACCCTCATTACCCTAAAGTGGAGTACCGCTTCCTATCATACCCTCTGAACCCACTCTTAACCGCGACCCACCGATTATATTTAAAAAAATAAAAAAAATAAAATTAGGACCGGGTTCCCGCACCCACCGAACCCGCGGTACCCGTACCGTGTACCCGGGCTACCCGCCCCAACCCGATGTGAATCCGGCCGTGGTACCCGATGGCGGTACGCACGGCCTAAATGGTTGGAAGTCTAGAGGCTTCTCAATTCCACTTAATGTTAAAAAATGTAGAAATCTATCAGGCCGTGCGTACCACCTCGGGTACCACGGCGGGTTCACCATCGGTTTGGCATCGGGTAGGGCGGGTTGACGGTACGGGGGTCGCGGGTTCACATCGGGTTGGGGGTAGCGGGTAAGAGTGGGTTCGGGAACCCGGCTTAACCCGCCGTAAATTTATTTTATTTTTATCTTTTTTTATTTTTTTAGGGTAAGGAGGGTAGGAAAGTATTAAGCTGATGTGGCATCAGGTTCAGTGGGTTCGATAGGAAGCGGTACTCCACTTTAGGGTAATGAGGGCAGGAAAGAGAAAAGTTGATGTGGCGCTTGGATGGCATCAGGGTTCAGTGGGTTCGACAGGAAGCGGTACTCATGGTCTCATAATTACCAAATTGGCCCGCAAGGAGTTTTTGTATAACTGACAAGAACTTCCCATGACAAAGTGAAAGTTCATAGCTTTCTGCATAAACAAAAAATCTAAAATCTAAAGCATCAAATCAAGATTTAAATGCAAGAATAAAACTAGAAAACACTTAGTTATAACAAAACCAAATTTACATGACGTCAAATATATTTAAATGTGTTTTAAAATCATCTCTAGTGAGACAATAAATATCGAATTTGACACCAGGAGCCGTCTACCCAAAACTTACCAATAATAGTCAACACTTTCACTTAACTTATCTGGTAAGATTTTAGACAATTCAAACGGCATGGAAAACCCCTAGTGTAAAATGTTTACTACTAATGCTTTTAGAAAAAAAGAAAGGCTTAGGGGTCATTTACCAAACACTTACCCGAGTAAGCACTTACCAATCAAATTTAACAATATCACTTACTTACCGGGTAAGATTTTAGTCCGTTAAATCGGTTTCGTATGCAACAATTCACACGGTGAGCGCTAACCGTGGTAAGAGTCGTCGCATGTTGGAATATGTCAAACGTAGTTAGGTGAATAAGTTCCCTGTTTTACAGGAAGAGTTTGTTTTATTTTGAATTATTCTAGTCCCCTCCTATAGACCAGGAGTTAGTTTCCTTTTTTTGCTCAGTTCGTTTGTTTCTGTATTGTATTTAAGCATCATTCTGGTGGCATTAATAAGATGAAGCATTTTAGCCCCATAACTGAGTGTTTTCTCTATATTGTGTGTCTGTGATATCAGTCATTTGGTATCAGAGCGAGGTTCAGAAGAGTTCTTTCATTATCAAAGAGTGAGAGTGAGAGTGAGAAAATGGAGAACTCTGACAAGTTTGTGCCACCTGCCATTCCAAAGTTTAATGGTCATTTTGATCATTGGGCTTTACTGATGGAGAATTTCCTAAGGAGCAAGGAAATGTGGCATTTGGTGGAGAATGGAGTTTCGGCACAGACCGTGGCTAGTCCGAGTGAAGCACAGAAAAAGATGATCAGGGATGCCAAACTAAAAGACTTAAAAGTGAAGAATTATTTGTTCCAAGCAATTGAAAGGGAGATCTTGGAAACAATCTTGGATAAGAGTTCTTCAAAGGGCATCTGGGATTCAATGCGACAGAAGTATGAGGGCTCTACAAAGGTGAAGAGAGCCCAGTTGCAGGCCTTAAGAAGAGAGTATGAGCTTCTGTCCATGAAAGACGGTGAAAAGGTCGATACTTACTTAGCCCGGACCTTGACGATCGTAAACAAAATGAAGGCAAATGGCGATCAGTTAACTTCAGGTGCTGTTGTTGCTAAGGTACTACGTTCATTGAGCCCAAAATTCAATTATGTTGTCTGTTCTATTGAGGAATCCAACAACCTCGATACCATGACAATTGATGAACTCCATGGAAGTCTTCTTGTCCATGAACAACGTATGATAGGGCAGCAAGATGATGAACAGGCTCTAAAGATATCAACTGGGTCACCCTTTCGAGGTCGGGGAAGAGGACGAGGCGGTCGAGGTGGAAGAGGCCGTGGCAGAATTTCATTCGACAAAAGCACGATCGAATGTTACAAGTGCCACAAACTTGGACATTTCCAAAATGAATGTCCAGATTGGGAGAAGGATACTAATTATGTGGAGCATGATGATACAGAGGAGATGGTGTTGATGGCTCAAGTGGATGAAGATGGCTCGACAGGAAAAGGGAGGTGGTTTATTGACTCGGGTTGTTCCAATCATATGACAGGTGAAAGGAAATGGTTTAGCACTTTAAATGAATCTTACCGCAATAACGTGCGACTTGGAAATGATGTTCGCATGGCTGTCATGGGAAAAGGGAATGTTTGTCTCGATTTTGAAGGTGTGACTTACACGTTGACTGATGTGTATTATGTCCCAGATCTCATGAACAATTTGATCAGTGTTGGCCAGACTCAGGAGAGGGGAATAGAGATCTTGATTAAGAAATATTTTTGCAGCATATACCATCCAAGAAAGGGGCTGATCACAAGGGTTCAAATGTCGTCAAACAGAATGTTTATAATTAAGGCTAGACCGGGTGGTATTGATGAGTGTCACAAAGCAGAAACTGATGGCACTACTCATCTTTGGCATCAAAGATTCGGGCACATTAATAACAGGAGCTTAAAGGTGCGGCATGATAAGAATCTGGTGAGGGGGCTGCCAAGGATTAATGCCGAAGGTGGAACCTGTTCGGACTGTTTGGTAGGAAAACAAACTAGAGAATATTTTCCTAAAACAAGTTCATGGAGGGCAACCCAGCAACTTCAGCTTATCCACTCAGATATTTGTGGACCTATCACCCCTCAATCGACCAGCCAAAAAAAATACATCATTAATTTTATTGATGATTTCTCACGAAAGTGTTGGAGTTATTTTTTGACAGAGAAATCACAAGCTTTAGACATTTTTAAGAGGTTTAAAGCTTTGGTTGAGAAAGAAGCAGGAGTTGGGATCAAATGTTTGAGGACAGACAGGGGAGGTGAATTCAATTCCAGCGAGTTCAAAACGTTCTGTGAAGAGAATGGCATTCAAAGACAACTCACTGCAGCCTACACACCACACCAAAATGGCGTGGCAGAGAGAAAAAACCGAACTGTGATGAATATGGTGCGAAGTGTAATGAGTGCAAGGAAGGTTCCAAAGGTTTTTTGGCCTGAAGCTGCCAACTGGTGCATACATGTACTCAATCGAAGTCCTACCGCAGCCCTTGAGAATTGCACACCAGAAGAAAAATGGAGTGGTCGAAAACCATCTGTAAGTTATTTCAGAGTATTTGGATGTATTGCTAATGCTCATGTTCCTAAGGAAAGAAGGTTGAAGCTGGATGACAGAAGCCTAAAGTGTGTCTTGTTTGGGGTCAGTGAAGAGTCCAAAGCATATAGACTCTATGATCCTTCCAACAACAAGATTATTGTAAGTAAAGACGTTGTATTTGAAGAAGATGCTTCCTGGAATTGGATACAAGAATCGGCGATTAATCCTACAGACCAGAAGTGGGAAGATAAAGATAAGCAGGAGAGTGATGGAGATGGGCCAAATACCCCAGATGTCGTTAATAGCCCGCCAAATGAACTAAATGAACCTAATAACTCCGATGGGTCGTCGAACGAAAAGGAAAGCGGGACTTCAAACACTAATCCAATTGCAAGCAGTGTTGTTGAGAGGAGAAGGAGAGCAACAAAAGCACCGACCTGGATGCAAGATTATGTCAGTGGAGAAAAGGTTTTGAGCGATGAAGAAGAAGAGGAAAACGTTGCTATGTTTTCTTCTTTATCGGAGCCAACCAACTATCAAGAAGCTGCGCAAGATGAGTGCTGGATACAGGCGATGAAGCAGGAGATCGAGTCAATTGAAAGAAACAACACCTGGGAATTATGCGATCTGCCAGCAGGTGCAACAACGATTGGTGTGAAATGGGTTTTCAAAACCAAGCTAGACAAGGATGGGAAGATCGATAAGCACAAGGCTCGACTCGTGGTAAAGGGGTATGCTCAAAGGCAAGGTCTTGACTACTCTGAAGTTTTTGCTCCGGTGGCCAGATGGGATACGATCAGAAGTATTTTTGCACTTGCAGCACAACGAGGTATGAGAATTCATCAATTAGACGTAAAGAGTGCTTTTTTGTATGGCAATTTGGAAGAGACTGTGTTTGTGGAACAACCCCAAGGTTATGAAGCACATGGTAACGAGGGAAAGGTCTATCGATTGAAAAAAGCCTTATATGGCTTAAAGCAGGCACCGAGGGCCTGGTACGGGAGAATTGAGGGCTACTTTCTTAAGGAAGGCTTTGAAAAGTGTCCGTTTGAGCCAACCCTGTTCGTTAAATCAGCTAAGGAAAATGTTTTTTTATTTGTTTCCATCTATGTAGACGACTTAATTGTAACAGGAAGTACACTCGAATTAATTGAGGGATTTAAGGCGGCGATGAAATCTGAATTTGAGATGTCAGATATGGGAGAAATGCGATATTTTCTGGGTGTGGAGGTTATACAAAGTGAAGATGGTATTCATCTCAATCAGCGGAAGTATGCTCGTGAAATACTTGAACGATTCAACATGGAAGATTGCAACGGTGTAAAGACTCCTATGGTTCCGGGCTGCAAGTTGGTGAAGGATGATCAAAGTGGGTTTGTTGATGCAACAATCTACAAACAAATGGTGGGATGTATCATGTATCTGGCAGCAACACGTCCAGATATAATGTTTGTTGCTGGTCAATTATGTCGGTATATGGAGGCTCCAACTGAACAACACATGGCAGCAATGAAGAAACTGTTTCGATATATCCAAGGGACTAAAGAACTTGGAATTTTTTATAAGAAAGGAGGCAGTGATCTTTTGGTGGCATATTCTGATAGCGATTATGCTGGTGATCACGACAATCGCAGAAGTACTTCAGGCTATGTATGTTTTCTGAGTGGGGCTGCAATTGCTTGGTCTTCTAAACGATAACCAATTGTAACCCTCTCGACTACTGAAGCAGAGTTTGTAGCTGCCACAGCATGTGCGTGTCAAGTTGTATGGCTAAGAAGAATGTTTGAATACATTGGTCTGACTCAGGAAGAAGGTACTATTATTAATTGTGATAACATGTCAACTATAAAGCTTTCGAAAAATTCTGTTATGCACAATCGGAGCAAGCACATAGATGTGAGGTACTTCTTCCTTCGTGATTTGGTGAATGATGGAACAATCGAGTTGAGGTACTGTAACACTTCAGCTCAAGTAGCAGACATCATGACAAAACCGTTGAAAGTTGATCAGTATGAGAAGCTGCGAGCAATGTTGGGCATGTTGGAAGTAACAGAGATAAACTAAAGTTGAGAGTCTTTAGTTTAGGAGAAGGTATGTTGGAATATGTCAAACGTAGTTAGGTGAATAAGTTCCCTGTTTTACAGGAAGAGTTTGTTTTATTTTGAATTATTCTAGTCCCCTCCTATAGACCAGGAGTTAGTTTCCTTTTTTTTGCTCAGTTCGTTTGTTTCTGTATTGTATTTAAGCATCATTCTGGTGGCATTAATAAGATGAAGCATTTTAGCCCCATAACTGAGTGTTTTCTCTATATTGTGTGTCTGTGATATCAATCATCGCACTCACTTACCCGCGTAAGATTTTTGGTCCTTGCATACGTTGAATTCGCTCTTACCGGGTAAGATTTTTGGTCCTTGCCATATCAATCCGGTAGGTAATGTGGCTTGGTAAATGCTTACCCGTGTAAGTGTTTAGTAAACGGCCCCTTATTCTAAACACTTACCGGGTAAGCACTTACCACGTAAGCATTTACCGGGTAAGTGTTTAGTAAATGACTCCTAAATCACTTCAATGGGACACCAAATTTGGTGTAATGAATAGTAAGAGACCAAATTTGGTGCAATACTATACATTTAAACCAATTTTACACCGACCGAAGATAAAAAAAAATATACACCTAGAACCCTACATTTTGGTGTTACCCGTTAAAGAAGATTTATTCTTTGCACTTGGTTTTACACCATTTTTAATGGATTTGGTGTCGCACCATTTTTAGGATGCACAAAAACGTCTGTCAATTCATTGTAACACATTTACAAAAAAATTATAACTATTTGGTCCTGTAAACGTAAGTCCTATAAAATAATCATATTTCATGTCAGATAAAGCCGATTTTTTCTTAGTAACGAGAAGGAAAATAAAAAAGGATTGACCTATTCTCGACATGTTGCAAAAACTTGGCGTATCCGTCACCGTTCTTTCCCACGATTTCTTCGGCCACGGCCAACTTTATATACATACACACGGTCAATCCTCAGTCGATCTACGCGAAAATGGTAACAACTCTTCAATCTGAATTCTCGAAGAATAACTAACGTTCTTCTTAAATTGGCTACGGTTAATAGATTCGACTTCTGCTAAAAATATGCTGTACACGGGCCTATGATCCGAAAATCTTGACTCCCCTCGAACGTAAGACATTTGATGGAGTCCGTTACCATACCACAAGATTCGATCACACCTTCAAAAAAAATCTAAGGTATCAAGAATCTGAATATTTTGAAGAACGATCCTAAAATAATGGTCGGAAAATCAGTTTTACCATGCGGGAGTTCGTCGTTTTTCTCGGGGATGCATATTGTATCCTGCATATCGATCTGAATTGTTTGAATATTTATACGTTGGAGGGAAATATATGTTCCCTTCGTTCCATCCCTCGAATACGCGTCCCCTTTTACGCTCCATCCGAAGCTGTAAGCGTAAAAGAATCAAATATTTGGCCACTAAAACATCAAAAAGTTTGAAACTTTCAGTATAATTGGCTTTATAGGACGCCAAATATGTATACATATTCTAATAGACTGTACGTATTATTCTAAACGTGTTATAAAAAACTTGGTAAGACACCCAAAATCGTCTTATCAGCTTATTATAACTTTTTTACATAGTACAGGCAATCGTTGGTCTTATAATTTTAAAGATATTTGTCGTGTTATAAAGCCGATTTTTTAAAGTGAGGTTTTGAACTTTGGATTTCGAGACTTACCTGGTCATTTACCAACAAAGCCCTCCAGTTTCGCATCTCAACCAAGGCCTTGGCAGACCGGTACGACAGGGCAATTCGGTAATTTAAGTCGCCAAGCCATATAACTCGACTAGAATCATGCAAAACGAACATAACAACGTTAGAATTCGACTTCATCTTAAGAACATTCACTAATGTATAGTATCGGTAAAAACTTGCAGCCTTACTCATGCTCGAGAATAGTTTGAGGAGCGTTCTTATCTCTCGTTTCTTCAAGACTTAAAAACCGAGTTTTCCTCAAGATTTCCATCACGTCCGAGTTTCTTCTAAGCTCGTCACCTTCCTTTTGTCCGGACGTCAAATGACTACAAACGAAGCAAAAGCTCGTTTCACCAAACGACATGCTAATCGATATCGACCCCTGAAATGATCGATAATAATAGTATTCTCAAAATCGCACCCTTTAAAACTTATTTCGACACTACAACAAAATCGTCTTTATAGGACGCCAAATGTCTTAATGTCATGATACACTCCTTTAGAGGACCAAACAATTGCACGTCTTATGTAAATTTGTTACAATAAGTTGGCGTCCCAACAAACTTTTTAGAACATTTTTAAAATAAAGTTTAATATTAATTTTTTTATATGACATTATTTAAAGAGTCTTATAAAAACAAAGTTACCTATAAAAAAGTGTTCATAGGACAGTTCTCAAAGTGTCTAATAAAAAAACTAATACGAGACAATTTATTTCAAAAATGTCCTAAAAACCCTGTTAAAATACTCAATTACGTTCTAGCATTGTACCGTTACACCTTTATATAGATGCACAATTGTTTGTGCTATAAACTTAAGTCTTGTAAAACACTATTTTTGTAAAGCCTCTTTTGTTATAGTGTGAAGGTCAAAAATATCGGGAAAAAAACGTTGTTTTACCTTATTTCCGAGATAGCCCATCAATCCTCTACCAACACACGACACTTTCATATTACGAACATTATCTCTAAGATCGCTCTTTACCCATATCGTTAGATATATTCCGACCATTTGCTTACTTGCAACCAAACAATATTTTGAGTTTTCCGTTTGTTTATCTCTTTCCTCCATCGAGAAAGATCCGCTATACGGTATTTGCGAGTAGTTTGCGCTACTAGGCGAATCATCTGGCTCGTTATCTTCATCTGAAGATCCGATGCCCCATCTTAGACTCCGATCGTAGTCAGTGGGATCACAAATACTATATCGGTGCTCGAATCGGGGATTTGGCGTTGCCATTTCGCTTTCCATCATCCGCATGCTGCGGCTAAGTGATTGGAAAGAACGACGGTGGAGGAAAGATGAGGGCTTTTGGGTTACTAATCCTGCGAAGTCTGAATCTGAATCGATTACTGGATCAGGAATTGGTGAAGGGGGGCGGGATTGGAATCCACCACTCGTTCCTGGAAGACTGTTTAGCGTTTTCCGAATGAGTGCTAGCCATTTTTTAGCCGGGCCGTTGTCTTCTGCCCCGAGTACGTTTCCGGCATTTAGAGGGACGATTTCCTGAAACCTGATTCTCAGAAGGGATTAATAAGGCGTCGAATGTGACGAACAAAATCGACATTCTCAAATCTTTTTTTGAACTAATGTTATGTTTGATAAAGTAGCTGAAAAGCTGGTTGTTGGCTAATAAACTACTTGTTATCTGAAAAAATAGTAGTCATATTTGGTTTTAAAAAATAATTTAATAAATTAGATAACAATGTAAAATAGCCTGAAACATGTTAAAAATTTTAATTGGAAATTATACTATATATAATTGGAAAAAAGTTGGTAAAAAATCCCTGAAACAATTGTTGGTCATGTTTCAGGGACCTTTTTCCAAAAAAATTTCTTTTCCAACTATGCATGTTTGCAATTAAATTTTCAACATGTATTTAGGCAATTTTAAATTGTTATTTACCTTATCAATTTGTTTTTGTTTTTACAAAACATGACTAGTTTATCGGCTAATTTATTAACTACCAGACTAAACAACAAGTTTTTCGACTAACACCTCACTTATTTCTCTAAAACAGTTATTTTTCGGTAAGTTCAAAAATAAGTTACATGGCCTAAAACTCACCCGAGAACGTAGATATCCGCAGGAGGTGAAGTGTGCAACCAATCTTCAAGATTCAAACAACTCGTCGGAGATTTTCCCGCCACATTCCATGTAGCTACAAAGATCCTAGTTCAATTTCAAAAACAATAATATGTAAAAAGGAACCATAAGAAGTCTCATAATTAAACTAGTCATTTCGGTATATAACCTTAAATGATATTTTAATTAAATTTGTTGTTACCTTTGAGGCTTTGACCTATTAGTAGAAATATGAATTATACTCGGTGAAAAGGTAATGGATTTAACTAAAATCTCATTTAAGGTTATATATATATATGTGTGTGTGTGTGAGAGAGAGGGAGGTTTAAAGGAAAACCTCAAAAAAACGGAAAACTGAAGAACACCCTAAGGCCCTTCATCCGGACGGTATGCATTTGTGCATACAGGTAAATTAAGTTAACTTTTTTGTTTTTATGCACAAGTGCATCATGCATCTGTGCATATTACAAATTACTTGTATGCACAAGTGCATACCGTCCAGATGAAAGGCCCCTAGGGTGTTCTTCAGTTTTCCGTTTTTTTGAGATTTTTCCTTGAACCTGACCCATATATATATACCTAAATATCTGTATAATAAACACAATAGGTTTGAACAAACCTAAAATTATTAACATCCTTCACTTGGGCAACATCGGGATCGATCTTATTTGTTGGAAGAAAATCCACAGTCGTCTTGCTCGATCTTTCTATTCGATCAAAAAGTGGATCAAATTATCACCATATTTGAAGTTATGATCATGAGAAATTAAAAGAGTTTCATTTGGTTCAGTGGTCCAAAAGCAATAAATAGTGTGAAAATGGCACCTTTATTGATGGTGGATGATGCTTCTTTTTCAAAGAAATTGTTCCTCCATCTTTCATATCCACCTGAAAAAGGAAACCAATTTGAGAAATGTAGTTTAAAGTCATGGTAAACTTTTGGATTTCATAGGTTTTCTTGATGAAATTATTTTATGAAATTGTTTATTTTGATAAAAATGTTTCATATCATTTATTTCTTATTGAAATTGTCTCATATATTTGTGTTTTTTTTTATGTAAAACGAAAAAGTTTCATCAAGTTTCATAGGAATGAAAAAAAAATATGAAACTACATAAAAAACACAAATTTATGAAACAATTTCATCAAGAAATGAATGATATGAAACAATTTCATCAAAATAAACAATTTCATGAAAAAATTCATTAAAAACCTATGAAATCTAAAGTTTACACGAAAAAAAGTTTACAAAATAGTGAGCCTCTATATATATATATATATATATATATATATATATATATATATACATGTGTGTGTGTGTGTGTGAGAGAGAGAGATTCAGACGAGAACAATAACCAAACAAGGGAACACGAAAACGACCAAATCAGATATGATTTTACACTAACAGTTAACGCAAACGTGTGAGGGCGACATGACCCGCAACTCAGGTCACGGCCCAAATAGCGTGAATCACAGGTGATTTTACACGTGATTTTAGTGAAAATTCACACGTATATATAGTGGGAGGTTCAAACGAGAATAGTAACCAAATAAGAAAACACGAAAACGTTCAAATCACACGTGATTTTACACTAACAGTTAACACAAGGTGTGTGGGCTACATGGGCCGCGACCTCAGTTCACAGCCAAAGTAGCGTGAATCACAAGTGATGTTACACGTGATTTTAGTGTAAAATCACATGTGATTTGATTGTTTCTTATTCTCTTATTTGGTTATAACACTATTCTCTCTCTCTCTCTCTCTCTCTCTCTCTCTCTATATATATATATATATATATATAGGGTCCCCTTCTTTTGTTAACCGTCTATTTAGTGTTAACCGTGTTAACTCTTTTAGACCAATAGAAATTAAGAGAAAGTTTTGGTTTTAGTAGGAATAGGTCGAATTGTTTAGGGGTAATATAGGGTTTTTAATATATTAATTATTTTGGGTATATTTAGTTTCCTAATATCACGCCTAGATATTTTTGGTAGTTGTTAGTATAATATTTTTTTAAGATTAATGTTAATCTCCATATTCTTCTTTCTTAATCGTATATCATGTGTTGATGAAGTTCAATTATATTTTATTTAAAACATATCTCAGAAAATACATACATGCATATATGCATATATCATAGTTGCATATATGCACATATTACAATTGCATATATTTACACTTTACATTTGTAGCATATATGCACATATGAAAACTGCATATATGCATTTTTTACACCTACAACATGCACATCAGAGAATTGCATATATGCACATTAGAGAATTGCATATATGCACATATTACAACTGCATATATGTACACTTTACGCCCAGCATATATGCACATATCAAAATTGCATATATGCACACTTTACACCCCCAACATATATGCAACCCTTCAAAATTGCATATATGCACACTTCATCTTCTTCCCCCTACAAACGCCGCTCCCCTAGCCTCCATCAACGTCACTCCCCTTCCCTGGCCTCCAAATCGAAGAAGACCCATCTCCATCGAAGAAGAACCATCTCACTGCCATTTTTTTGCAGGTTTTCTTTGCTGCCATCGAAGAAGAACCATCGAAGAATCATTTTTTTGCAGGTTTTCTTCACTGCCATTTTTTTGCCGATGTGGTGGAGGTGGTGGGTGGTGGCGGTGTTTTTTTAAGCAGAATTTTATTAGCCAACCATTCAAAACAGGAACAAAACCCTTCCCTGCAAACTCCGACGAAGAAGACCTCAATCGTCTTCATCTTCTTCCCCCTGCAAACGCCGCTCCCCTAGCCTCCATCAACGTCACTCCCCTTTCCTAGCCTCCAGATCGAAGAAGAACCATCTCACTGCCCATTTTTTTGCAGGTTTTCTTGCAGGTTTTCTTTACTGCCATCGAAGAAGAACCATCGAAGAATCATTTTTTTTGCAGGTTTTCTTCACTGCCATTTTTTTGCCCACTGATTTCTTTGGTGATTTTCTTTTGAATCGAGATTGGAGAGAGAGTCGCCCACTGATTTTGAAATCCTTGCAATCGATTTGGAATGAACTTATCAGGTCCTTAAATGTAGCGCTTGGGTTAATTGTTTCCTTATCTGATAATTACCCAGATTTATTAAATGACAAGAATACCCCTATGCATATATGCTTCAAATGAAATCAGCCGTGTTTTTATTTTAATTATGAATTAAAAAATGATTTTAATCTTAACCATTGATTTTGATGATTAATGGTCCAGATTAGTTAACAAGGTTAACACTATTTGAGTGGTTAACAAAAGAAGGGCCCTCTCTCTCTCTATATATATATATATATATATATATATAGGTGTGTGTGTGTGTGTTGGGGGGGGGCTTCAAGATAACTCTATGTGGGACTCCAAAGAGCCGTTTGGTTTAGTTTGCGAGATTTGGAATCAGATTCCATTCTGATCGTGCCTTTTGTTTGAATGAATGTCTAGAATTGAAATCCGTGAGTGTAATGAAATACCACAAACACTAGATTTAGAAATCCCCATAGGGATAGTTAGTATTTCACGAGATTAATTTGTTTGTAATAATGTTTTAAAATATGTTAAAAACCCCTTTTGTAATGTGATATATTAACGAAAGGTATCTTAACTATTTTTATAATTATTTATAATTTCTTTCTATAAATTATCTATAAGAAATGGAATTCAAACCATTCCATATCATACAAACCAAACATCAAAAATCCCAATTCCTACTAAATATTCCACACAATTTGAACAAAAAAGGAGTTGAATTTAGAGATCAAACAACAAAATCTTGAGGGAAGAAGACAACAAATAAGAGATTTTGAGCAGCAAACAGAAAAAGTTGCAAATGGTCATTGAGATTCCAAATGCTACTTTTACACAAAAATTTAAAGAACAGTGATTGATGCAGAAATAAAGCAAACAGCAAGTCAATTGATTTGTTTGATAAATTTAGGTATATAACCTTCCCACCTTTTTTGTCACCATCTTAAGCTTAGCGCATCTCCAAGTAAAATAGAGATAGAGAGTGAAATAAAGGGTTCATTGGACTAACAACCTATTCGGTTAACTATACATGACTGATAATGACTTAGGGGCTGTTTGGTTGGTTTTCTATTAAGTCCTGTATGAATAAAGTTGTATGTATAGATTGGAAAAGTTTTTGTTTGGGAGAGTGTTTTCATAGATGGAAGGACCATGTTTTTTATTTGGGAGAGACTGGTTTGGACAAAACTTGGCTTTCTGCATAAAACTCCCTCCTAAAAGCTTAATAAATAAGTCACTTTCTATATATTAAGCCACTACCAAACAGTCATGTATAGCTGACTGAATAAGCTATCACATTAAGCTCATTAAGCTGCTAACAAACAGGCCGTTAATGATATTGACTTAAGCTCTTTATGTAGAAAACCAAGTTTTTTCCAACTTTGTTCTTTCCATTTATGAAAAAACTCTGCCTAACAAAAATCTGCTCAATCTATACAATAGATTAATCCACACAAACGACTTTTTTCATACGGGACTTGATGGAAAACCAACCAAACAGCCCATAAATAATATTTTAATTAAATTCACGATATCGGATATTCAAATGAGTATGAAGCCATTCTCTCTTTATCGGACCAAAAGGGTGTCCTTTAGTTAAATGACCTTTACAGGGTTTTTATACGTATATAAAATCCATGACCTTTTTACAGATTTCGAGAATGACGCATTTTAATTGAATTAAAAAGCAGTTATCGGAAAATCATTTAACTAAATAACCCCCAAAATTAGATTATAGAGATGAAGAAAATAACCTTCATAACTGAAGTCATCTGCATGGAAATCCTCTGCTTTGTTCTTGACACTGAACCATTTCTTGAGTGTTTTAGGCCATGAAACCTTCACCATCATCAACATAAACTCAAATTCTTGAGAATTTTCAATAATATGAACACAATTCAATATTAAATGTAAAAAAAAACTACATTTTGATGGAAACAAACCTTGGTTTTCTTGCAGATTTCATCTCTCATTGTTTTACAACCTCATATATTTCATATATATAATAAAAGCCCAGTAATTAAATTACAAAAGAAATGATGGGTATTTCCCAAAATTGGATCTTGAGAATAAAAGGTTGGGTTTTTATGGATTCCCAGAAATAGAGGAGGAAAGCAGAGTGTTATATGTTGAATCTCAAGTTATAAAAATGAGGCAAAAATGGCAGTTTTTGTGCAATTTGGTTTAAAACAAATATGCAAAAATGAGAGTGAAATCCCAAATGGGTTTTGTTGAGTTATATATATATATATATATATTTCTGTCTTCCAGCAGTTAGTTGTGTGTTTGCTGGGAACATATGGAAAATGATGGCAAAGAAACTAAAGAGGAAACTACTGTCATATAATCATGTACAGAGCAGGGGGAGAGAGAGAAATTCTTCTGATGGGTAAGCTGGAAAATGTGCATAGAGAGAAATTCTTTTGATGGGTTGCTGGAAATATATATATTTATATATATATATATGCTCCCTTTATTTGAAAGTATATTATATATACATATAGGGTTGTGTTCCGGTGTGAAGTGTCAAATTTGGTGAGAAGCGTGAGAAGTGGTTATCAACCGTTTGATGAGAAATGGACGAATATTAGGATGAGATGTACCAAGATAATATACACCGAGATGCACTGGATCAATTTCTTTTTAAACCGCAATTCATGGGAGGGTATTTGATTAAAAGTACTTCTCACAAAAAATGACATTTCCATGATGATCCCATGCCTATATATATGGGTTGTGTTTACGTGACATCCGTATAAAATTTGAGAATCGTCAGAACCTGTATATTCATATTGATGTATATATATATATATCGTTGAACTTTAGTGAGTATATGCATCAATGCATATATATTTGCATACATTGTAGATATATATACATATACATGCGAAGGATTGTGTGAAAATTTGAGTTTAACGTGAAAAACGTGAGAAGTTGATTTGAAACGTTGATCAATTTTAACCAAATGCCCTCCTATGAATTGCGGCTTAGAAAGAAATTGATTTGGTGCATCTCGGTACATCTTATCTCGGTGATCTCATCCTAATATGCATTCATTTCTCATCCAACAGTTGATAATCACTTTTCACGCTAACCTCAACTTCTCATCGGAACCCAACCCTACAAATACATACATATATATATATATATACATATATATATATATATAGCCTTAGGTTCAATAGAGAAGTGCACAGTTTTTGAGAAATAGAGAAGTGATATTGACCATTCATTCGGTCAAGATCGGTTATAATTGGTCAAAAGTTGTGGCTTTGACCGGTCAAAAGTTGCGGCTGTTTCAAAAATAGAAGGGCAATTTCATAAATTTTACAAAAAACACGGGCTGAGTTCATATATGAATCTGTGTGATTCACATATGAACTATACGTTCATATATGAACCTTTGTAATTCACATATGAACTCTTTATAACTAATTCATATATGAATCTTGTGCTTCATATATGAACCTTTGTGTTTCATATATGAAACTAATTAACTGTAGGTTCATATATGAATCAGTTGAACCAATTAACTAATTCATATATGAATCTTTGTGTTCATATATGAACCTTTGTAATTTACATATAAACTTTTTTTAACTAATTCATATATGAACCTTTGTGTTCATATATGAACCTTTGTGATTTATATATGAATCACAAAGGTTCATATATGAATTAGTTAAAAATATTTTATATGTGAATTACAAAGGTTCATATATGAACCTGTCCCGCGTATTTTTTATGAAACTACCCCTCTATCTTGTGCAGACCACGCGCAGACCACGCGATGAATTATCCTCTGCTTCTCGGTCAAAGCCGCCGATCTTGACCGAATGCATGGCCAAGATCAGTTCTCTATTTCTCAAAATATTTGTACTTCTCTTTTGAACCCTTCCCTATATATATATATATATAGAGAGAGAGAGAGAGAGAGAGGAAAGTTCATCTAAAAACCAAATTTCAGTTGTAAACGTGAGGACAGATCTCATCCACTGATCCGAGCCATATTTGAGCCATTCCTAAAATTCAGCTTTAGGGGTATTTGCGTCAAATTAGAATCAGCGCATATTTTTGTTGAATTTTTATTTTCTTTTTTAATTAAAAAACTTTTACCCCCTTAAATTTTAAAATAAATTATCTAAAAAATTACTAACATTTTAATCAAACAAATTACATCAAAAAAACGAGAATTTCGTGCTCTTCGATATGACATCCATCATGATATAGTTTTTTTTTCGATTTAACCGTTTTTTACGTGAAATCGTGTATATGTGTTATATTCAGACTGAATATAACACATATACACGATTTCACGATATAACACATATTCAGACTGAATATAACACATATTCAGTCTGAATATAACACATATTCAGACTGAATATAACACATATTCAGACTGAATATAACACATATTCAGTCTGAATATAACACATATTCAGACTGAATATAACATATATTCAGACTTATAATTAACTTATAATTATAGCCAAATATTATTTTGTATCTAATGACAATCATATTATTTTGTATCTAACAAATGCCTAATTTTAGTCACACCTTTCTTTTTGGTACCTCCAACAGCTTTGGGGTTGCTTCCATCAACATGTTTTCCTGTTGGATATATTATAGTTATTTCAAATATGTTTCAAAATGCCACATTGATGATAAGTTAATCGTTTTCATCATACCTCCAGTTTCATTATTTAGAATGCATTTTTCATCCATGTTGAGTTTATTCATCAGAATCTCTACAACTGCAATAAGGTAATTGTAATCGTGAATAACAATCATGGTCAACCTAAAAAACTTGGTATGGTATACCTATTTATTAATCAGTAGGAAAATGAATTTCGCTTCATATACAATTTAAACCTATCACTGTTCTTAACCTTTTAAAAAAATTATAGCCATTCCAATAAATATATTTTCTTTTATGCATCCATATGCACCATATGATTGTTTATTCAAGAATCGTAATTCACCTATTGTATATAATTCACTGCGTACACACCAGTGATGAATGTCATTTATTTTATGAATAACTGATGCGTACATGATTATAAATGCATGAATCCATATTCATGTAAACCATGAACCTAAATATTGTATTATGCATTCATGTTATATTCAGACTGAATATGTGTTATATTCAGTCTGAATATAACACATATTCAGACTGAATATAACAAATAATGTGTTATATTCAGACTGAATATAACACATATTCAGTCTGAATATAACACATATTCAGACTGAATATAACACATATTCAGACTGATGTATTTATATGTGTTCTTCAGTTTTTCGTTTTTTGAGGTTTTTCTTTGAACCTCCCTCTCTCTCTCTCTCTCTCTCTCTCTCTCTCTATATATATATATATATATATATATATATATATATATATATATTGTGCGTTTCAATTGTAAACCAAACAATTCTAACAAACTATACAAACCACTATATATATATATATATATAAAAGATTATGAGCTTAGGAATAAATTAAAACTCAAACGGGAATCATTTTAGCATGCCCCTCTGCAAGTGATCTATTATGATCATTCAAGTAACCAAGATCTCGTATTTGATTTCGTTTATTATGTTCCATTAAATGTTAACTGTGCAAGTATGATGTTTGTCAATGGGGTACACCTTTTAATGGAGGAGAATACTGGATGATAAGCAGCATAATGTATATGGATCAGAAGCCTCGATGATGGGTAGTTTAGGAGGACCTTTTGAATAATTACACCATTTTTGTTTATTCAAACCTCATTTTCATGCTTACCTTTCTTTGATATAAATACATCAGTTTGAATATGTGTTATATTCAGACTGAATATGTGTTATATTCAGTCTGAATATGTGTTATATTCAGTCTGAATATAACATATATACACGATTTCACTTAAAAACGGTTAAATCGAAAAAAAAACTATATCATGATGGATGTCATATCGAAGAGCACGAAATTCTCGTTTTTTTGATGTAATTTGTTTGATTAAAATGTTAGTAGTTTTTGAGATAATTTATTTTAAAATTTAAGGGGGTAAAAGTTTTTTAATTAAAAAAGAAAATAAAAAGTCAACAAAAGAGGGTTGATTCCAATTTTACCCCTGCGCGCTAAAAATTCACTAAGCCATGTACATAGTTTTCAAGTTATTTACAAAATTGCCACCGTGTTTTTTATTCATTGATCTGATCTCCGATTTTTTAATCAAGGGTTGTGGTTTGTCCTCACGTTTACAACTGAAATTTGGTTTTTATTTGAACCCACCCCTATATATATATATATATACACACACATATATATAGGACGATAATCAAATGAGAACCACAAATACGTTGCAAACCCGTGAGAACCAATAAAAAAATATTTGTTTACATGATTTTTTTTCATCAAAACCTCTGATTTAATATATTGTTACACATATGTTCGTGTTCACCTTATGAAAAGATTACATGTGAAAAACGAATTTTGTTTCACCTAGTGAAATGAAAAATACTCCTAAAAAAATATTCACATGGTGAAACAAATCCATGTGAAACTATCATATAGGGATGAGATCGGGACTGGACCGGTACCGAACCGGGACCGAACCGGTTGGTACCGATTTTTTTTGGGACTAAAAAGTGGTACCGAAAACCGAACCGTATATACCGGTTCGGTTTCGGTTTCGGGACGGGAAAATCGGTACTAGTACCACTTAGGACCGAAAATATTAAAATGTATCGAATGTGTATCAAAACCAATAGTAAACCAAAACATCTTCGTAATATTTCAAATGTGTTTCAAAGCAATTCCCGAATCCCAAATTTGTCGATTTTTTGATGTGTATGTAAGGGTACCGAATTTTTGATGGTTATGTATGCGGGGTCGATTTTTTGGGTTTATGGAGAATGTTTGGTTAGTTTAGAAGATGATATATCTTGATTAGCAAAGATAAGTTTAGTTTATATAGGAGATGATATGCATACTTAAGTTTTTTTTATAAAAACAATGACTTTTAAAATTTCGGTTCGGTTTCGGTATTTTCGGGAAAATCCCGGTACCGAATACCGAAATACCGAATACCGAATTTGGAGATTATATGGAACCGAATACCGGACCGAATACATGGTACCGGTTCGGTACCGGTACGGTACCGGTTCGGTCCCGGTTCGGTTCCGGTTCGGTTCGGGAAATCGGTCCGATTTGCTCATCCCTACTATCATATTATGAAACACATATATGTGAAGCAAAATATAATAAATCTGAGCATTTGATGAAAAAATATCATGTAAAAAATATTTTTTATATCGGTTCTCACGGTTTATAACATATTTGTGGTTCTCATTTGATTTAACCTCTATATATATATATATAGGCTCTGTTTATGTGACAGTCGTAAAAAGTTTGAGAAACATGAGAACTTGTATATTCATATTGATGCATATATATATATATCGATGAACTTTAGCGGGTATATGTATCAATGCATATATATATATATATATATATATATATATATATATATATAGGGTCTCCTTCTTTTGTTAACCAGTGCATATATGCACATCAGACAATTGTAATATGTGCATATATGCAATGCCCCGATGTGCATATATGCAATACATGAAAAAGTTAACAAAAGAAGGAGACCCTATATATATATATATAGAGAGAGAGAGAGAGAGTCAAGTTATTATGCTAACTATACAAAAGGTGTTAACTTTGTTAACCATTTTCCACCAATGAGAGCTCTTCTTTTGAGTTGGTTGTTAGTAACATATGAATTAATGCTCAAGGGTATACTTGGAATTTTATAAATGGATTTTTTTTATAGTTTTTAGTTTGGAGTTACAAATTTTAATAATTAATTGGGAGTTACAAATTTAAATTAGGAATTCATAATTTTTTAGTTAATATAATGCAATTAGTAAAAGGGATGGAATGGAATTTCACAAATGTACACAAAATTTCAGCAAACATGGTGAACACAGAAGTTTCACTGATGTACACTTACTGTTGTGTTAATCATACATTAAGGTGATCTTAGTATTGTGTTAAACATACATTAGGTTATCTTAAAATTGAGTTAATCACAGTTGTTCACAGGACATTCATGAGGGTGAAACATGAACATGTGAACACAGAAGTAACACAGGCTCATCACTTTTAAAATTGAGTTAATCACAGCTGTTCATAGGCTCATCAATTTTAGGATATTCATGAGGGTGAAACATGGTGAACACAGAATTTCACAAATGTGCACAGGCCAATATATCTGCATAGACTTGATATGATATTTTATCTTATTCATAAGTGTGAAACATGGTGAACACAGAATTGATATGGCGAACACAGAATTTCACAAACATGGTGAATACTTCTGCCATTAATTGTTAGTTACACTTCTGCCATTAATTGTTGGGTTGTGTGTTTTGTGTGTTTTCCGTTCAACGATGGAGTTGAAGCATTAAATGTTTTGGTTAATTATCAGAGAATATACTCACAATGTAATTTCCTATTTTGCCCCTATCATGATGGTTCACATATCATCATTAAAAATTCAGCATTTATTTTAAGAGTTTAATGATTATTTAATCTCAACCATTGATCTAAATAATCAAAGGATGAGATAGGGTTAATAGGGTTAACACCAAAATTTTGGTTAATAAAATAACTTGACCCTATATATATATATATGTATATATATATGTATACATAGTATCTATTCAGTGACGAAATACATATTTTGATAATGTATATACATCAATAAGTATACATGTTCTTACGCTTCTCAAACTATTAACCATGATGCATGGATACATACATATAGGTTATCTAATATTAGGATTTAAGATATTCACATGTATTTGTTTCATATTATGAAACAAATGATGCATCTCAAAACGTGTTAAAGAGTTTCACATTGTGAAATAATACCTTAAATTAAAAAAAAACACGTGAAACGATACATTAAAATCGGTTCTCATGAGTTCTCAATTTTTTATGGTTATCATTTGATTCATATAGGAATATATGAACATTTATTATAAGAAAAGGTTGTATGAAAACACTATGATGTTACAAAAATTAGAGTCCACAATATTATTCTTTCTGAATTACACATAACTATTTAAAGATCAAATAGAATTACAAGTTTTTTTTGGAAGGGTGTCCTAGGTTATGCCTAGACTAATCCCTTGACAAATTATGATTGTAAGATGTAATAACTAAAAAAAATGATAATAATTCATAAGGGCTTGTTGTGTAGAGGCAAAGAAACTAAAAGGTTTAGACTTGGAAACTTTCATGGTTATTCATTATCATGCAAATCAAGAGATGGAAAACCTCCATCTCATTTAAACCTCAGACCCTTACCCTTCTTTTGTCAAGAAACCATGGAAACATCATGTATATATATAGGGCTATAGACCTGCAAGTAGAAATCAACCAATACTTAAGAGAAGAAACAAGTTTAGAAGGGGAAGGACGGTAACGGTTCGGTGAATCGCGACGGTTTCGGTAATCATCGGTAAGCCTTTCGCACCTTTCATCTTGAAACCTTGTTGCTATAAGTGTACTCTAGATATTTGGTAGAAATTTTCATAGTCGATATATATATATATATATATATATCAAAGCTCATTGTTTATAAGAAGAAAAGAAACGAAGCACACTGTAAGCGAGAGGTAAATTTTATACTGTTTGGAAAAGATATATATATATATATATATATATATATATATCATGAAGTCAGGAATCGAAGCATCCACATGGATGCAGTATGAGCTTTTGATATTGTATATATATATATAAGTATCTCATGCATGTGCGTACATGAGTTGTTGGTGGATTGGAATGGAGTTGTAAAAGATATATATATATATATGTATATAAATATACAATTCATGCATGAAAGGTGTGAGCCACACAAAGAAAGAAATGAATAGTTAGTCTATATATAGCATGATCTGTTGGTGTATACATATATAATTTGCACGACGTGTTAATTATATATGTATATGGTTTAATGTGTGTATATAAATATATATATATATATATGGAGGATTATAATTAAACACATCGAATTTAGGATATCAACCATGGGTTGTTTTAAAAAAAAATAGATGACTTTAAGGAGACCACTCGACTATTTCTGGGAATGTCGAATTTTATAATTTAGAGTTAAATGTGATCGTAAATTGTAGGGAAGGCGTGAAGAACTTCAAGAACAGTCCGGACTCCGACGAGTACTGTGAGTTAACGTGATTTTTAAACGGTTGCATATTTTTTATAAAAATGCTTAATGTTCTCGAGAATTTTATTATGTTGTTTATGCAAAAATCATGACATGATTTCTATGACTTATACTTGATATTTTGTGTGGCAATGGGGATGTATCGTGGTAAGACGAGCATGCTGTGTGAGCTTGTCTAGATCCGTAAGCGCGGAAGTGCTGTGTGAGTCCGCCAGGCAAAGCTGTGTGAATTATACACCTCTCATAACGCCGTTAGCTTTGTGAATTATATTGTTTTACCGTGTGCATGTTAAATTACGATGCTTTGTGAAAATTGTTATGATATTGTTTTCATGCATAAAACCGTGAATTCACTGGGCCCTAGGCTCACCCAACTCCTTTTCAAAATAACTATGCAACCAGGTCGTCACTCACTCGGGAGTAGTAGCAAGGGGAAAGAGAAGATCTAGAACTGGCTTGGCATTGGAATAAAGGCATAATGAAGAACGATTCAAGATTTAGACAAGTTTTATTTTGGTTATTTAGTAACTGAAAACCTTCCGTTGCGTTAAACAATTGGATTTGCGGTTTATTTATTTATGGATGTTTTATATATATGTTTTAAAAGGAAAAAAAAAATTGGGATGTTACAAGTGGTATCAGAGCCTTAGTTTAAGAGAAATAGGTTATTTTAGCCTAAGCTTAAACTGATGGGAGATGTAAAAAAAAAGTGAGGCAAATGATATAGTCTAAGTTAAGTTTTGACAATGTACCGAAAATTTATAGGTTCATTATTGCGGTTTGTAGGAAAATGGTGTACACCAAGACGACTAGGCGTATTGGTCGTGGAAGAGGCAGGGCCGGAAGCCGCGCGGTAGCTGCTGGATTAGGCCCAAGAGGTGGAGTTGGACAACACGACCACGCTAGTTCCAGTCGCACTAGCAGACACCCTAGAAGTGAGAGGAGCCATTCCAAGGGCAACTCGAGTGACCAAAGGGTCGAATCATCTCAACCCAACCCGGTGGAGAATTCTTCCTATGACCCATCGGAGGAAACTCATGTGGAGTACACCCCAAGTACGCCTACTCGTGAGGACTTGGAAGAGAATGTAGCAAACTTGCAAGGAGAGATTACTGAGTTAAAAACTGAATTGACGAGGGTTCAAAAGGAAAATGTCAAAGTCGGAGGGTGGCTGAGCAACTTACAAGAAGAACATGTTAAGTTAGGAAGTGAGATGAATAAGGTGTTGAGTGAAAATGATGAGCTTTGGAAAGACAACCACGACATGGCATGGAAGTGTGTGGCATTAGAGTGGGAGAGGAGGATAGCTGTCCGGACTTGGAAGAAGCGATTGGGGGATCGAGCGCGCTACTATCGGAAAGCGGCCTCGGAGTATGTAGGTTTGATCCGAGGGTATTTTTCGGATTGGGCACGTCAGTTTCAACAAGGTCCAAACTTGGGATTTCTTTGGGAGTACCGCCCAGAGAACACGTATGAAGAATTTGTTAGGATCACTCACTATCCTATGGATATGCCTTGAGTGAGAGAGCGAGGAGATGAATAGTTATCTTTAAGTACTTTTGTCTTAATAAAGTGTTTTGAATGTTTAGTGGTTTGAACTTGGCCAATTTTGCCTTATTTTGGGTTTATGTATTAGCCGGTTTGGCACATGATGCAAAGGACTTATGTACTGAAACATCTTTTGAATGAATAACATTTGGTGTTTAATTCTATTATGCAAATGTTGAACTTAGGAGATAATTAGGTTATAAATGGATTAAAATATGCTTATAAATGTAAGTTTTCATCGCATACAGCAAAGATGTCACGACGATCGGTAAGAACGGCATCAGTTACACCTGATGCGGTAGAACCGCCACCAATAGGGGCTACCCCAAATGTACGTGAAACCCAACCAGCATCTGCTGCGGTTGCAAGGACCGCTAGCACACGAGGACGAGGTCGGGGAAGGGGAAGAGGACGAGGTAGAAGTCAGGCAGTGCCGAATGAACCTGAACCCTCTGTGCAAGCAAGTTCTGCATCTGGAAGAGGTCGAGGTCGAGGAAGGGGACGAGGGCGTACCCAAGCCACCATGGAAACTCCTGTAGACATCATCGCTCAGGAGGTAACAAAAGCTTTGCAAGCTGCGTTACCCATGGTTATAGCCCAGGTGCGAGAGGCTGAATTGAAAAATCAGGAAGATAGGGTGATAAGCAGCCAAAGGGAAGATATTAATGATTCAAGCAACAGGTCAAGACCAGTAAGTCCTATCGGCAGGGGTGCAGGACAAAGAGGATGCAGTTATAAGAACTTCATGGCCTGTAAACCACAACCTTTTCAAGGTGATTGTGACCCAGTGAAGGCGATGAGATGGATACGGGAAACAGAAGTCGTATTCAAAATCAGCAAATGTGCAGAAGAAGACAAGGTGACCTATGGGTCGGCAATGCTCAAATCAGAAGCCCTTTCCTGGTGGGAGGTAGTCTGTAACTTAAAGGGCGACGAGGCGGTGGCTAGAATGACATGGGATGACTTTAAGGTACTATTCAACAATAAATTCTGTCCACGCTCAGCGGTGAAGCAACTGGAAGAGGAATTTTTAAGGTTAGAACAGGGAACTATGACAGTGGGGGAGTATACAACTAGCTTTACTGAAAAAGCCAGATTTGCCGAGCATTATGTGTCGACCGAGGAAAGGCGAGCTGAACGGTACATCTGGGGGTTAAAAGCATCCATTCGAGAGTTTGTTCTCACTATGAACCCAACCACATTCCAGGATGCAGTGAACGCAGCAGAAGTTAGAGAAAAAGAAAAGAACCGTCAAGAGACTGAGCGAGGCCAGATAAAGAGGAAATGGGAAGGTACAAGCAATGAAATCAAAAAGTCAAGGTTCTCGGGTCCAGAAAGGAAATCGTGGCAAGGACAAACTGTCAAACCATGTCCTAGATGCAACCGTATGCACAAAGGAGAATGTTTGATTAAACCAAGGGTGTGTTACCGGTGTGGGAGGCCAGGACACCTATCTCAAGATTGCAAGGTTGAAAGGAGGGAACGACTATGTTTTACCTGTAAGTCACCCAACCATATACAAGCAAATTGTCCTCAGCAAAAGAATGAGTATGCCTCAGGTCAGGGCGGAAGTCGAAATGGTAAATGGGAGGAAAAACGTTCTGAAACAACAAAGCCAAAGGGAAGAGTCTTCCAAATGACGGCAACAGAGGCCGAGGATACACCTGACGTGGTGACAGGTACTTTTCTGGTCAACTCTGTGCATGCTAGGGTACTGTTTGATTCTGGAGCAAATCGTTCTTTTGTGTCTACTACATTATGTGATTACTTGCATAGAGAGCCCAAGCCTTTAAGTTCGGCCTTAGAAGTAGAAACCGCCAATGATAATTGGGTGGTTATTAGAAAAGAATACGATGATTGCAATATTCAAATAGACGGACGTTCGATCCCATTAAAACTACTCCCTATGACCATGGGGGAATTTGATATAATAATTGGAATGGATTGGCTAGCTAAAAACCAGGCAAGGATTATGTGCAACAAAAAGATCATCCAAATTGAATCACCTGATGGTGGAACCGTAGTTATATACGGAGATAGAAGAAATAGGAAATCCAGTATGATTTCTTTGGTAAAGGCAAGACGGTGTGTAAGAAAGGGATGTCAGAGCTATTTGGCATACGTGATAGATGCTAAGAAGGAGAAAAAGAGTATTGAAGACATTGCCGTTGTAAGAGAGTTTCCTGAAGTCTTTCCAGATGATCTGACAGGTCTACCACCCGAGAGACATGTAGAGTTTCAAATTGATCTGGTACCTGGAGCCGCACCTATCGCTCGAACACCCTACCGTCTGGCACCATCGGAAATGAAGGAGATGATGTCCCAATTGCAAGAATTATTAGACAAGGGTTTTATACGCCCTAGCACTTCTCCCTGGGGAGCGCCTGTGTTATTTGTTAAGAAAAAGGACGGTACGATGCGAATGTGCATCGACTATCGTGAGCTTAACAAAGTAACGGTAAAGAATAGGTACCCTCTGCCAAGGATTGATGATCTTTTCGATCAACTTCAGGGTGCCAATTACTTCTCGAAGATTGATCTACGATCAGGTTACCATCAGTTGAAGGTCCGGGAGGAGGATGTGCCAAAGACGGCTTTCAGGACTAGATATGGGCATTACGAATTTCTGGTGATGCCATTTGGGTTAACAAATGCACCTGCAGCTTTTATGGATATGATGAATAGGGTATGTAAACCCTATCTAGATAAGTTCGTCATCGTTTTCATCGACGATATTTTGATTTATTCACGCACTGAAAAGGAGCACGAGCAACACCTCCGAGCGGTTTTGAGTTTGCTAAAACAAGAAAAACTGTATGCGAAATTTTCTAAGTGTGAGTTTTGGCTCCGTGAGGTTCAATTTCTAGGGCATGTGGTGACCCATGAAGGAATAAAAGTGGATCCGACCAAGGTGGATGCTATAAAGAAGTGGGAACCACCAAGGACCCCGTCCGAGGTACGGAGTTTCTTGGGATTAGCAGGTTATTACAGAAGGTTCATTCAAGACTTTTCGCGGATCGCAACACCATTGACAGCACTAACAAAGAAAGGCGTAAAGTTTGAATGGAAACCAACTCAAGAAGAGGCATTTAGAGTCTTGAAAGAAAAGTTGAGTACCGCACCGATATTGACCTTACCAGAAGGAACCGAAGGGTTTGTAGTTTACAGTGACGCATCCAAGTTAGGACTTGGATGTGTATTAATGCAACAAGGGAAAGTTATAGCATATGCATCTCGCCAATTAAAGGATCATGAGAAGCGATATCCAACGCATGACTTGGAATTGGCAGCGGTGGTGTTTGCATTGAAAATCTGGAGACACTACTTATACGGGGTGAAGTGTCAAATCTATACTGATCACAAGAGTCTAAAGTATTTGTTCGATCAAAAAGAATTGAACATGAGACAACAAAGGTGGATGGAGTTGCTGAAGGATTATGACTGTGAAATTTTGTATCATCCCGGGAAGGCAAATGTGGTGGCTGACGCACTGAGTCGCAAAGAAAGGAGTGATCGTATAAGGATTAAAGCAATGCGGATGGAGGTGACTCCTGGTTGGGTTGATGAACTCAAGAAAGTTCAGGAAGAAGCTCTAACCGAAGAAAATTTGAAGGCTGAAAGAATGATAGGGGTTGTTTCCCTTCTTGAAGTTAACAATCAAGGATTAAAAAGCTATAAGGGTAGAATTTGGGTTCCTCGCTTGGGCGACTTTCGTAACCGAGTGTTAGACGAAGCTCATAAATCCCGGTATTCTATCCATCCAGGAAACAATAAGATGTATCGAGATCTTCGCCAATGTTACTGGTGGCCAGGGTTGAAGAAGGACATAGCTCATTATGTCGAAAGGTGCTTGACATGTCTGAAAGTTAAAGTTGAACACCAACGACCGTATGGTAAGTTGCAACCCTTGGAAATTCCTATGTGGAAGTGGGATCAAATCACAATGGACTTTGTGACAAAGTTGCCAAGGACACCAAAGGGTTATGATGCTATATGGGTAATCGTTGATAGACTCACCAAGTCAGCACATTTTTTGCCAATTAAGGAGACATACTCGATGGAGAGACTAGCTAAGCTCTATATAGATGAGATTGTGTCTCGGCATGGTGTTCCATCATCAATAATCTCTGATAGAGACAGTCGGTTTACCTCTAAATTTTGGCAAAGCTTTCAAAGGGAATTGGGTTCACAAGTAAGGCTAAGTACAGCATACCACCCGCAAACGGATGGTCAAAGCGAGAGGACCATTCAAACCCTAGAGGATATGTTGCGAGCATGTGCTATCGATTTTCCAGGTTCATGGGAGAGTCATCTTCCATTAATAGAGTTTGCCTATAACAACAGCTACCATGCTAGCCTCCAAGCTGCACCATATGAAGTTTTGTATGGAAAGAAGTGTCGAACACCATTGTGTTGGAATGAAGTAGGTGAAAAACAATTGGCTGGCCCTGAGATAGTTCAGCAAACTACCAATAAGATAAATCAGATAAGGGAAAGGTTGAAGATTGCTCAAGACAGACAGAAGAGTTATGCGGATAAAAGACGGAAGCCGATAGAATTTCAAGTTGGGGACAAGGTTATGCTCAAGATCTCACCATGGAAAGGTGTGGTTCGTTTTGGAAAGAGAGGAAAGCTAAGTCCTCGTTATATTGGCCCTTACAAGATAACTGGAAGAGTAGGTGAGGTTGCCTATAAGTTGGAGCTTCCTGAAGAACTTCAAGGCATTCATAACACGTTCCACGTGTCAAATCTAAGGAAGTGTCTGGCTGATGAAAGTGCTGAGGTAACTCTTAAGGATGTAAAGGTGGACAAAACCTTGAGCTACATTGAGGAACCGGAAGCTATCGTTGATAGAAAAGTAAGGAAACTAAGAAATAAAGAGATTGCCCTAGTTAAAGTTGAATGGAGACATCATAAAGGGTCAGGAGCCACTTGGGAACTCGAGAAGGAGATGAGGTTGAAGTACCCTCATTTATTTGCATAGGACAAATTTCGAGGACGAAATTTTGTTAAGGGGGGAAGTTTGTAATAACTAAAAAAAAATGATAATAATTCATAAGGGCTTGTTGTGTAGAGGCAAAGAAACTAAAAGGTTTAGACTTGGAAACTTTCATGGTTATTCATTATCATGCAAATCAAGAGATGGAAAACCTCCATCTCATTTAAACCTCAGACCCTTACCCTTCTTTTGTCAAGAAACCATGGAAACATCATGTATATATATAGGGCTATAGACCTGCAAGTAGAAATCAACCAATACTTAAGAGAAGAAACAAGTTTAGAAGGGGAAGGACGGTAACGGTTCGGTGAATCGCGACGGTTTCGGTAATCATCGGTAAGCCTTTCGCACCTTTCATCTTGAAACCTTGTTGCTATAAGTGTACTCTAGATATTTGGTAGAAATTTTCATAGTCGATATATATATATATATATATATATATATATATATCAAAGCTCATTGTTTATAAGAAGAAAAGAAACGAAGCACACTGTAAGCGAGAGGTAAATTTTATACTGTTTGGAAAAGATATATATATATATATATATATATATATATATATATATATATATATATATATATATCATGAAGTCAGGAATCGAAGCATCCACATGGATGCAGTATGAGCTTTTGATATTGTATATATATATATAAGTATCTCATGCATGTGCGTACATGAGTTGTTGGTGGATTGGAATGGAGTTGTAAAAGATATATATATATATATATATATATATATATATATGTATATAAATATACAATTCATGCATGAAAGGTGTGAGCCACACAAAGAAAGAAATGAATAGTTAGTCTATATATAGCATGATCTGTTGGTGTATACATATATAATTTGCACGACGTGTTAATTATATATGTATATGGTTTAATGTGTGTATATAAATATATATATATATATGGAGGATTATAATTAAACACATCGAATTTAGGATATCAACCATGGGTTGTTTTAAAAAAAAATAGATGACTTTAAGGAGACCACTCGACTATTTCTGGGAATGTCGAATTTTATAATTTAGAGTTAAATGTGATCGTAAATTGTAGGGAAGGCGTGAAGAACTTCAAGAACAGTCCGGACTCCGACGAGTACTGTGAGTTAACGTGATTTTTAAACGGTTGCATATTTTTTATAAAAATGCTTAATGTTCTCGAGAATTTTATTATGTTGTTTATGCAAAAATCATGACATGATTTCTATGACTTATACTTGATATTTTGTGTGGCAATGGGGGTGTATCGTGGTAAGACGAGCATGCTGTGTGAGCTTGTCTAGATCCGTAAGCGCGGAAGTGCTGTGTGAGTCCGCCAGGCAAAGCTGTGTGAATTATACACCTCTCATAACGCCGTTAGCTTTGTGAATTATATTGTTTTACCGTGTGCATGTTAAATTACGATGCTTTGTGAAAATTGTTATGATATTGTTTTCATGCATAAAACCGTGAATTCACTGGGCCCTAGGCTCACCCAACTCCTTTTCAAAATAACTATGCAACCAGGTCGTCACTCACTCGGGAGTAGTAGCAAGGGGAAAGAGAAGATCTAGAACTGGCTTGGCATTGGAATAAAGGCATAATGAAGAACGATTCAAGATTTAGACAAGTTTTATTTTGGTTATTTAGTAACTGAAAACCTTCCGTTGCGTTAAACAATTGGATTTGCGGTTTATTTATTTATGGATGTTTTATATATATGTTTTAAAAGGAAAAAAAAAATTGGGACGTTACATAAGACATCAACCCTGATTAAACCTCAGTGACCATAATTGTTGTGCACACCTGGATTAGAACCCTTGGCAGATGGAATATTCCATCATATCCCCAGGGCCTTAACAGTACGCAACAACCCTTGTGGTTTAAAATTACAAGTTAGAAGATTATGCTTTTGAGATGGATGCATTTAGACTAGGAATGTTTATTGGGAAGTTAAGTGTGCAACATGAAGGGGATTTCATTGGGTTGTGGGCATTAATATTGCATGCCTTTCTTAAAAGAGTCCAATTCATAGAAACTTGATTTCTTTTTATAACTATGATTTTGGGGTTTGGGGAGATTTTGTAGATGAATTAGTATTAAATCCATCACTTAATTTTCTAATTAAAGAATGCAAGAATTCATGCATCTTGCTTACCACTTGGCCTTTGTTCAAGAACTTTGTCTTCAAAGAACCAAAACCAATGTTTGGTCCCAACCCAACATGATAACCAAGGTAATGCCTTTTCCAAGAGTTAAAACAACCAAATATATTGAAACACAAGTTGTTAAAACTCTGAATTTAACTGTTGTTTTTAGCCGTGAAAATATGGAGTTTTTTGGGTTAATTTAAAAAACCCGTCATTAGATTTACATGAATATAAATGATCTTGTTAGGGCATTGAGAAGAAATCGACCCATGAAACCAAGATCACGTAGGGTTTCATATTCCGTTCATCGTTGTTCTTATTCTTTATCTCCTTTTGTTTTACTTATGCTAGCTAGGTCCAATGTTAAATTTTGGAAGCTCAATCATAATGCATGTTGTAGAATTTGTTTTGTCCCCTAAACATTTTAAAGTATACCTTATATAGTATAAAAAGACAAAAACAAAAATAAAAACAAAAACAAAAATTTGTCCAAAATACATAAAGTTAAATTTTATATAATTATAATTGATTCTCTATACCATTTCTTAAGCACATGTGGCTTTTCGCCTTTCTATTTAATAAGGTAAATTGTATCAAAATGAAACAAATTATTTTATGATTCTTATGCTAAGAAATATAATTTCGAAAGTTTCGTTTGGTTGTCAACGACAAACGTCTCCAAAAGAATAGTGTAATATTTTTTTTTCAAGAATAATTTTTTCCTGAATATTATAATGTGTTCTCTTCTGAGGTAGTTTCATTTGCAAACCATTCTAATTTTGCAAACCGTGCAAACCATTGATTTCATTGGATAAGTCAATGAAATTATTTCATGAAATTGTTTAGTTTGATGAAATTGTTTCACATCATTCTTTTCTTGATGAAATTATTTCATATACGTGTGTGTTTTTTTTTGTAAAAATGAAAAAGTTTCATCAATTGAGAAAATACATGAAACAGTTTTATCAGAATGAGAAAAATGCATGAAACTACATAAAAACACAAATTTATGAAACAATTTCATCAAGAAAAGAATTATGTGAAACAATTTCATCAAATTAAACAACTTCATAAACCAATTTCATTAACTTAACCAATGAATATGACGGTTTGCAAAACTAAAATGGTTTGCATTTGATCTATCCCCGTCTTCTTTAATCCCCAAATTATAACATGTTTGTTTGATTATCATTTTTTTAGAAAATTATATCATATTTTATTAATTACATCGTATACATTAGAGGTGGCCAAATTGACCCGAACCGAACCGACGGGCTGACCCGACCCGAAACCGGCCAAGAACCGGTTCTGGCCCGACCCGGTCAAGAACCGGTTTCAAGCCCGAGAGCCGGGACCGGTTCGTGTATTTAAGAATTTTCTCGGCCCGACCCGACCCGACACGGGACCGGTTCGTGACCCGGTCTGTGGCCCGACCCGATTTTTTTCAAAAAACTTATAGCCGTTATAGAGCCGTTTATAGCCGTTGCCAACCCCCTTTTGACCGTTTTTTCACCCAAAAATACCCCCTCCAACCCCATATAAATACTAGGGGTGTTATGGAGTGATCACCACCTTACAATTGCTTACAAAACGCAAAAAACGCTTACAATTCTCATTTCTCGGCTCTCGTTATATTCGTTTCTCGCAAAAAACGCATACAATTCTCATTTCTCGGCTCTCGCTATATTCGTTTCTCGCAAAAAACGCATACAATTCTCTAGTCTCTAGTCTCTACTCTCTACTATCAAAAAAATGGCCGAACAAAATTACACCGTTGTTGCCGATCATTCACGAAAAGCAGCGGTTTGGGACAATTTCAACTTGCTAAAATTTTCCGACGGTACAAAAAAAGCGCAATGCAAACGGTGTGGAGATTTCCTAAAACCCGAATCAAATAGCACGTTAAAGCGCCACTTCGAGGAAAGATGCAAGAGGTTGAAATCGGGTGACGATCCAACTCAACCCATACTTGACAATTCCGGTCAAGTATGGTCGTATGATAATGATCTCGCCCGAGAAATGCAAATGAAATGTGTCATTCAAATGGCGTTGCCGTTCGGACATTTCGACAATCCTCATATTACAAACATGATCAAAAATGGGTTCCAACCACGCTACACTTCGGTAAGTCGTCAAACTCTTAAGCGTGATGCTTTAAAATATTGGAATAAGGTTCAAAAAATTATGCGAGAAATGTTTTTAAACTTACCCAACAAAGTTTCTTTAACTTGTGATGTATGGAGCGCACCATGCGGATTGCCAGATTCTTATATATGCATAACGGCACATTGGATTGTGCCAGGATCGTGGCAATTATGCAAACGTGTAATCACGTTTGAGCTCTTTGGTTCGCCACATTCGGGTGAGCGTCAGTTTTCTATAATTATGAGATGTCTTCAATATTATAATTTAAAAAATAAAGTTATTAGTATTTCGTTTGATAATGCTAGTAATAATACGGCATGCGTAGACCGATTACGTTTGGCTTTATCCCCTATTTTAGAGGGAAAATTATTTCATACATGTTGTTGCGCACACATAATAAACTTAGCCGTTCAATACGGCTTAAGTAAACTTAATGAGCCTTTAACTAAGTTTAGGCTTATGTTACGCCGAATTTTCACAAGAAATAAAAAAATGCAAAACTTATATAAAGATTATTGCAAACAAGTCGGTTTTAAAGCTTTGGGACCGGCGCACGATATGCCGGTTCGATGGAATTCGACTTGGAAAATGATGGATAATTTATTAAGACAACAACAATATATTCAAGCATTTTATAACATTCATTACCCGGATAACACGATAACTCAGGATGATTGGACAAGGATTCATGGCTTTCACGATATTTTGGGCGATTTCAAAACTGCAACAACTATGTTATCCGGTGTTTATTATCCAACGAGCCCTTTACTTTTAAATCAACTTTATATTTTGGCAAGTAAAATTGCTCAATACGAACAGGATTTGCACTTTCACGACGTGGTGAAACCAATGAAAGAAAAATTGGTAAAATATTTTAAAAAGATCCCCTTCACTTTTCTTTGTGCCGCGGCATTAAACCCGTTTTTAAATGTTACGGGTGTCGAAGTTTTAATACAAGCAATATGTGTATCGTTTGGTTTGGATTCTCTTACAAATTCTAGCTTTTCAAGGAAACGCATACAACAATTTAATACTGATTTTCATCAATTATATGAGATTTATAGAGTTAATTATGGGGAAGGAAGCCAACAAACCCCTACACCTCAAATGTTTTCACCGGGTTCTAGTAGCAGTCGTGGCCGAAACCGAGAAGACTTAATGCAAACTTTAATGCAATCGGTTGTCATGGAATCTTCTAAAAAAGCTAGATATGATGGGGATAATTTGGGTGAATTCAATCAATACGTACGTACTAATTTTATAACGGCATCCTTCACAAACGTCGTAGATGTTGAATCCCTAGATTTATTAGAATGGTGGAAAAGTAAACAATCAAGTTTCCCAATTATGGCCACTATTGCACTTGATATACTAACAATCCAAGCTAGTACTGTAGCTTCAGAGTCGGCCTTTTCTCTTAGTGGCAGGATCATATCGGAGCGTCGGACAAAATTAACCCCAAAATCGGTGGAGTGCTGCGTATGTCTGAAGGATTACTTGGATGGAGAAGACCGCATTCAAAATCGAACGAACCTGGAGGATGATCTAGAAGGCGTGGAAGAAAACTTATTTGAAAACGACACGGATGAACTACTAAGTACGCCGTCCGTAACCGATACTTCTGATGTTAGTAATGTCGTAGATGACGAAGATGTAGACACCGACCGTCTTGACGATCAGACGGCTATTACACGACTGATGTAGTACAATACTCTTGAAGACTACAATCCAGATCAGAATACATACTACGCTCCATACAATCCATTCAATTATAATCCATTCAATTACTATCCGGGTGATGGGGGTGGAAGTTCGGGAGCGGGACCTTCGAATGTTTAGAATTTATGTATTGTAACTTGTAACTTGTAAGTTTGTAACTTAAAATTATATATAAATTATAAAACGTAAAAGTGTATTTTAGTGATATATATTATAAATAAAACGTATTTTTAAAGTGTATTTTACTTATCCAATGATTCCAATCCAATTTTTCTTTGTTAAAGTTTAGTAATTAATTATTATACAAAGAAAGCAGTTAAAAAACAAAAAAATCGCAAAACCGAAACAGAACCGGTTCTCGGCCCGGCCCGGTTTTATAAAAACCGGTTCTACATACCATTAAACGGGTCAGGGGATTCCGGTTTAAACCCGGCCCGACCCGACCCGGTTCTCACGGTTACTGTTTGGAACCGGTTTGTCCCCCGACCCGGCCCGAACCCGATTTTTGGCCACCTCTAGTATACATAGTACGTTTGCTCCACAAAGTTATAACATATTTTTTTAATATGATATGTTCCTTTAATTGCATGAAATATATAATACTTTTTTTGAAAATGGATCTTTTAAAAGTACATTTTTTACATGACAATTGAAATATATATAGAGTAAATTACGTTATTCGTTCCTGTGGTTTGTTAAAAATTTCGGATTTCGTCCTATGGTTTTGCAATTTCGGTTTTCGTTCCTATGGTTTGTAATTCATTTCTATTTTCGTCCCTGAGGCTAAAACACTACTTTTAAACATGAAGAACTAAAATAGAAATGCATTTTAAACTATAGGGATGAAAATAACAATAAAATTTAAATCATAATAACGAAAAAGATGATAGAATTGTAAACCATGGAGATGAAAATCACAATTTCAAAACTATAAGGAAGACAATAGAAATTAACATACTACAGGGACTAAAATTGTAATTTACTCTACATTATATTTTCTATAAATATAGTTTATATGTTTTTAAATAAATGGAATCCTCCAAGTAATCCTCCCATGTAGCCCACTACCACTCTACCACCTTGGTGAGGGTTCCACTAGCATTACTAAAAAAAACTATTTGGTCTCTATTACTTGTGTAGTTTAAGGCATGTTTCCTTCTTAGTTGTCCCAACATAACAAATTAATTAAAAAAATCATTTTATTTGGCATTTTGTCACTCAAAACATATGTTGTTACCATAATACATATATCTTCATGCATAACAGCCAAGGTTCTAAACGGCGTGGACGTGGCGTGGCGGCAAGGCCAAACCTTAAGTCTTAGGAGCCACGGCGAGGCCACGACGTTTATCAAGACGTGACTTATGGCGACAAATCTTTATATCATATATAATATAATCTATAAAAACATATGTTCTATACTATTAATCGAATAGTCAATGATAATAAACAAGTTATATTAGGTTATATAGTAAAAACTAGCACATAAGACATTAAAAACGTAAAGAAAAATCAAATATCGCGTTACAAAAGACCGCATATTAGGCCATGGCGTGCCACATGTATAACGTGATGTGAGACACAAGCCTTGAGCCACGACGCGTCATAGCGGCTGTTGCGGCAAGCCTTTTAGAACAGTGATAACAACTCAGACGTGTTATATTTTATACGTTGTAATCCTATAAAAAATCATCAACTCCATCTGATTTTTTAAACTTACTTCAACATTCCTTTTAGTTTAGAAGTTATTACTATTCGTTATAAGTTTTGTAAGTAAATATATATATATATATATATATACTTTGAACGAATGTGGAAATATTGTTCCTCTTATTCACATTGGACCACTGGAAAATAAGGTGAGTTACCATATTCTTTAAGAAAAAAAATGTTACTTTGTAGTCTATACTAGGATTTGAACCCATTTACCGGATGACAATATTGGCTTCATATAGGTGAGGCAATAGAGAATGAGGACATGCATGTAGATGCGACCATCCATAGAAAAGATCTCCCTAGCTCCGTTTCTCTTGTATACCAACCAAGATTTGTGAACCTGGTTGCCTATTCATTTGACATGTCGTAATTCTGGCAGATATAACTCGAACTCTTTTAAACATAGTATGTGAAATTCAAGTCTTGGTTAAAAAGGAATAAAAAAAGATTAACAAAAAGAATGAAAGAAAAAAGTGAGCAAAAGTAGGAGGTGACATGCAAAACATTAGATTGTCACAAAATTAAATGCAATGGAAGTCAATTGTGTTATGATGATTTGGGGATTTGGTGAAGATGACATTGACCATAATAATGTAGATGCCATGTTTTGGTTCATTTTCAATGGGTCAAATTTAATTGCCATCATCCACCATTAATTATTTCATCTTCTTCTTTTCATTTATAATTATAACTTCCCAATCACCCTCACACACATCAATTCAATCTTTTTTATGATTCAACAAAGTGTCTCTTGTTTATTTAATGATATACTTTTCATGATTTATTAAACAATATATATGTATGTATATATTGAACATGGAGAACGTCAAAACAGAAAAGAAAAGAATAACTTACTCAAGTTGTTATATTAAGGCTATGCTTGGCAAACTAGCTGATGATTTATAAGCTAGCTGTTGAAAAAGTTACGTTTGGCAAAATTAGCTTATAAACATGTAAAATGATTAAAAAGAACATATTCGAAAAATTATCAATTATAATATTTAATTATATATTTAAAACAAATTTATAGCAATATAATATGTTAACTAATACAAATAATGTAGTAAAAAAATTAAATAATAAAACTTGTTAATTAAAAGAATTTTAAATTTATTATTACATATATACTATGAATTTTAAATTTGTTAAAACAAGTTTTATAAAAAATATATATTAACTTATGATTTTAAATAACCATTACATATAATATGAAAAAAATGATCAAATAATGGTTAAAAAGATAATAGTAATTGATAATTAAAAAATATATATAAATAATTTATATGGTTAACAATAACTCTAAATAATTAAAAATTAATATCAATGTATAACTAAAATTTAACTTAATAATTTTCAATTAATATTTATTAATTAATAATAATTAAATTTAAAAATTAATATTTATTTTTAATAATAGTTAATAAATAATAATTAATGTTAATGAGAGTAATATTATAATATTCACAAAAAGCTATTCAAATGCAACTCCAAGTAACATTTCAAAAAGTTAGTTTATTATCATACAAACATGTACCAGAAAAAAGTTAGCTTATAAGCTAGTTTTTTTTTTTGCCAAACAACGCCTAAAGTAATCTAATGGATGTTGGTAAAAAGATGGTTGAAACCATATTTTGTTGAAATAAAAGCATCCCCCTTTTAATTGAAAGTTTGTAAAATATAATAAATTGAAGGGAAACAAATTACACCAAAAAATGACAATTTTATTCATATATGAACTCAGCCTGTGTTTTTTGTAATATAATTTGACCTACATATGAATATATTTTTACATATTTTCTTTGTTGTTCTTTACTTCTATTTAGATCTCACTCTTTTATATATAGAGACAAGGAGGTTCAAGAAAGAACCCCAGGCCCTTACAAAAAAAAACAAGAGAACCACTATCAACCATTAAATTTAAAAAAGAGATTGCTCATATTCGAATGTATCCGTCTCTGTAATTGTTGATTCAATTTCATCAAAATGTAACCGCCTTTATTATTCACAAAGCCAAACTAAAATAAATAGATGCTTCATGTCGGTTTCCTTATTCTCCATTATTTAGAGTTTTTTTTTTTATAAGGTTCATCTAGGCTTTGCCTAGACTACATCCTTGGCAATTTGAAAGCAAACATACAAAGCGGCCGTCTGAGACTAAGCCTGGCCACAGAATACTAACGCCTGGACTCGAACCCGGGGTGGATGGGATATTCCACCACATCCCCCAAGCCCTTGCCAACACGCCACCACCCTTGTGGTTCGTTATTTAGAGTTATATATATATATATATATATATATATATATATATATATATATATATATATATATACCCTTAGGTTCAATAGAGAAGTCCAAATATTTAGAGAAATAGAGAAGTGATCTTGGCCATTTATTCGGTCAAGATCGGTTATAATTGGTCAAAAGTTGCGGCTTTGACTGGTCAAAAATTGCGGCTTTGACTGGTCAAAAGTTGCAGTTGTTCCAAAAATAGAAGGGCAATTTCGTAACTTTTACAAAAAACACAGGCTGAGTTCATATATGAATCTGTGTGATTCACATATAAACTATATGTTCATATATAAACCTTTGTAATTCACATATGAACTCTTTATAACTAATTCATATATGAATCTTGTGATTCATATATGAACCTTTGTGTTTCATATATAAAACTAATTAACTGTAGGTTCATATATGAATCAGTTGAACCAATTTTTTTTAAACAACAGCCAGCGATTCCATTAAAGCTAGCAAGTTGTTAGCAAAAAACAAACGACATTACAAGGATCTAAAACAGTCCCTAGGATAACTTCTCCACACAATCGAGTTTTTGTCACTCCCCTTACACCTAGCCAAAACCCAACAGAACGTTTTTTCCACAATAAGATCTAGAACTGAATCCTTACGGAGAGGGGGGCTGTCAAACACACACCTATTTCGGAAGCACCACAAAGTGTAACAACTAATAAAGAACACCGCTTCCATCGCTTTCCTCACCACGCTATTGTTGTACGCGACTTTGATGTCGTTAGTCATCGACTCCATCGACCTGTTTCCGGGAAGAGTAATCGCCCACCATTTCTCTATAAAATTCCAAACCTCCGAAGCAAAAGAGCACTCGAACAACAAATGCTTCAAAGTTTCGTTATCCACTCCGCATACCGGGCAGAGAGCAGAATCGATGTCCATCTCTAGATTGATTAAACTATCACGGGTAGGGAGTCTATCGAGCATAACCCGCCATATGAAGATGTTCACTTTCGATGGAACCAACGGATTCCATGACGTTTTGTTAACTCCTACTCCTAAAACAGCTTTTTCAACGATAACACGAAGAGAACTAACAGAAAACATACCGTTAGCAGATGCCTCCCACTTCCAACTGTCGACCTTATCTGTTAGAGAGCAGTCCCTGATGGCCTCCTTTAGTCTGTTGAAATCCTCAGCTTCTCTACCGCCACGGATAGGTCTACGCCAAGACCAAAGACTACCTTCCTTAACTCTGTTCGCAACCGCCACCTGTTTTTCGATTTCTAATGCAAAGAGTCTCGGGAAACGATCAGCAAACTTACGAGATCCCTTCCAATGATCTGTCCAAAAGGCTGTCTTTAAACCGTTCTCGACCTGCTTCGTGCAAAAAACCTCGAAGTGAATATTTAGCAGCCTCAGTGATTTAACCGCGGAGATGACACTTCCCCAAGGATGCCACTACTAAGATTCACATGTTCTGTATTTAAGCCCACTTTCACCGTAAATTGACTTAATTATACTCACTCAAGGAGCAGAAGATTCGTTTTTGAATTTCTAAACCCATTTAACGAGAAGAGATATATTGGAAGCGAAAATACTCCCGATTCCAAGTCCTACGAATTCTTTAGCTCTAATCACTGTACTCCATTGAACCAATTAATTGATTCATATATGAATCTTTGTGTTCATATATGAACCATTGTGATTCATATATGAATTTTTTTAACTAATTCATATATGAACCTTTGTGTTCATATATGAATCTTTGTGATTCATATATGAAATTTTTTTAACTACTTCTCATATGAACAAATTAACTGATTCATATATGAATCACAAAGGTTCATATATGAATTAGCTAAAAAGAGTTTATATGTGAATTACAAAGGTTCATATATGAACGTATAGTTCATATGTGAATCACACAGATTCATATATGAACTCAGCCCATGTATTTTTTACGAAACTACCCCTCTATCTTGTGCAGATGTAATAACCCAAAATAAGTAATGTAAATTAAATGGAAGTAAGGGGTTGTAATTTGTTTATTTCGAAATACTTTGAGGGCAAAATACGAAAGTTTAGGGAAATTAATTACCTTTCTCTTAGCATGCGCCGCTTTTGGTGGAGTTGAGGAAACAACTTATTAGGGTTAAGTATGTGTGGGTACTGCTCATCGAGAGAGAGAGGGAAACCGCAGAAAGAAAGAAAATACCATGGGAGACCTGTGTGTTTTCTTCGTGAGGAGAAAGAAGAGAGAAAGAAAATGTCTTGTGAGTGTGTGTGTGTGTCCGGTGTGTGCGCCGAGGAGTAGCAGCAAGAGAAAGAGAGCAGTTGCGAGAGAGAGAGAGAGAGAGAGAGAGAGAGTCGACGATAGAGAAGCTGCGAGAGAGAGAGAGAGAGAGAGAGAGAGACGAAGAGAGCAGCTGTGAGAGAGAGAGAGAGAGAGAGAGTTGAAGAGAGAGAAGCTGCGAGAGAGAGAGTCGACGAGATAGAAGCTGCGAGAGAGAGAGAGAGTCGACGAGAGATGGAGATGGTGGCTGGGATCTATCTCTGAGGAGATGGTTTATGTGAAAGCTATGTGGAGTCGGTCTGCACTGTGGGATCAGAGATAGATCCTCGGGTTCTGATGATCCCTTGGATATGTATGACAGACTGGTAGGTTGGAATTCGTTTCCTCCTATTTCGAGTAGAAGGGAGTCTGCGTAGGCTCCGGGAAGGGGAGTCTGCGTAGGCTCCGGAGGAGGCGAGAGGAGAGTCTGCTTGGGCCCCGATCGTGGAATGTTTATGTGATCCATTACACAGTGCAGCACCATGATTGATGTTTATGTGAAGAATGTGAACTGCTTTATAAATGATTTTTATAATCTTGATGTACACTGTTTATGGGGGGAACTCACTAGACCTCATGGTCTAACCCTCGCCTTTCAAAACTAAAACCTTTTCAGGTATGCAAATAGTAGAAGGCTCAGGTAAGTGAGCAAGAGCAAGATAGGGAACAGTTGCAGCTAGAGGTAGTGCATGTGCCACTTATAGCAGTTAGATTATTCTCAGTTGTGTATAGGTTGTTTCCGCCAACCTTAGTTGAGATTGTTGTAAAGAGATTTTGGGACCCAATTTTGTAAAGGTTATGGTTTATTGCTATGTTTGTTCTACTGTATTTCTGGGATGTTACAAATGGTATCAGAACCATAGTTAAAGGGATTTAGGTGATCGGACGGGCCTAATGTAATGTCCCAAAAATTACAAGGAATTTAAAATTTTAAAACATGCATTTCATTATAAAACAATCACAATTTAATAATTCGTAACTCAAATGAAGTTAACGTCGTTAACTCGAACAGTCAATAAAGTTTATGCAGCGGAAATTTCATAAAATAAAATCCAAAGGTTTGAAAGTGAAACTTAAACAATTCTTGACACTCCGCGCCTAGTGTGTGTACCGTCAAGCCCGACTGCCGCTCGCACCTGAAATCACAACATATTGGGAAAAGGGTAAGCTAAACGCTTAGTGAATCCTATCACACACGCAGGTAGCAACCCCACGTATATCGCCCCTACTCGCCAGTAGGCAACATCATCATCCCCACGGATATAAATCCACATAACAATTAACGTATAAATACGAACCTCAGTCCCACCGAGCACACCAAAAATATATCGATACAAGCTCAGTCCCACCGAGCCCTCGGTCCCACCGAGTAAAGACATTAATACAAGCTCAGTCCCACCGAGTAAAGATAATACAATTGTACTAGCTCAGTCCCACCGAGCCCTCGGTCCCACCGAGCCCCTCAGTCCCACCGAGGTGTACACAAAATACACACCATTCACATAATAATTCAACAACCACAACTATTGATCACATCCCAACTAGTTCACGTAAACACGTAATAACACGTAATAACACACAACACAAAATAACGTTACACATGAAATTCCTAACTACGCGGTGAGAGAACTCACCTCAAAGCAAAGCGACGCGCTCCCGAGCCGCAACACCAGCACGTCAACCTTCCTCACTTTTTCCCACCTAATTACGCACTAAAAACGTCAACGGAAGGTCCCAACTCACGACACTTTTACTAGTTTAACGAAACTAAAAATTCCAGCTTTTATACTAAAAACGCAGGTCTGTTCGGGACCCATTTTACCCCTGCTAAACTGATCAAACCAAAAATAGAATTCCACATTCAGGAAGTTCAATGTCTTATGGTTCCAGGGACGTATCGCACGCGTCCTAACGATATTCCTAGCACTCTATATGAATTTTACAAAAACACCTCTCAGAGCAGCTAAAACAGGACCTGTCCGTATAAAATGGCAATTTGACACTAGCTATGGCCCGAACTGGTTTTTCCACAAAACATATAAAAGTTACTAGACTCAGAATGGGAACTTTTGGCACCAGCTCCATCCCAATCCGACATTCGTAGCAAAAGTTATAGCTTTTACAAAACAGGGCAGAAACTGTACAATTTACATAAAATGATAACCTTTTGAACTTGAACCCAATAAGACGTCTTAATCCAAACAGACCCGCAAAGCAACATGACTTACTGTTTTAGGGTTGACATGGGCTGAACCACACCATGCACCACCCACTGCCGCCTCCGGCGGTGGTGGTGGTTGGCGGCGACGACGGTGGTTGCGGTCGATAACCTCCGGCGAAACCTCCCAACATCACCCGCAACCCCACACCCGCACACACCCACACACCCGCAAGCGCACGCACTCTCTGCCGCCATCGCTGCGGCGTGCAGCGGCGGCCCCACCTCCGGCAGCCGTGGCTACGGCGGTGGTGGTGGCGGTTTACATTCTCCGACGAGGAAAACATCAAATAAAACGAACGGGACACTTACCTTAACGGAATCCCTCTTCCTCCTCCTTTCCGACCACTCCCGACACTGGTTCCCTCACGCCGGCGATCGCCTCCTTCCTCCTCTCGACCCTTGCTCTCTTTCTCTCTCGGTTTCCCTCTCTCTCTCTCCGGTTTCCTTCTCTCTCGGCCGAACACCACCAAAAAGGGGAAGGGGGAGGACTAAAGGGTTCTTGGGGAGTTACTAGCATGAAACCGAAGGGGGAAGAGGAAGGGAGGGTCTCTTGGCTGATCCCTTGCCAAACTTTGGTGAAATGCCCCAATTAGCCCCTCAACTTTCCTTTCCTTGCAAAAACCCAAAAAGGTTGACTCATTTAACTTTTTGGTCCGATTCGACTAACCCCGCTAATGGAAACCACATTAAATCCAACTTAAAAGAAAATAATTAATAAAAGAAATTACATACCGGGGTACGGGCTTTACAACTCTCCCCCACTTGGATTAGACTTCGTCCTCGAAGTCTAGACCGGCGAATAACTCGGAATAGTCCTCGAATACTTTTCTTACTAACAAAACTCCTTCAAGGACACCGAAATTATGATCGGAAGAACACTCCAACAACTGGATTCATTCCTAGTCAAACGACTTCGGTTGACTCCCATCCTTAGATGTTCCGCACATCCCGATTCAACTTTCAAGCTCTAACCATTCTAAAGGTGCTCACCAATATACCCTACCGGATGCTCGAATCCGATCATTCCTACCATTACTGCCGATTAACTTCCACGAGTTCTAATAGACTCCCAAAATTTATTTCACACGTGTCATCAAACCAGTAAACTTATAATCATCCAAGAAGGTCATTCCACCATACCCATTCATCACAATTAAGCATCTCGGGGTCACTACTACCATTAAAATCAGCTACAAATCTCCGATTACACTTAAGGTGTTTGGCCTCAAGCCCAAAGGTTGACACCTAAATATACTAGTTACCTCAAAAATTCTACGCATTTATCTTCTTTATTACAAAGGCATCATTCCATAACCTATGCTATTCGGCCTACAGTACCCACACGCGTGGAATACCCAACCTTCTACCATCGACGTATCTTCCACACTCGCTCTACGAAGCCTAGTTACACCCCAACGCCTACCTCTCAGGTACGTCTCAAGTCCCGGCACATCGGAGCTACCTCTTAGGTAAGTGCCCAAGACTGTATCCTCTTAGTGCCTACTGGAAAGTCAAGGTCATAACACATGAATACCGGAGTCCCACCCCGAGATACCCAACCGACCATTAAGACCGAGCAATTGACCCATGACTATCACGGACAAAATTCGGAATTTCCCCCGAAACTCTCTCGCGTTTGGCATTTTCCTCCAAAACTGCCACCTCCTGAGCACTACCTATCGACTCGAGAAGAGGTGCAACCACTGTTGACCGTTGACACAAGCCCCACAGTGGCTCACCATCCAGATGTCGACTAAGTGCGTCCGTAACAACATCCGCTTTACCGGGGTGGTAAAGTATCTCACCATCATAATCCTTGACCACGTCAAGCCACCTCCTCTGACGCATGTTGAGGTTTTGCCGGTCATCAAGTACTGGAGGCTTTTATGGTTAGTGTATACACTTGACGCCATACAAATAGTGCCTCCAAATCTTGAGAGCAAACACCACCAAATCTTACATACCCTCCGGCAAAGTCAACATCGGAGCCTCGCATAACGCCTGCGTAGCTCCTCAAAGCCCTCTGCTGCTCTTCACCCCAACTAAAAGCCGCAGATTTCTTTGTCAATCGGGTCATCGGTAAAGCAATCTTGGAGAAATCCTGAATGGATCTCCGGAAGTACCCTGCTAACCCAAGAAAACTCCGTACATCAGTGAGAGTCTTTGGCACTTCCCACCGCATCACAGCCGTAATCTTGGCCGGATCCACCATAATACCATTCTGGTTCACGACATGCCCTCGAAAGTGGACCTCTCGTAACCAGAACTCACACTTGGAGAGCTTAGCATACAGCTTCTCCCGCCTCAAAACTTCCAAAACTTCTCGCAAATGCATCTCATGCTCTTCCTTCGACTTCGATTACACAAGAATATCGTCGATGAACACGATCACCGATCGATCCCACATAGGGCTACATACCCGGTTCATGAGGTCCATGAACGTTGCGGGTACATTGGTGAGCCCGAGAGGCATCACCACAAACTTGTAAATGGCCATAACGTGAACGAAAGGCCGTCTACTCCGTATCCTCTCTCCTCACCCGCATCCGATGATACCCCGATCTCAAATCAAACTTAGAGAACCACGAGGCTCCCTGAAGCTGATCGAACAAGTCATCGATCCTTGGCGGAGGATAACGATTCTTCACCGTAAGCTTATTCAACTCACGGTAGTCTATACACATCCGTTGGGACCCGTCTTTCTTTTCCACACAGAATCGGGGCTCCCCACGGTGAACAACTTGGCTTGATGAACTCCCTTTCGAGAAGTTCCTGCCACGGAGTGTACAACCCCTTCATTTTCGGTGGAGTCAGGTGGTAATGTGCCTTGGCCACCGGAGCAGTACCCGGAAACACATCAATGCGGAACCCCACCAGTCGCTCGGGAGGTATCCCCGATAACTCCTCGGGAAAATACGTCAGCAAACTCCCGTACAACTGGCACATCCTCCGCAGACTTCTTCTCTCTGTCGACGCGCGTGTCGATCACATACGCCAAAAATCCCTGACCACTGTGCTGCAAGTACCTCCGAGCCCTCGCAGCCGAACATATCGCTGAGGTCCGCCTGGGCAAGCCGCCCTGAACTAGCATTTCTCCCCCGCTTGGGGTTCAAACTCGTACTTGTTTGCGACGACAAACAATCTCCGCATCATACGCATCCATCCAATCCATGCCCACAGTCACGCACAACTCCCGTATAGCGATCAGAATCAAATCAATCGGGAACCTCACACCAGAGATCTCCAAAGTGCACCCCCGGTACACGTCAGTAACCGTCAAGGTCCTGTCTTCAGCAACTGCAACCACAAGTGGACAGCCTAACCATCCTACAACTCGGCCCCAAACACTCACTGACTATGTGAGACACGGAAGGATGAGTAGCCCCGCTATCAATCGTCACCACAGCAAGCACCGAGTTAACCAAGAATGTACCTGTCACCACTTTATATGTAGCTTGTGCCTCCTCCACTCCCAGTTGACGAACTCTACCCCAGGCCGCCTCCATCACTACAGCAAGTGAAGCATATTGTGCGATACTCACAAACTCCCTGATCTTGGTACGTAACATATCCTTGCACCATGTCCTCTTCATGTCCTCAAAAGCAGCATGCTAAGGATAGAATAATGTCATTTCCGTAAACTTTCGGTTCACCTCCTTTATGGCCTCCGCAGTCTGACAGAGCTCCAAGAACTCTTTGGCACTCCTCTCCATCTCCACTAGAGGCACATGCTCTACACGAAACATACGACGAACTCCTCCCAGGTCAAGTAGTGCGCCCGTTAAGCGTCAAAGCAGTAGCACACCAGTCTTTCGCTCCGTCTCGTAACAGATTCACCGCGAAGCGAACCTTCTAGTTCGCAGGACAACCACCGGTAAGGAATGTGCACTCCATAACCAATCCTGACCCTCTTGTTCGGGGCTGCCCACCCGCAGGGGGTGGAATCGCTGCGATGCGCTCCTCCATCGACACTATTACCTCATCACGAATGGCGGTAATAATTTCGTGGATCGCCTCCTCAAAATATACGTCACCTCGACCGCAAACATCTCACGAATCTGATCAGCAATAATTCCAGCATCAGCATCTGGATCAACATTGTTGTTCCTCCTTAACGAGCTACTAGCACACATTAAAACCTGCTAACTACGCTCACACTCAACTCTTCGGATTCTCCGTGACTTTCCCCGACTCGAGCACGGATCCTGTGCTTCAGATAGTAGGAGCTCTGCTACTACCCTTCACACCTATCCTTACTCGTTTCGAGTCCTGTCCCGGGACGTCCAAGTAGTTGCTTATCACAAACAAACACATATGCCCATTCCGGCATATGCAAACACTTTTCCTAGCTCCCTAGAAAAGTCGTAATACCCCACCACCCTTGCTAGAACGGAACCCCCACTAGCCCTGACGAGTCGCCTCGTAAACGCACAGTCGTATACAGTGAAACCAGATAGACATTCGAATATAAGATTCTATCCTACAACGGTTGGACTCAAACAAGAGCTGCGCAATAGAACTAAATCCAACATTCTAAGGCTATTCAGTTCCTACTGCATACAACCTAAGGTGCATTCACATAACAACCTATCAAGGCTAGCATGAGTTCCTAATAGCAAGTAACAAGTATACAGTACCACAAAATCCACGTAAGCAATCTAGCATACATACTCCTATGTTCTAGAAAGCAATCTAGCATACGTACTCATATGTAAACGCTATTCCCAACTCACTAGGAATTTCATCTCATCCCACTACTCTTGCTACAACGGAATCCCTGTTAGCCATAACGAGTTGCCTCGCGAATACCCAGTCGCACGCAGCGTGAATCAAATAGACATTCGAATACAAGATTCTATCCTAGAACGGTTGGACTCAAACAAGAGCTGCGCAATAGAACTAAATCAAATATTCTAAGGCTATATGATTCTTACTGCATGCAACCTATAGGGCCTTCACTTGACAACCTACTATAACTAGCATTGATTCCTACTAGCAAGCAGTCATCGTACAGTACAGTGTAAACAACCTCGGCAATCTAGCATGCATACCCTATGCCTAGAAAGCAATAAATACACTAAGTGTTGTACCTTCCCAATTGGCGTCGGCTGACTGTACACACTGCGCCCACGATCACCGTTTCCCAAACGGGCTTTCTCCGTTCATTTATTTTCAAAGATTTTAATAAGAGAGTTTAAAAAAAACTTCATAGCCGCAACTTGAGACCAAACACACCGAGATGTGTTTGATTCACTCAAGCTGTGCTCTGATACCAAGTTGTAACGTCCCAAAAATTACAAGGAATTTAAAATTTTAAAACATGCATTTCATTATAAAACAATCACAATTTAATAATTCGTAACTCAAATGAAGTTAACGTCGTTAACTCGAACAGTCAATAAAGTTTATGCAGCGGAAATTTCATAAAATAAAATCCAAAGGTTTGAAAGTGAAACTTAAACAATTCTTGACACTCCGCGCCTAGTGTGTGTACCGTCAAGCCCGACTGCCGCTCGCACCTGAAATCACAACATATTGGGAAAAGGGTAAGCTAAACGCTTAGTGAATCCTATCACACACGCAGGTAGCAACCCCACGTATATCGCCCTTACTCGCCAGTAGGCAACATCATCATCACCACGGATATAAATCCACATAACAATTAACGTATAAATACGAACCTCGGTCCCACCGAGCACACCAAAAATATATCGATACAAGCTCAGTCCCACCGAGTAAAGATAATACAATTGTACTAGCTCAGTCCCACCGAGCCCTCGGTCCCACCGAGCCCCTCAGTCCCACCGAGGTGTACACAAAATACACACCATTCACATAATAATTCAACAACCACAACTATTGATCACATCCCAACTAGTTCACGTAAACACGTAATAACACGTAATAACACACAACACAAAATAACGTTACACATGAAATTCCTAACTACGCGGTGAGAGAACTCACCTCAAAGCAAAGCGACGCGCTCCCGAGCCGCAACACCAGCACGTCAACCTTCCTCACTTTTTCCCACCTAATTACGCACTAAAAACGTCAATGGAAGGTCCCAACTCACGACACTTTTACTAGTTTAACGAAACTAAAAATTCCAGCTTTTATACTAAAAATCCAGGTCTGTTCGGGACCCATTTTACCCCTGCTAAACTGATCAAACCAAAAATATAGATCCACATTCAGGAAGTTCAATGTCTTACGGTTCCAGGGACGTATCGCACGCGTCCTAACGATATTCCTAGCACTCTATATGAATTTTACAAAAACACCTCTCAGAGCAGCTAAAACAGGACATGTCCGTATAAAATGGAAATTTGACACTAGCTATGGCCCGAACTGGTTTTTCCACAAAACATATAAAAGTTACTAGACTCAGAATGGGAACTTTTGGCACCAGCTCCATCCCAATCCAACATTCGTAGCAAAAGTTATAGCTTTTACAAAACAGGGCAGAAACTGTACAATTTACATAAAATGATAACCTTTTGAACTTGAACCCAATAAGACGTCTTAATCCAAACAGACCCGCAAAGCAACATGACTTACTGTTTTAGGGTTGACATGGACTGAACCACACCATGCACCACCCACTGCCGCCTCCGGCGGTGGTGGTGGTTGGCGGCGACGACGGTGGTTGCGGTCGATAACCTCCGGCGAAACCTCCCAACATCACCCGCAATCCCACACCCGAACACACCCACACACCCGCAAGCGCACGCACTCTCTGCCGCCATCGTTGCGGCGTGCAGCGGTGGCCCCACCGCCGGCAGCCGTGGCTACGGCGGTGGTGGTGGCGGTTTACATTCTCCGACGAGGAAAACATCAAATAAAACGAACGGGACACTTACCTTAACGGAATCCCTCTTCCTCCTCCTTTCCGACCACTCCCGACACTGGTTCCCTCACGCCTGCGATCACCTCCTTCCTCCTCTCGACCCTTGCTCTCTTTCTCTCTCGGTTTCCCTCTCTCTCTCTCCGGTTTCCTTCTCTCTCGGCCGAACACCACCAAAAAGGGGAAGGGGGAGGACTAAAGGGTTCTTGGGGAGTTACTAGCATGAAACCGAAGGGGGAAGAGGAAGGGAGGGTCTCTTGGCTGATCCCTTGCCAAACTTTGGTGAAATGCCCCAATTAGCCCCTCAACTTTCCTTTCCTTGCAAAAACCCAAAAGGTTGACTCATTTAACTTTTTGGTCCGATTCGACTAACCCCGCTAATGGAAACCACATTAAATCCAACTTAAAAGAAAATAATTAATAAAAGAAATTACATACCGGGGTACGGGCTTTTCACCTAAACTTAAACTTGGGAGTAGAAATCACAACTGAGAATCAGGAAATGCGTTAGAAGGGCACTATTGTAGATACAGAAAATGCGTTAGGAGGACACTAATATAGAGATAGGACTAATAGGGTACTAAGGACTATCATGTAAGGTAAGTTTGAAATTCCACCTGGCCAGTGTAATTGCGAACTTACAGGTACATGTATGTGCTTAACCTGCCTTATTATTCCGAAGTGGTAGTCAAAAGTTAGTGTTTATGTCGTGTGCCAGTCCTTTAGAATGCCAGCAAGATTCCCGAGGGGTAGACTGAGACCCTTGTTGGGGAAGTTTCGTGAGAAGTCACTTATGATGCGATGTATGTACACATCATAGAGGATAAATACTGCATAGAGTGTTATGAGTTGTCTAGAGGTAGCTCTTCGTAGACTCGAAGAGGATGAATGATTGAGTTGAGTAAGACTCCTGTTTCGGGAGAGTCCCAGTTCTAGAAATCATGAGATAGATCAGGCGGGATGGTAAGAAAGGACAGTGTCGAAATCTTGAAAGTGTTATGGAACTCTAAATTTTTTAAATCGAGCCATTCAATGGCAGGGTTAATGAAATAAGATACCTATAGTGAAATGAGAGCATGTAGAAGTGGAAAGTGAGATAGTTGATCAAAACGAAAATAGTATGAAATGGTGGAGTAAGTGGACCGTTGAATGTATGTATAGCAAGATGTGGCAAGGCCGAGAGGACGACCATTGGTCGGAGTCAGAGTGCAAGTGTTAGGATACGTGAGTAGAACGGTTGACCTTGTTTGAGTGAGTAGCCTTCAATTGCAAGTATAGTTTCATACACTGAGTTGTACATGTGTACATGAAATTTTCCATAAGTAAAGTAAATGTGCAAATTTCAAGTTTGACCTAATATGAGTCGGCGTGTGCAAGCGTATGTTTAAAGAAAAATGCAAATCCATTTACATCGCACAATAAAGTTTGAGATTTACGGTTTGCAAAATATTCCACTCTTTTCAGGACAAGTTAAATTATTGCAAAAGTCAAGAAAACGATTGAATGCAAAACTTTTATAACCAAAATGAGTATTGACGTGTTGAAGTTATTTATAAGTATGAAAACCGACTGGTTTACTTCGTGTCGGTAATTTCTTACAGGACGTGGTCGTATGAAAAGATTTTCACTCAATATATTTCTGTCGTAACGACATGTTTTGGTGGAGTAAGATTAAGTTTATGGAAAGTTGCATGCGAACGATTCTCGAGATCGTTGTGCAGGGCATTGAATTTTTAAGAGTGATGGGGGCATGTGTACCCAATATGTTTTCAAGTGTTGTTTATTGAAAATGACGAAAGGTACGAAATGATTTATCTATTGCGTGTCATGCATGAAGGCTATGAACTCACTAGGTCGTAGGATGTTGTATTTTAAAGCTAAGAAAGAACTCAGAGAGTGGAGAGTTGTTGGTCAAATCAGGAGAGAACGTTGTAGAATCGGGATATGTGTTCCGTCAGTAGTGGATTATAGTGTCGGTTGTATGAGGGTTTGCACCCTTGTTCGGTAACTGGAAGTACGGTTGTCAAGGGACGGTTGTGTCCGGAGGGAGGGCTTGAAGCCTTCAAAGTGTTGATATTTGCAACTCGTTATGAGTAGTGTGGTGAGGAAGAATGAAATGTCTATGGCGTGGGAATATGAGTTCGAAGTGAGCTTGTAATGTTGATGTTACATGAGTAGGTTTCGAAAAGAGGGAGACAGATCATGAAGTTGGTTATGATATGTTGGAAGGATTAGATTCCGTAAGGAACCTTTGTTTAAGAATAAGTTAAGAAAGTAGTTACAGGTTGTCTGTTGTTGTAGAAGTTGATAGCTGTGTAAGATGGCCGAGGCCGAAGTCGTGAACCAGAAGGTTGAAAATTGATAGAACACCTTGTAGGGGTGTTAAGAAGATGGCAAGTGATCTTTTTGATTAAGCGATCTATTTACGAGGTATGGAGGGATACGTAGAATGATGAGGCATGTAGCACAAGTGAAGCGAGGGTGTAGATCTTATTGTTCAGGGAAGGGATGTGCCCTGTTTTGTAAGGGCACAGATTGTGAAGAGCTAGCTAGAATGTTTGCGTGTGAGAGAGTGGAGAACTCGTGAGTTATAGTTCAACAAGTTGGGAAAGGACTACGTAGCGAGATAGACTCATTGGTGGTATACGGGAGAATGTGAAGGAAATGGTGAATTGTGTACGAATGACCATGAGAGATTTGGTCCGCAGTGTGAGGTTATGAGTGAGGAATGTACAGTTATGTAATGGCATTAGTTTCCAAGTTAAATGTACCCGCTAGTATTTGGAGTGAAATGAAGTTAGAGAGAAAGAAAGCATCAGATAGAAGCTTTTGGAGTTTACGGATGAGATGTACGATCTATTAATCGAATTGTTGGAGCACATAGGGTGTAAGTTGACTTTATGGGGTGATTATGTTCGGGATAAAAGGACGGAGTAGTGGTGGGAGATTTCCCAAAGGAGAAACCAAGTGTTTTTGATTGTAAGAGTCGCTAAGTAGGTATATGTTGAGATCGTTGGAAGTTTAAAGAGGATGAAAAGTGTGTTATAGTAGATGCTAAATCTCTAAAGAGTGTGAATTGTTCTTGTGTGAGGGAATGATCCTAGTGGGAAACAGTTAGGAATTTGGTTATGTTTAAAAATGACATGATGATTATGGTCGAAGTGGTAGTATGATCATTAGTTGATTTGAAACGTCATGATAGATGTATAAACCTTTGGTTGGTTGATTAAAATTTTATAGATTTGTTAAGTAATGACGTGCATTTGTTATTACAGGATGTGTTACAATCCTACCGAGATTCTTACTAAGAATTGATAAGGGAGGTTTGATATGTTAAAGAGAGAAGTTGATGATAGTATGATGAAATATGTAATCCTCAAATTATTTTGAAAAGTCTAAATTGTTGGGTTACTCGGTGGGAGTTGTCAGTTAAGAAATCAGTTTTGACTGATGGATTTTGTGAACACCAGCATAACGAGATGTGGATGCTAAGTATTATATGATAATTTATGGTGGATAGAAAGAAATGAATTGCATCTCAATTGGAGTTTATCTTTTGAATCAAGTTGATAATTATAATTGAAATGAGTAGGTCAAGTTAAAGTTGCTTGTGATGAAGAGAAGAAATTGTTTTGTTTTGTGCGGTAAGGATCAGTGGTTATATTTCACTAGCCGAGAAAGGCAGTTGAGTTCGGAAACTGTTAATGTGGTAGTGAATCAGATAAGGATAATTAGGGAGTGGTGAGTATTGAGATGCTTACAACCTATATTCACATGTTATGATTTATAAGACGGATTACGAGGATTCTTGAGGAAGGGTCTTTGAGAATGGCACACTGATCATTAAAGAATTAGTTACGATGAAATTAAGTAAGAAAGTCGGGATGACTTTTTATAAAGATATCCGATTTTATGGTCGTTGTGGCTAATCGAAAGAATTATAGAACCCGAGTTTGTGGTGTCCCTGAATTAATGGATCCGATTGGAAGATGAAAAATAAGATGATTGTATGTTACGGTTATAAACAGAGATTGTGAGTTTAATCAGAGTTGTGCAACCAAGGTGTGACAGTATGTTGTTATTGTTTTGTTATTAGAAAGATTTTTTCCGAGAGTAAGATTTAAGCTTTGATAATCAATTTTCGCCGGATATCTTTGAAGTGAATTCCGGGAAGGAATTCTATTAAGGAGGGGAGATTGTAATAACCCAAAATAAGTAATGTAAATTAAATGGAAGTAAGGGGTTGTAATTTGTTTATTTCGAAATACTTTGAGGGCAAAATACGAAAGTTTAGGGAAATTAATTCCCTTTCTCTTAGCATGCGCCGCTTTTGGTGGAGTTGAGGAAACAACTTATTAGGGTTAAGTATGTGTGGGTACTGCTCATCGAGAGAGAGAGGGAAACCGCAGAAAGAAAGAAAATACCATGGGAGACCTGTGTGTTTTCTTCGTGAGGAGAAAGAAGAGAGAAAGAAATGGTCTTGTGAGTGTGTGTGTGTCTGGTGTGTGCGCCGAGGAGTAGCAGCGAGAGAAAGAGAGCAGCTGTGAGAGAGAGAGAGAGAGAGAGATTCGACGAGAGAGAAGCTGCGAGAGAGAGAGAGAGACGAAGAGAGCAGCTGCGAGAGAGAGAGAGAGAGAGAGAGAGAGAGAGAGTCGAAGAGAAAGAAGCTGCGAGAGAGAGAGTCGACGAGATCTCAGCTGCGAGAGAGAGAGAGAGAGTCGACGAGAGATGGAGATGGTGGTTGGGGTCGCCGGCGACAAAGGAGGAGACCGGAGGGGCGGCTGAGGAGCGCCGGCAGTCGGCTGCCGGTGGTGGTCGCCGGCGGTGGTGAGGCTTGGCAGCAGTTTTCCGGTTCGTGAGGTTTTATTCGGGTAAGAAACCATTCCCTTGCGTTTTCTCTTTTGCAAGAAATGGTAGATTTTGTAGGTTGCTAGTTGTTCTCAGTTATGAAAGTTGAGAATCAAATAAGGATATTAATCGAGTTTTGATTCAATTTCTTATTGTCGAAGTTAAATTAAATGTTCATGCGGGTTCTTGTTTAGGGAATAGCTTGTATCGGTTAAAAAGAAGAATTGTTGTCAAATTGTGTAGAATTAGAATAATGGCGAAGAATGTGGGTTTTTGTTCGTGATCATCGGTCTACCGGAACCGTGTGTACCGGAAGTCGGTATGTTCCGAAAGTTGACCCGTAACTCAAATTGGGCCGAATTGAGTGTTGGGCCGAAAGAATTATTAAGTCCTTTTGGGCTTAGTTATTAATAAAGTCTATAATTGTAAAGCCCGTATCCCGGTATGTATTTTCTTTTATTAATTTTTTTCTTTTAAGTTTGATTTAACGAGGTTTCCATTAACAGGGTTAGACGATTTGGACCTAATCGTTAAATATGTCGGAACTTTAGTTAGTTTGCGAGAAAAAGATAGTTGGGGGACCAATGTTGTAAAGGGCCAAAAGTTGATGTTTGGCCCATGCAAAACCCAAAACCGTGACCCATGTTAGTTGTGTGTGTTTGTGACGTGTTAAGCAAACAAGAGAAAGGAAAGAAATAAACCCTAAGTCTTTTCCCCCTCCCCTTGCGGTTTCGGCCGGAAAAGAGAAAGAGAGCGAGAGAGGTGCGAGAGAGAAAGTGAGTCGCCGGAGAGTGAGAGAGAGTTCTTCGGGAAGAGGAGAGGGACGCCGTCGTTTTGCTGCCGGAAGAAGGGTTCGTCGAGGTAATCCCATGTTCCCTTCGTTTTCGTTGTAGTTTCGTGTCGGAACGCCGTAAACCGCCACCACCACCGCGTAGCCACGGCTGCCGGCGGTGGGGCCGCCGCTGCACGCCGCTGTGGTGGCGGCAGAGGGGTGGGTGCAGGTGTGTGAAGGTGTGCGGGTGCGTTTTGCGATTTTGTCGGGAGTGGGTGACGTTGGGAGGTCTCGCCGGAAGGGTTACCGTAACCATCGTCGCCGCCGCCAACCACCACCGCTGCCGGAGGCAGATGTGGGTGGTGCTCGGTGGCTGTCCAGCCTAGTATGACCTTTCTCCAGTAAGATTGTAGGCTGTTCGGGTCTATTTGGGTTAAGCTATATCTTAATGGGTTTATAATCAATGTTGTCATTTTATGTGAAATTCACAGTTTCTGCCACTGTTTTGGGAAAGCCATAACTTTTTCTAGGGACATCGTATTGGGGTGAAATCAGTGCCAAAATCTCCCATTCTGAGTCTAGTAAGTTTCTTATGTTTTACGGAAAAACCAGTTCGGACCATAGCTAGTGTCAAAATTGCTGTTTTGTACTGAAAGGTCCTGTTTTTCACTGTGCTGCAAGTCGGTTTTGTAAAATCCATAGTAAATTGTAGAAAAATCGTTAGAGCGCGTGCGATATGTCCCTGGAACCCTAAGACATGGAACTTTGTGATTATGGAAAAATATTTCTGGATTTGTTAGTTTATAAGGGGTTAAACAGGTCCCAAACAGACCTGTGTGTTGAGAGTAAAAACTGGAAAATGTATTTTATAATTTAGTAGTCGTGGCTTTGGGTTGGGGCGTCACTTTGACATTTGTTAACACTTATTTAGGTGGAAAAAGGTGAGCTGGTGTTGGCCGGTTCGTGTTGCTGTTGAGGACATAAGCTTTGCTTTTGAGGTGAGTTCTCTCACTAAATAGGATGGGAATTATATTTGTGTTACTATAGCTCGAGTGTGATAGTTATGATTGTTAGCTGATATTATTGTGTTATGGGGTATATATAATTGTGTATATATATTGAACTGTGATGGATGTACTTCTTGATGGTTGTTCCAAGAAGTATATGTGTTGTATAATAAGTTGCGATTATATCTTCTTGATGGTCGTTCCAAGGAGTATAAGGCTTATTGTTAATGGTGATATATTTTCTTGATGGTTGTTCCAAGAAGTATATGTGTTTGTATAATGAGTTGCGATTATATCTTCTTGATGGTCGTTCCAAGAAGTATAAGGCTTATTATTATTCGTGATATATTTTCTTGATGGATGTTCCAAGAAAAATATGGGCTGGTATATTTGGTATATATAAATTTGGGTGCAAGACGTGATTGCATGGTATGAGTTAGTTGCGATAACTAGCTGTTTAAGGGTGATGCTGATATAATTGCGATCCTATTTATGGTTTGAATTCACTAAGCTTCGTGCTTACCCCTTCCCAATATCTTATGATTTCAGGTGCGAGTGGCAGTCGGGCATGACGGTACACACGGGCGCAAGGCGAAGACTGTTTAAGTTAAATTTTTATTAAATGGGGATTTAATTATATAACTTTTCCGCTGCTTAACTTTGTCTGACGGTTTAAATCAACGACGTTTATTTTTATTGTAATGGGATTTGTTAACTTGTGGTTTGATTATAGTGAAATGCATTATTTTTCAAAATTTAAATTCCTTGTAATTTTTGGTACGTTACAATAATTATAATAAGGGCCTAGTATGTAATTGGTAGTCTAATTATTTAATTAGTTTGGGTCATATTATTAATAGCATGATCCAGTATTGATGTTTAGGATCCAGTGTTATTACTATTATGTTGAGAATCTAGAGTTGGGTAAATTAATGAATCCGGTATAGTATTTCAAATGGATGGGTAAGCAAAGACCGTTAATTATGATTTTTGGACTAGAGGTGTAATCCACCAACTTATATAAGTTTGGGTTGAGTTCGGGATTTAACTCGAGTAATAAACGAACGAATTATGACGTACGTTTATTTACATAATAGGTGTTTCACTTAGAGATCGGAAGTGTAAGAGAGAAGCTTTGGAGCGAGCTAGCCAGATGAGTTTTTCTAACTAAAATACGTGATCTTACGCATTTTACAAAGAAAGCGATTACGTGGAAATGCCCTGTTATTTCACAGGAATTTTATGTAAATGAAAGCTTTATATTTTACTATCAGGGTATGCTTTATGAGCATGATTTATGTGCAAGCTTTTACGAACATTTTCTCATGAAAAGTATGCTCTACTGAAAAGATTATTCGGCAATGAAACGAATTGTAAAGTGTATTATAAATCTCATGTTTTATGACTATGATGGTTTATGTGAATGCTATGTGGAGTCAGTCTGCACTGTGGGATCAGAGATAGATCCTCGGGTTCTGATGATCCCTTGTATATGTATGACAGACTGGTAGGTTGGAATTCGTTTCCTCCTATTTCGAGTAGAAGGGAGTCTGCGTAGGCTCCGGGAGGGGGAGTCTGCGTAGGCTCCGGAGGAGGCGAGAGGAGAGTCTGTTTGGGCCCCGATCGTGGAATGTTTATGTGATCCATTACACAGTGCAGCACCATGATTGATGTTTATGTGAAGAATGTGAACTGCTTTATAAATGATTTTTATAATCTTGATGTACACTGTTTATGGGGGGAACTCACTAGATCTCATGGTCTAACCCTCGCCTTTCAAAACTAAAACCTTTTCAGGTATGCAAATAGTATGTAACAACCCAATTTCACTAAAATAAAACTTGTAACATTTCAACCAAAATTGGTCCCAAAGTATACAATTAATGCTACTTATACTCTAAGTTCGCAGCGGATAACACACCCACAACTGAGATGCTACAGGAAGCCTGACGAAATCTACAGTCTTCGCTAGACTCTAGCTCTTCAACAACGCCACACCCTTCCATCATCGCCAGATGAAATCCCAAACACGACTATCACCAGAAAATGGTTTTAGTTTTTGAAAAGCGAGGGTTAGACCATGAGGTCTAGTGAATTCCCTCTTTAAAACAGTTCCATATACACAGTAGTATAAAACATTTAACCATTATAACAATAAACGGAAATTCAGTTTAAATGTTCGACTCCACATAAGGGTATTGCACAGTGGTCGCAACTTTCATCACCTTACTAAGCCATGTACGGCTTTCACCCTACAAAGTCGGGTACGACATTCACCCAACAAAGCCGGGTACGGCAAACACCCTACAAAGCCGGGTACGGCAAACATCCGTGCCGACACACTGTGCAAACCCGACTCCCCACATTTACAACCTCATCACAAGCATATGCTATCAACATTTACGCATGAATGAACGTATAAATAACTTGCATGCATTTGTAAACATTCCCATGTCATGTACAATAAAACCTTTCAAAACGTTTAAACATGTCATCGTGCTCGTAACCATAATCAGTTAAGAAACCTTTACTAAAACGTTTAATCATGTCATCATGCTCAAACCAAATCCAGATACGAAATCTTTAGCAAAACATTTCATTTGCACCAAAAAGGGGGTTAAGGGAACTCACCTTAGCATTCGCACATCGACACACGCTCCGAAACCCACTTTAGTTTAAACCAAACACCTGAATTGGACGTCATAAGAATGGTGTTAAACCACCTAATTACATCCCAAAACATCCCTACTAAGCCCCTAAAACAAACCCCCAAACGGTGCCTCGATTCTAGACCCGAAACCCGAAGTGAACCGAAGAAGGTGCACAAAACAGAGGCTTACGCCACTTGCCACGCGGTTTGCAAACCGCGGGACAAACCGCGTAAGTCCCTGTTCGTGACTCCCCAGACTGCACTCCAAAATTCAGTCCGAAAACTCAACTCTAATGCCCCCAAAATGCTCCCAAATCGACTTTTAAGCATCCAAAATAAGATAGTGGATGTTCTAGACCTTTCCCCACAATTACTCATCATCAAAACATCAAATAATCCAACCAAAACCATCCAAAATCTAACCATTGATTCATGATTTCAAGCCCTAAAACTCATGAACCCAAACCATAGAAAAATGGAGATTACTAAGCAAACAAGATGAAGTTCCTTATTGAAATGATCAAAACTCATAGGGAATCAATCCCAACATCACTTGCTTTCTTTCTTATTGGTTAAGACTCAACCAACAATTGGATTATCAATTTCCCCAAACCAATTTCTAGACTAGCCAAACATAGAGAAGAAGAAGAAAGGAATGAGAGATCATACCTTGAAGATGATACTCAAATCATTTGCTGCAACTCTTTTCACCACTCTTCCAATTGGGGTTCTTCTTCTATCTCCAATCTCCTCCCAAATCGTATGAACCAAATGAAATGAAGTAATTTAGGGTTTTTCATCTTATTATAGCTTCTTCAAATCACCCCCCCCCCCCCCCCCCTTGGCACATAAGTTCCAAGTTTTTACACTTTGGCCTTGGCACATAAGTTCCAAGTTTTTACACTTTGGCCACCAAACATTCCATTCTATTCTAAAATCACAAGAGCTGAAAATATGGGGTGTTACATCACCTCCCCCTTATTAGAATTTCGTCCTCGGAATTCCATTGTCGGACCCATGCTGCAAATGGAGTTAACTTCTGACTTCCAATTTCCCATACTTACATTGCTCTAAAACTTTGCTTCCAATAATACGACAAAATCCAACTCCTCAAATCTTCCCATTGATTGCGAAGGTACAACATACTGCTTTCCACCCAACTCCCTCTACAATAAGGATTGAAACACACCATAAACGTTCCATAACTTCACCGAGTGCAAATGACTCACCCATTATCTCTCCAATACTTTCTATAACTGTCATTAATCCATTACAACGTGGCCCAACTCACATTCTTCTTGAAAAACATCATCCCAATTTCCTGGGGATGTTTTCCATCTAACTACTTCCTCCAACTCGAGATTGAAAATGCTCAGACCTTCCAATCTAGTCATCTTAGTTCCGTTCACTTATCCATCTATTCCTGGTCAGCACCGACAACGTACAGCATTCCTTGACATCGCTCCCCGGCCAACTACCGCCTTCTCAGGTCGGTAACATGCCCAACCATACACACTTGCAATCTCTTGCTCAAACATACTACTCACACCAAAATAATCTTTTCAAGAAAAACAACTAACCCAATCTCTAAACGGACCCTGACCACTCCCTTCATCGATATTACACAAGATCACCCTCATATAGCTACCGCATTCTCACCACCAAAGCATTTATTTCACAAAGGAAATTGCAATCCCGCCAATACAGCGTCCGTCTGGCACAATCTACGTTTCCCCAAAATCACACCGATCACACGTGCCACAACAATTACCAATAAACGGTCCAAACTCACAACAATCAATACGCCATAACTCGTTCGCTCAAGTTGATCCAACCTTACAGACACACACTTTGTTTCACACAACGCCCAACATAAGATTTTACTTTCTAGGAAATACTTCCAAATCTCGCTTACCCCCCACAAGGAGGAGTGACCAGGTTCACTCAAACTATTCCAATTGATCGAATATTGAACAACACGCTCATGAGAGACATTCTCCCCGACAATACTGCATCTACTCCCACGGTCTCTCAACCAGCGCACCACATTCGACCACATGTTTCCATTCTAACTTGACCACATTAAGGTGCTTTATACGGACGACTCGCTAATATGTGCCAGTTTTCCAAACCGGCCGCATGAATTTAGCTTTCTCAACTCTTTAACCATGACATATACAACGATCTATTTCCTTATGCCTTTCAAATAACAGTTCTATAATTACAGTCCGTCTTTCCAATGTCTCCCGACATCTTCTCACCGCAAACCTGTCTATGCTTGATCTACCATAACTCCATCTAGCATTAATGTTATTGCATGCAAAACCACGCACTTTAATCGAGCGTACCAACCACCTTTGACTACTTTAGGAACTACGGAAAATCATCATTACATCTATGACTTATACGTTCCACCGGTACTAAGTGCTACCACTTCCTCAAGCCCCTATCGCACCACGCGACCCCGTTGCAACAAGCTAACATGACACCTTTACACACAAAAGATATTACTTCCTTCATGCCACCTATAACACCATTTCTTTGAAGTAAAATCGTTCCCCGACTTTGTCTTTCCCGGGTCTAGACGAACCACATGACAAGATCATCTAATCAAGCACACTCGCTTCGATTACACTAATCAACTCGCTCTTATTTGGCTCAACAAGCACCATAGAAACTCAATTCTGTAACGCTTATAGGAAATCACTTATGCTACCACAATCTTTCACTTCTGTAACACTCACACAAGGTGGTCCAGCGTCTTGCCGGATACACGCCTTTCTCAGAACACTTCTTACATCTTTGCAAGAAAACTCACAAGATAACCACACCATGGTTACTTCTCCAATACTAGCCTCCTGACAACCATCCAATAAAACGGTCAATGATTTCAACATTGACAATCGACATACAATTGTCCAGTCACTTCACGACAAACAAGGATTTCCCGTAGAGATCTACCTCTCCTAACTCCTCGAACAAATTCTCGTTTCTCGCCAACTTCTCGCGATCTATTTCCGTTATACTAAACACCTGACACATAAGCGAATCATCAAAACCTCAATGGACATCACATCCACATTAGTGATCTTCCGTTCTCCGAATGCTCTCCCTAGGTGTTCCTACACCATATCATTTACACATTCTCAGACGACCTCAACCGTTCACACATCACGGGTTCATTTCTCACGTTTCAATTTCCTGACAAAACCTCCAACTTGAGACATGCCAAACAGTCGAAAACCTCCCCATCAATGGACTACATGATGATGATTCCATTCCTTCCTTCCAATCTAGGATTCCTAACATAACCCACTTCGTCCTACGCATTATAACCAACTTATACCCCACCGTTCCCACTTGAGAGAAAACAACACAAGATCTTTCTTAACGCAAGATCTAATTATCAAACCATCTCAGTACTCCAACTCAAAACCGATAACATTACCTCAAGTAACGTAACGCTACTTATTACCATTACACCAACAGAAACACTCTAACCATTTCAACTTTCACCGCAATTAAAACTATTCTCACATAACCAAGCAATAGCTCAAACTACAATCATACCGACATTCCCAATTTCACTGCCCGAGACTCTCGGTATTCACCCACCTCTTCTAACGGCAACACTAAGGTCATAACTCGACCACATCTTATTCAACTAACAATTCCACTCCCAAAGCCTTTCCTCAACCACAATCGTAATACCCTTCCCGACCTAGCGAGTTCATAGCCTTCATGCACAATGACACAACGATTGAAATCATTTCACACTCTTTTAAAACACAATAGGTACAAAATCATAAAACAAGCTTGAGTATTCATGAAACAACACCACTCAAGACGAATAGTAAAACACAACGATCGTAAGAATCGTTCGTAGGCACTCTTACGATAATTCATAACCTTGTCCATCCAAATCGATGCCGACCCCACGGTTGTCTCCAATGAGACCCTTTCACATACGACTAGAAAATTTTCGAATGAAAACACTTACCCAAAGTGGGTTAGTTAACTCCAACACTCGTTTACATGAAAATAACGAGTCAGTGCTCATTTTGTTTGTAAAACAAACCTCGCAATAAAATGTTTTCAATATTTTCGTAACGAAGATTCTCTCCACAAGAAAAACGTGAAATAATTCGTAAATCACTAAGTTCAAAGCTTTATCGTATAATGAAAACAAGTTTGTCTTTTACTTTAAAGAAAACACGCTCGCACGCGTCAACTCATTTCTCAAAACAAGAAAACATATCATGCACGTACATGCTTTTTAACATGAAAGAATCTCGTATAATACGTTTAACAACAAAATGCATGGAATTCAATATGCAAAGGAAGGCTATTCACTCTAACTAAGTCAACCGTTGCGCTCACTTCAACTCTTCACTGACACCATACTATGACCAACAACCGCTTTCTTACTTTTACTTCAACTCGAGTACAAGAGCTTCACAGCCCACCTGATCGACCCCTCGACATGGTTTTTCAATCGACCACTTAGCTCACCTTCTATTCTCATACGTACCTCAAAACAACACTGATCTCTTGCAATCATTAACCTTGCCACTAAACCGCTTGACTAAGGAATCCAAGACTAGATTCCCTAACTTGATCTTGAATTAAAGGTTTCAAGATGTCCGCATAATTCTCACTCCTAACCCAACTGACCGACACCACGATCCTAAGGGTGGGGACCCACTAACACTAGGAGTTGTCCCCCCCCCCCTACAACCATTAATTCATTTGAATCCTAGAAAATTTACTTCTAGACAGCACATTAACATTCCAGACAACACTTCCTCTAGAAGTTGCAAACATCCCATCACAAGGGATCTCTTCCATGACACATCAACTCTTTGCTATCAAACACAAGGTTAGAACCTTCTACATACTGCCACACTCACCACTCATCCCGACAATAGTGATTGATTACACCCATGCACCTGTAGATCCATAATAGCATTGGCCAGATGCTATTTGAATTTACCTTACATGAGGGTTCTCACTACCATTGTCAAGATATTCTATGATTAAGGTCTTTCTTAATGGCTTCCTATATCTCAGTTGTGTCTCACTCTACCCCACAGTTTAAGTTTAGGCCCATCCGGTCACCTAAATCCCTTAAACTATGGCTCTGATACCATTTGTAACAACCCAATTTCACTAAAATAAAACTTGTAACATTTCAACCAAAATTGGTCCCAAAGTATACAATTAATGCTACTTATACTCTAAGTTCGCAGCGGATAACACACCCACAACTGAGATGCTACAGGAAGCCTGACGAAATCTACAGTCTTCGCTAGACTCTAGCTCTTCAACAACGCCACACCCTTCCATCATCGCCAGATGAAATCCCAAACACGACTATCACCTGAAAATGGTTTTAGTTTTTGAAAAGCGAGGGTTAGACCATGAGGTCTAGTGAATTCCCTTTTTAAAACAGTTCCATATACACAGTAGTATAAAACATTTAACCATTATAACAATAAACAGAAATTCAGTTTAAATGTTCGACTCCACATAAGGGTATTGCACAGTGGTCGCAACTTTCATCACCTTACTAAGCCAGGTACGACATTCACCCAACAAAGTCGGGTACGGCAAACACCCTACAAAGCCGGGTACGGCAAACATCCGTGCCGACACACTGTGCAAACCCGACTCCCCACATTTACAACCTCATCACAAGCATATGCTATCAACATTTACGCATGAATGAACGTATAAATAACTTGCATGCATTTGTAAACATTCCCATGTCATGTACAATAAAACCTTTCAAAACGTTTAAACATGTCATCATGCTCGTAACCATAATCAGTTAAGAAACCTTTACTAAAACGTTTAATCATGTCATCATGCTCAAACCAAATCCAGATACGAAATCTTTAGCAAAACATTTCGTTTGCACCAAAAAGGGGGTTAAGGGAACTCACCTTAGCATTCGCACATCGACACACGCTCCGAAACCCACTTTAGTTTAAACCGTACACCTGAATTGGACGTCATAAGAATGGTGTTAAACCACCTAATTACATCCCAAAACATCCCTACTAAGCCCCTAAAACAAACCCCCAAACGGTGCCTCGATTCTAGACCCGAAACCCGAAGCGAACCGAAGAAGGTGCACAAAACAGAGGCTTACGCCACTTGCCACGCGGTTTGCAAACCGCGGGACAAACCGCGTAAGTCTCTGTTCGTGACTCCCCAGACTGCACTCCAAAATTCAGTCCGAAAACTCAACTCTAATGCCCCCAAAATGCTCCCAATTCGACTTTTAAGCATCCAAAATAAGATAGTGGATGTTCTAGACCTTTCCCCACAATTACTCATCATCAAAACATCAAATAATCCAACCAAAACCATCCAAAATCTAACCATTGATTCATGATTTCAAGCCCCAAAACTCATGAACCCAAACCATAGAAAAATGGAGATTACTAAGGAAACAAGATGAAGTTCCTTATTGAAATGATCAAAACTCATAGGGAATCAATCCCAACATCACTTGCTTTCTTTCTTATTGGTTAAGACTCAACCAACAATTGGATTATCAATTTCCCCAAACCAATTTCTAGACTAGACAAACATAGAGAAGAAGAAGAAAGGAATGAGAGATCATACCTTGAAGATGATACTCAAATCATTTGCTGCAACTCTTTTCACCACTCTTCCAACTGGGGTTCTTCTTCTATCTCCAATCTCCTCCAAAATCGTATGAACCAAATGAAATGAAGTAATTTAGGGTTTTTCATCTTATTATAGCTTCTTCAAATCACCCCCCCCCCCCCTTGGCACATAAGTTCCAAGTTTGTACACTTTGGCCACCAAACATTCCATTCTATTCTAAAATCACAAGAGCTGAAAATATGGGGTGTTACATCGAAGGCTCAGGTAAGTGAGCAAGAGCAAGATAGGGAACAGTTGCAGCTAGAGGTAGTGCATGTGCCACTTGTAGCAGTTAGATTATTCTCAGTTGTGTATAGGTTGTTTCCGCCAACCTTAGTTGAGATTGTTGTAAAGAGATTTTGGGACCCGATTTTGTAAAGGTTATGGTTTATTGCTATGTTTGTTCTACTGTATTTCTGGGATGTTACAGCAGACCGCGTGAGTAATTATCCGCTGATTCTCGGTCAAAGCCGCCGATCTTGACCGAATAAATTGCCAAGATCACTTCTCTATTTCTCTAAATATTTGGACTTCTCTATTGAACCTTTCCCTATATATATATATATATATATGATACAAATCAAATACAAACCATGTATCCTTACAAACCAATGTGCATATATGCATAATCTGAAATGCATATATGCATTATCCCATATGAATGTATGTTCATTATATGTATATTCTTGCACACATGCATATACATATGTATATGCACATTATTTACATATACACACTGGTTGTTCACATACACACACTGTGGTTTGTAAGGCGTGCAACAAATGCAAGGTTTACATTTTACGGAGCCTCTCTATATATATATAAGTGAATGATCGTGTGAGTTGAGGTTAACCTGGGAAATGGATCTGAACCGTTGATCACTTTTAATCAAATGTCCTCCCATTAATTGTGGCTTAGAAAAGAATTGATCTGGTGCATCTCATCCTAATGTGCGTTCATTTCTCATCCAACGGTTGATAACCACTTCTCACGTTAACCTCAACTTCTCACTAGAACCCACATTAGGATGAGAAATGGACGCACATAAGATGAGATGCACCGACATACGATGCGCCGAGATGCATCGGATTATTTCTCTTCTAAGGAAAAATTCATGAGAGGGCATTTGATTAAAAATGATCCACGATTCAGATACACTTCTTACGCTTCTCACGTTAACTTCAACTTGTCACATGATCATTCGCCTATTATATAATCTAATTATAATCCGTCATTCGTCCATAACTAACATTACCATAAGGGCAAACAGAGCGCTCGATCCCAACTCTCTTATCATCTTTCAGTATTCGACAAACATCTGGCATTTCCTACATTACCCTGTAATAATAACGGGTCCCTTTCGATAAACACTTATCAAACGGTATAGAAATTATATTCACCAATAAAACTTAAGTCTAAAGTTTATAGGTGAATTATATCATTATCTTGGGCTAGATGGATATGAATATATGATAGGTATAGAACATGGAATGGGAGAATGAAAATAAATAAGGGCACGTGAGAAGGGGGTGTGGGTGGTCCATAAACCTAATAAATGGTTCAAGCCATGAAGGACCATGGCCAAATTGACATGAGTCATAACTCATCGACTGACTTGTAGGACTCAATGAATTCACAATCTACCAAAGGGGGAAAAATAATTAAATAATGCAAAACTCGAAAACCTTGAAAAACTGTTGAAGTATGGGTCTAGTCTAGTGAGCCAAAAAAATCGGTCATTAAGTTGAAAACTAGGACCGATTACTAGATCCAAATTAAGGGCCTATTTGTTAGCAGATTAATGAACTTAATGTGACTTACAACTTATTCGGTCAGTTATACATAACTGTTTGGTAGCGGCTTAATGATATAGAAAGTGCTTATTCAATAAGCTTATAGGGAAAAGTTTTATGCAGACATGTCTCTTCCAATTAAAAAACATGTTCCTTCCGTTTATGAAAAAACCCTCCTAAACAAAAATCTTCTCAATCTATACAGACAGATTAATCAATGGATACATTTTTATTCATAGAGAACTTAATGAAAAATTAACCTAATATCCCCTTAAGTTTTATAATTAGTCATGATGTTTTGCAAAATGTTTTTGTTGCTTATGCAGAAGCAATTCAGATATTTCCTTTTTGGAAAATAGACGTTTGAACCTCTAAATGGCCCCTACCTTAACTTAATAGGGATCGATGGACTTGATTGAGCACGTAACTAGAGAAGTAGAGATTGGCAAGTGTGCATGAAGCTCGGGGCTATTTAAGTCTGATTATAAGAGGCATGAGCCTGATTACTAAAAGTCTGGCTAGTTACGATTTTTTGAAGTTGAATTGTCGGACTGGTTAAGAGAAATGATATAGTTTGTTTATCGTATTACCGAATGTTCATTTGACATGTTTTTTATAATTATTTTGCATTTTTTGTTTGAGTATCAATAGATGTTTGAATTTTTGGTTTAACCACACAAATAAAAAAAACTTAATACATTAATTTGAGATATCTAAGAGTAATTAGACTTGGGGTTTGTTTATTTTTTTCCTCATTAAGCTCTATATGAGTTAAGTTATCTAGTTGGATAAATATGTTTGTCTGAGAAACGGAAGACTGGTGGGTTTGAAGGAAATAAAGAGAGAGTGTTAAATTATTTATAGACATTTCTGGTATTAATTTGTTTAAGGTGGCTTAATGGGCATAAGTGATAAGGTTCTGGCTTATTCCACAGAGTCATTTTCGTTTTATAATTAAACGATTAAGCCCTAAAAAACACTTATACATGTCTGAGTAAATGAACAATCTAAATTATTAAGCTCATTAAATCATAAGTAAACATCCTTTGCTAGGAAAGATGGTTTTATTTCCGTTGGTATTAATAATAAAAGGTGTTGGGTCTTCTTTATTTAGAACATTTGACCAGCGAATTTTTGCATCTTTAATACTATTTTTGTGTATATATTTCTATAAAATATGTATCTATTTTAAAAATAAATATTTATTTTTCTATTTTATCTTTAATTGAAACAAGTTAATCTCTCTATTAATAAAGACAAAATTATTATTTGATTAAAAAATATAAAAAATATAGATTTATAGTGTTATACATTCTTTAAATTATGTCAATTTAAAAAATCCATGTATTCAAATTTCAACGTGTTACTTATAACATGGGAAATACAATTCATCCAATCCCAATAGTATTTGACATCAATTTACAAAAATATGTTAAAAAGATTTAAGCACACATATTATGATTGAAGGTTTGTCTATAACAATAATCTAATTGATTTATTAAGAAAAGTTTACAAAAACTTAAATAACTAATTTGATTTTGAATTATTAAGTTTCTAAAAAAATAAATAGATTAAAAATTGGGTGATTAATAATTTACTATTATATGTTGCTTAAGCATAAAAGTTAGCATTTATATACAACATATAAAAACATTACATGAAAATATTAATTGTGTAAACGAGGGAAAAAATCCCTAATTCTCCCATGGGGATGGTGACGAAGATGAAATTTTATTCCTCGATAAATATTGTGATCCTTGGTACCCCTAATCCCGTCGTTGCCGACATTGTTTGGCAAAAATAAGGTAGTTTATAAGTTAGTTTAAAAGCTAGCTTATTTTTTAATACATGCTTGAATGGACATAAGTTAGCTTATAAGTTAGCTTACTCCAAATAACTTATTATGAGTTTTTTTGTGACTTTTTGTTAATTATACCCTTATTAATATTAATTATAAATAAATATGAATTACTACTAATAATAGTTGAAATTATTAATTAAATTTTTAATTATTTAGAATTATTGTTAATCATATCAATTAGTTTTATAGTCTTATCTTTTTAGTATTAGTTTCTGATGATGTTCGGTCTATGCTTCTCAGCTCGACTTTGAAGCCTTATTCCAATGTTACATATGCTAGTGATGGGTTTTCTCTCCCCCCTTCTCCCTTCTCCTCTTCTCCTATCTCTGTTGCTTTGAGCTTTACTCTTTTCTAGTGATTGTTTCGGTTTAGCATCCATTCGAGTGCTTCCTTGGTTATAATATTCAGTCACAAAATTTTTAAAAAATTATCTTTTTTTCTTGATCGGAGGGGTCATAAAGAATAGAAATAATTACATTTAAAAAGAACCAAATATATATATATATATATATATATATGATTAAAATTATTTAAAAAAATCCATATAAAATACAAACAAAAATGTAACCCCAATAATACTTGGGAGGCTAGGATCACTTCAGTCACAATTTTCTGATATATCATTTTCTGAATTTAAAGTTTTAAATGACAAATTAGATATTGTTCTTCAAAAAATGATAATTAAATTAAATAAATGAAGAGAATTTAGAAATGAGAAACGATAATTTACAAGGACAACGACATGGTTTTGGTCTAAATATGTTCAATTTTATATGGAGAAAGGTTTAAACAAGAACAATAATCAAATAAAAGAGCATGAAAATGATAAAATAATCAATGAAGGGGTGTGCATGCGATGTGGCCCGTGACTCCATGTCGCGATCAAATTTGAGTAAATCACATGTGATTTGACCGTTCTTTATTCGTTTATTTAGTTATTGTTTTCGTATGAACCTCTCTCTCTCTCTCTATATATATATATATATATAGAGAGAGAGAGAGAGAGTACTTTAAAAAACCTAAAAAAGTATAAATTATGAAACATAATCTATGCAATTAGGGTGCATTTGGTATGCAGACAGGACAAAACAGGGCAGGACGGGACATAACAATTGTTCAGCGTTTGGTAAGACAAAAATGGACATAACAGAACAAATAACATTGACCAATTTACCCTTAATAAGTTGTTTATATATGTTATATATTTTGAGGTTATATTGGTAAAACATAAGTCTGTTTCACCTTGTTCCAGCGTGTTCCATGGGGTGGGGGTGGAACAAACTTGTTCCGCTTTGTTCCACTCTGTTCCTGTCTGTTTCACATAAATATCTTGCCAAACGTGGGACACTGATCCCTATTCTAGTCTGTTTTATCCTGTCCAGTGTACCAAACGCACCCTTAAAGAATAAGACCTCTCTCTCTCTCTCTCTCTCTCTCTCTCTCTCTCTCTATATATATATATATATATATATATATATAGGGATAATAAATTGTAAACCTCTAAATGTGTGTAAACTTTGGATTTCATAGGTTTTCTTGATGAAATTGTTTCATGAAATTGTTTATTTTGATGAAAGTGTTTCATATCATTCGTTTCATGATGAATTTGTTTCATATATTTGTGTTTCTTATGTAAAAACGACAAAGTTTCATCAAACTGAGAAAATATATAAAACAGTTTCATAGGAATGAAAAAAATATATGAAACTACATAAAAAAACACAAATATATGAAACAATTTCATCAAAACATGAATGATATGAAACAATTTCAACAAAATAAACAATTTCATGAAACAATTTTATCAAGAAAACATATGAAATCCAAAATTTACGCGAAAAATTTTTTACAAAATAGTGGGTCTCTATATATATAGATATATATATTAGAATTCAACTTATATTCAAAAAATAAAATGTCATTAATCCAACGAGTTATATAGTCTTATATTGGTCCTTCGGATGCAAATTGGCAAAAGATTTTCTGGTCCTTGGCCAGATATTTATCGACCAACTCCCTATTTTCGATGGTCCCAATACTATGTTAAACATAAAAGTGATTATTATCGATCTTGAACACAAACTAAAATCTATTTTAACTTTGACAAGACCGTCTTTATAACATCAATGTTCGACTTAGCTCGATTAATTTATTCGAGTCGAGCCAAGTTATCTGAGCATGCACTTTTGTCAAGCCAAACATATAAATTCACAGATCATATAAGCAAAATATAAAAATTATTGTGGCCGAACAAATAAGCGAGCTAAACAATCTCGAGTTCGAGCCAGTAAACGAGTATCGAACTCGATCTCAGCTATGTTGTGAAAAAGTTATTCGAGCACGAGTCTGATAATATTTTTTTGAGTCAAACTCGAATACCTACAATTCGACTCAACTCGACTCGTTAACACCTCTAGCTTTTAAGCCAGTTTGCTCATCTCAAGTTGCATGCCAATGTGTACACAGTTTACAAACATGCCGTTATTTTCAGATGCAGCTTACCGAATAAGTTGTGACTCTTATTAAGCTAATTAAATTACTTTTTAAATATTATATTTATTTTAAGACAAACTAAAATATAAATATAGGGTCTTTTTTTCTCTCTCATGATTTCTCCAAGCAATCCTCTATGTTCACCATTACCATTAATTAAAGAAAACTACCTAATATTTAACCCTCTTTGTTGCTTTTCCATTTAATAATTTATGGGGTTTATTCTAGTACATATATTTTATACAATAAATGTTAAATTACCAATAAAAGGACTTATCAATGTCAACTCTACCAAAAACCTTAAATAGAGCCTCATGTTGGGGCACCCAATGGGACCTCAAGAAAACATAATTCAGCCCCACAAAACCAAACCAACCAAATCCAGCAAATCTCATGTAAAAGTAGAATTTGAAGAGGGTAAGATATACACAGTTTTCCTATCTGTCCTAGACATGCTTTTGGTAAGCAGGACAAAAGACGATACAAAAACTTGTTGTCACATGTTTGACACAACATTAGACGAGGACAAGACAGGAAAATGCGCTTTTTTTTCTAACCCACCAAATATCGAGGAGGTGAGATAAGATTGGTAAATTACTAAACTGCCCATGTCAAATTAATACCGTTCAAACCTTTCAGAATTCTTTCACCCACCTAACTCACTCTCGTTTGTCCAGTTTCGTCCGCAAATAATTGCAGTGACAGGAAAGGCAGCCCTACAACCACAGGTCTACAGCAGTTGCATAGAAATGCATGTGACCAAAAAGACATCAGTATGGGAGAGTGGGAATGATGTATAATGAAAGATGTGTAGGATAAGATTGTAAACTGCAAATCTACCAATCCTCCTAAAGAAACCCTTTTCTTTTTTCTTTTTATTTAAATCAAACCAAACGGTCATTTAGAGGTAGAGTCTGGGAGGTAAGATCTTTAAATCAACTAAAAAGATGTGTAAAACTAAACCGAACAGATACAGTATTTTGTAAAACCCTCAAGGGTAGCTCAAATGGTTTGCTCCCGATTCGAGACCCTGATTGCTGGCTGTTAACTTTAGGGTCTCATGGGATTAGTCGAGATGCATACAAGCTGATCTGAAAAACTATTTGTTATAAATAATAAAAATAAAAAATTGGCTTATGATTTATGAAGGAAACATGATATTTTTGGAACACCAAAAGACAAGCACTTCACCCCAGCTCAGCACCTGTCGGCATCTAATGGCAAAAACAAACCACAAATTTAGGGTTTGTTTGTTAACAACTTAATAAGCTTAATAGGACCCATAGCTTATTCGGTCGGCTATACATGACCGTTTGGTAGTGGATTAATGATATAGAAAGTGGCTTATTCAGTATCTAGGGGGAAACTGTATGCAGAAAGCCAAGTTTTTTTTCCAAACTTGTCCCTTCCGATTAGAAAACACGCTCCATCCATCTATGAAAACAACCCTCCCAAACAAAAACCCTCTCAATCCATACAGATAAATTAATTCATACAGTCAACTTTATCCATATTCAGGCCTTAATGGAAAACCAACCAAACAATCCCTTGGCCACAAAACAAAAGAGGGAAATTTCAAACCTTAAGAGACCTAATCAAACAAATGCCTACATTGTCAAGAAATATTTTTACTAGATAACAAGTGTAGGAAGTCCTCCATCCTCCAAAAGTTAACAAGACATAGAAATAGAGCATGTTGAAACACAATAGGAGGACAACCATACTTTAGAAATGCATTGCTACTGTTGAAGTCCCATATCGGCTAGACTTTGACAAGTTCTCCATATATGTAGAACCTCCCTTCTCTCGGTAAGAGCTCTTTTGAGGACTAACTTGATAGGCGGGAACCAGGAATTTTCATCCGATGGCACCATATTTTTTCATACATTTATTATCAAGGTGTCTTCGTCTTTTTACCAACATTCAATATCGCCAGATGTATTTTTAGTCAAATTCCACCTTTTCGAGGGATTTTGAGGGATTTTTTGCTTGATTTTGAGGGATTTTTTAGTTTTTTTTTAATCGATTTCAAGAGATTTTTTGGTTGATTTCAAGAGTTTTTTTGTTGATTACGAGGTACAGTTGCACCTTCTAAAGTAATACGGTTGCACCTTCTAAAACGATACGATTGCACCTTTCACGAACATCATTTTGTTTACCTTGCGGCAGAGGAACAATCCAGTGGCACGTGCCACAGTTGGCGTGTACCACTACACGTCTGCTTGTTGAAGGGGTTTTACACATTCTCACCTGATATCAAAACCAAGGTCTACTACCACTACAAAGACTTGACACTTTGGGACAATATGTGCCCGTCTATCCCCCTCTTGACATTTTAGGACTTTTTGTGCCCGTCTAGCCTCTGTTGCAGTTCCATATCCGCCATGACCAACCTAAGTTTTTCAAAACCTAAGTTTGAAAACACCCCACTTGATCGAAGCCCAAAACTGATCAGAATGAAGTGTTTCTTCATTCTGGTCACATTTTTCCAGTGCATTGCCGGTCCAAAAATCTGTATAGGTTATGGAGCGCTGCCCCTCGACCCCCGCCATTTTGTCGTGTCAGGGATCAAACTCGCCTTATATACAAGTGTGCACTCCGCACCGCCTAACTTGTATTTGATCACAGTTTAATCCCTAATTGGCACTCGTGTTAATTTCAATTACACTTAAATGGTCGGTACTAAAATCACCAACACTACCTCTTGCGCAGTTGCGCTATCCTAACCATGTAACTAAGTTCCAACTGTAGACTAAAGGCGGTGGCTACAGATCTCCTTTCCTCCATGTTATACCCTATCTAACTGACTAAGGCAAACGGACTTTGCTTTCTATAATTTTCCTTCATGTCATTGCCATCACACCGAACTTAGTCATCAAAGACTCGGGTTGCAACCTATGCTATAGATTGATGATACAACATGAAAAAGCAAAAATGTTTGCCACCACTTTTTTCGCGTCACTGTGGGTTTCTGAGCCACCTTTACTAATCCCCGGCCGACCACGAATGGCCTGAAGTCATCGCAGGTGAACCTCCATAGCCATAAGGGCTTTGGCAGTACCTGGATTCTAACCGGTGGAAAATGAGATTCCCGGTACATTCCCATGAGCCTTACTTGTGCGCCACAACCCAAGTGGTTTCTACATCCCCTGAGCCTTACTAGCTTTCTACTTTTTGTGCACAATCCTATTGAACCAAGAAACCTGAAGCAAACTTCTGATCTAGTTCATTGTTTGCCTTTCCCATAAGGGTATGTTCAAAACCACAAGGGTTGTGGCGTAGTAGTTAAGGCCTTGAAGGATGTGGTGGAATATCCCATCTGCCCCGAGTTCGAATAAAGGAGTACACAACAACTGTGGCCACTAGTTTATTAGGGCTGATTTCTTGCAGTCATAATTTGCCGGGATTAGTCTAGGCATAGCCTAGGACACCCTTAAAAAAAGGGGTGTGTTCAAGAACTTGGATTTCATGGCTTGACAAATAGAGCAAATTTAATTCAAAGGCTTGTGCACACAACCCTCAATGCCAAATCCAAACCAGAATAAATAATTACTGGTCTGTTCAGTTTTAAGGATCATAAACTGCTACAATCTCATGTAACCCCAAATATATTTATATGCAATCAGTTTAAGTTCTACTTAAATACACGAAATTGCTAATTTCAATAACAGCATAATAAAATCACTCAATTTTTAGCTTTTTTATTCATATGTACCGAATCAGGAACAATAACATCATAGCACTTTCGAGCTAATCGAATACATTGCAACCAATGGAGAATCTCAGCATTAGGATCTCTTTCGATAAAAACATTAGAAACAGTAAGTTGGAGATTACCTCTGTAGAAAGCAACCTTACCTCGCACTCGAGCCGTCACCCCTATTTGGATTAGGGCTGCGAAATTGCGAGCCGCTTCGGCAATTAATCGAACATCTGGTGGGCTACGACGGGAGAAATAGGGAGAAGTGAGTTGGTTGAGCCAAAGGACACAGGGGATGCATCCGGTGCCATCATCGAGGGTGAATCTAAGGAATCTGTCGGGCTTGTGGTCTCGGCTGGTAACGACGCCTAGGGTTTCGGCGCGAGAAGGGAGGAGGGTGGCTCTGCGATAGACGGCGTTGGAGTTGGAAGAAGATGGTGTGAGCGATAAGAGGTCGAAAGCCAAAAGCTTCACGTGAGTATCGTGTAGAGCTTCCATGAAAACCTGCTACGAAGAAGCCTGAGAAAAATGGCTGGAAATAAAACTAGATTGTCTTATTAGGGTGTGTTTGGGAGTGCTTTTTAGTCCCAAAAGTGCTTTTGGCCAAAAGTGCTTATTGACTTATGGTGGTGGAAAAAGGAGTTTTTAAAAAAGTGTTTGGATGGAAAAGCCAATAAGTCAATAAGTCATTTTTTTAAAAAGTGTTTGGCTTTTTTTAGTTAACAAAAATGGCTTTTTGAATCAAAAAGCACTTTTGGGATCAAAAAGTCAGGAATATGTGACTTCTTCAAGATGGCGTTTTCAAGTTAATCAAAAAGGAGTTTTAAAAGTGCTTTTGAGTTTGCCAAACATTAATTTTAACTTATTGGCTTCTTGAAAAGCAATAAGTCAATAAGCAGTTTTATACCGCACATCCAAACACCCCCTTAGAGGGGTGCTTGGGATTGCTTCCATGAATTCTGGGGTTAGGGACCTAAATTGTAATTAATTATAAATTATAGGGACCAAATTTGTAATTTATTCTAAACAAAGTCGCAAAAATGAAAAAACAATAACAAATATTTCACTTCACACCAACAAGATGCTAAAAACTAAAAAAAATGAGGTTCATATAAAAACTTTTCGTAATAGTAATTTCTACAAGTTAATTCACTTTTTGCTTATAAAACCTTATATTGGAAATGCTCTTAGAATGATTATAGAACACTAGTTGTGTACCCGCACAATGTTGCGGGTGTAAAATTCGTGTAAGTGCAAAAAAAAGTTGCATAATATTTCTCGAGGCAATGGCACAAAAAAGTTGGCAATGGGATTTGGTAGTTCAAAAACCTACGTTCGGCATTGTACATCCTTGAGTTTATCATAAATTAGCGTATTCCAAAGCAAAGCACAAGAATAACCATTTTAAGAAACGTAAAGGTATTAAAGCAACAATATTCCAATCACACAATAATTTACATGTTACATCAAAAATATAAATTGAGGCCACAAATGTGTGGGAGACAAGCTACACACAGAAAGTCCTATAAAGCATGTCCATGCCTCCACAATATTGATAAATGGGTTTAGATCTTCATTTTCTTAACTAAATAAAAAAGAACAATAATTACATGTAACAAAAGAGAAAATCTAAGGGGCCGTTTACCAAACACTTACCCGGATAAGCCTTTTACCAAGTCACATTACCTTACCAGATGAATATGGCAAGAACCATGAATCTTACCCGATAAGAGCTAAGGCAAGGACCGAGAGTCACCCTGTAAGTGATGGGGATGACTCTTACCACAGTTAGTGCTTACCAGGAAAACTGTTGCCATATTAATGTTTTAATTTGACCCACCTGGATGCATGCAGCTTCTTACTCTTAACAATTCCAAGACCACAAAGGGATCTTGCACTTTATGTTGCCAACCTTTTTCTCACAAATGTTTACATCAACTTTTGTATAGCAATCATTATTGATGTTAAATTTTTCAACACAAATACTCCTTCAGATGAAATGATGAATTACAACTATATGATTCTTACTTATTTCAATTATATCATACACATTCGATCAGTTTCTAATTATGATGTTGTGGATGAGGGTTAGAGTAGAATATGTCTTTGCTTTGAACCATTTTTGCTGTCAAATACTTCCCCTGTAATCTTATTTGGTCCAAGTCTGACGATTTTATGTTGTTCCTTTTGGCTGCTTGATGTGAACAGCTTGGTTTTTTGTTTGTCTGATGCTGATTTTTGAGAGTACTATTATTTAGTTTTTTCTAATTTCTGAGTGGCTGCTCATGCTCATGGTGATTTATGGGTTGTTGTTTATATAAGCTTAGATGGCAGATTAGATTTGGAATTACTCTTGATATTCTTTTAGCTTCTGTTTGAGAACGAGGATTCAAAACTGCTTTTGGGTTTGGGTGGCAATTGTGGTCTCCTTCAGATGTTGTCAAGTAGTAGTTGAACATGTCTTACAAATGAACATAAGTTTAATTTTTCAAAAACGATCAGAAAGCTGATTGTGGGAATCCAGAGACGAACCAACAACCAAGATGCAAAGAGTCTGTATCCTGATAATGGATACCATCAAACTCACATCTGAAGGAAAAAAATCAAGACTAACATATACATATACCATTTTGGCAACAGGGAAAAATCATAAATAATAGCATACCAGGTCAAGAATACATAGTATAATACATTTTTACTAAATCAAAAAATATGAGAAGATGGTTGAAAGCAAAACGATGTTACCACTGTGAAACATATTTCTTTATGTCGAGCTAAAAACATGCTTCTTTATGTGCCAATGCTTTAGGAGTGTATACTTTGTCCCCTGCCATTGCAATTTTTTTCCATCTTAACTTACTGATACTCAAAAAATGGAGCCCGAATGGTGTTTTTCTTTGATCTTGGTCCTCTTGTTACCTCATTTTAGTAACAGTGCTATGATTTTTTTCCTCATCAAATTATGCGTCTCATGGAGCAAAATGATGGGTGGGTTAATGTTAAAAGATTAAATTGCATCTATTTGGTGACATTGCAAAGGATCATTTTATGTTCAGACTTAAGGAGGTGGTTAATGTTAAAAAACTACATCTAAGAACAACCATACATCACAAGCATAAGAACAAAAAAACGAAAACGGATGAGAAGGGTAGAATGGGGTGCCATTGTTACCTTCAGTTCTTGGACAGCGATTTCTTGAAGGATTTCTGCTCAGCCTCTTTCAGTTCCACCAACTGCTCAGCCTCTCAGCCTCTATTGGCAGAAACAAAGGTTTATAATTCTACAGATTTAAAGAAATTCAAAGAGGATTTCAAAACCAGATTTACCAAAATCGATGTACCAAACTATATTTCTTTCACATATAAACACAAAAACAAAAAGGATGAAAGAATCTGTGTTTTTTGTGTGCAGACATGCAGTAACCAGCAAGCCATATACATATATATTAAGTATTAAGAAAAGAAAAACTTAATTGGCCCCTCCACTTTATAAGTCCATTCACTATTCCACTTCCATAAATCCATTAAACTAATTTTATGCCAAAATCCATGGTTAAATTTTATGACAGGTGCCTGTTTTTATGCCAAATTAATTAAATTTCAGATTTGGTTTGAATTCTATATATATATATATATATATATATTTGAGTCCTAAACTTGTGTAAATTGGTTTGACATGTAGATGAAGATGACATTCATGGGATTTTTAAAAGAAAGCATCTCAAAATCCCGAAAAGACCACAAATTTAGGTAGTACCCTGCATCTAGTGTTCCAGGATATTAAAATATACAAAGAGCATCAACCAAAATATCGAAAAAAATCCCTCAAAAATCAACCAAAATGTCGAAAAAATCCCTCAAAAATCAACCAAAAAACCGAAAGGTCTCTTCAAATGAACCAAAGCTCAATTGAGGGCTGTGGAGGATGATTTGGTGAAAGCTCTTTCTGGTATTACCTCATTTTAGTAACAGTGCTATGATTTTTTTTCCTCATCAAATTATGTGTCTCATGGAGCAAAATGATGGGTGGGTTAATGTTAAAAGATTAAATTGCATCTATTTGGTGACATTGCAAAGGACCATTTTATGTTCAGACTTAAGGAGGTGGTTAATGTTAAAAAACTACATCTAAGAACAACCATACATCACAAGCATAAGAACAAAAAAACGAAAACGGATGAGAAGGGTAGAATGGGGTGCCATTGTTACCTTCAGTTCTTGGACAGCGATTTCTTGAGGGATTTCTGCTCAGCCTCTTTCAGTTCCACCAACTGCTCAGCCTCTCAGCCTCTATTGGCAGAAACAAAGGTTTATAATTCTACAGATTTAAAGAAATTCAAAGAGGATTTCAAAACCAGATTTACCAAAATCGATGTACCAAACTATATTTCTTTCACATATAAACACAAAAACAAAAAGGATGAAAGAATCTGTGTTTTTTGTGTGCAGACATGCAGTAACCAGCAAGCCATATACATATATATTAGGTATTAAGAAAAGAAAAACTTAATTGGCCCCTCCACTTTATAAGTCCATTCACTATTCCACTTCCATAAATCCATTAAACTAATTTTATGCCAAAATCCATGGTTAAATTTTATGACAGGTGCCTGTTTTTATGCCAAATTAATTAAATTTCAGATTTGGTTTGAATTCTATATATATATATATATATATTTGAGTCCTAAACTTGTGTAAATTGGTTTGACATGTAGATGAAGATGACATTCATGGGATTTTTAAAAGAAAGCATCTCAAAATCCCGAAAAGACCACAAATTTAGGTAGTACCCTGCATCTAGTGTTCCAGGATATTAAAATATACAAAGAGCATCAACCAAAATATCGAAAAAAATCCCTCAAAAATCAACCAAAATGTCGAAAAAATCCCTCAAAAATCAACCAAAAAACCGAAAGGTCTCTTCAAATGAACCAAAGCTCAATTGAGGGCTGTGGAGGATGATTTGGTGAAAGCTCTTTCTGGTATTACCTCATTTTAGTAACAGTGCTATGATTTTTTTTCCTCATCAAATTATGTGTCTCATGGAGCAAAATGATGGGTGGGTTAATGTTAAAAGATTAAATTGCATCTATTTGGTGACATTGCAAAGGACCATTTTATGTTCAGACTTAAGGAGGTGGTTAATGTTAAAAAACTACATCTAAGAACAACCCTACATCACAAGCATAAGAACAAAAAAACGAAAACGGATGAGAAGGGTAGAATGGGGTGCCATTGTTACCTTCAGTTCTTGGACAGCGATTTCTTGAGGGATTTCTGCTCAGCCTCTTTCAGTTCCACCAACTGCTCAACAAAAAGGATGAAAGAATCTGCTGCAAATTTGGACCCAATCATTCACAATCGAGAAAAATCCCAGAAAAACCGAGAACACTTTGTTTCTCTTTTAACAGTCCACAAAAATCCAAATTCCACACAAAATCAAAATCAAAAATCTAAGAAGATGAAGAATTTTAGTTGGTGTTGATTGTACTGAATTCACTGGTAGAAACAAACTTACTATCCAGCAAAAGACTCTATACATCTCATTGGATTATAAATAACTAATTAATTTACAACCTCCCTCCCATCATAAGATCCCTTTTAACTATCATGGGTTTTGTGGTTTAGTTAGATTGAAGATGAAAGAAATTGAGGATTTCCAAAACCACGATTTTGAGCAAAAACAGCCGATTTTGCTATAAAAAAAAATTTGTCATGGGTTTCTAAATCGGTGCCAATGAGATTTGGAAATGAGATATTGAATTCAAAAACAAGATTTTGAAACCCAGGAAAATCCCTAAGCAGATGAAGAAGTTTCTAAATCGTACCTGTGAGATTTGGAAGAACCCTAAGCAGATTGATGAAGAACCCTAAGCAGAAGAAACCTAAATGATTCTTAAGCATGCCTTATAATCGGTGGGATGGAGACGAGGAGACGTTTGCAATTTTCAAAAAAGAGAACTGGTGGAACTAACCGATGCAGAGAATTGTTTAGGGTGTGTTTGGGAGTGCTTATATTTTTTACTTTTTTTTTGCTTATAATAGAAAAAATCAAAAGTGCTTATTTGCTTCTCCTCACCACAAATAAGTTGTTTTTGATAAGTCAATCCATACCTACTTATTTCCTTCTCTTTATTTCCTTATCTATCCAAATTACCTTTTTACCCTCAATTTTTAACAAACACTTTTTAAAAATAGTTTTTCCTCCCCACATAAGCAAATAAGCATAAGTTAAAAATATAAGCACTCCCAAACACCCCCTTAGCGGTGGGTTCAGAATAACAATGATTCTGATGTCACGTGGGTTTAGCGGTGGGTTTAAAATGACAATGGATGAGACGGAAGTTTCTCTCTCTTGAAATTTAAGTAAGAGTAAACTCTACTTTTGGTCCCTGAGGTTTAGTGTTTTCTTTGAAACAAGTATTCGTGGTTTCATAAGTCGACTTATGGTCCTCATGGTTTTGATTTTGCTTTAGAATCAGGACCTTGCCATTAACCCCGTTAAAAAAATCAGTTAGAGACAGTGGTATTTTCGTCCTTTCACCATTTTGTCCCATTTTTGTAATTCTATTTGTTTCTATTGTTTTTTTTGTAAATACAATCAAACTTTAAGGACTTGTTTTGCCGTATTATGAAATGTGTAATTATCTCAAGGACCTGTTTTGACAATTTATGAAACTGAAGATTAAGCCCAGATTCCTCTCTCTTCTAAACCCACGCCACTTTCCCAAATTTCTAAACATTAAAATGTCTAAACCCACTGTTTTGGAGATCAAGCACTAACACCAGGTACCAAGTCTAACATCATCTTTCAGTTCTTGAATAAAATGCTTGCTGCACTTGAATTAATTTTGGTAATAGTGACTGTTGATTTATTTCTTCAACTTTTGCTTCTCATTTTTGTTCATTCTTTCCCTACCTTCGTTCTTCCAACTGAATATTCTTGTGCCAAACACCTTTTTTCATGCTTTGCTTCCAACCAAAATCAAACCCACCAACAAATAATCTAAGAAATATATGTGTGTGTGTGTGTGTGTGAGAGAGAGTCTAATGTGTATATACAGAAACACATGGAGCTCCGGCCAAGCTCCAGCTGGGAATCTTCAAAGTTTCCTGCTTTTAACCTTTGGAAATTGGGTTTTCGAAGCTCAATCTGTAAAGAACAAGTGATGTAAGACCAATTACAAGGGCTCTGATCATCCAGTTTGAGAAAGAAGAATGTGGTGAACCTGGTGATGATGGTGAATGAAGCCATGAAAGCAAAACAACAGCTTCATCGTTTGAAGCATCAACAACAAAAACAACAATTGATAAGAGCAAGAAGAGATAGTGGTTGTAATGCCCTAACATCGACATTTGCAAATTCGTGTGGTGGGGGGCTCGATTCCCAGATTAAAACTCGAATTCGTTTTGAAGGAAAGCAAGAAAAGGAGAGACATAGAAATTGGGAACAGTAATTAAAGATTAATTTCACATCCACCTCCATTATCGTCTTCTACCTCGGGGTTCTGCAAATATTTTTTCTTTTTCCTTTTGTTTTTGATTAACAATTGGGGGTGGAAGAGGCGGGTGTGAATGAACAGGTGAAAGAAGCAGACTGTACAAGTGATTGACCTACTGCTGCATTAATAGGGTTTATGGGGAACGATGAGGTCATGTGCGAGTATATTAATTACAAGTTGGTCCCTAAAGTTAGAATTGGAGAAGCAGGTTACATGCATCATGCATTGGCCCTGAAGGATTGAAGATGGTTAGAAAGATTGGATTTTTATGGGGATTTCTTGGGTTTGAGAAAGCAGGATAAAGATTTAACGGATTTGGTCTTTTGAAAGGTATGGTGATTGGGTTTCTTGATCTTGGAGTTGTGGGAAAAAGGAGGGTGGTGTTAATGGTGGCAGTGAGTTCCATGGGGAAGATGAGTGTTTCACAAAAAATCAGAGAAAAGTAACTTAATAACAAGTTGGTCCCTAAAGTTTGATTGTATTTAAAAAACAATAGAAACAAATAGAATTACAAAAATGGGACAAAATGGTGAAAGGACGAAAATACCCCTGCCTCTAACTGAATTTTTTAACAGGGTTAATGGCAATGTTCTGATTCTAGAGCAAAATCAAAACCATGAGGACCATAAGTCGACTTATGAAACCACAGATACTTGTTTCAAAGAAATCACTAAACCTCAGGGACCAAAAGTAGAGTTTACTCTTTAAGTAATTATGCATTAAAAGGTGGTACATATAGTTTGAGAGGTTGTTTTTAAGAGTTTGAGGGTTAAATGTATTATAAGATAGTATAGATACGGGTCCCAAGTCCTAACTACTAGAATCATGGTGGAAGAACTTGGAAGCAATAAAGGGTGGAGAAAAAAAAGTTGGATCGTGTAAGCCGAACAGTTTTTGGTGGATTAAGTAGTTTGCAGTTCAATTTCATTTGAAAAATAGTCAAACTGCATGGTTTAGTTCGGTCTGCAGTTTGAACGTTTTCTTTGAACAGTTTGTACCGAACCCACCGTAAAAATACTTATATATTGATTATATTTAGTTTTCATGATGTAAGCCCATCTTTATATATATGGCCAATTAAAAAAATTGTTTAAAACGTTATTTATTTAATTTTCAATTTTTTAATTAACTGCGTTCTCTAAATTGACAAAAATTTCAAAATTCGTCAAAAATCTAATTTTAAACATCCAAATCATTTTTCAACTTGCTCAAAATTTGTTCAAAGTTCAAGTGTTTTTTATTTGTTTATAATTTGGTATACTGTTTATTAATGTTATATTTATAGAAATTTTGTTTTGGGTATATATATTATGCTCTTTCGGTTTATATCCTATTGGCCCAAACCATTGTGGTTTGATTTGACTGGTTTGATCATTTGCTGCCAAGCTACTAGGTTTGAAAAAACTCTTGAGCCACCATTACATTTTGCTTTGTGATTTAGGGGGTTAAACCATCTAAACTGGACCACAAACACCCTAGAGGAGAGATCAATATTAGGCTATGTTTGTCAAACTAGCTGATAAGCTAGCTGTTGACTCATAAGCTAGCTGGTAGTTGATGAAAAAAAATCACGTTTGGCAAAACTAGCTTATAAACATGTAAAATGACAAAAAAGGACATCATTTAAAAATTAATATTTATTAATAATAATAGTTAGTAAATAATAATAAGGGGCAATATTGAAATATTCACAAAAAACTACTAAAACGCTACTCCAAGTAGCATTTTAAAAAGTTAGCTTATGGTCATCCAAACATGTACACAAAAAAAAGTTAGCTTATAAGCTAGTTTTTTTTTTGCCAAACAATGCCTAAGCAAAAAACTAAAAAATCATCACAACTAAAGTAGCAATTATAAATGCAATAAACTGGAAATCTCAAATTCAAGCTATTCAAGTTTAATCAGTTTTTAGTAAAATTTTTACAGTTATACTTCAATGTTTTATAATATAATATATCATCGGGTATTTTGGTTTAAAAGCTTTTTGAATTTTCAATCAATCAAAACAAAGCATGTATCAAAATCACATTTTATTTGCCTATGACGTGTAGCTCAGTTGGCAATTGGGCGGGAAGACTTGCCCAATAACTAACAGGTCATGGGTTCGAGCCCAGGCTTCACCGTTAGCCACAACCGTTGAGTGGGCCTCAAAATGCCCCTCATACGGATGCCCGAGTAGGCAGGGTCAGGTATGAGGCTGGTCAGGGTTGCCGATATCAACCTTTTGCCCAAAAAATACATTTTATTTGAGTTAAAATAAGGTTTAACTTTGTCTTTCAAAGTGTACAATATGCTTCAACATGGACTATTTTTTAACTATCAAAAAACACTTTAGCACTTTAACTCATGGATTGAAGATGATTTGCTCATATATTATGACACTCCACTCATCAGTTGAAGTAGCATGGTTACACTATGTTTATTCTCATTTTAACACGAGTACCTGACCAATCTTTTTTATCATGGGTGAACAGATCGTAGGTATATTTTTCTTTTCCTGTTAGTTTTATTCTTTTGGTTTTTGTCCTACTCGAAATCCGTTAAGACGAGTTATCAATATTGGACACAAAACAAAGCTAATTTAACTTCCCGAGTTGAGGTCCATATCACCAATGTTTGACTCGGCTATTTCAAAAAGTCATATATTTTTAAATAATATGAAGATGTAAAATGACAGGTTTGCCCTCATGCTAACAGAAAATACGAACGGATGTTAGGGCCAGGGACTAGTTCTAAAACAAAATTCAAATCTTAACTTTTTTACTTAATAAATGAAGTTAAAAGACCAGTTTTGTAATAAATCCATATCACAGGGACCAAATCCGTAAAAGTCGTTGATCAAAATTCAAAATTCAAAATCAGTTTTTACGAAACACCCTTTATCAAATAGCGAGGATTCCTCCGACGTTGTTATTTCAGGGTTTCCAGCTCCGATTGGCATCGTCGATTGATCTCTGATTTCCGGAGAACGGCGAAGAAGGTAACTACGATTCTCTCAATTTATCTCTCTTTCTCCTTGCGGTTTACTGATTTTAGGAATTAGAATCGAGGAATACAACGACTTGTGAAACTGAAACCCTAAGGCTTTGAGTATGGAGGTTCTATATGGAGATTGGAGATGGTTTTGGTTCAATATGTTTGTCTACTGTCATCTTCTTCAAGCATTTATATTATAGAAGAAAACATGACATTTACATGGTTTAGCAAAAAGCTTATATAATTGATTCTTGAAGTTGGATGCAGCTACATTGTTGTTTCTTTTAACTTTTGTTTTACAAGTCGGGTCTTCACAGAAAGGTTTCGCCAGTTTGTCCACTATTAGTAGAGAAAATGACTTATTTCACTTATGAATCCCAAACTATTCGATTTGGGGTCGGTACACAAAGATTTGAAGATCCTTCCCGGACCTTTTCTCTACATGTGATTTACTAAAGAACCCGTTTGCTTTAACAAAATGTTTTTGAGGGATTTGATTTTTTTGGTGTGTTTGGTTTCTAGGATTTGGAATGGAGTTGAATTATATTCCTTATAAATAATTTATAAAAGAATATTACAAAGAACTTATAAAAATAATTAAATTACTTTTTATATTAATTGATTATTACAAAACAAACGTTTTGAGCATATTTTAGAACATTACTACAAACAAATCCTATGAACTCCCGCGAAATACCAACTACTCCCATTGGATTTTTGAATCCCATTTTGTGGGATTTTGATTGAAATCCTTTGCTTTCAATTCCGAACTTTCCTTTAAACCAAACGGGCCGTTAAGTTTGTTTGATTTGATTTGGTTAGATACATGTACATTTCATTGGAAAATAGTCTTTTAAAGGATAAAATTCAGACAAAAAACTGCAAACTGTCTTCTCGAATCACCGGATAGCCAAATCCGAAGTTTGGACTGCTTTCAATATGGGATCCCGACATCTAGATTTATAAAAGCCTGCTATATAAAATTCTGCTGTATCATTCCATCAGATTCATATAAAATGTTAGTTTATTCAATATTTATATCTTTGTCATCTTGGGAAATTTCTTGATGACCATATATGAATACATTACTTTTTACAGTGCTTCTCGAGCTAATACATCATGAAAAGAACGTTACCATGGAGTGAAAATGATAGCGATTCTTCGTCTGATGAGTCTTCGAGTCGTGATACAAATGCTTCCGATAGTGATGAAATTCCAAAGAGGAACAAAAAACGATCATCCAAAACTAAACGTAAATGTTCTATACTTGCTTATCTATGACCTCATGTTAACCCCATAAACCGATTATGTTTCATATCCCCATATCGAAAACGTTGTTTAATCTTTCTTTTTTCCTGGAACTAAAATTCTGTAGATGATGAAAAGATAGATCTAAGCAAGTTTGGAGGCCTAAACGTGCAGGCCGCATTCATTATGAATGGACGCAAAAGTTTGCCAATCGAGTTTGATAAGTACACTTTTAAACCCTTGGGAAATAACGAATCTTTATTCAAGGGGTGCATCGAGAACTGGATCGGTTACACTATCCCCCCATATCACGAAGATTGGGATCATGTTCCTACAAACTGGGTGAAAGGAATGTTTTCGCAAATTGAGGTAAATATATATTATTTATTATTCGGTTATTCCCCTGTCCCAAAATAAGTGTTCACATTTCTAGCCCAATTTTACAAATATAAAGCTTAAATTTCCATATCTACTCTTAATTGATGCACAACATATTTGAGTACTCCCTCTGTCCCAATTTAAATGTCCACGTTACTATTTTAGTTTGTCCCAAAATAAATGTCCACTTTCAAAAGTAATTGTCCACTTTCCAATGTTATCCTTAATTGTGTGATGGAGAAAATTTCTCCCTCTATAGTTAAGGGTAAAATTGTACTCTGGTTAATTAAAAGGTATAATAATTACAAACTCCTAAAACTGTGTGCATTTTTCATTGTGGACATTTATTTTGGGACGAGGGAGTATTTTACAAGATAGATAAGTTAATTAAGGGTAAAGTTGTCATTTGGTGTCATTTCATTTGTGGACACTTATTTTCGAATGGAAGGAGTATTAATTATAAATTTAAAGCAAAATTTGTAACCCCTTTTATTTTGAAGCATTTTTTCCAACTGGATCGGTATTGCTACGGGGCTGAATGGATGCTTATACTCTGCGAAATCGAACACTTCTGTAAGCACAAGTACAAGGACCAAAAAAAGAAGCTAAAACAACACTTTCTTGCTGTCGGTGGTTACGAGGATGTAGAGACGGCGAAAAAGCATCCGATTACTTTCTTGAGGTCGATCGTGTAAGTAATTGTTTATCTTTCTGTTAATAAATAAGGGTTGGGTTCTCGTGAGACGAGCCCGTCTTCGTGAGACCAGATGTGTAGGCACAAAAACACAATGAGGCGTTACATAAAAAACAAGCCTTCACATTGTTGTTTTTTATGTGAAAGTTTAGTGTTATTTTGTGGTCTCACGGGTCTTGTGAAATTAGGCTGGTCTCACGTGATCCCAAGTCTAATAAATAAATGTATTTAGTGTTGGTGGGTCTGGTTCATGGTAAACCCGCAAAAAAAAAATGAAAAACTGAGGAACGCTCTTGTAACCGTTCATCCTTACAGTATGCACATGTGTATACAAGTACTTTATAATATGCACACGTGCATAGAAACCAAAAAACAACTTCATGTGCATACCGTCCAGATGAACGGTTACCAGGGTGTTCCTTAGTTTTTCATTTTTTGGGGGTAAACCCACCTGAACCCCTCCAGTGTTGGTCGGTCAGTCAGGTTCAGGGAAAACTACAAAAAAAATTGAAAACCGAGAAACACCCCTGTTCAATATGGACGGTATGATCATGCACATACAAGTAATTTATAACATGCACCTGTGCATAGAAACCAGAAAACAACTTCAATTACTTGTATGTACACGTGCGGACCATCTGGACAAACGGTTACCATGGTGTTACTCAGTTTTTCATTTTTTTTTGGTTTTCCGTTGAACCTCCCTCTAGTGTTGGTATTACTAATTATTTTTATTTCAAAACGACAGAGTAGAAAGCTTTTGGATCTAGCTTCACGAATGACATATGATGGGTCGTCATCGGCATCTTCCTCATACGAGACACAAATGGTCGCCAAAGTACTCGGTGAACGTTGTAGTCACGACCAAGATAAATCCATGGCAACGCCACCGGGAACGTACACTGCCGATGACGTAAAATTTATAATCGACCAATTTAATGAAATTGTTCATCAGACTAATTTAAACCAGCAGGCTCTACTTGAGGCATTTATAAAGGGGAACCCTATTGCCGATGTTCCAACTCTTCTGGAACTAAAACCCATTGTAATGCCGCCGCCACGACAACCGCCACGACAACCACCGCAACATACTAACGATAATGGTGATGGTGAGTCGGAGTCGATGGGTAATTAGATGTGTTACTTTTTTAGTATGCTTGTTTAGATGGTAAATACTTGGTATGATTAAATTTAAATCTCGCTTATTATTAAACTTTAGAGTTAATTACGATTTTCGTTCATGTGGTTTTTTTTGGTAACCGTGGGTTTCGGGCCAGCTTACGCGCACTGACTAATCCCTGGGTGATCATGAATCCAGGTGAACCTCCATGGCTACAAGGGCTTTGGCAGTGCCTGGATTTGAACCTTGAGTAGATGAAGAAGATCCTAATGGTAAAATAATATGCCTCGAAATCTTGTGGTTTTATTTTCGTCTTGAATCGGGTCTCTAAGCTTGATTATGTAAAAGCGTCGAGTCATGGGCATTTTGGTATTTTTGAGCCAATTAATTTGTGCCACTCATCCCCACCTCTTCCCACCCCTTTTTCTCTAACCGTGGGTTTCCGAGTTAGTTTATGTGCATCGATTAATTCTCGGGTGATGATGAATGGCCGAAGTCATTACAGGTGAAACAAGTGCAATGACAACACCTAGATTTGAACCCTGGAAAGATGAGGTTTCCACTACATCTTCCTAACCCCATGAGCTTTACCAGTGCACCACGCCCCATTTCTCTTTTATGTGAACTTCATCGTTTTTCAGTCATCTTCTCTAACAACCCCTTTTCAGTCACACCAGAGCATGCACATACACGAAAACCCACTTATGCATACCAAATTAATCCAAATCCAAACCCTAATAATCAAAACTCAAATTCAAAAAAAAAAATCCTAATTTATCAATATCAAAATCAAGCTCAAATCCTGATTGCCTTCCTTTTGTTTTTCATTTTCTTTAATGTTTTTTTTACGTTAGACTGACATGATGGTTTACAATGGCTCTCAAAATGTGGTTTTTGGAATTTATAAAGACCGACATTTTTACTGTCACATTAGAGTTATAGAGATAAACTTACAACGACAACCTCAAGGGTGTGTTTGGTATGCTGGACATGACAGAACAGAACAAAACAGAGATTACTGTTCCATGTTTCGTAGGACTTTTATGTGGAACGGACACGAACAAAGTGGAACAAGCTAGAATAAGCATGTTCCACCCCACCCCATGTAACAAGGTGGAACATACTTATGTTTTACCAATATAACCTCAAAATAAAATCTAATTCTCTTCTAAAACATCAAATACACGTTCAATTTTATATTTTATTCATTTTTTTAAATTTTATTTATTTGAATTTTATCTAATGTTGTATGTTCTGTTATGTCCGGTTCTGTTCTATCATGTTTGCGTACCAAATGCACCCCAATAGACACGGTTTTATCTATTTGTGACGACAGTTTGCAAACTAATCTATAAAGCCACCCCCAATTATACTTATACTCTCCAAAATTTACACAATATTAAAAAAGAAAAAAAATAACAAAATAAATATTTATAGATGCTTTATTTTCAAAAAATTTAATCATTTTATCCGAATATTTTATAAGAGAAAGTTCGTTTGGGAACCTATCAAGTATTAATCATCTTTTTCTGTGAGTATTCATGGATAGAGATAGCCAAATATCGGTTCTGGACCAGGTTTAAAACGGTCCCGGTCCCAAAGTGGCTTCCCATAACTGGTTTCGGCGTAATCACTCCCGGTCCCGACCAACAAACCAAGGCTTGGTCTATGTGTTTTGTAACAGATCCCGAGCTAGGCCCAAACGGTCCTAATGTTCTTTTTTCCAAAACTCAATTTTGAAAGCAAAAAAAATCATGTTCAAAGATTTTCTTTCTTTTGGATAGTATCTTGTAGAAATTTACTTTAAGATCTCTAATTGGGTTATTTGAATACACTTTAGAATTTTTTTTAAATCTTTTTTACACATGTTATAGACTTTTTTTAATTACAATTTTCTATATTTAGTATTGAAAAACTTGAAAAATGTCAAAAAACTTGAAATTTTTGTAGAAATCTTAAAAAACTTAATATATAATTTATAAAAACTTATTTAAAAAAAAGGCCTATGTATACCCGGTACCGGTCCCTGTCACATACTCGGTCCCGAGGCAGGCCTTCTTTTTGAATGAAACTTCTAATCGGTTAAGGAGCGTCGGGCCATAACTGGTCCCTACTAGGCTGGGTCGGGGACGATCTCAAGTCAGTCTCGGTCTTCCATCAATTCATGGCCGAGCCAGATCCATTGGACCATCTCTGTTCATGGATACTCCGAGAAGGACGGATTTCGAATCCTTAAAATATTTAAGCTTGTTAAATCACACCCCTATTTTTTAAAACAATATACATACTTTATTTAGGAGTAAACTACAAATTCGGTTCATGTAGTTTGTCGAAAATAACACTTTTCCGTCCCTGCATATTTGAAATTACAAGATATCATTGTGATTTGCAAAAACGTCTAAATCTAATCTCTTCCTCTAACCGTCGTTAAAAAACCGTTAAACGAGATACATTTTTGTTTCTTTTACCCATTTTTTGTTTGTGTGGTTTTAGATATGTGTAAAAGACAAAAAAATAGGTAAAAGAAAAAAAAAATACCCCTCATTGAATGGAACTTTTAATGATTACAAGAGGAAGAGATTAAATTCTAAACATTTTTGCAAACTACGGCAATTATCTTGTAATTTTGAAACTACAGGGATACAAATATTATTTTTAATAAACCATAGGGACCAAATTTGTAGTTTACTCTTGATTTAATCCTAACTGAGCTTTACACGCGAAGACACCGGGGTTGTTATTTTGGGGGTTTTCAGTCTCATCAGACGGTCGATTAATTCCGGCGAACGTCAGAGAAGGTAACTGCCGGACCTAAATTCCGTCTGTAATTCCGTTATCTCTCTTTCTCTCCGTTTGTTCTTATGGTTTACTAATTTAGGAATTTGGTTCGAGTTGTGAAACCCTAATTTTTCTATAATAATAGCGATACTTTCCTGTTCAGATTCCCCAAATTTCTGGTGCTTAATTCCTTAGTATCAAGTGTATATGTCTTCAGATATCACCATAATTTCTGTTAGATTCAGTTATGATCTGTTGTTTTGATCAATGCTTATGAAATTGTGTGTGTTTTTTTCCTATTTTTATGTAGTTTTTAGCTATGAAATTCACAAATTTTGTACATTAATAGTCATCAATTGGTAGGTTTTGTGTATTGGATATGGGAGGTTAACGTGAGAAGAGTGAGAAGTTGAGGGTAGCATGAAAAGTGGATCTGAACGGTTGATCACTTTTAATCAAATTCCTTCGCATGATTTGCACCTTAGAAGCGAATTGATCCGGTGCATCTCATCCTAATATGCGTCAATTTCTAATCCAACGGTTGATAACCGCTTCTCATGTTTCTCACATTAACCTCAACTACTCACCGGAACCTAAACCTATAATGCGTTTGGTACATGGGGCTGTATAAACTCACTGTTCCAAGTTTGGTGCGACAATAGGTGGAACAAGATGGGAAAGGATGGGGCAAAACTAAAATTTTACCAATTTACTCTCATTGGTATTTGGTTTAGTGGTAAGTTGGTAACCACCGTCCATCGCCTCCACCACCATTGGGGGCGGCCACCATAGGTCAGTGCCGACCACCTCCATATAATTACCACCACCATCGGCTACCACTACCACCACCACCACCTCCACCTCCTTTGCAAGTTGCAACTACCATTTCTACCTCTATATCCACCATTGTCGACCGCCACTCCTACCCACCATCTCTGTGTCCACCACAATCATATATTCTACTGTCTGATTCCAACAACTTTATATAAAATGTTACTTTTTGAATCACTGCATATTTTTGTCATCTTCTTGGAAAATTTCTTGATGATTATTGATTTATGGAGTAAACTCTAATTATGGTCCTCGTGGTTTATTGAAATCTTTGAAAGTGGGACCTAAGGTTTAATAACTCTATAAAGCATCCTCGTGGTTCTCGTTTTGTTCTGAGAATGGTCCCCCGTCACTAACTCCGTTAATTTTCTCCGTTAGTGACAGGGGCGTCTCTGTCCATTTAACTTCTTCTTTCCTTTTAAGAGGCCAGGCCCCTTAAACCAGTCGCTACTCACGTCTTTCAAAACCATACGACATCCCTGCTCCCTGATCGATTGTTCGCTCCCTCATATAATCTGGTCCATTAGAGGAAGACGACACCCATATCGGCGTCTGATGAAAAAGTCAATAAAAAACCTGGCTTCTGATGAAGAAATCGATCAAACCCTTGGATTGGAGAATCGATTGGACCTCCACCGTCAACCATCCATGGAAGTCGATTGGACCTCAACCGTCCACCATCCATGGAATCTGATGAAGAAGTCAATTGGATGGGTTTAGTTTAGGATTTTTTCCAGTGCCAAATCAGTTCAACCCACTGGATGAGAATTTGTTGGTAACTTTAGAATATTGAGGGGAAAGAAAATTGCTTCTGATTAGTGTAATGGGATTAGAAGGTATCTGCAGTCATGAGTTTCCCCAAGTTATGGTCAATTAGAAGGTAAACATTCACGTTCTAAAAAACCAAAATTGTACAAAATTTTGTAAATTCCTGGCTCCACCAAGGTTTCATCTCCCTGGTATTATTTCTGTATATTGCCAATGCTTAACCATGTTTCCAGACCATTTGCTTCTTATTGACATTGTCGCTAGTTCGCTACTCAAATGTGTCGATTCATCAAGAACACAATAGAAGAAAAATTGACCTCTTTTTACTTCTCGCCTTCTTCCTCCCAATGTGAAGGTCGACCGAGATCGAACAAGGCCGCTTCGAGATGCTTTTTGGAGTCGATTCGGTGCGGGATCACTCTCACCGAAACGTTGGTCTGACTGACACAACATCTTTTCCTTGACCGATCCGACCTTTAACGCTGATCGTAACGAACTCATCAAACGGTTCAGAGGCGACGAGCATTAACTCCTGCCAAACGAGGTTCAAGTTTCGGACCTGTGAGATTCGGGTGGCTCGCACCTGGTTTCAAGTGGAGAAGTTCCAAATGTAGAAGAATCCGCTATTTTGACTTCGGTGATTATTCCAAGGAGAAGTTCCAAGGATGACGGTGAAATGAGGGTGTGGTTGCCGATGTGGTTGGTGAAGCACACCAAATTGGCTGATAAAAATTAGGATATTAAACTAAATGGACAAAAATGCCCCTTCCACTAACAGAGAAATTTAACAGAATTAATAATAGAGGACCATTTTCAGAGCAAAACGAGAACCACGAGGATGCTTTATAGAGTTATTAAACCTTAGGTCCCACTTTCAAAGATTTCAATAAACCACTGGGACCAAAATTAGAGTTTACTCTTGATTTATGGGATGGCAATTTTTGGACGGGGATTCTTTAAGAATGAAGATTTCATCTTTCGTTGAAAATATCGAGGATTTTAGCATTTGGGTGAACTGTGCCTTTTTTAGCTTCAGTTTTTAATCAATATTCATATATGAATACCTTATGTTCTTAGGGTGCTGTTCTAGCTAATACACCATGAAACGAACTATGCCTTGGAATGATGACGATAGTGATTCTTCGTCTGATGAGTCTTCTAGTCGTGATACAGATGCTTCTGATGATGATCAAATCTCGAAGAACAGAAAGATTAGCTCTGGTGGATCATCCAAAACTAAAGGTAATATGTTATCCTTGCTCATATACCCAGGGAAGTATATGTCATTGTTTATCGATATCTATATCTATATCTATATATATATATATATAGAAACATTAGATTTCTTTTCATTGCATTAGTAAAAGATTGTTGGGGTTAATCGACAAAGTTCATGTACATCATTTGTAGATCCCCTTTTTCCATCTTTGGCATCAAAGGCGGACCCATAAAAGTTTTGAACTGGTGACACCTTTTGCCTATAAGAAAAGAATCTATGGAAAATTTCATAATATTGTTATAGATCTGTTAGTTGGTTCCTTGCCCTTGCACAAAGAGAACCCATGTCCGAACCCTAGTCTTTGAAAATTTTTAAAAACACAAAAGCTATATATAAAACCCCCAAAGTTTAAGCTGAAAAGTAAATTTTTTTACAAAAACAGGACTCGAACCCGGGACTTTTGTACAAGGGTAGCAACGGTAACCATCTCTGCCATTACAAACTTGTGCCATAGTCTAGGCATAGCCTAGGACACTCTTCCAAAAAAAAAACTTGTGCCATTTGTTTAGTTTAAAAAAATATAAGGGCACCCAACAAAACAATATGGTGGCACCCTTCAGAAACATAATTTTTTCTCATTGTGATGGAAACATGAAGCGATGGCCCGTGCCACTGTATTCCTCTATGTGGGCCCGCCCTTTTTTGGTATGCCAGTCCATTGATAATTCCCATTTTCAACTTCTGTAAGAAAAGTTGGTTCAACGTGATTAGTGTTTTCATTGGAGCAGCCGTTATCTTGACACCTTTGGGGTACATTTGCTAAGCGGAAGGTTTTAGGGTTTTGATTCGACATGGGTAGTTTAGTAATTTACCAATATTGTCACGTCTCCTTGATTTTTGTTCCACCTATTTTGTTAGGACAAGAAACATGTATTTTTGTCCCACTCAATCCTGTCCTGTCGTGCCAAACGTGGGACACAAGTTTTTGTTGTGTTCTGTCCTGTCCTGTCCAATCATACCAAACGTACCCTAAAGTTTTTGTTCTGCACAGTCCTGTCCAATGAAAATGCCGTTTCAGCGTTTAGCTCTTTGGGGCACGGCTTACCATCACAAGATGCATCTCCTATTTACATTTTAACTCTTCCGCAGTTGAATCCGCAAAGCGGAAGAGTAAAGGCATTGACTTTGAAGCTTTGAGTCAACACGGCTATAAAGGCGGACTATCCGTCCTGAAAGTTCCTCCACCGAAAGAAGACGACCGCAACCGCGACTGGTCGTGGTCAACCGGTAAAGACAGCCGTGCAGCCAACGAGACCGAAGAGAGCTACCAAGAACGACAAAAGACACGAGCCGCGTTACTCGAAGGCGAGCAGTTGGCATATGTGCAGACTCAAAAGGAGAAAAACCTATCTTTCTCACAAAAGGAGAAGAGGAAAAGGGATATTGGGCAAGCTAGCAGGGGAAAAAGCTATGTTGAAGAAGAAAAGAGATTGTTGAGAGAAAATGGCATTTATTCTGGTTTTGATTCTTGATCTTTATTTGAGCAAAAAAAAAGGTTGATTACTGGCAATCCTGACGGCCCCACATGGGACCCATGTAGGAATCACATGTGATGAGGCATTTCAGAGGTGAATACATGGGACCCCCTAGAAATCACATGTGATGAGGCATTTTAGAGCTGACTTGGCTGGTTTTTGATTCTTGATCTTTATTATGATACTAGTGTGTAGAGTTTGAGTTTATGGTAGAAAATGGGAAGTAATATGAAATGTGTTATAAGGTGTGCATCTTAGACTTGTACCCTTGGTATTTGACCTTGTATGTTTTGAAGTTTGACAAAAAGATAATTATTGTAGAAATGAAGATGTTTGCCATTACAGCCAATGTGGTGCCCTTAAGAGTTGTGTCTAATGCTATGTTAAGTATGTAATAATTCATGTCATGGTGATTGGTTTTTGTAACAAGATATTTGATTTTTCTCCTCCTTTTAGTGTCTTATTTAAATATTTTTTAGGGACCGTTTACCAAACGCTTACCCGGGTAAGTGCTTAGCGGTAAAATTCAACACTATCACTTATCGAGTAAGATTTTAGTTCACCAAAACGGTATCGTATGCAACAATTTTTCTAGTAAGCGTTAACCGTGGTAAAAGTCTTTGCCCTCACTTACCAGGTAAGACTCTTGGTCCGTGCTTTAACTACTCTTACCGGGCAAGATTCTTGGTCCTTGTCATATTCATCCGGTAAGGTAACGTGACTTGGTAAGCGCTTACCCGGGTAGTGTTTGGTAAACTGTCCTAGTTTTTAGTATACAAGTTAATTTAAAGTGTTATTATTAACTCATTCATTCAGTAATAGTAGAATACATATGTATCTGTCTCTATATATATAGAGAGAGAGAGAGAGTTCAAATAAAAACTCATTTTTCATTGTGCAGACGAGGACGGATCTCGACCCTTCCACGTCTCCATTGATCCAACAACTCATATTAAATAGAATTTTTAATTAAAACTATTAATTAAGATGATTAGGGGTAAAAAGGGAAGATAATTTCAATCGCACGTCTACCATATTTGACTTTTTATTTTTATTTTTAATCAAAAACTTTTACTCCCTAAGTTTAAAATAAATTATTCTAAAAATTACTAATATTTTAATCAAACAAATTACATATAAAAAAACAAGAATTTCGTGTTATTCGATATGACATCCATCTCGATATAGTTTTTTAACCGTTTTTACGTAAAATGCTATATATGTGTCATATTCATTATGAATATTAATGTACGTTCAAATGTGTACAACATCTCAACACCATGAGTCCGTAACTCGACATCACATTTTTCAAAACCTTCTTCAACTTCGTAAGGCATCGCATTATTATCTGGATTCATAGATACTGGTTTTGTGCTTGCAAAATGTACACGCATTTTTCTTGAGTTTATTTTGTTAACCAGAGAAATACACATTACAAGGCAACTTTCATATGCTTAGAGTAATGTTATTTGATGTTTTTATTATTATTTGTATTTGTACACACGACTAGGTTTTGGAAGATATGGCACTAATAGTTGTAGAGTTGGCCGTCTTTCATGCAGGGCTATAATTGGGTAATTCCATCGTATTATGAGCGGACAATTATGAAGAAATGGTTAGGGTTTACGGATATGGGTAAGAGTTCTTGCAGATCTCCCTATTACGGATGAAACCTACATAAGTCAAAAAGGGAAGAGGAAAAAGGAAATCCCAGGTTGGATTGCTCGCGTATCCACATGACAAATCCTATTTGAAGGGGATGCTCGACAATCAGCTACATTAGCGGCACATAAACTATGTTCGTCAACCAACTTTGTTCTATTGTCGTAACGTAATTAGTTAGTGGGGAAAAGAATGGCCGAGATTCAAAGGCATTCGAAACCATGGTTTAGATTAGATTAAGGGGTGTTATTTGGTCAGTTGAAACTAAACTTTTACATTGTGTTTCCAAGTATATGCTTAGTTTTGGGGTCAAAGGGACCAACAATCACCATGCTCTTTGTTCACAACATTTATTTTATGAAATTTTAGAGATCATCTGTATGGAACTTTATTCAAAATAGTTATCATAAATGATTAACAATTTTATTTGTAAGTATGGATTTTTGGGCCGGTTTATGTGCACCGATTAAACTCCGGATGACCACGAATGACCCGAATGCCGAAGCCACCTGGATTCGAGCCCGGGGGAAGATGAGATTTCCACTACATCCCTTGAACCTTACGGGTGCGTCACAATCTACATGGTTATTTAGTAATTAATTAATTATGATCATTGGATAAGTGCTTATGGACAAGAGTTATCCATCCAACAAAAACAAATTATGATAATGGATGCTTACCCTGTTAGAGATGCTACTATTTACAAATCGCTTATTGGATAAGTGCTTATCGACAAGAGTTATCCATCCAATCTTACCTTATTAACTAACATTTTTTGCCATCAAAATGGATTATTGGCAAGTCTTTTACCCGTTAAGCACCTATTGGACAAGAGTCATCTTCTGGGTAAAATTCTCGGTCTCTGCTATGCCTCTTACTGGATAAGATCCTCGGTTCTTGCTATGCTTCCTACTAGGTAAAGATTATCGGTCCTTGCCGATCTCACCCGATAAACGCTTACCTACTAAGCATTTGATTAAACAACCCCTAAGCTTCTCTTACACAGTTCATTATGCTGACCTGGTAAGCTAAGAGAGGGACTTATTCTGTCAGTGCGTTTTTAACCGATTAGCGTTTACCTAATTTGTGTTGCTTGGTAGTTCCTCACTCTACGACGATATGACACGAAATGTGCAACTCCTATCTTTTCATAAACGATCTTTTTGTCTCGATAGACAAATAAGATCTACATATATCTTACCTTGCAGACCCTACATTCAGATAAAGATATATCGGATTTGTTAGTTTGGCTTATGATCCTGCAAATATTCATATCCTATGGTATAGTTTGTTATGGAATTTAACTTAGATTAAGACTGGTGCCTTAAAATATGGTTCGAACACTCGTTTACAACGGAAAGTACATAAAACGGCAAATCGCCTCTAGATGATATGATCATAAAAGATCCGGACTCCTTTTTTTGAGGCGATCATGCGAGGGATATGGAAGCCGATCGCGAGGGAAGAGTTCTGCAAATGGCTCTTATAGTGTTTGGAGTTGTTCTGCAGCAACCTCCTACAAGCGATGCCCCTATCTCGCACCATTTATTCACATACGAAACAAAATCTACATCCGCAACTCCACTCTTTTTCTGCAACCCAACATTAAAATAGAGGTGACATATAAATTAAATCAAACCAAACCAAACGAGCCCAATATCTCCTATATATTCTTGTTTACGTGATAATAGGAGATACCACAAAAAGGTTGAGAAGTGGGAATAAATGATTCATATGTGAATCGTTGGTGAAAGGAAAGGTGGGTTCACATATGCATCTTCAAATGGATTTCTATGATTCACATATGAATATTTTATTCATATGTTCTCGGCCTTTTTCTTTTTCTTATTTGAACCTTTTCCCAGAGGATTGTACGAACTTGGGAGGTTCAAATGCGAACGATATAGAGACCAAAGAACAGGGTGGGGCCAAAATCTCTTATTTAATGTAACAAATACTTTCTTTTACCTATTTTGACCGGTAACATGCTGATCTTGTAACATCTGGTGACGTGAATATCAAGTGGGTATCCACGTCATCAAAAGTTAAAAGATTGTAAAAGTATAAAATAGAAAATTTTGAAACTTTGTTACACCGATTGAGAACAAATATTCTTCGTTACACTAATAGAAACTAAACAAAACTTTGTAAAATGTTGCTCTTTTTGGGTGGTTAAAACCGCTGACATTGACCAAATCCTGTTTCTCATACAGAAGTAATCGATCATATAGAATTAAATTATTTAAAGCCCTATTTGCCATTAAATTTGAATTCAAAGAAACATTCAAAAGAGCAAGTTAAACCAAAAGGAAGTACTCACCACCCACTGCTTTAGTTCAGCATCATAAGTTTCACCGCTATTTGGGTATATAAGTATCGGTTTAGCTGTTACCTGAGAGATATGGTCAGAAATATATATATATATATATATATATATATATATATGTAAGTATCGAGTACAGTAAAATTGAAAGAAGAAAAAGTTCCTTTTCTCTTCAATGGCTCTTTTTGGAGACTAATCTAATGTGGTTCCTTAAATTCAGGCAAGGTCTACAACTGTAGGGACTTGACACTCTGGGGCAATCTGTGAACGTCTACCTTCAATATGAGAAGTGGTTATCAACCGTTGTATGAGAATTGGACGCACATTAGGATGAGATGCACCGGATAAATTCTCTTCTAAGGCGCAATTCATGGGAGGGCATTTGATTGAAAGTGATCAACGGTTCAGATCCACTTCTCACGCTAACCTCAACTTCTCACACGATCCTTCGCCAACCAGCCCAATCGTCTAAAACTACTAGTAAAATGCACATTTCTTTCTGTTACACCACTCGTGCACTCCATACACGTTGTAATTGTAACTTTTCGGCTATTAAGGCATGCATGTTTGTTGGGTGCTCTAAGGTTTTTTCGTGTCATAGAGGAAGTGAAGCATTTTGGGCTCTTCATAGATGCACAATAAACATTCTTCTTTACCCTCAGATAAGAGTTGAAGATGGACGAAATGAAATAGCGTCAAACAAATGAAGTAGAAAAATTGTAGAGTAATACCTTTTTTATAGATTGGATTAAACCGCTGATAAATCTAGGAGGTGTACAGTTGATTCCTACAGCAACAACTTTTTGGCATGCATCGGCAATTGTGGCACATTCAGTCAAGGAATCACCGCTGACCACATTCAGACCATCTTTGGAGTTGAAGGAAAACCACGCGGGAATGTTTATGCCTTCTTCAAGTAGCTCGGCATAAGCCTGTCCAAGTACTAAAAAATATCAATAGGAATCTTGAATGCAACTTTCCGTATGTTGAACAATAACCAAAAATAGAGTAAAATACCACATGGAGAACAATTAAGGCTATGCTCGACAACCATCAGCTAGATTATTTTTTGAGCTTATAGAAAAAAGCCCCGTTGGTTAGACCCTAAGCTAGTTGATTTTTGCAGTGGACTACTTCAAGTAGCGTTTCAATAAGCTCTAGGAGTTTTTTTTTCCGATTAATTTTCTAACATGTCATTTTACATTGTCATCTAGCTTCTCAGCTATTTTTCTTTTACCAAACAAGACTAGTTTATCAACCAACAACTCCTGTATAAGCTAGTTTGCCATACATATCCTAAGACCCAAATTTGGTTTTTGTTCCTATTTCTTGGGTATCAGAAAATAAAATATGAAAGATTGAGAAGTTTTTGGCCATGGTAGTTCAGAAAAGTGAGAAACAATAAAATCTAGAGGTGGTAAAGATTTTTTCCTCAACCTGTGCTTCAAGCTTATTTGGCACTGTTTCAAACGCTATTAGGTCAGCACCAGATTCAGCTAGAACTTGAACTCTTCTCCGGTGAAAACTCTTCAAGAACTCCAGATTCATTGCATCTCCATAGTCCCCACTGTAAAAGGACACATGGGTATCAAAAACAAACACAAAAATTACATTTAACTCACTTGATGAAAGCTAATAGCAGTTGAGCATCATTAAAGCAACATAATTGTTCTGCATGTGTGATTTCAGAAAAGAAAGACTGGTATCAGGGGATATTTTTATAATGGTTATCATGTCTTTACTGTGTGCATCCACAATTCATATGGAAGTCTACTGACCAATAGTTGAAAGTCCAATGAATTGTCAATAAGGTAACATGATTCATATATGTGGAATTGATATGTAAAGATCATTAAGACAGAATAAATCCTTCAACACATCATTTAGCCCAAAACAAGTGAAGATGACAGAAATCCAACTCAAAATCAAGATTTCATGCAGCTCTTTAATAGTAATCTAAACCAAAGTACCAAACCACCAATCAAACTCAAGGGCTGTTTGGCAGTTGTTGAATGGTTTGGTGCAGAATGATTAAGTGGTCAAAATGATTAAGAGGCTCTTATGATATAGCACAAAATGAAATATGGTTGTTTGGTAATCATTCAGAATAAAATTAGGGTGCTGAATGGTTAAGGGAGACCCAAGATACAAAATAATCCAGAGGGTTTTAGAACCATTAAGATGCAGACTTTTTATTTGCCAAACAAGATTCACCTCTTAGCGATTCAGAGGTTACCTCTTAATGAAACTATTAAGAGGTAAACAAACAGCATCAGTAAATTCCATGCAGAGGTAGGGTCTAGGGAGGATATAATGCTAGCAGACCTTTCCTCTACCCCAAGGGTAAGAGTGGCTGTTTCCATAAAGACATCTGGCTTGCAAAACAAAAATAAAATAAAAGGAATACGAGAACAAGTTACAGGTTTGGTGGTGTGCGAAAAGGCAACATGAACCCATAGCTATGTCCCTATTTTAATAGTAGTGTCAAGTTACCTATACTCGGAACCATCAGCCAAATATGCCCCATAGCTCCCCACAGATGCAGCAACTAAGATAGGTCGATGCTTGAGAATTCTACCATCATCACCACTATCAGTAGAAGATTCACGGCATCTCTCATAATATACATTCCTTGCCTCACGTGCGATATCTACACTTTTTTTAAGCATGGCCTCACTTTCCTCCTGCGAGAAGCCTTTGGCTTCAAACCCTTGAATCGTTGCCTGTCCCAACAAAAGTCAATTGAGAGAAGGCTGGGGGGGGGGGAGAGATTGATGCCAACAAAGGCCATTCTATTACCTGATAAGATGCCGTGATTAGTATATCCGCACCAGCTTCAAGATAATCAAGGTGTACCTGCAACAGGAGACAAATGAATGCACTATGCAAAGGAATGAAATCGATAGCATCTAACATCACCATAAACTATTGGAAGTGCCCATCCTGCCTTCACCTACCAGGCTACCATACCCTTCTAAGAAACGATAAGGGGGTCTCTTTATAATGTGATAATAATAAGAAATGTTTGCATGGTAGTGAAATTATCAATGCTGAAATAATAGAAACTTCACTTGATCCAGAAGGTCTTTATTCCAGCTGGAATCTAGGTTACCGGTAGATCCCAACCTCCCTCAAGGTCAAGGGTCCAATGGTGAGGAGTGTGTGTGAGTTTTGCCGAATGTAAAATATAATTAAAACTGCATACCATGTAAACAGGACCACTGAAGATATAAATGTTTTAATTATGACAGTTAATTGAAGAAAGGGTCCTTAGCAGGGTTATACCTGGGCCACAAGCTAAGGATGCCGATAATACAGCAAATCTTCTAATTCAAAGAATTATATCAATATAAATTACCTGCTCCTATGTGCATTTATGGCAGTCTATACTATAATCCTCCTTACAAGTATTGAACAAATTAGACAGGGCTCAACAAGCCATGTATTGGGAAGAATATATGACAATTTATCAATTAAATCTGATTTGTATAGGCTTTTGGGATCTAGCAATCCACTTCATCTGAATTGAACTAAGAGCTTAATGAACCAAAATCTATGATCATACAATGATATTATATGAAAGTAGCTTCTACATAATGAACCGATTACATACAAATTAACTCAAAGTTAAACATAAACAGATAATTAACGTATGATTATCGGCAGGGAACATAATTAACCAATACAGAGATCAATACCTCCTTTCAATTCCAAATAATCCTCTAGAATTTAATTTTCAAAACTTTGATTCCTTTTCAATCGCTCCTAACACACAAGACTTCAGTTTCACCAAACAGAAATTTATCACCTTATTTTCATCTTCCTTCACATTTTTCTACTAAGTTTCATCAAAATGAACACTACACAACTATGAACAGAAATTACATGTTTAAAACAATAATTATCATCATTTCAATAGCAATTTAGTCATAGAAACGCCATTAGAACACCAGCAAATACACACAGTGACAGAAGTGCATATATATAATTATATATGTATTATATACCTGACGAACAAGGTTAGAAGAAGTAAGGAGGCACTTGGCGCTCCATAGAGGATCGTTAAGGTCGGCACCATGTCTTTCAAGCTCCGTCGCAAGTCCACCGTCAATAACGGCCACGCCACCGGATTTGGTGAGGAAATCAGACATCAACGTGTCTACGGAGCCGTTGCTCAATCCCATTGTTCCGACAAACTTGTATATAAGTAGCTAAATTAAAGCACAAATAATCTCCGGCGAATCGCTACTCTTTGGACGTCGGCAGTGAAAACAGCTCGGTGATCCGGCGACTCGGAAGAACAAGGAAGTGTCAATTTATAGAAAGAATCGGTGATCGGTTTTACGCTGTGTTCTCAAGTTTTAGAATGAAAGAAAAGAAAAGAAAGGGAATGAAAATAAAAGAAAAGAAAGGGAAGGGAGAGAAAGAAATATTTGTATTTTGTTCTTGAGATTGACGGAAAAGAAAGAAAGGGGAAGGAAAGAAAATAAATTTCTATGTTCTTGAGTTGGATAGAAAGGAAAAGAAATATGTTACTATTACCAATATACCCTTATTTATTTCATAATGAAATGTAATCAATGGGTATATATGTAATTTTATAAATATTTTTAATTCTTTTAAATTGTTTTCTTTCCTTTCCTTCCTTTTCCTCCCACATTTGGGAGGAAAGTTTTGGAAGGAAAATCACCAATATTTTCTTTCCCTTTCCTTCCCCTTTCCCCCTTAAAAAAACTCGAGAACACAACATTTTTTATTTCCCTCCAACTTTCTTTCCATTTCCCTTCCTTTCGTTCGTAAATAAAACTCGAGAACACAGCGTTAAACTATATTGACAAATTACCCCCTAAACTTTCATATATTACAGATACACTCCCTAGATTTTAGTTTCTAAAACAATTAAGCCTCATGAGGAAATTCATATATAAAGAGTGGGGGGTGGGGGTGGGGGTGGGGGGGGTGTTTATTATCATAAATAATTACATGGGAAAATTTATTGAGACGACATATGAAAAATGAGTCCACCGTAAAAATAAATTGAGACGACACAGTAAGAATATACATTGACGGACAAAAAGCAAGCCAAAGTCGCAATCAGTGGTACCGAAAAGATATACTAAAACTTATGGTACTGTAAGAAAAAATTATCTGATAATGTTGACTTGTAATTTCTTGGTTGTTTTGTGAAAAAAAAAAGAAAAAAAATTAGATGTGTTCAAAAAATTTAGCTTATATAACTATTTATGATAATAACCATTGGGAGCGTGTACAAAAAATTCATGTTTCAATATTATAAAGCATTCGAGTTTATCCTTAATTTTTAAAAAATATAATTATTAAAACATGAATTATAAATCAAGAATAGAACCAAAATCTTTCAATTTTAACTTATTAAAACTTTTTTAAAAAGGAAAAATTAGAGAGAAACAGGTAAAATCTATGAATATGAAAGAAGCATCTTAAAATAATTGTTAAGAGAATCAAATTGTTTTTTTATTATTATTTCCACCAGTGAAGTTAATTGTATCATCATTTTATATAATAATTAATTGAAATTTTATTAGGATATTAAATCTAGGGAAATTAATTAAAATACCCAAAGTTTGACCAACTGTTACCGAAATACCTAAAAAAAAATTCATTTTGCAAAAATACCCAAAATACCCGCGATGGATCCCGCGATCGCGGGCTAGGGCTGACGTGGCACGTACTTTGGGTAGAAATGCCCCGCGAAGCCCCTCAACTTTGGCCGCGGTGCACTTTTGGTCCCTGCCCGCGATGGACCAAAATTTTCACTTTTGGTCCCTGAAAATTTACACTTTTGGTCCCTGAAAATTTACACTTTCAGCCCCTGTACTTAGACGAATTTTGCATGCTTTTACTGTTTTTTTCCACAATTATTGTACTTTGAAGACCGATTTGTGGTTGAAATTCATTTGCATGTTTGAGATTTCATCCATAAATATCAGTAGTATGCAATTCACAATTCACACTTCCTCTTGCTTTCTTTCTTGATTTCTCTCTTGCTTTCTTTCTTTGAATTGATTTCTCTCTTCTCTCATTTCATCCACAAATGGCATCGTCATCAAACCCTAAGTCTACTCCTGAAAAAATGCCACCTCAAATCGAGGTCGCCATAGCAAAAAAGAAAAAGGAGATAGATGAACTAACAGAAGAGTGGAAAAAAATTATGGACAGGAAGGCAGTCCATTTGAGAAAGATCGAAGAGGAAGACAGGGAGATCAAAAGGATGAAAGGGGATATAAAAGCTCGGGAGGCTCGTGTTCGTCGAGAACAAGAAGCAATTCACCATATTCTGCAAGACTTCGCAATTATTCAAGCGAAGGTAAACGAGAAGCAAGCTTGGATTGATGAAACTAAATCAATTTTTAAGTAGGTGGTGGTTATATTTTTTTTTGTTTTGTATTTTTTTTACTGTGTTGTTATTTGTATTTTTTTTACTGTGTTGTTGTTTTGTATTTTTTGTTGTTGTTAATTTCTCTGAAAAATAGTTTTTAAGCCGCTGAACCACGGTTAGGTTGGATACATCATGCAAGGTCAAGTCAGAGGTTACCTCATTCGTGGGCCTACTTCTCTTGTAGAATATATGACAACCCTCAACTCATTTGCTAAAGTGTGTGCGGGTTGTGGTACACAATGGTCATACGTGGTTGCAAAAGCAGAAGCCGTTGAAGAAGGGTCAGAAAGATTGAAGATGAAGAGCTTGTTGGATGGAATACAAACTAACTGTGTTATCAATGTTCATTTAGAAGCATATGTATGTGTGTGTATATATATAATATGAAATGGGGTTTTGACAAGTTGGTATCACTGGACTCATTTAAGAATTGTGAAAATGGGTATTTGACGAATGATGATTCATGTGTGTTTGGAGCTGAAGTGTTTTAAACACACATGAATCATCATTCGCCAAATACCCATTTTCACAATTCTTAAATGAGTCCAGTGATACCAACTTGTCAAAACCCCATTTATAAACAATTCTACCTTCTCCTATTGCCATTCACGATATCTATAAACACATTCAAATAATAATAATTTAAAACGATTTAATGAATTAGTTAATATATGATTATTATGTTAATGCGATAGGAGTGTAAAACAAATGTTGGGTCACCAAGGATTTGAAATTGACTCACCGATGTTTTCCCTAAAACTCCTACTTAGAATATTTTAGTTCAGTTCTTTGAATGACTTGTACAAGATATCAAATATTCGGTGAAGTCGAAGATCAACCGAAACCAAGCTTGAAGACTCTCTACTTGTGGAAAATAGAAGAATCTCGGCAACATTCAAACAAGTCATCACCACCGAAATTCCTTGACATTTCGGTGGCCTTCTCTCCACCGAATTTATAAGACAATTTCGGTGGCCTCTTCCACCGAAGTACATGGACAAATTCGGTGGTCCCCTTCTCCCACCGATGACCCTTTCGGTGCTCCTCTCACCACCGAAATTTATACATGTAACTTCGGTGGCCCTCTCACCACCGAAATATATATGTAACTTCGGTGGTCCTCTCACCACCGAAATATACATGTAACTTCGGTGGTCGCTTCACCACCGAAGTATACTTGTAATTTCGGTGGTCCTTTCACCACCGAAACATGCTCGCAATTTCGGTGGACTAGTTACCACCGAAACATGCTTGCAATTTCGGTGGACTAGTCTTCTTTCCACCGAAGATTTCTCAATCTCGGTGGAAACCACTTCGGTGCTAAAGGCTCAAGACAGAAGATCATTTATTATGGGACAATATCCTCCAGCAGAGAAAAGTGACAGTTTGTCTTTTTATCCACCTTCAGCTAAGGTCCCTATTATCTGCTCAAACTACTCTGTCTGCACCTAGTGAAAAGTGACAAGGACTTCACAGTTCTCCTGAAGTCAACATTATCAGCATATGTGAAGATGACAAGTGTCCCAAGCATTTAATGCTTGGGCACTCCTTGGCACTATAAAAGGAGAAGTGCTCTTCTTGCAAATACTTACGCTTTCAAGAAATTCTCTCAGTGCAAGAAACCTTCTTTTAAGCCTTAAAACTCAATAGCTTTGCTCTTAGTGTTCTTAGTTGTTTTGTTGTATACTTTGTGTAAGATTGTTAGAATAGTTTATCTGTTCTTTTCCGCAACAATCTTAAGTTTTCTGTGTGTAATTCTTTTGAAAGTTTTTCAAATATAAGAATTAAAATTGTGAAATTTTTGTGTATTGTATTCAACCCCCCCTTCTACAATACTTGTTAAGCCATCTGGGACTAACAAGTGGTATCAGAGCAGAAAGTTTAATTCCATAAACTTGATCTGCGATGGCTGCCTCTTCTTCTTCTACTGTTGAAAACTCTTTTCAAAACAACTTCTCTGAAAACGGCTCTATTTCAAAACCTCCTAAGTTCAATCCCAACAACTTCTCTTTGTGGAAAAGCCGCATGATGCTATTCATGGAAGGAGTGGATACTAGATATCCAACCATTCTCAACGAGGGACCCATTATCCCCAGAGTTTGGGCTCGCTATGACACGCAGAGGCCAGGCAAAGAGGCCTTTGAAAAGGAAATCTCAAGTGATTCTGATGAAGAAAAATCCAGTGCTACTGGTCGGTATATTCTCAAAAATCCTAAAAAGTATACTGATGAGGAGAAACGTTTAGTTACTCTTGACTCCAAGGTAAGAGCTATTATTGCTCTCTCTCTTCCTGATGAGGTCTACCACTCTTTGGTGAACTTTGAAACTGCCAAAGAAATGTGGACCACTCTATGTGTTCTGTACGAAGGTACAGAGGAAGTCAAGAAATGCAAAAAGATTGGTCTTATCAGAAAGTATGAACTTTTTTCTTTTGAAAAAGGAGATTCTCTTCCTAGTTTCTATAACCGCTTCAACTCTCTTTTAAATGATCTTAAGTTGTTGGGCAGAGTCTATGATAATGAGGAAGTCTTGTGCAAGTTCATGGATTGTCTCCCAGATTTTTGGGAAAATATATGTACTTGCATCAAAACTACCAAGGACCTTGAGTTCATGCCCTTAACCGTACTATATGGTACTCTTTTCAACTTTGAGCAAACCAAGCTTCAACGGAAATCTTTCATCAAGGAAATAAAGAGCTCCTCCATAGCTCTTGTTAGTGAAAGTTCCAAGAATTCTCAAAATCTTCCTAGAATCACCTATCCTTCATCTGACTCTGACAATGACAGCCAAACAAATGTAACCCACCAAACGGAAGCATATCTTAGTGATGCTGATGATGAAGGTGAGGATATCATGGTTGAACAGTTGTCGGATGAGATGGCAATGATGGCCGGTTCTAAACACAAGTTTCGTCCCTTCAACAAATCTCGAAGTCTTAGAAAAACTTCATCTTTCAAAACCTCTTCTGACAAGTCCAATGAGGAATGCTACAACTGTGGCAAGAAAGGACATTTTGCATCTGAGTGTAGAAGCAAGCGTATCTCCAAGTCCAAATTTACTTCTTCTGACAATCCCTCTTCAAAAAGGGAAAAATCCAAACACATGCCTTTCAAATCAACCTTTCCCAAAAAGGAGTCCCCACCATCCTTCTTAAATCATCAGGAGCGTGCCGAGAAATATAAGGCCAAGTACAAGAAAGAGAAGGAAAGGAGTGAGGGTCTAGAGAGAAAAGGGAAGGGTCTCATGGCAGAAACCCACGATTGGGACGACGAAGACACCTCCGACAGTGATTCTCAGAATAGATGCTTTGTGGCCATCTCAGAAGAAATGGAAGTTTCCGAAAGTGCCACTTCACCTATGGCTCTAGTGGCAACTGGGTGCTCCACAGCCTACGCTCAGGTACATCCCTTCAATAATATGTCTGATATTGAAAAGATCAATGCTTATGAATCTTTAACTCAAGACTTTTATTCTGTTAAAGACAGTAAGAATAGAAAATCTGTTCAAGTAAAAGAGCTCAAAGCTGAACTTGAAATTTGCATGTCTAAGCTTAAAAGGTTTGAGGAAATAAAAATTGAGCTTGAGGACTTGAAAACAATAAATCATCTGATCTCAAAAGAAAAGAACTCTCTCTTTAAGAAACTAAAAAGGGAACAAGAAGTCATTAAAAAATGGTCAAGCTCTTCCAAAAATCTTGAACAAATCTTTCAAAGTCAAATCTGTAGTACAAACAAGTTCGGTCTAGGATTTGGAAAAACTGATGTTTGTGAGTCCACTTTTGCTCGTGTTCCCCCCACCAATGCTTGTGATAATCTCTCTGATTCCAGCTCTTGTGATTCCATCTCTTTGAACTCGTTAGATCTGTGTGAAGCCTTAAAATATGGGATATCCTTAAAGGCCAAAGACTCCTCATTGCAAATTACTGAGAAGCAAGATTCAAATGACGTTTCCAAACCCATCCATGATCAGCTCAAACTTTCAGTCATGGATGAAGCCTCCTCCTCAAACTCTGCAAAAGCTAATCCTTCCAAAAGATCTAAACCCACCGATCTCATCTCCTTTGTGCCCACCGATCCCACAATCTATGACCCTCCAATCCCTCTTCATGAAGTGTTGAAATCTATTCACATAGACACCTACACCGAACCTAAGCCCTCAAAGATCCCCAAAAGGGAAACTCCTGTTCATTCAAAAAGGATTTCCTGTGCTGACAAAGGAAAATCGATAGTCAACTGCATGGCAAGCTCTCATCCCAAAAGTTCTACCCCAAACATTCCCCCTTACAACACCTATGTACCTAGATCTGTGCTTTTGAGAAAATCAACTCCCAAAGATTTATCCAAAGGAATCCTTGGGTCCAAGCCCCCTGCTCTGTTCTCCTCTAACAAGGTTATAAGAACAAATGATAAAAGCCAAAACATGAAAAATGCTAAAAAGGTTTTTATCTATAGAAAATGCTATAACTGTGGTGACACTTTTCATATGGCTAAGGACTGTCCCAAGGATAGGATTGATAGATCCAATCTTAAGGAATCAAGCTCTTCTAACCCCAAAGGACCCATTACAAAATGGGTACCAAAGAACTAATATGTGTTTGCATGCAGGCTTTTGAGCACCATCAAATTTGGTATTTAGACAGCGGGTGCTCACGCCATATGACGGGAAACAAGTCTCTTCTCATCAACTATGTGCCGGGAAAGGGTCCATCTGTAACCTTTGGTGATAATTCTAAGGCTTACACCAAAGGATACGGGACCCTCTCTAACGGATCTGTAACTTTCAACAAAGTGGCTTTTGTGGACGGCCTCATGCATAACCTTCTCAGCATTAGCCAACTGTGTGATCTTGGATACAAAGTTATCTTTGAACTTTGTGTCTGCTCCGTGGTAGACAAACATTTCAATGTGGTATTATCGGGAAGACGGATGGAAAATGTCTACGTCATAGATATGGGGCAATCCAACTCTTCTCCAAATGTCTGCTTTGTGTCAAATGATGCATCCAAAAGAAACTGGTTGTGGCACAAACGTCTTTCTCATCTAAACTTCAAGACCTTGCATAAAATTTCCAACAAAGAGCTGGTGACAGGCATGCCAAAGTTGAACTTTGTCAAAGAGAAGCTGTGTGATGCATGTGAAAAGGGAAAGCTCACCAAAACATCCTTCAAGACGAAGCAATGCTCTTCCATCACTCTTCCTCTTCAATTGCTGCACATGGATCTATGTGGACCAGTCAGCACTCCAAGTCTTGGAGGCAAAAGGTATATTCTTGTTATTGTTGATGAATTTACCAGATATACTTGGGTGTTCTTTCTCAGGTACAAAAGTGATGCTACTGAAGAAATCATCAACTTTGTCAAGAAAAATGAAGTTCTCAATGGCCAGCTTGTCCGCTCGGTAAGAAGTGACAATGGCACTGAATTCAGAAATAGTGCTCTCGAAGACTTCTTCACCGAAAAAGGGATCTCTCAGAACTTCTCCGCTGTTCGTACTCCTCAGCAAAATGGAGTGGTGGAAAGGAAAAACAGAACACTGTGTGAGGCCGCTAGATCCATGCTGAGCGAATCAAATCTTCCCACCTATTTTTGGGCCGAAGCTGTGAATACTGCCTGCTTCACTCAAAACAGGTCAGTAATATCCAAAAGACATGATAAAACCCCGTATGAAGTTTTTCATGGTAGAAAACCAAATATTGGCTTTCTTCATGTCTTTGGGTGTATCTGCTTTATTCTTAATGATCGTGAAAATCTTGGGAAGTTCGATCCCAAGGCAGATGAGGGAATATTTGTTGGATACTCCTTATCCTCCAAAGCTTATAGGGTGTACAATCTCAGAAGAAAAAGCATTGATGAGTCCATCCATGTCAAGTTTGATGATCTCAGATGTTCCTCACTCTCAAGTGATGAGGATGATTTACACAGATGGATTTCATCATGTATTGGTGATACTCCCTTAGTCACTTCCACCGATATCTCCTCTATTCCCTTAAATCCTTCCATCTCAAAAAACCCAGCTGGATCACTCTCTCCCACCGAAATTGATCAACCCATCTCTCACACCAAGCTCCCCATTTCCACCGAAAATCTACTCCAAAGCCCTTCTTCCATCCCTAATCCCACCGAAAATCTCATGGGTCCCACTACCGAAAATCCCACTTTACACCAAACCTCTGATCCTACTACTCCATTTCACTCTACTCCTCATACCCCATCACCTTTACCCCCTGCTCTAAAATGGACCAAAGATCACCCCATAGATCAAATTATTGGTGATCAACAAGCAGGTGTCCAAACCCGCAGAGGAGTTGGAAATATCTGTCTCTACGTGAATTTCCTCTCTCTCTCTGAACCCAAGAAAGTGGATGAAGCTCTATCAGATCCTTGTTGGATCACTGCCATGCAAGAAGAACTTTCTCAGTTCCAGAGAAATAAAGTTTGGAGATTGGTTCCCAAACCCAGAAACAAGAAAATCATTGGAACCAAGTGGGTATTCAGGAACAAAATGGATGAAGATGGTACTGTGATCAGGAACAAGGCCCGATTGGTAGCTCAAGGATACAGACAGGAAGAAGGCATTGACTATGATGAAACATTTGCCCCTGTTGCAAGACTTGAAGCTATAAGGATCTTTCTGGCTCATGCTGCCTACCGAAATTTTAGGGTTTTTCAAATGGATGTTAAAAGTGCCTTTCTCAATGGGGAACTTACAGAAGAAGTCTACGTGAAACAACCTCCTGGCTTTGAAGACCCAGCTCATCCAAACTTTGTGTACAGACTTGACAAAGCTTTGTATGGTCTCAAGCAAGCTCCACGTGCTTGGTATGACACTCTTGCCAACTTTCTTCTCAAGCATGGATATTCCAGAGGTAAAATTGACAATACTCTCTTCATCAAAGAAACCTCAGGTAATATAATTCTTGTTCAAATCTATGTTGATGACATCATCTTTGGTGCCACTGATGAATGCCTATGTGATGAGTTTGCCTCTCTCATGATGAGTGAATATGAGATGAGCATGATGGGAGAGCTTACATTTTTCTTGGGCCTTCAAGTCAAACAATCTTCAGAAGGAATTTTTATAAATCAAAGCAAATATATTCGGGACCTTCTGAAGAAATTTAACTTTCTAGACAGCTCTCCTATGAAAACTCCCATGGCACCTCCCTTGAAATTGTGTGCCGATCTAAAAGGTGAATCTGTGGATGTTACTCTTTACCGAGGTATGATAGGCTCTCTTCTTTACCTAACTGCTAGCAGACCGGATATTATGTTTGCTACCTGTCTATGTGCTCGTTATCAGGCCAATCCTAAAGTATCACATTTAAAGGCTGTAAAACGAATTTTTCGGTATCTTAAGGGCACACTGCACTTGGGTCTTTGGTATCCCAAAGACTCAAGTTTTGAACTAATTGGCTATTCAGATTCAGACTTTGCAGGTTCCCAGATTGATAGAAAGAGTACTACAGGAAGCTGTCAGCTCCTTGGGGGAAAATTAGTAAGTTGGTCCAGCAAGAAACAAATCTCTGTATCCACCTCTACTGCTGAGGCTGAATATGTAGCTGCCGGGAGCTGCTGTGCTCAGATTCTATGGATGAGAAACCAACTAAGGGACTATAATCAATTCTTTTCTAAAGTCCCAATTCTGTGTGATAATTCCAGTGCTATAGCTATAGCAAATAATCATGTTCTTCATTCTAGATCTAAACACATCGATATCAGATATCACTTCATAAGAGATCACATTTCCAAAGGTGACATTGAACTACACTTCATTCCCACCGATTTGCAGCTTGCCGATATTTTCACCAAACCTCTTGATGAAACCAGGTTCAACTTTCTCATCAGTGAACTTGGGATGTGCAATTTCCAAGAATAAATATGTGTTCATGCTTCACCGATCTCACATCGGTGGACACCTTCGTATCTACTTCTCTCTCTCCACCGATCTCTCATCGGTGGACAACCTATGTGTCAAATCTTTTCTATCTCTTTTCATTTCGGTAATAATCTCGAGTATCGGTGAAGCGTGCCTACCACCGAAGCACGTTTCGGTGAAAATTTCCAGAATCGGTGGAAATCTGTCCACCACCGAAATCTCATTTCGGTGGTCATCTCAAATCGGTGAAACTTGTCCACCACCGAAGTCTCAAATCGGTGGTCATCCCAAATCGGTGAAATCTGTTCACCACCGAAGTCTCAAATCGGTGGTCATCCCAAATCGGTGAAATCTGTTCATCACCGAAGTCTCAAATCGGTGGTCATCTCAAATCGGTGAAAACTGTCCACCACCGAAATCTCAAATCGGTGGTCATCTCAAATCGGTGAAAACTGTCCACCACCGAAATCTCAAATCGGTGATCATCTCATTTCGGTGGTACTATCCAAATTCGGTGAACCTTTCTATCACCGAAGCCCCATTTCGGTGGTACTATCCAAATCGGTGAAACCTTTCTTCCACCGAAGTTCCACCGAAGTCCCACCGAAGTCCCACCGATCGTCCACCGAGCGAACACCGATTCCTCCACCGAAGCATCACCGAGCCTACACCGATTCACACGGTTCCCAAAGCCCACTTGTGACCACTCAATTGCTTTTGCGTCAGACCCTTCGCCTATCCGCCGCTCCTTGTCCCGATTTCCAATAACTCTTTCACCTCAAGAGCCGCATGTCCCCTCTTCCCATACAAAAATCATCATCACCGTGCCTTTTCATTTCCCTATATATACACATACCCCCTTCATTTCTTCCCCACTCCTCACAATTCAAACCTGCAACTCTCTCCACTCCAAACATATCTCTCTCATGGCATCCTCTCGATATCAAATTCCTACACGTTTTGAAGACCTCCGCTTCAACCAATGCAATCACGTTGCCCGCCTTGAATCCGATCCCGCTCATCCCGAGTTCTCTACTATCGCTAAATTTCTGTCTCGCTCTCCTCTTCTTCATGCCTTCTCATGCAACCCCAGGATGAGCAAAATGCTCATTAGTCAATTCTGGCTATCCTCCGTGTACGATCCCTCCAATGAGGCCATTCACGCCTCCATCTTCACCAATGCCGAAGGTGATCACGACCTCACTTTTGGGGTCGATGATGTTCGTCTAGCTCTCAAGATCGATGCCTTTCCCGACTATGAAGACATGTATTTGGATACCATCCATGAAGACATTGTTCTTACCACCGGTTATGTGCTCGACGACTCCTCCAAAAGCTCCAAAGGCCCCGGTACTCTTCTTCGCAGCAAAATGGGAGGCATTTGGAATTTCTTCTTCGCTCACGTTATCCATTGCCTCTCACGCAAAACAAGTGGACATGACCAATCGCCCTCACACGTAAACAAACTCGCTCATGCCCTCATCTTCCAAAGGAAAGTTGACTTCGCCCAATATTTCTTCTCAGAACTTGTCGAGGTCATCAAAACTCCCAAGAAGTGTTATGTTGCTTTTCCCCGCTTCATCTCCATGATTCTACAACACAAGCTTTCCAAAGCTTTGGAGACCGATCGCCGCTCTTCCTCGCCCCGGTTCTCGTATGAATGGTCATCTCCCGTTGTGGGCACCAAAACCCTCAACGTCAAGCCGCTCGCCACCGATCGCCCATTACGCCCAGGTATGATTTCCTTCGCTCTATCTCCCGAACTTCGTTGGGGTGACGCGGAAATTCCCGGGTTTCGCCACTTGGAAATTCCCGAGGTCACTCCAACTGTTGTGGTCCCTTCTCCCCGGTCCCGAGTGACGTCGGGTGGCACTCAAAAGAAACGACAGAAGGCCACCGGCACCTCCGCTCCCGCTTCTCGAACCACGTCACCGAGAGATCCCTCGGAGACTTCCCCGGTTCACACCCCTTCTCACAAGCGGAGGCACTCACCCTCCCCTTCGGGATCTCTTCCAAAGAGGTCTCGGAAACCATCGGCCCAACCGACTCATCCAACCGTCGATTCTCCAAAATCGCCGGTTGTTGAACTTCATCCCTCCGGGCCAAGGGTACCCGCTACACACCCCACCGTCCCCTCTGTTGCCTCTCGAAAGGCCTCAGTTACATTTCAGGAGAACCCCCCGCATACCTCCCCACTCGACTCCTTGGGTGGTGGGGATGACCTCGAGATCTCTCCGCTCGAGGGTTCTGACTTCACACTACACAGCTTTACACCCGATCAGTTTTCGATCGAAGACATTGCACAACCCTCTAAGGGTTCCCCCCCCCAATTGCACCCTTTGATTTCTTTGATTTTCTTTTAGCGGACACTGGTTCTCCCCAAACCATCCCGTCCACCGAAGAACATCACACCGAGTCTCCCTCGTCCTCACAACAATCACCCCCCCGATCCCCTGCTCCCCCCCGATCATCTGCTCCCCCCCGATTGCTACAACCCGACAACTTGGTGCCTTACCTCCATATTCCCATTCCCGAGCCTGACCCCCACCGACTACTCTTCCAGTTTCCCGAAATCGGTGGCCACACTTCCCCGCCCATTGACCGCACCTCTACCTTTCTTAAATCTACCATCACCTTAATCTCCCAAGCCAATTCCCGCATCTCTACCCTCGAGTCTCAGCTACCGCATCTTCTTCTTGATGCCATCACCGAAGCCCTACGGCCCGTTCAAGAAAAATTATCTGCCCTTTCTACCACAGTGGAGTCCCTCTCCAAACCTTCCACTGACTCACCCAGTCCTGAACATTCCCAGTGGGAAATGGATCTCGGTGATTTTGCCTTGGTTCCCCATACCACCGAAACGAGTCTAGCCTTCCTACACTCCAAGTTTGATAAGGCCTTCTATGAGTTAGGTTTCAAGTTGCCGGCTGTTCCTGAGGGGGAGAAAACCACGGCTCCACCGAAACTTCCATCCATAAAGAAAATTTCCAGTAACCAGCCTCCACCGAAACCCTCACCACCGAAACCATCCTCACCACCGAAACCCTCTCCACCGAAACCATCCTCACCACCGAAACCATCCTCACCACCGAAACCATCCTCATCACCGAAACCTTTCTCTCCACCGAAACCCTCTTCTCCACCGAAACATGTCTCACTCTCACCGACCAATACTGGCTCCACCGAAGCTCTTGACCTTAATGCATCAGTTGAGGGGGAGCAGTCCAGCAATGCTCCCGAAGACAAAGGGAAGAGAATTCTTTCGGCCGAAGAATTGGCCAGAGAAGCAAAGAAGAAAAAGGATCTGACAAAATATGGGGCTCGACCGAAGGACGCTGAAACTCTCAAACTCAAGCCTGCTTCTCAACCAATCACCACCGAACTTGGCCTCTCTGCTCAAGAAATTGAGGAAGCAAGAATAGCTCAAATCGACTTAGACAAATCCAGAGATCTTTCTCTCAAAGCTGCCACAGAAGAAGCTTCAAAAGTCAAGTCCACCGATGCCATCCAAACACAGAGATCGGTGCTCAGTGCCTTGGAACAACAAAAGAATGAAGAAATTAATTGGTACAAAAAGACCATGCACCACCGGAGCTATAGGTCACAAATTTCTTCAGTAAAGATTGCCACCTCCAAAGCAAATCCTCAAGACATCAGATTAATTATTAGCTGGGATGATGGTTCTATGAAGAGTGTGAAAGAAAGCCATCTCCAACTCTTCGGTCTCTCGGAATGGTATGAAATCACTCAACACCTCGTCAAGAGTCCAAATCCAAGGAAAGACATCTTTGTAAAATACATTGATGGTCTAATGAATAAGATGAAGGAGATCAAAAGAAAACATAACATCATTCTCTCCACCGAAGAAAGAGCCAAACTGCTGTCTCTGAAAGAGAAGATCATCCTCCCCAAAGTCAAAAATCCTCCTGACTCAGTCTTCAAGGAAATGGCAAGAGAAGGTAAAATCCCAAATGTAAGCAATCTTAACCTTACCATTCCCACCTCTGTTCCCTATCCTACCACAACCTTGAGCCTCTCACCAATACCAGGATTATTCTTCAACGACGGTCTCGGTCGTCGGGCATTCTTCAGATTTGCCCAGATGTCCATAGCCGATACCATATTTCTGGAAGGCATTCACAACCTCTTTCCAAACATCCCCGAAGCTCAACCGTTCTATAGAAACTTACTGGATGAAATCAAGCGCCGCAAAACCTCAAAGAAGTAAGTTCTCTCCAGTTAGTACTTGTAAAAGTTAATTTCTCTTTTTGTAAAAAATTGTACGAGAACTTATCTTAATACAAGTATCTCTATTTGAATTTTATTTCCGTACATACTTCATTTTTTGTTCCCTGTAAATACTGTACATAGTATACATACACATACAAAAGAAAAAGGTCAAAAAGATCAAAAAGAATGGTCTATGTGAAAAGAACCCAAAAGAGTAAAAAGGGTCAAAAACGCACTTACTTTTGTTTACTCTTGAATATTCTAAGATAAGGAGCTCAAATTCAAATAGGGGGAGATTGTTGGGTCACCAAGGATTTGAAATTGACTCACCGATGTTTTCCCTAAAACTCCTACTTAGAATATTTTAGTTCAGTTCTTTGAATGACTTGTACAAGATATCAAATATTCGGTGAAGTCGAAGATCAACCGAAACCAAGCTTGAAGACTCTCTACTTGTGGAAAATAGAAGAATCTCGGCAACATTCAAACAAGTCATCACCACCGAAATTCCTTGACATTTCGGTGGCCTTCTCTCCACCGAATTTATAAGACAATTTCGGTGGCCTCTTCCACCGAAGTACATGGACAAATTCGGTGGTCCCCTTCTCCCACCGATGACCCTTTCGGTGCTCCTCTCACCACCGAAATATACATGTAACTTCGGTGGCCCTCTCACCACCGAAATATATATGTAACTTCGGTGGTCCTCTCACCACCGAAATATACATGTAACTTCGGTGGTCGCTTCACCACCGAAGTATACTTGTAATTTCGGTGGTCCTTTCACCACCGAAACATGCTCGCAATTTCGGTGGACTAGTTACCACCGAAACATGCTTGCAATTTCGGTGGACTAGTCTTCTTTCCACCGAAGATTTCTCAATCTCGGTGGAAACCACTTCGGTGCTAAAGGCTCAAGACAGAAGATCATTTATTATGGGACAATATCCTCCAGCAGAGAAAAGTGACAGTTTGTCTTTTTATCCACCTTCAGCTAAGGTCCCTATTATCTGCTCAAACTACTCTGTCTGCACCTAGTGAAAAGTGACAAGGACTTCACAGTTCTCATGAAGTCAACATTATCAGCATATGTGAAGATGACAAGTGTCCCAAGCATTTAATGCTTGGGCACTCCTTGGCACTATAAAAGGAGAAGTGCTCTTCTTGCAAATACTTACGCTTTCAAGAAATTCTCTCAGTGCAAGAAACCTTCTTTTAAGCCTTAAAACTCAATAGCTTTGCTCTTAGTGTTCTTAGTTGTTTTGTTGTATACTTTGTGTAAGATTGTTAGAATAGTTTATCTGTTCTTTTCCGCAACAATCTTAAGTTTTCTGTGTGTAATTCTTTTGAAAGTTTTTCAAATATAAGAATTAAAATTGTGAAATTTTTGTGTATTGTATTCAACCCCCCCTTCTACAATACTTGTTAAGCCATCTGGGACTAACAACAAAATTGAAAAAAAATATGAGATGTACCATAAATTAAATAATTAACTATAATGGTGTAATTTGTTAAAATTAAAACGTATCTAATATGAATATATAAACAGACATGTGTACTCAGAGTTAACATTCACTGCCATGGATGCAAGAACAAGGTCAAGAAAATACTAAGAAAAATTGAAGGTCTCCTATTTTCTTTATGTGTGTAAATATATAATACGAATATATATATATATCATTTACAAACTAGATGTGTTATCAATGTTCATTTAGAAGCATATGTATGTGTGTATATATATCATTTACAAATCAGTGTTTAGATCAACAGTATCATATGGGTTTGTTCCATATGGTTCAAGCTGTGACGGGCCCGGGGTGTGACTGACAGAATGTCTCCTTGGCACGGTTGAAGGGGCGGGATTTGGACACTCTCCACGAGTGTGTCCTACGCATTGGCACCGAGTACATCTTCGTTGTATCGAACTTTCACCACGTGATGGACGTCGGTCGTTCTTTCTCGGTCTCCCGGCCCTGTTCTTATCCATTAAAGGTGGATAGCATGGTGGAAGCGGGTCGGGTGGATACACCCATGCTGCAGGGGGTCCAGCTGGGTTTATTACCTCCACGTATGTTTTCCGGTAATATTCGGACGTGAAGAAAGGTACAGCCAAGTCGCTGCAATTTGTACGACCCATATATGTTGCTGCAGCGATGGCATGGCCGCACGGTAACCCAGATTTATCCCATTCGTGACACGAACAAAGGTGGTCTTCCATATTCACAATCGCGTTAATATAGTCATCATGCACCTCGTACTTCCCATACCCGATTGCTCTTACCGGCCATGTCGCCGCACGACGCGCCCTGTACTGAACGATATTCTCCGCCGTTGGTGTGAGTGCATTTTGTATCTTAGCTCCTTTTAGGCGTCGAATTTGGTACCACTCTTGTTGAAAGGCCCGAAAGTAGTCCATAAGATTAACAATCGGACATCTACGCGCAAAACGGGAGAGTGCATTCACAGACTCTGCACTATTCGAGGTCAGAATGTCATACCGTTGTCCAGGAAAATGGGTCGCGGACCACCTCTTCGGTCCAGCATCGTCAAAGACTTTGGCTGCTTCCTTGACACTGTATCGTAGCATATTCATGTACTTGTTAAACTCTCGATCCGTATATGCTCTGCATGCCGCCCAATAGACATCCTTGTAGGTGGTAATACGTTTGTCCTTGGATTTGGCGTTCATCTCCAAATGTCGACAGCATATGGCGTGAGGGGCGTTTGGGTACATGGCAGAGATTGCGGCGCTTATGGAAGGAGCCCTGTCAGACATAAACACCAACCCTTGCGGGTCTCCGATAGCTTGTCTCAACATGGACAGAAACCAAGTCCACTCGTCCCCGGTTTCGGACTTGCCTACGCCGAAAGCTACTGGAACGATAGAGTTATCCCCGTCCATGGCAACCGCCAGGAACATCATACCCAAGTAACGACCCTTTAAATGGGTTGCGTCTATTATCAGGACACGACGTAGATTTTCCAGAAATGTGCGGATCTGCAAAAACATAGGTTAAAATGTTATAGTTTATAATGTGTAAATGTTATAGTTTATAATGTGTAAACATATGACGTGTTAAAATACGTACCGCGGGTCCAAGGGCCACGAAGCACATCTCAAACCGTCCACGTGAATCGGTCTGTAGCTGCGTGACAGTACCAGGGTTCTGCAGCTGCAAATTATATAAATATGTCGGGAGTCGTTCATACGACTCCTCGAACGTGCCTCTCACCATAAACAGTGCATGGCAGCGCGCACGCCACGCTTGGTGGTAATCAATCGTGACGCCGAACTGCCGGTGAACGTCGTGGACGATGTCCTTTGGACGCAATGACCTGCTAACATCAAGAAATTTGTTTTTCAGGATCGCACCCAAAGTCTTTTTGTCGGCTTGTTTGTGGTGGGGATTAAGTTGCGTCCTCGTACAAGTGTGTACGTCGTGCAACTTTCTAATCATTATCGCCCCTCCTTTGGGACCCGTGTGAATCGCGTACAACCTCCACTCACACTTTTCTCTAGCACATTCAACTACGTATTTGATTTTGTCAGATGCCCGCACGCGACTTTGGAAACCCTCTTCCAAGAACTTGAGTCCGATCTGACTTGCTAAGAGATCCTTCGAATCGAATATCTGACCTGCTGTTAAACTTTCACTGCGAATATAAGGTGTAGGTTCGTAGCTTTGTGTCTGGGTATGGGAGTCTGGAAGAATAGGGGGCATATCAAAAAAGTCATTTATCTGACTACATGATTTTCTACTAGGGGTATATTCTTCGTGATCATCATTATCGGTGTCTGATCTGTCTATTTCAGAATTACCCGTTCTGAAAACGTGGGTTTCGTCATCAGCAACTCCAGCAGTACGCCATTCGTGTGGTTGTGGTGGTTGTTGTTGTTGAGAATCAGGCTGCTCTATTTGTTGAGAATCAGGATGCTCTATTTGTTGAGAATCACCGTCGTCGTCACCGTCGTCGTCACCGTCGGATACGCCGGGATACACAAAGAGTAATGGGGGTCTTTCTGAATCGAATGCAAGGTGCAGAAAAGTAGAGATATCCCCATCGTTGGATAAATCCACAAATGACCCATCGCCATTTTTAAATACTAACTTGCAAATATCAGAAGAGTTGATTCCACATTTTTGCATGGCGTATGCAACAAACTTCTGATAAGTGTAGTTTACTGACACTTTTACACCATGCTTAGATTTATAAGCAAAATTCCACTCATTGTTATCTTGCACCCATTCACCATCAAAACAGAAATATAGCTTAGCTTTTGCAACAGATGAACTCATTTTTTCAGTAGTATCTCAAACACAAACAATGAAATCGTTGTGTGGGGATTATGGCTTGAATTTTACGTCTATTTATCAATGAAACAACCAACATATCAGAAAACCAATCTCTCATTTCATCCACAAACTGGTATTCCAAAAACATTGATTTAACATTGATTGAAACATGCAAATGAATTTCAACCACAAATCGGTCTTTAAATTGCAATAATTGTGGAAAAAAACAGTAAAAGAATGCAAAATTCGTCTAAGTATAGGGGCTGAAAGTGTAAATTTTCAGGGACCAAAAGTGTAAAATTTCAGGGACCAAAAGTGTAATTTTTTGGGCCATCGCGGGCTGCGATTGCGGGCAGGGACCAAAAGTGCACCGCGGCCAAAGTTGAGGGGCTTCGTGGGGCATTTGGCCCCAAAATACGTGCCACGTCAGCGTATCCCGCGATCGCGGGACCCCATCGCGGGTATTTTGGGCATTTTTGCAAAGTTGAAAAATTTTAGGGTATTTTGGTAACAGTTGGTTTGACTTGGGGTATTTTAATTAATTTCCCTTAAATCTATTCAATATTTAAAATAATATAATTAATATGGTAATATCCAAATTGAAATATATCCATACAGATATATTTACTATATTATAAAACATTTAGGCATCGTTTGGCAAAAAAAAACTAGTTTATAAGCTAGTTTTTTTTAGGTACATGTTTGGATGACCATAAGCTAGTTTTTTGAAACGCTACTTGGAGTAACTTTTTGTGAATATTCAAATATTGCCCTCATTATTATTAATTAACTATTATTATAAATAAATATTAATTTTTTAAATTTAATTATTATTACTTAATTAATATTAACCGAAATTTATCAAATTAACTTTTAATTATACATTGATACTAACTTTTAATTATTTAGAGTTCTTGTTGATCATATAAATTGTTTTTATATATTTTTTAATATTAATCAATATATTTTAATTATTAATTACTATTATCTTTTTTAATTATTATTTAATTATTTTTTTCACGTTATATGTAACAGATATTTAAAATCATAAGTTAATATATATTTTTTCTAAAACTTGTTTTAACAAATTCAAAATTTATAGTATATATGTAATACTAAATTTTAAATTCTTTTAATTAACATGTTATATTATTTAATTTTTCTTTACTACATTGTTTTTATTAATTAACATATTAACAAGATAGATGGTGAACCCTACTAAGGTTATGTTTGGCAAACTAGCTGATAAACTAACTGTTAACTGATAAGCTAGCTGGTAGCTGATAAGCTAGCTGATGAAAAAGTCACGTTTGGCAAAACTAGCTTATAAACATGTAAAATGACCAAAAATGACATCTTTAAAATAATTATCAATTACGATATTTAATTATATAATTAAAACAATTTTATAAAAATATAATATGTTAATTAATACAACCAATGTAGTAAAGAAAAATTAAATTATACAACATGTTAATTAAAAGAATTTAAAATTTATTATTACATATACACCATAAATTTTTAATTTGTTAAAACAAGTTTAAAAAAAATATATTAACTTATGATTTTAAATAACCATTACATATAATATGAACAAAATAATCTAGTAATACTTAAAAAGATAATAGTAGTTGGTAATTAAAATATATTAATTAATATTATAAAATATATAAAAATAATTTATATGATTAACAATAACTCCAAATAATTAAAAATTAATATTAATATATAATTTAATAATTTTCAGTTAATATTAATTAATTTTTATTAATTAATAATAATTAAATTTAAAAATTAATATTTATAATAATAAGAGTTAGTAAATAATAATAAGAGGCAATATTAGAATATTCACAAAAAGCTACCGAAATGCTACTTCAAGTAGTGTTTCAAAAAGCTAGCTTATAAGCTACTTATAAGCTAGCTTATGGTCATCCAAAAATATACACAAAAAAAACTAGCTTATAAGCTAGCTTATTTTTGCCAAACAATGCCTAATATAACATAAACTCTACAACACTAATAACCAATCGAAACAAACTTTTGCTCTCACAAAACCACATAAAACCATAAAAATTCTTAATATAATAAGCTATAATATTTCAAGTGTTATTGGTCTTTATACAAGATTAAATCAATTTGTAAAAATTATATTTTAAAACATGCGCATTCGATATTCCTCTAATCTAAAATACATGTTATAAAATATAATTTAAAAAGTTTAACCTAATCTTATATAAAGACCATTAAGGGGCTCTTTGTTTACCTCTTAATAGTTTCATTAAGAGACAACCTCTGAATCGTTCAGAGGTGAATCTTGTTTGTCAAAAAAAATCTGCCTCTTAATGGTTCCAAAACCCTCTGAATGATTTAGGATCTTGATTTCATTCTAAACAAATACCAAACAATCATATTTCATTTTATACTATATCATAAAAGCTTTTTAACTATTCTGACCACTTAATCATTCTGCACCCAACCATTCATCAATTGCCAAACAACCCCTAACACTTGAAAAATTATAGGTTATTATATTAGGAAATGTTTGTTAATGGGACTCAGGTTTTATTCAGTCAAGTTTTAGGTGAAGCTTTATACAGAAAATCAAGTTTTTTTTCTTTCTAAATTGACCTCTCATAATTAAAAAACACGCCCCTTTATGAAAAAACACTTCTGGACAAAAAATTCCCAAAATTATACAGATTAATCGACACAACCAACTTTATTCATATAAAGTTTAAAGTAAAATCAATCAAAAAAAACCTCTTTTACCATAATATTAATTGCAAATAATGATAACAAACTTTGCTAAAATTCCATTTTACAATTTGAAAATAATAAGAACGGATTTAAATCTTAGCCGAAAAAAAACAATGTTTAGGATAATATGAATCGAGTTTTTTTTTGGAAAGGGATATGAATCGAGTTGGTTATCACTTTTTTTTGGAAGAGTGTCCTAGGCTATGTCTAGACCAATCCCTTGACAATTTATGACTGTAAGACATTAGCCCTGATTAAACCTCCATGGCCATAAGTTGTGTACGTCTAGATTCGAACCCTGGGCAGATGAGATATCCACCACATCTCCAGGATCTTAACCAGTACGCCACAACCTTGTGGTTAGTTGGTTATCACTTTAAATTTAACTAAAACGAAAAATGACAACCAACTTTATTTATATTTCTGAAACATAATTTTTCAAAACTTTAAATAAAAAATAAAATAAAATAAAAGCATGTTATCATTTTCTGGATTATCAGCTTTTCTTGAATATGCTAAAATTTGGAAAAAGTAATAAAGACAATAAATTGAGATAATGTTGGCCACTTATGATCCTAGTAAGCCCACAAGCAATTGCAAAAAGGGCAAGTGTTTATTATTATTGAACTTTCTTTTTGTCTTTTTGGTTTGTCTGATACACTGCTACTCGAAACACTTTTATCTACGAACTTTTCTATGTAAAGTCTGTTATAAAAGTGATTCATCACAAAAGTTGGTGGGTAAATTTTTTATGGGTAATGCAAATTAGTGATAGATTACCCATGAATTCTTTCAGTGATCCATGTGTATTTTCTCGAAGAATATCTTGTTCTACCAAACCATTCTTTTGCATCAAAAATTAGAATTTACTCTAATTTTAATATCAAAACAACGAGTGTTTCACCAATCAACTTGATCAGACGACTCACATGTCACGGCTCAAGAGCAATAAGAAGGTTTATAATTAGGGGTGTGCATCGGGCGGGTTCGGGTGGACAAACCGAAAACCCGATCGGATTTCGGGTATGAAAATCAAGACCCGAACTTTAGGTTTCGGATTTCGGATTGCTTCGGGTTCGGGTTGGTCGGATTTCGGGTTAATGTTGGTCGGGTTCGGGTATTATTATAATACATAAAGTATATACAAATTCAATCAATTTTGAAGATGAATTAAATCAAACGAGAGATTGATGAAATCGAAAATAAGTTTAAAAATTAAAAAACATTTCAACCGACTATAATTTACAATTTTTTAAAGATAACTATATAAATAAATATATGTAAATAATATTTAAAATATATATGTATATTATTTCGGGTTTTCGGACGGGTCGGGTGGCCAAAGATCAAACCCAACCCGAACCCAAATATTCCCCTCAAAAGTCGGGTTTCAGATTTTCGGATTTCGAGGTATTCAAGTATTGCAAAAACATCTTATTTTCGATTCGGATTCGGATTCGGATTATTCGAGTTTTGCACATCCTTCTTTATAATGCTTCTAGTGTTTGAATCAGTATCCACTTACTTATCATCATGCTTTAGAAAGGTCTTCATATAAGTGCAGTTTAAGACCAGGTGCATCTACTTTCTTATCTTGCTCTTTAATCTTTGCAAGTTTCATTGCAAGGTATGATAACCATTTTTTTTAATTTATTCAGAAAGAAATGCTTAAATTATGTAAAAAATAAATTGGTTATGGTAATATGGATTAAGTTGATGGCCATTTTACTGATTATTTATAGTTCTTATCTGTAACAACTTTCCCATTTTAGAGAAAATGGAGAATATATATATATATATATATATGGGGATTTTGAGTTGAATTTTTGCTCCAACAACTTCCTCAAAACTATCCCTAAAATGAAGAAAGTAGGAGAGAGAATAAGTTTTTTTCTCTTCCAAATATGGAGATAACCCAAAAAATGTTTACTAAATGAAAGTACCAATAGAAATATTTGAAAATAAATATTTGAAGATAGAAATAATATTTTAATAGATGAATGAAATATTTTAATATTATAATCAATATTTGTTTCTTCAAAATGGGGAATATGTTGGAAGAATGTAATTTTTTTAGAGATTTTGAGTTTTGGTTCTCTATTTTGAAGAAATTTTAGAAAATCTGTTGAAGATGCTCTTAATCTGTAAGTTCAATTATATATATATATATTTATTTAGAATAGATTAATTAAAAAAGTTGAAGAAATAAATATAACTCCAGTCTGTGTTTATCAATTGGTTTCTGATTTAATCCAATTATTATATTAGAAATTTATAATTCCTAATTTGTAAGTCAAGTTTTTAAAATATATATGGATGTACAAGTGTATTTAATGTTCAAAAACAGATCCAACTAACTTTTGGCTTTTGTATCCATCATATTTAATAATTTGTATAAGAATAATTACTGTAATTAAATTAAAAATAAAACTTAAAAGTTGTATATTTGTAAAACATGAACATTTTTTGCTCATATTTTGCCAATTCAATGACAAACCCACCATTTTTTAATTTTTAATTTTTTAATTTTTTAATATATATATATTTTACGGTATCAATGATTTTTATCTTATGAATTCATAACATCTGTATTTATATATGTCAAACAAATGTTCTCATTTCCTGTTACAAAAACTAACAACTTGGTCATAACTCGAGCCTGAGCCCTGAAGTTGATCTTGAATGTTTTTTTTGAGGTTGTGCTCGATTTCGTTCTTATCTTGATACTTGTTGACGTATGAGTATTTTAGGCGTTTACGCAACGATTTGGTGAATTGGTTCAAAAAGGACATTTAACTTTATGGGTTCCTAATTTGGCTCATACCAACTTTCCTTTCAATGGAAAAAATGAAGCTATAAATTACGGATCGTAAAGGATAGACCTTGTAGTGTGATCATGTTGTGTACAATTACCCTTTGGTTCTATATGATTGCCAAATGATCCAATAGCTAAACATTACGTGTTAGTACATATCGTTTTTTATTTTTGTGAATACGGACTACTCAATCGGTTTTAGTTACATAGCCAACTCTAAAAATAGAATAATCTTATATGTTAAACATTATGACTTATTATACAGGAAATAGATGGTGCATCGAGATGAGCGTTCGGTGGGGGTATTTTTTTATGTTATGGGTGGGTGTTATCTTTAGATGCATGAGTTGGGTCTCTTGTGAGTTATGTTGGTTTTAGCTTATTGTGGCTTGGTACAAGTTAAGTACCAGTTGTGTTGCTGTTTTGGGTTTGACGCCGGGGGCGTAGACTTTGTTGTATTTCCTTTCTTTTTGCCGTTTTAATATATTTGCCTGGAGTTTTCCTTCAAAAAAACATTATGACTTTCAAGCCCACAAAATATCTTTCAAATTAATCATCGTCCATAGTCTTGACCAACAAAACATCAAGATGTAGTAACCTTCATTAACTAAATCTTGCTCTTCCCGTTCCATATTAATTTGACTCGTTTTCCATTGGAGGCCAAACACATTTGTTGAAATTGAACCTAATAAATACATATAACAAAAAATCCCTAAGTTTGTTTAGTTTAAATCAAGAATACAAGTCGTCAGATAGGACCGGTGTTGTTAAGAATTGACAAAAATGGGGGTAAAATGTATTTTTCTTAAAAGAACAAGGAGGTAATATGCCATTCTTTGAATGTATATCCCTTTGGAGTTTTTAATAACTAGGAAAACATGACAAGGAAACGTGATAAGAAGACACGTGCCAAAATATAATTAGATTAAAATTAAATATCTAAAATCATATTGATGAAATATAATTAGACAAAAGGGTAGGTTAAAATTTGTACCTGTTTTTAGCCTTTTATTTGTTCTAAGATCATCTGTACCCGTTTGCAAAAAACCCAAAAGCCCACAGCGCCACATCAGCTTTTCTATAAACCCACTCAAAACCCAAAAGTGAAGTATCCGCTTGCAAAAAGCCCAAAAGCCCTAAATGCCACCTCATTTTTTTAATTCTTTTATTTATACATTTAATTATTTAACAAAATAAAAATATTTATATATTTTTTAATAAATAAAAATAAGATAAATAATAAAAATTAAAATTCATATCATTCATTAAAAAATTAAAAATTACAAAATACAAAAATCTAAAAAATTAAAAATTACAAAATACAAAATTACCCAAAATTATGATATTTTCTAATTCTCTCTTTCTTCGCCAAAGTTGCCTTCAAAACGTCTCCCGTAAGGCGATCATGCGGGGTTATGAAAAACTCGAAGTCTTTCTCAAATCGATTTTCTCGTTCTCTTTCTCGTTCGAGATCCAACTTCTCTCGTTCGAGTTGCAACTTTTCTCGTTCTATGGAATTTTCGAGTTCGAGTTTTTTCATTTTATACTCCATCGTATCATCCGCATGAACGTTGAACGCGTTTAAGGTTGTCAGCTATTTTGAAACATTTTCGTCCGATATCGACCCGGCCGTACTACTCGTTGACGTTTTTTAGCCTTATTTCTTCCGATGGGTCGTTGAAGTTGCTCGACCTCGACCTCGTTGACATCTTCATCGTCATCATCGGAAGGTTTCGTACGTTTCGAACCCCGCGATGAATTTGTCGTCATGGTTGGAACGGTTGCCCATTTTGGACATTTTTTGAGGACTTCCCAAGCGGCTTCGTTCGTGAAAGGAAGCCCATTATCGTTTCGGTACCGTTCGTATGCCGTTCGCAAAATGTCGGCATCACTCATTCCACTTGATCTATTATTGACCAAGTTGTTGTAGATGCCGGCAAATAGCGATATTTTTCTATTTGGTGTAGAGTTGATCCTTTGTTCTATAATTTCCTTGATCCATGGAAGTAAAGAACACTTGGGCGATACGGTTCCAAAAACCATCTACATTTATGTAAATAATAATATTAATAACATTAATAATAATAATAATAATAATAATAACAATAATAATAATAATAATAATAATAATAACAATAAAAATATTACCACGCGTTTGTGCGTTGCCGATAACGGGGTCCTCCGAAACGTCAACCCACGCCGACACTAACGCGAGTTCCTCCGGTTTAGTCCACTTTTGTTTGGCGGATCTATTTTCATATTTTTTGGCCTTTCCTTTTCTTGTTGTGTTCGGGTTTGATTCTTCCGGGATAGATTGTTGTGTGGACATGGATTGTGGTGTGTGCGGGTTAGAAGGTTGGGTTTCCGAATAGATGTCGTCGGCGTCGAGATCAATCGGCGGTGAAGGAAGTGGGGAAAATTGTGTCGGAGTAAAACCTTGTTCAATCAAACCGGGACGTGTAAGTTGGTAAGGAATTGGTTGCGGATGGCCTAATGAGTTGTAAAATTGTTGCGGATATTGTGGCGGATATTGTTGCGGATATTGTGGCGGATATTGTTGCAAAAATTGTGGCGGAATTTGTTGCAAAAATTGCGGACGATAACCTTCTTGTGCAAACGCTTGAAAACCAAGCTCCGGATCTTCTTGCGGTTGCGGTGTATCCGGTCGGTTACGACGAGATGTAAGTGTTTTGTTTAGATTCATGATGAAATTTGAGAGAGTTTGAGAGAGTTTGAGAGAATTTGAGAGAGTTTGAGAGAGTTTGAGAGGTGTGAAAAATATAAGGGTTGAGGGTTAATATATATAGTGTGATTAAATTGAAAAAAAAAATTAAATATGCAAAATAGCCGTTAATGACCGTTGGCAATTTAAATTTTTCAAAAAAAAAATTAAAAATAAAAAATAAAAGGGGAAAGCTCGAGCGGGTTTGGGAACCCGAATGGGGAAGCCCGCACCCAAGCCCGGCCCCCCGTACCGGTTTGCTCAAAAGCCCGCATGGAGCCCGCATGGAACCCGACCACCGCTACGGGTGGCCTAATGGATTCTCTTAAATGGAAAAAGTAAGTTTAAAATTGTTTTTAAATTGAAGAACTCTTCAAAAGTATTTATTATGATAAATAAATATTTTTTTTATCAAATTCCATGTCGATGATTTTTATGAAATTATCAATGCACTTTATGTAATTAGATTTACAAGAAAATGTCACCTTGCTAGTTAAGCTCTATTATGGGTTCGCCAACTCGGATGTATGAAGTGCAGACTCTTGTAATCTAAGTAGAACCTGTAATTCAATGATGACGTCATATGATAGGGGGCCAAGGGGGTCGTGCCCCATTGATGGGTCCTAGGGGCAGTGCCTCTAACAGAAATCCCTAATTCTAGTTAGCTTTAAGCTTCTAACTATAAAGTGGTTTTGACTCAGAGTGTGACCCGAAGAGTCAGAGCTTCTGACCCTAAAGGACTTATGGCTCTGAAGGGCCAGAAGCTTTGGAGACTTTTGATTCGTATTACCAAATTGTAATTGTTGTGTAGTTCAACCGTCCACTAGTTACTCCAACAATCATTTCTATTTATGGGGGGTTATTATCGACATTAATTAGTGAATTGTTAAGGATTCTTTAAGTTTAAAATTTGATAATTTAAGATTATTTTCGAGTATTTTATGATTTCAAAATACAACATAAGGAAACGGGCCCATATCACGGTTTATCCACGACACGTCTCCTTGTTTTTTCAGTTTTTTTTTGAATTTCCAACAACTATTTCACCAATAAAAAAACATTGAAATTCTTACGGTCATAATTTGTAAAGGGATTAGTCAAAACCTAGAACACTCTCCCAAAAAAAAAACATTGAAATTAAATATTTTAAAAGAGAACTATTTATTATTAAATATATATAATAATTTTACAATATAACTAATATTATCATCTCTAAAAATTACGGTCATAATTTATAAAAGGATTAGTCAAAACCTAGAACACTCCTAGAACACTCTCCCCAAAAAAACATTGAAATTAAATATTTTAAAAGAGAACTATTTATTATTAAATATATATAATAATTTTACAATATAACTAATATTATTATCTCTAAATAAGAAAATATTAAAGTGAATACAATCTTTTAAATATTTTGAATTATAATTTTTTACTTTAAAGAAAATATAAAGAATTTATTAAAAATACACTCTTTTGATAATTAATTAAAACTATTATTTTAGTAAAAAAATACAATCCACAACAAGAAGACAAATATCTCGTTTGATATGATTAATATAAAAGTATTACAGTACAAATAAAATATAAATTTAAATTATAAATTTAATACGAGTATATTAAAAAAATTAAAAATACACAAGATAATTAATATTACAGTATAAATAAAATATATTACATAATTATGTTTCAATTAGTGTGGTTTTTTTGTTTTTTACTAACAAATTAAATATATGTTAATATATTTAAATTATACAAAGCACTAAAAGCTACTTTAAACTTTTAAACCTCTGAATAATATAAAAATTATTTATTAAATGAAAAATATTGTATAAATTAAAAGAAAACATTTTTATTAATTTATTTTACTTTATAACAATTATTTAATGTATAATATATCTAATTATAAGTTAGACACCGTTTGACAAAAAAAAAACTAGCTTATAAGAGCACCTCCAACAGTTTCTCCAAAACGGGGAAAATGGAGAAAAATGAGGATTTTGGGCTAAAATTGTGCTCCAACAGTTTCCTCAAAATGGAGAAAGTTGGAGAGAGAATGTTTTTTCTCCAAATATGGAGATCACTCCAAAAATGATTACCAAGTGAGAGGACCAATAGAAAACATTGAAAATAAATATGTAGAGAGAGAAATAATAATTTAATAAATAAATGGAATATTTTAATATTTTAATTAATGTTTGATTCTCTAAAATGGAAAAGCTGTTGGAGATGAATGTATATTTTTTTTTAGGGATTTTGGCTTTTTGGTCCCCATTTTAAAGAAATTATGGGGAAGTTGTTGGAGATGCTCTAAGCTAGTTTTTTTATGGAATACATGTTTGGAGGATCATAAGTTAGGTGGCGTTTGTTTTTTAAGAGGTTTGAAGTCTGAAGTCTTAGTTCACTTCTGATTAATAAGAGGTGGTGCTTTAAGAGGTTATAAGACATTAGGTTACCTCTTCTAATTTTATACGTATTTCAGATTTAAGAGCCTTTGAAGTCTGAAAAAAACAAACGGTCTGAACGTAAAAACGTCTGAACGATTCAGACTTCAGAGATATTAAGAATTTTTTTAGAAAATCAAACAGCCCCTTAGTTTTTTGAAACTAACTTAGGCATTGTTTGGCAAAAAAAAGCTAGCTTATAAGCTACTTTTTTCCTGGGTACATGTTTGGATGACCATAAGCTAGCTTTTTGAAACGCTACCTGAAATAGTTTTTCACTAGTTTTTTGTGAATATTCCAATATTACCCTTATTAATATCAATTATTATTTATTAACTATTATTATAAATAAATATTATTTTATTTTATTTTATTATTATTAATTAATAAATATTAATTAATATTAACTGAAAATTATTAAATTAAATTTTAATTACTTAATATTAATTTTTATTTATTTAGAGTTATTGTTAATTATATAAATTATTTTTATTTATTTTTAAATAACAATAAATATATTTTAATTGTCAATTACTATAAATCTTGTCAATTATTTTATGATTATTTTTTTTATATTGTATATAGCGGTTATTTAAAATCATAAATTAATATATATTTCTTCTAAAACATGTTTTAACAAATTGAAATTTTATAGTATATATGTAGTAATAAATTTCAAATACATATAATTAACATGTTATGTTATTTAATTTTTGTTACTACATTGGTTGTATTAATTAACGTATTATATTGCTATAATTTTTTAATTATATAATTAAATATTGTAATTGATAATTTATTGAAGATGCCCTTTTTGGTCATTTTACATGTTTATAAGTTAGTTTTACCAAACGTGACTTATCAGCTACCAGCTAGCGTATGAGTCAACAGTTAACGCTTATCAGCTACCAGCTAGCTTATCAGTTAGTTTGCCAAACAAAGCCTAATATGCTATATTTGGCAAACTAGCTGATAAGTTAGCTTAAAGTAAATAATATTTAATTATGTTACTATTTGATTAAAATATGAATTTTATTATGAAGTATCATTTAAAATTAGTTAAAAATTAATATATTGGAAAGTAATTTCTAAAATTAACACAAATTATATTAAAAAACACTCTAAACCAAAATTTTCGATTTTATAATAAAAATACCTAAATTAGTTTATCAACATGAAAATGGAGAAAAAAGAACCATCTAAATAAATAAACTGCTTCTAAATTCCCTATGGTGGTGGAAGGAGGAGGAGATCAAGAACCACGGCGGCCGCCGAAGCAAAAACAGCCGGCGGCTTGATCTTCCGGTATCATTCCACCACCTTTGCCGGAGTCGATCGCTTCTAACAACGTCACCACCTCCTCCATCTCCGGCCGCTTTTCCGGATTCCCGTCCCAACACTTCTTCAAAATGCTCGCAAACGAGCTCGGACAACACTTCGGAATGTTCGGACGTAAATTCTGCAACCAAAAAGAATTCGGTTTTAGAAATACGGAATGATTGAAACTGAAATTTCGATCAGTATCCAAACCAAACGAACCCACTATATCCCACCTAGAAATGGGTATTTAGCGCATCTCCGACAGATTTGCTATAATTTTTCTAAAATACAGAATTATGAGTTAAAATCTCTAAAAAGAGTTGCATTATCCCCCCAACAGTTTTTCTATTTTACAAATTTTAACACAAGTTATATCAATACACTTTAAAAAAACTTAATATAAAATAATGAAAGTTTAATGTCATTGTTGAAAATAATTATTTCTCTCTCCTACCATCAAGTTTTAGAGAATTCTCTAAACTTGAAAAAATTTCAACTTTTTTCTATTATAGCAAACAAGATAGCAAAGCTGTTGGAGATGTTTAAGGAACAAAAATTCATTTTTTTTCTATTTTAGCAAAGCTGTTGGAGATGCTCTTAAAGAATAAGATAAGATGCATGTAGACCTGACTTTTATCTCAAAAAGTATAACAAATGTTTTAATGATCGAGGAAAGATAAGATGTATACAAACATGAAGGTAACTGTTTTTGTGATCAATAACTAATAATAGATCAATATATTTAATCCAATATAACCAATCTGGAGGTGGGGTCTACTGAAGGTAAGATATATGCAGATACGGCATCTATCCTAAAAAGTAAAACAATTGTTTCTATGAGTAATAACCGATAATAATTTAATTTGTTAGGTGGGGTCTGGTAACTAATAATAGTTTAATACGTTACAAATATTGATGTTGGATCTGTTAGATATACGCAGACCTGACATCTATTCTAAAGAGTAAAACAACTGTATGTTACCTTATGAACAACTGCAGAAGATACATCCGCAAAGCTAAGATCGGCATACGGCATATCGCAACAGTAGATTTCCCATAAACATATGGCGAAACTATAAACATCGCACTTCCTATTATACGGTTTTCCGTCAAGAACCTAAAACACACGAAGTTTTAAGATATCTTTTCATCAGAAATGTCGAAAAAACACTAAAATCAGATACCCAAATGGAAAAATTCGCAACAATAGGTACCTCGGGTGCCATGTAACGGAGAGTTCCCGTTTCGCCAGTCATATCGCTAGGATTCTGCGCTTCAACACGGGCAACTTCGAAACCCGTAATTTTTAACGTTTTATTCGTATCTAAAAGCATATTTTCAGTTTTTAGATCGCGGTGTACGATCTTTTTGGAATGAAGGTAGCTTAACCTGTGGAAAAAAACGACGTTTTAGTTATGGGATAGATTCGAAAAATCTTGATAAAAGACGAACTCACCCTCTAGAAAGATCGAGAGCAAGTTGAACGACAATCTTGAACGAAAGTTTCTTTCTAGAATTTTCGATCAAGAACTTCTTGAGGGTCCTGGGAAGATATTCAACGACAACACAACACGCTCTCGAGGGTACGGAGTTTTGAGGATGATTTGTATCGTTTCTTGACGGGATCTTGAGATGTGATGTTCCCATTGAAGCTCCGATGAACTAGAAGTTGCAAAGTTAGAGTTTATTAGAGCACGAGACTAATAATAACGAGTCTAGAAAGATCTAGAGTTAGCTAGGAAAGTTCTAGAAGTTACCTTTGTGACATTTGGATGATCGAGTTTGTGCCAAAGAGCAACTTCTTGTCGGAAGGATGCACGAAGAGCGGAAATCTTGGCGGCTGTCGCATGACCATCCTCGCTCCAATCTAATACCGTCACTGAAAAATGGAAAAAGATGCATGAAACGATTCTTCTACGTTGGTTTCTATGTGTTTCGCACTACAACAAAATTTAGGTTTTCTGGGACTAAACGTTTATGTGTCTTATCTAAAACTGTTGTGATAAAGTTTATTGTTATCTAAGAAGTGTCATATTTTTAGTGTCTTAAAAAGCTTTAAAGACGCTCAAAAGTGTCATATAAACTTATTACAACACCTTTAGATACAATGCACATGTTTGATCATATAATTTTAAGCTCTATAAAACAGACTATTAAAACATTCAGACATTTTTGGTGATTTTGTTGATACAAATAATTTATTAATGCATACAAGTAACTGAAAACAATTAGTTATCAAATCATATATTTTTTTCATGTTAAAATATCCCCTATTTTATAAGATATAATTTAAAAGATTAAACAATAAAGTGTGTTATTTAAATGTCTTGTAATTACTTTATACGTCGTATAAAATAGCTAGTAGGACAATTATTTTTAAACATGACTAAAAAAACGTCCAAAAACGTTATATAAATAAAGCATCGTGTTATAATAAGTTTATATGATGTTTTTGAGAGTATTTTTATAAAATAGCTAATACGACACTTTAAAAAAAAACAAAATACCATATAAAAAATTATTAATGGAGTTTTACCTGAAACATCTTGATGATCATAAACACCTTTATAAACACTTGCAAAACTACCATGTTCAACAACATCCTCAATATCCAATTTCCCCAAATCAATCTCCCATTCTTCAACCTTCGATCCACCTTTTCGTCCAATCGATAAAGCTTTCTTTAAATGCTTCTCCAATTGCAAATCCCACTTGTTGAAATCGATCGTATCGGCCCTAAGATACAGATTTCTACCGTCACCCACGTCTTTTCGAATCGAACCCAATTGACCCAAATGAGGGTTTGATCGTTTCGGGGAAGAACCAACGCTTCTAGAACCCGATTTAATAGCTTCTGGTTTCTTGAAATCCATGGTGGAAAAGATGAAGAAAACTTGTGGAAAAAAAATGGTGAAATTTGATATAAATAAGGGGGGTTTGGAGGGTTTATGAGATAAGGGTGAGTAAAAGTAGGGGTTTTGATAACGAACAAGATTAAGAATTTGAAGTTGGATTGGAGTCATATTTTTTTTTGTAAATATTGTTATTTATTTATTTTCAAGAAATCTTGGAATGATTATATTGATGGTGGATAAGAGAGTTATCGAAGAGAAAAAGGGGGAGAAAGGAGGTTAAATAAGAGGAATAATTTGAAAATAATGTTATTTAATTCATGGATTTTGACTTGCCATTAAATAATATAAAAAATTCAAATTTTTTATTAGATAAATAAAATTCCTTATAAAATAAAGAGTAATGTTTTTTCTTAATTAAGATTCTTATGGTTTATTATGGTTTTGATCCTTGTATTTGTTCCATTGTTAATTTGTTATGTTATGTTATGTTTATTATGGTTTTGATCCTTGTATTTTAAATTTGTTATATTTATGGTCCCTCTGTTAAAATATATATGTATATGTATAAAAATATTTTTTGTACTTTTTATAGGAAAAAACAAAACATAGAGTAAAAAATAAAGTGATCCTTGATTTAACTGAATTAATGGTTTTAAAGCATTCGGTATTTAAAGCGTCAAAATTCAAAATATCTAATTTGACATTTGCAATTGCAACCAAAATTTACCGCATACCGGCGGCATGGATGTCAACGAAATTAATTTTGGACTAAACTTCAAGTTTGGTCCCTGTCGTTTTATCAAAAATAACACTTGTCGTCCCTGTAATTTTGAAATTACAAGATGGCCATCGTGGTTTGCAAAAACGACTGGATTTGATCCCTCCCTCTAACATCCATAAAAATTCCGATCAAATGAGGCTTTTTCTCGTTATTTTATCATTTTTTTGTCTCTTACTCGATAGAAACCCACATAGACCAAAATCATAAAATCGATTTTGATCCGGTAAAAGGAGAAAAAAACGACAAAAATGCTCCTCATTTAATCAAACCTTTTAACGGTCATTATAGGAAGGGACCAAATTCAGACATTTTAACCAACGGTGATGGCTATCTTGTACTTTTACAACTACAAGGACTAACAGGGTTATTTTTGACAAATCATAAGGAATTTGTAGTTTACTCTTAATTTGTTGAGAAGCACGACCCACAGAATTGATCGAAGATTAAATACTGAGTCAATTTTTTTAGACGCTTACAGGGTAAAAGACGCTTATACCATGCTATTTTGGACGATCAAGAATTTTATCCAGTAAAGCAATTAAGGGTTAGTTTGCAACTCGCCTGCATAAAGCCGGAATCGCTATTAATCGCCGGTCAGCCATACGGCGGTGAATCCGTTCCCGGGCCTTGTACACACCGCCCATCACACGTCCAGGATTACGTCCTGATCATTGGATAGGAATCCAAAAAGATGAGACTCTTACCCGGTAAACGCTTATCCATTTATGTCGGTAAACAACAAACCCCTACCAATTCCTCTAAATTTGCCAACTTTAGTACTAAAAGAGATCCAACTTTCTCATTACAAACTAACCATTAGATATATATATATATATTAATAAGAATCCAAATGCAATATGATTTTTCACTTGCTATTCTCCAAATATGTAGCCAAGTTTTCTCTCATCTTTCTCCCTAAAGGCTCAACCTGCTTACACCATTGTTCACCATACCCTAAATCATGATGGCATGATAAAGAAACATCTGGTTTTATATAATCTCCACAATCTATAATAATATTATGGAGAAGACAACATACCACAATAATGCTTGGAAGCTTCTTCTTATCTGGCCTCCACATCACCTTATTAAGAATCCTCCAACTTCCCTTTAATTGCGAAAACGCCCTCACCGCAACCGATCTTGCAGATTCATGAACGATATTGAAACCAGAAATCTCCTCGTCGTTTTCGTTATAAGGTGTTATCAGCCATGGGAGAAGCGGGTAGTTGGATCCGCCCACGATGAATTCTCTGATCTCCGATCCGTTGGGAGTTGATCGTGGGTTTCCGTTTAAACGCTCACCCGATTCGCAAAGTTTATAGAACCCGGAAAATTTAAGGAGTTTTGGGACGGTCATGCCACCTGGCCAGCCCGTGACCAAATCAAGAAATCTTGATTTGTGATCGACGATGGCTTGAACCAGCATACTGTAGTTTCTCATCTGGTCGCACCAATCGTCTGAGGTTTGAACCGCGGGAAGGGTCATGACTATGTGGGTTGCATCAATGGCTCCACAGCAATTGGGTAAGTTAAACGATGATTCGAATTCTGATTTGATTTTTTGTAAGTTATCGTCTTCTGGCCACTTGAGATGGTGCCGCCCACGCTCCTCCATTGCTTCTATGAACCTCCAAGTCACCTAAAAACTACTAAATGGTCATTGCTCCAGCGCTAATGGCAAACTAATAAAATTTCTTACTAAAAAATAAAACTTGTAATACACACATATATATATATATATGGGTTCCGGTGAAAAGTTGAGTTAAGAAGCGTGAGAAATGGTTATCAACCGTTGGATGCATATTAGGATGAGATGCACCAAGAAGATGCACCAGATCAATCCCCGTATCAAGCGCAATTCATGGGTGGGCTTGAAATTAAAAGTGATCAACGGGTCAGATCACACTTCTATATATATATATAAAATAAAATTTACAAGTGGTGGTTTTGCATGTGTTGCTAATTTGGAGACCCAGGAAAAGAAACCCCAATTTTTTTTCTTATAATTTAAATATTTTAGATTTAAAATTAAAGATGTAATTTATTTTAGATCGTGATCAAATATATTTTTAGATAAAGATAAAGATGAATATTTTGTTATGTCTAAATGATTATATTGTACTTGAATGAGTTTATCAGTGAGTTTTATAGAGTTCAAAGTGCTTTAGGAAAGTGCAAGTATAATGTAGTTTCTTGTAAACTTGAAATTTACGAGATTATTCATTACTAAGCTGTAAATAATATTCAAGAAGTTGTTTTGAAGACTTTTACCTAAATGCTTTATAATATCGTATAGATACTTCAAGAAAGAAAAGTCACCTGAGAAACCGTTGACTGCCCAACACCAAAGGACGCGCCCACTGAAACTTGAGATTCACCTGATGCTAATCTTCTTAACGCGATTGCAACTTGTTTCTCGACACTAAGAAGCCTTCCCTCAATGTTAATGAGACCGGACGGAGGCCGTGAAATGAGATCCTCTCTTACAAGAGAACATGTGTACTCAAACGTCTTTTTTGATACCCGAAAAAAGTACTTGAATCCTTCTTCTTCGTCTTGGGGCACCATTGAACCTGCACGTACGAGTTCATACACACCTTGAACTTAGATTTCAGTAAAAAGGTTATCAATCTTCGATATAGAATCACTACAAACCGGATATAAATAAGCACGGCAACGAATTCGGTTATTATAAGAGGTAAAAAATGTCTAAATGTCCTAATAGACTGATTTACAATACTTGAGTTTATACTTGAGTTTTTTTCTTGTTTTTGTTTAGTTTGGTTCTCCTTCCGGTTCCTGGTCTGTCCTTTATCTTGGAAGGAGTTCCTTTTTGGGAGGGAGTCTCTCGCCATTTAGGTGTAGTTTGTTTTTTTCTTATATGTATATTGCCAGGGGTGCCGCCTCCTTTCCAAAAAAAATGTGTTATAATGGATGTTAGGACGTATTTGGGCATCTTAACACGTTTTTTAGAACACTTTTAAAATAAAGTGTCCAATTAGTTTGTTTTTATAGAGCGCTTTTGAAAAATGTCTTATGAACACATCTTTTTTATAGTACATGTGTTTTTATAAGACGTTTATTTCGTAATGTTCAAAAAAACTTGTTACGACACATTATAGCTTCTTATCCACTTACTATAACACTTTTACATAGGACTTAAGTAGGAAGCACAATTAAGTCCTATAAAGTTGTCTATCCGGATATTTAGACACCTTTGGCATCTATAAAGACGTCTATTAGTACATCTAGGGGATGTTTGGTCATTAAGGGCCTGTTCGTTTGTGGCTTAAGGGAATATCTACTTGTTCGGGACCGGCTTATTCGGTCAGCCCATAGCTGAATCGGTCAGCTAGAAAAACGAAGTCCCTTGTACTCAGCCATTAAAATCTCTTAAATTTCCCCAATTACCCCTCTACAAAAAACATGAACACCCTTTACAGAAAAACATGATCCCCACCCTGATTTGCTTCCATCACTATAAAAATTTGGTCTTCTCTTTCGATCTACAAAGCTCTCAGATGTGTGCTTCATGTTTTTTGCTATCTTCTTGCAAAGTTCTTCATCGTGGCCACCACCAGGTAACAATAAATCACAAATGGTGAAAAAGATCTACAAACTTCGAATAGAGATCCAGATTTGTCCCATTTTTGAAGAACATTATCCCAAAAAACCCATTTTTGAAGAAGAAATCAAAATAACAAAAAGAAACCTAAATCGATGTTCATCATCTTTATGTTCTTGCTAGATTAAAAAATAAAAACAACTGGCAACAATGTTCATCGTCTTCGTCTTTCTCTTCTTTTTTCTGTTATGGATCTACCCGACAAAGAAGATGATGCTCGGTGTTGCAGGGGGCGAGTTGGGGAAGGAGAACGAATGAACGATAACACCCAGATTCGGATGAAGATGGTAGATCTTAAACAGCATCCTAGAAGGCTAGAAGGAGATGATGTAGGGGGAATGGTGTCAAGATTTGGGGTCGAAGAACACTGGTGATGCAGTGATTCTTTTAGGGTTCATATATTTTGGGTTTTTTTATTTTACTGTTAATGTATTTTGAGTTTTTTATTTAAGGTTCATAAATTTGGGTTTTGGTTATTTAAGGTTTATAGATTTTTTATTTTTTTATTTGAGGTTTTATTTGATCTTATTATTGAACTATGTAATAAGATTGATCTATAGAAATTTGTTGTAAAAGAATAATTTTACTATATGTTTGCTATTGTTTAATTTACATTTTGCTATAAATTTTGTTGTTTTGTAAAATTTAATCAACAAATACTTAATGTAAAATGAAAGGGGTAAAATGGTCATTTTTGACATTTTGACTGTGTATTCAGCACAACAACCGAACAAAAACTTATCTGTTAACACACAGCCGGCTATATCCAGATAGCTATATCCATACATGTCTTAACAGAAAATGAACCGAACAGCACCTAAGTACTTAGTACGGTATGGATAAAGGTGCCCGTGTGGATTAATCTGTCTGTATAGGGAAGATTTTTGTTGAGAGGGTTTTTTCATAGATGAAATGAGGGAGCAGCAGGTTTGGAAAAAACTTGACTTTCGGGTATACAGTTCCCCCAAAAGCTTACTGAACAAGCCACATTCTATATATTAAGCCACTATTAAACAATCATTAGCCGGCCAAATAAGTTGCGATAAGTTGCTAACAATCAAACTCTTAGACATATTTGACAACCTATAAATCCGAGTTTGTTGTAGTGAACTAACATTTGCACTAGAAGACCCAAAAAAAGATGCATATGCATCACAACACAAAAATCTAAGGCTGTCCTGTTCATATTATTGAAACACCACAGTGATCAAACCCTAGCAGATTGTCGATAACAAGGTAAGTATGCAAGGAATAAGCACTTTTTACTTGTAAATATAGAAATCACAAATCGTAAGCTCCAATTTTAACAATCGAGCAAGACGAACCCTAATTTTGAAAAACATGAAATAATGTACAGAATTACAAAGCTCAATTGGCATAGAGATTCAATCTCAGAATGTTAAGCACCGATTTCATGAAAAATTAAACGAAAAATGATGGAAAGAAGTACCCGAAATAGGGGAATTTTTTTCCCAAAACGCATTCCACCAGTCGGAATCGACGCCTCTGTTCTCGCTACCACCAACTGCCGCTACTGCGTTTGAACTCGACGATGTTTTCTTCTTCTTCTTCTTCTTCTTCTTCAATTTCATCTTCGAATCCTTCTTCAATTTGATCTTCTTCGGTGCCATTTCATACTTCGCTTTCTTCGGAGGCATTTAGGGATCTAAAATCGTTGTTACACTAATCGTGAGCGAAATTTCCCCACAGTAAGTTTATTTACAAGATTTCAGTAAGTAAGAAGCGAGAAGCAGATGGAAGGGAATGGTTTATAGGAAGAACACCGCCATTGCTCTGAACTCCTGAAGTCCCAGAAGCTTCAGTCAACCCGACCGACTTCGCTCACCATTTTATTTTTGAGAAATTTACACTTTTAGTGCCTATGGTTTCATGAAAATTCATTTTAATCCTTGGATTTTATATATAAAACACGTATTAGAGCAACAATTCTTCTATAAATTTTTCTAAAATAGATAATCAAATGTTAAAATCTCTAAAATGAGTTACATCCATATTCAAAATATTTGTTATTTTATAGATTTTAACACAAATTATATTAATATAATATTCTATAATTTATATTTTCAATACACTTTAAAAAGAAAACCTGATATAAAATGATAAAAGATTTATGTTATTGGTGATATTGAATAAAATAATTGTTTCTCTCTCATATTTATTAGAGAATTATAGAGGATTCTCTATATTTAGAGATTTTTCTCTGAATCTCTATTTTAGCAAACAAGATAGCAATGTTGTTGGAAAAGAATAACAAACAAACCCATTTTTTCTAATTTAGCAATGATGATGTTAGAGCATCTCCAACAGTTATGCTAAAATAGAAAAAAGTGGATTTTTTAACAGTTTTTTGTTCCAACAGCTATAATATCTTGTATGTTAAAATAGAGAAAATAGAGAAAAATCTCTAAAATGTATAGCCTGATAGGTCAACTTAATTTGATCATTTTAATTAGAAATGCATAAAAATAAAGGTCAAAGCTCGGCCCAAAAATGGCTGGCCCAGTAACTCTAAGCACAGGTTCAGGCCCATCTTACAGTCTCAATTAAAGTTTGGACTGAAGATGAGTAATAAAATCTATTTTTCAACCTCAAAGCCTAGTTCGAGCCCAAAAAGGCCATGCTTTACTAAAAATTGGGTTTGACCTTGTGAATCTCCAATGTTCTACTTCTGTATTTTCAAGAAAAATACCTGCAATTTTCTTTAAACTCTAGGTCTATGAACACGTATCGATAACCACAAGGGTTGTGACGTACTGGTTAAGGTCAGGGGGATGTGGTGGAATATCCCAACTGCCCAGGGTTCTAATTCAGGCGTACACAACAATTGTGGCCACTGAGGTTTAATCAGGACTGATGTCTTACAGTCATAATTTGCCAAGGGATTAGTTTAGGCATAGCTTAGGACATTTTTCCGAAAAAAAAATGAACACGTTTCGATTACCCAAGTAATTCAACAGTATTGGTGGTAAGTTAGTAACCAAGAGTCATGACCTAAAGCTCATGAATGTCGTTTTCACAAGTGTGTTCATCTAAATTAATTGCGTAATAATTTGTCCTACGTGGATAGAAATTGGGATTTATGAGCTCCTTATAAGTCTTAAGTTGTCGAATACCAATAATTTTTATTGTAGTTTTAAGTTGAACTCAAAGTTATTGGATCAGCCTATAGCTTTGGAATTTGGAATGTTACAATTTGATATTTTATCCCTAAACAAAATTTATATAGTATGGTTCAAAAAAATCTATTTTGTTTATCTTTATTTTAAGTTAAATTATAAGTTATTAGACTAATCATTGCTCTATATTTTAAGATGTTACATCTTGAACTCGATCTATGATGTGCATCTTTAATGGAGCATATGGTTTGAAAAGTCTTTTTAATGTTAAAAACATTTATTTAACGGGTTGTTTGGTTAGGGTTGCGTTTCGGTGAGAAGTGTCAAAATTGGTGAAAAGTGGTTATCAACCATTGGAATATTGGATGAGAAATGACGAACATTAGGATGAGATGCACCAAGATAAGATGCACCGAAATGTACCAGATCAATTTCTTTTTAACCCGCAATTCATAGGAGAGTATTTGATTAAAAGTGATCAACGGTTTAAAAGTACTTCTAACACTTCTCATAAAAAATGACACATTTTACATGATCCCATGACTGTTTGGCTATGGTATATGGTTTGAAAAAAAAACATTTATTTAAGGGGCTGTTGGGTTAGTTTTCCATTACGTCCTGTATGAATAAATTTGAAATGTTTTTATTTGGGAGGGGTTTTTTTTCCATAGATTGAAGGAGCATATTTTTTAGTTGGGAGGGTTGGATTTGAAAAAAAAAACTTGACTTTACATAAAACTCCCTCCTAATATTTTACTAAATAATCACTATCTATATTATTAAGCCACTATCAAACAGTAATTATAACTAACTGAATAAATTATGAGTCTCATTAAGCTGCTAAAAACAGACTTGTCTATTAAACTTATTAAGTTGAATTCAAACTTTCATGGCTTTTAGACAAAACCTCAAAACATAACTCTTTGTTTCATTCCACAAACTTTATCTTTATAGCCGGTTTTCCTTTACTTATTTTGTATTTATGCTCGAAAAGAAACGTATAAAAAGAAAAGCTCGACAAAAAAAGTTAAATCAATATACAAAATTATTTATCATTATGAATACGCATTTGACAACAAATATAATCAAATGGTCAAATAACGACATTGAGTTATACGTTATTATCACTCCATGTCTCTTTTCCCGATGACGATTCGGTCGAATCCAACTTTTCGTTGTTCTTGTAGGTATGAAGCATGAAATTGCAGGCTCCGACAGCCTCTCCCACCGTTAAATATATCCATTCTTGCCCTATAACCTCTATCAATTTCCCTTTGTTCAACTTCTTTATCACCTCTCCACCGGGATTTGCCAACACCAACTGCAACGGAATATCATAATTAGTAATTAACAAACCAAGATTCAGTCATACATCGCTCAGGATTAGATTAAAGAATAAAGATGAACATATGACTGGTACTCTACCTTGAGCCCTCTTCTTTCCATAACCTTTTTAACCTCTCCAATCATCGTAATCCCACTCGTATCGATATTTCCGACCGCTACAACCACCAAAAACGTTATTTTCCGTTCTTTTTTATTCTCAAAAGTATTTTTATGTACAATTCATTATTCAATCGTTACACTTACCACTCAATGCAAGTATAACGTATTGCAAGTTGTTTTCCCCTGAAGACTTCAATCTATCTTCCTCGTCATCAATCCATCTCGCAATTCTAACAAACAACGAAAAATTAGATTTGAAAAATCCTTCAATTTTTTTTACGAATTAAAATTTGTTAAATTGAATAAATATACCTTTCCCTCAAGTAGCTAGAGTTGGCGAAGTATATAGGTGCGTCGATTTGAAGTATCAGGATTCCAGGGACGGTTATGGCATTTTGGTATTGATCCATGCTTCTATAGATCGTTGAATCGGGTATGTGACCGAGTGCTACCGTTTTTGGCCTCGCAACGAAGAGTAGTACCCTAAGCAACGACAATGCCACCTATATTCGTCCCATTTTAACTAAATTATAATACCGAAAACACAACAAAATTTATAACTCCCTGTGTCCCAAAATAAGTGTTTGCATTTATGTTTTAGTCAGTTCCAAAATAAGTATCACTACTACAAGTTTGGGTTTATAGAACGCTTAAAATGTCTAAACATCCTAATAACAAAATTTATAGGATTTGAGTTTATATGACCAACCATAAAACGCCCGGTGTAAAAGTGTTACAATGGGTTTATAGGATATTTTTAAGCGTTTTAACCATTTTTAGGACAGTTTAACATAAATTGTCGTATTAGCTATTTTATATGACATTTTTAAGAAATGTCCTATAAACCCATCTTTTTATCGGACACGTTTTATAGGAGTCTCTTTCGAATGGTATCATATAAAATAGCTAATACGACATTTTATTTTTAAAATGCCTTAAAACAAGTTAAAACGCCTAACGTCTTATAAATCTATTCTCACACTTTTTGATAGGAGATTTATAATTTTGTCTTATAAACTCTATAAAATATGCTATTAGGATGCTTAGACATTTTAAGTGTCCTATAAACTCAATTTTGTTATAGTGTGTGCAATTTCAAAAGTAAGAGTCTAATTTCTCATTTTACCGTTAACTATGAGATGAAAAAAAATATGTCTCTATTATTAATGGTAAAATTGACCTTTTCTTTTGTGCTTGATAAAACTGTTTTTTAGTCTATTAAAAAGTGTAATAATTGTACACTTCTAAAACACTGTGCATTTTTTATTGTGAACCTTTATTTGGGATTGAAGGAGTAGAATAGTAGAATTGAGTACCATACCGCAATGACTAGTCCAATCTCGACACTCCCAAATACCACACCAAAGTATGCGCTCATGCACACAACGAAATCAAATTTGTCGAGACTCCATAGATGAATCGCTTCCTCGTAGTTAATAAGGCCCAGCATTGCGGAGATGATGATCGAAGACAAAACAACGAGCGGAGTGTAATGAAACAACGGCGTTAGGAACAACAACGTGATCATAACTGCGATTGCCATAACAATGTTTGACACGGCCGTCTTGCATCCCGCGTTGAAGTTCACGGCCGAACGTGAAAATGGCCCTGAAACAAAATAAAATTGAGTTTAGGTATCGATAATTTCAACAAATCAAAGAAAATATCGAAAAGGGTAAAATGGTCATTTTACACACCTGTGGTGAGGTAGCAAGAAGTACATGAACCAGCAATGTTCATCATGCCAAAAGCAATCATCTCCTTGTTGCCATCAATGTTGTAGTTCTTGAACATGGCAAAGCTTCTTCCTACAGCAATTCCTTCCTGCGTGAAATTACATTATTACCCCTTGCACCATAACGATTTGTATTTATCCTTTGAAACATCACTATTACTAGCCATCAAAATTGTAGCAAAACAAAAACTATCGTTATCTTTATGTTCCACAAATACATGAAAATAGAACCAAAATGACATTATTACCCCTTATAACAAACACGTTGTACTAAGTTGTACTTATGCTTTATAAAACATGCATTTTGTACAATTTTTTCGATTTACGATAAAAGAGTAGCCCCGTCAGTGAAACATTCTATTTGTACGTTGGCGAAAATATGGAATTGGAACCAAAATGACACTATTACTTCTTATAATAAACACCATGTACTGAGTTGTGCGTACTTACGTTTTAAAACGTGTATTTTGTACGGTCTTTCAACTTTCGATGAAAGAGTAGCCCCGTCAGGCGTCAATGAAACATTCTATTCATACGTTTGCAAAAATTTGGAAATGGAACCAAAATGACATTATTACCCCTTATAATAAACAAGCTACACTAAAGTTGTACTTATGCTTTAAAACATGTATTTTATAAGGTTTTTCAATTTCCGACGAAAGAGTAGCCCGTTATTGAAACATTCTATATATTCATACCTTCGGAAAAATCGGGAAATGGTGTTGGGGTTTGTTAGTCATGGTCACAGAATAAGTTCCTGATTTGCAGGAATCGTTTGTTTCTTTATTTTTGAATTATTCTAGTCTTCCCTTTGGAATAGGCATAGTTAGTTATCCTTTATCATTTGGTTTGTTACTTCCAGCACTTGTATTTAAAGCCCTTTTGGTGGCATGAATAAGATGTGAAAAAGCATTGAGCACCATTACTGTGAGTTCCTTTTATACTACTGAGTGTGTGTGTGTGTGTGATACCAAACATTTGGTATCAGAGCTTGGTCAGAAGAGCTCTTTCATTATCGAGAGGTGAGAAAAGAGTGAGAGAGATGGAGCACTCTGATAAGTTTGTGCAACCAGCCATACCAAAGTTCGATGGTCACTTCGATCATTGGGCTCTGTTAATGGAGAATTTCCTAAGGAGTAAGGAAATGTGGAGTTTGGTAGAAAATGGAGTTCCTACACAAACTGTGGCTAATACAACTGAACCACAGAGAAAGGCATTCGAAGACGCCAAGCTGAAAGACTTGAAAGTGAAGAATTACTTGTTCCAAGCTATAGACAGGGAGATCTTGGAGACAATTTTAGATAAGAGCTCTTCAAAGGGGATCTGGGATTCGATGAGACAGAAGTATGAGGGCTCAACAAAGGTGAAAAGAGCTCAGTTGCAGGCCTTGAGAAGGGAGTATGAACTTCTTTCTATGAAAGATGGTGAAAAGGTCGATACTTACCTGGCCCGTACCTTGACGATCGTGAATAAGATGAAGGCAAACGGTGATCCATTAACTTCGGGGACTGTTGTTGCAAAGGTGCTGCGTTCTTTAAGCCCGAAGTTCAATTACGTTGTCTGTTCTATTGAGGAATCCAATAACCTTGATACAATGACAATTGATGAATTGCATGGAAGTTTACTTGTTCACGAACAGCGTATGATTGGGCAGCAAGATGATGAACAGGTCTTGAAGATATCAACTGGTTCACCCTCTCGAGGAAGAGGGAGAGGACGTGGTGGTCATGGTGGTAGAGGACGTGGCAGACTATCATTCGACAAAAGTATCGTTGAATGTTATAAGTGCCACAAACTTGGGCACTTCCAAAATGAATGCCCAGAGTGGGAGAAGGATGCCAACTATGCGGAGCATGATGATACGGAGGAGATGGTGCTAATGGCTCAAGTTGATAAAGGTGGTTCGACTTGGTTCCTTGATTCGGGATGTTCGAATCACATGACGGGTGAGAGGAAATGGTTTTGTACTTTGGATGAATCTTATCGTAATAATGTACGGCTCGGAAATGATGTTCGTATGGCTGTCATGGGAAAGGGGAATGTTCGTCTCGACATCGAAGGTGTGACTTACACATTGATGGATGTGTATTATGTTCCTGATCTCATGAATAACTTGATTAGTGTTGGGCAAGTTCAAGAAAGAGGGGTGGAGATCCTGATTAAGAAAGGTTTCTGCAGGATTTATCATCCAAGAAGGGGGCTGATCACAAGAATTCAGATGTCCTCAAATAGGATGTTTATGATCAACGCTAAACCAAATGGTATTGATGAGTGTCACAAAGTAGAAACCGATTTCACCACTCATCTTTGGCATCAAAGGTTCGGTCACATCAATAACAGGAGTTTGAAGTTGATGCACGATAAAGATCTAGTGAGGGGGCTACCAATCATCAACGATGAGGTTGGAAGGTGTTCAGATTGCTTAGTAGGAAAACAGACTAGAGATACATTTCCTAAAACGAGTTCGTGGAGGGCAACACAACAGCTTCAGCTTGTCCACTCAGATATTTGTGGACCTATCACGCCCCAATCAAGCAGCCAAAAGAGGTACATAATTAACTTTATTGATGATTTCTCACGAAAGTGTTGGAATTATCTTTTGACAGAAAAGTCACAAGCTTTGGAATCTTTTAAGAAGTTTAAAGCAGTAGTTGAGAAAGAAGCGGGTGTGGAGATTAAATGCCTGAGAACAGATAGGGGATGAGAGTTTAATTCCAAGGAATTCAAAGTATTTTGTGAAGACAATGGAATACAAAGACAACTCACTACAGCTTACACGCCACATCAAAATGGCGTGGCAGAGAGAAAAAACAGAACTTTGATGAATATGGTACGAAGCATAATGAGTGACAGGAAGGTTCCAAATAATTTCTGGCCTGAAGCTGCTAACTGGTGTGTTCATGTGCTTAATCGAAGTCCAACTGCATCTCTTGAAAATTGTACGCCAGAAGAAAAATGGAGCGGTCGAAAGCCATCAGTAAGCTATTTCAGAATCTTTGGGTGTGTTGCTCATGTTCACATTCCGAAAGAAAAAAGATTGAAGCTAGATGACAGAAGCCTAAGGTGTGTTCTGTTTGGGGTTAGCGAAGAATCCAAAGCTTATCGACTCTATGATCCTGTCAACAACAAAATTATAGTGAGTAAAGATGTCGTTTTTGAAGAAGAAGCCTTGTGGAACTGGGCACAAGAATCTGCGATCAGTCCTGCAGATTTTGAATGGGAAGATAAAGATGAGCAGGAGAACAATGAAGATGGGCCTTCAAACCCAGATCCAGTTGCTGATGAGACACTGAATAGGAATGAGAGTGGGCCCTCAAACCCAGAACCAGTTACAAACACTGGCGATGAAAGAAGAAAGAGGGCAACTAGGGCGCCAACATGGATGGACAATTATGTCAGCGGTGAAGACATTCTGAGTGACGAGGAACATGGAGAAAACATAGCCATGTTCTCGTCATTATCGGAACCGACGAGTTATCACGAGGCTGCGCAAGAAGAATGTTGGAAACGGGCTATGAACCAGGAAATCGAGTCGATTGAAAGAAACAACACCTGGGATCTATGCGATTTACCTCCAGGTGCAACAGCAATCGGTGTGAAGTGGGTGTTCAAGACTAAGTTGGACAAAGACGGGAAGATCGATAAACACAAGGCTCGACTTGTGGTGAAGGGCTATGCTCAGAAGCAAGGGTTGGATTACTTTGAGGTTTTTGCTCCAGTTGCCAGATGGGACACAATCAGAAGCATATTTGCACTTGCAGCACAACGAGGTATGAAATTTCATCAGTTGGACGTAAAGAGCGCTTTTTTGTATGGCGAATTGGAAGAGACTGTTTTTGTGGAACAACCCCAAGGTTATGTAGTGCAGGGTAATGAGGGAAAAGTTTATCGATTGAAGAAGGCTTTGTACGGTTTGAAGCAGGCACCGAAGGCCTGGTACGGAAGAATTGAGAGCTACTTTCTTAAGGAAGGCTTCGAAAAGTGTCCTTATGAGCCAACTCTATTCATTAAATCATCTAAGGAGAATGTCTTTCTAATTGTTTCAATCTATGTGGATGATTTAATTATTACAGGGAGCACTCCTGATTTAATTGAACAGTTCAAAGTTTCTATGAAGTCCGAATTTGAGATGTCGGATATGGGAGAAATGTGTTTTTTCTTGGGTGTGGAAGTTATACAAAGTGAAGATGGAATTCATCTCAACCAACGGAAATATGCTCGGGAAATACTCGAAAGATTCAATATGGAAGATTGCAATGGTGTGAAGAGTCCGATGGTTCCAGGCTGCAAACTTGTGAAAGATGATCTAAGTGGGTTTGTGGACGCAACAATGTATAAGCAAATGGTGGGTTGCATTATGTATCTGGCAGCAACAAGGCCAGATATAACGTTTGTTGCTGGTCAACTGTGTCGATACATGGAGACGCCTACTGAACAACATATGGCAGCAATGAAGAAGGTGTTTCGATACATCCAGGGAACTAAAGAGCTTGGGATTTTTTACAGAAAAGGAGGAAGTGATCAATTGGTGGCGTATTCTGACAGTGATTATGCAGGTGTCATGATAATCGGAGAAGCACTTCAGGGTACGTTTGTTTTTTGAGCGGGGCTGCAATTGCTTGGTCGTCCAAACGACAACCAATTGTAACTCTCTCTACTACTGAGGCGGAGTTTGTAGCTGCCACAGCCTGTGCTTGTCAAGTTCTATGGTTAAGGAGGATACTTGAGTACATTGGTTTAACTCAAGAAGAAGGGACCATTATAAATTGTGATAACATGTCTACTATCAAGCTCTCGAAAAATTCTGTTATGCATAATCGAAGCAAGCACATAGACGTGAGGTACTACTTTCTTCGTGATTTGGTGAATGATGGTACAATTGAGTTAAGGTACTGTAACACTTTAGCTCAAGTGGCAGACATTATGACAAAACCATTGAAGGCTGATCAGTTTGAGAAGTTGCGAGAGATGCTGGGAATGGTGGAAGCAACTCAGGTAAACTAAAGTTGAGAATCTTTAGTTCAGGAGAAGGTATGTTGGGGTTTGTTAGTCATGGTCACAGAATAAGTTCCTGATTTGCAGGAATCGTTTGTTTCTTTATTTTTGAATTATTCTAGTCTTCCCTTTCGAATAGGCATAGTTAGTTATCCTTTATCATTTGGTTTGTTACTTCCAGCACTTGTATTTAAAGCCCTTTTGGTGGCATGAATAAGATGTGAAAAAGCATCGAGCACCATTACTGTGAAGTTCCTTTTATACTACTGAGTGTGTGTGTGTGTGTGATACCAAACAAATGGAACCAAAAAGACATTATTACCCCCTTACAATGTATTTGCACTTATGCTTTATAACATGCAACTTGTACTACTTTCCATTTTTAATGGAATAGTAGTCCCGTGACCGAAACATTTGTATTTGTATGTTTGTGAAATTTTGGAAATGTTATGCAAGTGGGAAGAAAAATTATTGAAGGTACAAGTGGTAAAAGCATAAAGTACAAGTGACTTACAGCGAGGGCAATGACACCCGTGACGATTCCGGTCTTGATTGCCGTAGATAGGTATTCAGATCCAAACGACAAGTCCATTATTGTAATTGGATTTAACCCTTTTTTCAATTCGCCGACCTGTATTTTACATAAAATACAAATTATTCGATCGTACACGAATTTTGTTACAAAATAATTGTTAAATTGAAGTAACGAAATAAATTATTCGTGTGAAAATCGGTGACTAGTCGACTGATCGACTTCTTGAAAACGTGCGTGTGTTTTGGATTGTATACACCGTAACAAAATTAGATTTATATTTTATAAAGTTTTATTAGATTATTTTGTATTAAATACATACGGCGAGTTAGACATGAACTGGAACGGGTTATGGCCCAACGGTCTGGACCAGTTACAAGTTTTATGGAATTCAAAGTCTGGCCACCATTGTGAACTTTTATGCGAATTTTTAAATTAATGAGATGAAAATAAGGTGGCACCAAAAAGTACAAAAAGAAAGTTCTTATAGGATCGATATTTCAATTTTTTTACAAACTTTTTTCTTAAATTTTCTAGTAATTGTATTATATAAAGTTTATCTCAAAATTCAATGCTAAATTTCAAATATCGAAATTAAAAAACATAACATTTTTGTGTAAAAAGTTTTTTTTTTCAAAACCGGGTTGCACCCAGGACCGACAATGGTTACCCCGGGCCTAGGGCCAGTCTAGGATTTTTAGTCGTTGCTGACCGTCCCGATTTTGAAGGGACAGATTTGGGACCGTTTTCTTCCGGTCTAGGACTTTTTTGGGATCTCTACTTTATATATAAGAGCTAAAGTTTATAGAACCAAACAATTATATGTCGTGATTGTTGTGACGTATTTGGACATTCTAATAAGTTTCATTGTCTTATTTTTCTATATGACACTTTATAAGTGCTTTAAAACATATATTTGACAGTATAAAACTACTTATGTGATAGTGATATGACTGTAAATTTGTTGTAAATCTGTAATCGACATAAAAAAAAGAGAACGACTAACCACTTGAACCCCGTGTTTCTCGGCATGAGTGAGATAAACAAGAACGCTACCCAAGATCACCGATGTCAATGGAGCCATTGCCGATATCCAGAATAGCTTCGGTCTTTTCGTACTCTGTTCATATCGATTAATTCTTAAATCAATAATTGTACCATTTACGTCTATATATATAGAGAGAGAGAGAGAGGGAGGTTTAAGGAAAAAAAATGTAAAACTGATGAATAGTCTGATGCTCGTGCAATTGGACGGTATGTACATGTACATACAAGTAATTGAAACTGTTTTTTGGTTTTTATTCACAGGCTATGCACCGGACAAATTGCTTACAAATTAGTTGTACGCATATATATACATACTACCCAAATAAACGGTATCAAAGTGTTCATTCATTTTTTTTACTGTCTTTCCAACTGTATATACACAGAATACTTACCACATATCTAGCAACCAATAGATAGAACAGGAAGCAAATGCCCAGAACTGCACTCTCCCACCTCCACTGCAATTATAGAAAATTTATATATATAATTAATATAACATACAGATTATATTTAAACTTAATTAATTACTGTTTTCATCTAATAAAACAATTAAAAATCAATAATTTATTTCAAGAATATATTTATTTACTTCTTGTAATTAATTAATTAATCAATCAATTAACCTGATGTGTCTGAGTGAAAACAGATCGCAAAACTGATACAAGATCGGTTCCATGAGTGAAGTGTTCGAGACCCAATATCCCTTTCAGCTGCTGCAAACAAACCACCGTCGCAGCTCCGCCCATAAACCCTACGATCGTCGCGTGTGACAAGAAATCAACGATAAACCCTAATCTGCATGTAATTACCATTTATCAGTAATTAATTTGGTTGATTTGTAGCTTTTAATTTTTTGTTGAAATGGGGTTATAATTATGTTGATTAATTTGTGTTTAATTAATTAAAAAACCTTAAGATCCCCAAGGAAGCTTGAAGAACTCCGGCGAAAAACGTCGCCAAGAAAGCTAGGTGAAGATACACCGTCGGGTTTTCGTTGGCGTTCACCACCGCACCTAACATGGAACCCGTTAGCAGTGATGCCACTGCCACTGTACCAACCGCCAAGTCTTTTGAACTTCCCATCATTGCGTAAACGAGCGGCGGAATGAAGCTCGAGTCTGAAAAAATTTCGACCAGATTTATAAAAGATAATTTTCAGTTAATATTACAACAAAATTGAGTTTATAGAACGTTAAACATTTCTCAGTGTCATAACAAACCACTTTATAGGACCAAAAAATAAAGTGTCCTATATCTAAAGATGTTGTAATAAATATATAGAACGTTCTTTAGCGTCGTAACTTGTTTTTGAAGACATTTTTAATATAAAAACGTAATATTAGCTATTTCATAAGACACTAACCGAAAAAATGTCTTGTAAAAATAAAGACTTATACGATATTTTCTGAAAAGTATCGTATAAAATAGCTAATGCAGCGCTTTATAATAAAAAGTTTTATACTAAAGGTATTGTAACAAGGCCTTCAGATAAAACTTTTTATTATAAAGTGTTGTAATAAGTTTATAGAACGCTAAGTATTTCTAAGCGTCCTAACAGACCACTTTATACGACTTAATTTATAGGATAAAAAATAAAGTACCATATATAAAAGTGTTGTAATAAGTTTACAGGACGTTTATTGGCGTCGTAACAAGTTTTTCATGACATATTTTTATTAAAAACGTCATATTGGCTATTTTATAGAACAATAATGTCTTATAAAAAGATGGGTTTATAAGACAATTTCTAAAAAAATGTTCTATAAAATAGCTAATGAGGCTTTATATTATAAATGTCATAAAAAAAACTTGTTAAGATGCCAAAAAACGTCATATAAACTTATTACCGTGTCTTTTGATAAAACACTTTATTTTTTGTTCCTATAAACTAAATCTTATAAAACAGTCTATTAGGACGATCAGAAATTGATGGCGTCTAATAAACCTGGTTTTGTTAACGATGGAGGACCGTTGTCAAAATGGCGGCAGATGACGCCGGAGAGTGGGAATTAAGAGCTTACAGAGGCCGAGAATGGGCGGCAGGTTGGCGAGCTTCGCGTAGCTGATTCCCTGAGGGATGGCTAAACTAGCTATGGTGATTCCGGCGATCACGTCGGATTTAAAGAAGCTTAAATTGTAACGAGACCCCCATTCAAAAATGGGGAAAAAGTATTGAACTCCGAGTATGAATTTCCGGGATGGCGGCTGGTTTTTGAATAGCCGGAGTGGGTCGTCGGGAAAGAAAGTTTCTTTAATGGTGTTTTTTAACGATTTTATGAACGGTTGCGGCGGCGGAATGGCAACCTTGTGAGCTTGCTGCTCGAAGTTCGGTTTCGAATACTTGTATTCTCCGGTACCCATTATTACACGGTGGCCGGTGGTGGTGGATGCGGTGGCGGGTGGCGGTGAGGAGGTTTGGAGAATATAGATGGAGGTGGAGGAGCTTTATATATTGCTATTTGAGTGGGGGAGTGGGACCCACTATTGTGACACCACTATTCTGATTTCGCCACGTGGAATTTTTTTAGTGAAGATATTCAACTTTGAACCGCCAGACGATTTTTATTTTGAACCTACCGGTTCTTTTTTTTTGTTGGAAGGGAACCGGTTTTGTTCATGAGAACCGGTTTAACCGGATATTTGTTAAATAATTAAGTGGAAAATGTGTAATAAATGTGTGTTTAATAATATTAATTATTGAAGAAAGTGTTTTTAACTTTATGGAAACCGGCAGGGTGGGTCTTTTTACGGCAGCTGACGTGATGAATTGTGATTGGTTGGAAGTAGCTGTGACCGGTAACTTCCGGTGAGTAGCGGTTAGGAAGGATCCTAAAAGTAGAGAAGATTGCACCATAACTTTTTGAGTGATTTTGTTTGGTATTTTAAAGAAAAAAGTTTATTTTAGTATATAGATATCATTACTTGAGTAGCTTTTAAGTAGTTTTTTTTTAAATATATCAATATTGTTTTCATTATTATTATTTAACTATTATTATAAAATAAATATTAAATTTTTAAGTTAAATTATTATTATTAATTAATATTAATGAATATAAACTGAAAATTATTAGATAAACTTTTAATTATACATTGATATTAATTCTTAATTATTTAGAGTTATTGTTGATCATATAAATTATTTTTATATATTTTTAATATTAATCAATATATTTTAATTCCTTAATTACTATTATCTTTTTTTTATATTATTATTTGATTATTTTTTATATTATACGTAACGGTTATTTAAAATCATAAAGGTTATATATATTTTTTCTAAAACTTGTTTTAACAAATTCAAAATTTGTAGTATATATCTAATAATAAATTTTAAATTTTTTTGATTGACATGTTATATTATTAATTTTTCTTTACTACATTAGTTGTATTAATTAACATATTATATTGCTATAAATTTGTTTTAACTATATAATTAAATAATGTAATTTGATAATTTTTTGAAGATGTCATTTTTGGTCATTTTACATGTTTATAAGTTAAGCTATTTTGAAGAGAGTTTGGCTATTTTGTCACTTCTTCTTGATGCTTTGGCTATTTGAGTCAATTTTCCATTTTACATGCTTATAAGCTACTTTTGCCAAACATGACTTTTTCATCAGCTAGCTTATCAGCTAGTTTGCCAAACATAGCCTCAGTCCTTGACGTTAGTCTATTTCATTAGTTTTCGTTCCTCACTTTTTTTTAATATATTTATTTATCATGTTTGACATTTTTCAATGATTTTTATCTCTTTTCGGTTATTAACTTTTTCTGTTAAATCCAATTTAATGAGGAGTATTTTTGTTATTTCACATGTTTTCTTAGTCATTAAACCACATGGACCAAAAATGTAATTTATTCTATTTCATATTAAGACCACATGGTCCAATAATGAAATTTACTCTATCATATACATACGTACATACATATATCGAGAGAGATTCTGGAGAAAAACTTGACAAAATAGAAAACTGAGGAACGTGCTGGTAGCTCCTTCATTTGGACGATATACACATGTGCATACAAATAATTTGTTGCAAACATACGTGCATAATGCCTCAGATTTCCATTTTTTAAAGATTTTCTTGAACCTGACTATATATATATATATACATAGGGATGGCACAATCAGTAACCACCATCATGTACACGAACTTGCAAGTGGATTTCCACCCTCACGGCCACCCCCCCTCTTGTTATTCACACCATACACAAACAATAAACGATTTGAAACACTGGAGCTCTCATCGTTCTACAATAAAGACAAAGAGATCGGGAAGATATTTACAACCGACAGGACCACTCCGATTACACTCTCCCAGTCTCGCCGATTTATCAATCTCATCTTCTTCTTTATCTCCATTTTCATTTTCATTCGATAGATAATTGGGGATTGGGTTATTACTGATTTGGTCCCCTTTGATGAACATCGGTGAATGCTACACATATACCAAATTGTCAGAGATCTATAAATCGATAAACCTCACCCCTACGCCCATCCCTTTCCGGGTTCACTTTTGAATTTGTGTGGGTTTTCCCTAATTTGTGTCTGAAATTGGGTCTACAAAATGTAGTTGCTCCTACCATCAAACGACCCCTTTCTCTCTATAATTTGTTGTTTATGATCTTGATAAGCTTTTGTGTGTGATTGAAAAAACATGGATTTTGCAGGTTTTACCGATCAAAGGATGGTTATGGTGGCGGTTGTGTTAATCACTGGCCAAGATTGGTGGTGGTAGTTGTGTTCATCGCCGGCCACAAAAATAATATATTATATATAATCTAATATTTATTTAAGTTTTTAAAAGAAAATTAGCAAAAAAGGTAAAATGACCTTACTACTCCTCACGAAAAAAGTCAACGGTTGTTAGGTCGAGGGACGAAAATCGTTGAAGGGTGTAAAACACGAGGGACAAAAATGTTGAAACAAAGGTGAGGGACGAAACCGTTGAAATGGACAAATGTCAAGGACGGAAAGTGAACTTTACTCTTTAAAAGAATTAAAAATTCTTTTAGTATAGCACTGTAGTAAAATTTTGAGTAAATTACGAAATTTGTCTATGTGGTTCTATCCACATTGGTCTCAAAATCAAAATAAATACATGAATAAGACTTCTGGTTTGCATTTTCGCAAGCTTTTAGCTACCCCCTTGTAACAACCCAACAAATTTAAACATGCAATTCATATGAATAAAACATCCCAAAAACGGGTCCCAAAATTTCTTACATCATACCAAAAATCTGGTTGGCGGAATCAACCTATACAACTGAGAATAAAGTCTAAACTGAGCTATAGTGTCGCTATACTATTGAGTTTCCTCGCTAACCGCCCCGCTCACTTGCCAGAGCCTTTCATTACATGTTTCCCTGAAAAGGTTTTAGTTTGAAAATGCGAGGGTTAGACCATAAGGTCTTGTGAGTCCCTCCTGACAGTTCTCAAAAGCATTTAAAAACAGTTTATAACTTTCAGATATAAAACTTCCACATAACTTTTCACAAAACAACCGCGGATGAATCCGCACTCGTAAACGGCACCCTGAAGTCACCCGAAGGTGCCAACGAGTCAGTCTCACGCTGCCTTACTGGATACTCCCTTCCATGGCATAAACGGGTCTACTCTCCCGGCATGAGCACTGGCGGGTCTACTCTCCCGTCTTAGCCAGTCTACGTCTAAAACAATGTATGCATACATCTCACATAAATCTTTAAACAACTTTCATGCATTCAAAAAGCATATTAATAAAGCATAACATTTCTCATCATGTACTTACTTTAGAAAAACACCTTATAAAATCACGTAACTTTAGTTAGAAAACTTAATTGATGCTCTTACTCCTCTTTTCTAATCTGACTCCGACTCCCGATCGATTTTTCCTGAACGAATGGACACCAACATAATCTGATCAACAAACTTTCCGGACAACCTCTACTTTCCGGACAACCTCTACTTTCCGGATGATTACTCTTTACGGACAACTTCTACTATCTGAATACTACACGTACCGGATACTTCCTACTTTTCGGGTACTTACACTTACCGCATGCTCTTCCGGAAACCCTCATCAAATGAGACTTACCGGATACTTATCCGGAAACCCTCATCATTTGGGACTTTCCAGATACCGCGCTGATACGAATATCAGAGACCAAATTCCACTTAAAACCCTTAAAACGATGCAATAAAGTAGCAAAATAGCCCCATAATGATCTACAACCAATTCCCGCAAAGCTTTACTACTAAACACGATTTTAAAACACTTAAATCTTCCTTTAGAGCCATAAATGACTTTAAATAGGAAAACTTTCAAATCCTAACAATCATCAAACAGATCTTAAATAGAGTTATGGATTAAGGATTACCTGATATGTTCTTGCAGAAAACGAATTCCAATCCTACCCTTTTTTCTGATTTCGAGGCTTGATAATTCTTCTCCCCAAATGCACCAAAACCTTCACAAAACTCTCTTATCCTTTCTCTCAAAATTCAGCCGCCAAATGCACAGGAATAGAATGCTACATAGGGTTTTGTGCCCTTTTATATCTTGTCCCTTATTTACCAACTAGTCCCTCAACCTCCATTATTGATAAACCTTAACACAAGACAATAAAATTTCTCCTCTTTGGTCCTGGTCGTTACAACACTCCCCCCTCAAAAGAATTTCGTCCCCGGAATTCCGTTCTCAAAAAGGTGAGGGTACCTGGACTTCATATCGGATTCTACTTCTCACGTTGCTTCTCGTCCCTTGTGATACCTCCACTGAACTTTTACTAGTCGAACTTCTATGTTCTACGCTTAGCAAACTTTACCGCTCACGATTTTTATCGGTTCTTCTACGTAAGTCAACCTCTCATCAATACCGATGTCCCCTCAAAGGAACAGCCACATCGACTATTGACAAACACTTCTTTAAGTCCTAGTCATGAAATGTCGAATGAACACCCCTTAATCCTCTGGCCAGCCTTACTTGTACGCCGCTGCTCTAACTCGCTCACTAATGACAAAAGTCAACTTCTTATCGTCTGTATCTCTTGCAAGGTCGCCATCATCTCACTTCCCACACCGGTTCTCAAAAAGAGACGTGCATCACACTATGAGTCTATCCTCAAAATCTCATCGAGTACCTCAAGTTCGCGCACTATCTATCCAACTTCCAAAACTTCGACAGTTCCAAGAACGTAGTCCACTTCACTTTTCTCTTAACTGTACCACTCCGAACTACGGGTCGTCTCCCACATCAAGATGCCTCTTTCTCAAACTCGGGGTCTAGAAACCTTATGCTTTTCAGTCCGACCAACTTAGTTCCACTCGATTGCCCCAAACCGTTCGAATGGAAAGCATATCTGCACTCCAAACTTTGGAACCGCTCTCCAAGAGCCACCACCTTGCTATAATGTGCCATCTGGCACCATATACTTGCACCCTCTTAGTTCACAAAACTCGCTTAAAACTACCCGATAAATCTAAGGCCAGACGCACCTCAATTTGCTTGCTTCCGTCCCCACACCGGGACTCACGGTTTTAAAATGCATCTATTCAAGGTCTCTCAGACATCTCTACTTCCTTAAAAGAAGGAACTTGGCGGAAATTCCCCGCCACTACAACGAGACTCTAAAACCAGGAACCATCACTCTCCTGACTACTTGGCACAATGCCACCCTTGCACCTCTTGACGAACTCACACCTAGGAGTTCCCTCCTCGGGTACATGTAATTCTAGATCACTTCTTCCAACCGACATACGTCTATGCAGATCATATTCCCTTCCCGAATCACATCGGTTACCGCTCGCTAACTAATTCGTACGTTCTCACCACATCACCATCTAAACTCAAATCATTCAACTGCCTCGCCCCATTCTTTCCTGCACATGACGTACACAATTCCCCTTCCTCAAAACTCTTTCCAGGAGTTCACACACTTACCGATAGCAATCTATGCACGTTACTCCACCTCTCGGTGTTACTGACAAGCTTACTACTTCTAACCTTCTCCTCTATTCCGACGTACTATCTTCACCTCCCCACAGTAACGTGAAGCACCGCCTCTCAAGCATTACTAGCCTCTCTCTTCCGACCTTTTCACTTGCTGAAACATTTTCTCGTTACTACACATAATCAAACGGTTGCATCAAAATTCTAACTTAGGGCATTCAATCAAGTCATCTCGAAATGACACTTGTATCCGAAGTCATTACACATCCTTTGATCTCTCACTATTACCTTCTCGAATAATTCCTCCATACATTCTTCAAAGATTTCGCATCTACTACACCACATCTTCGACTAACCCATCTATCGCCTTCTCTTAAACTTCCAAAGATTTCAACAACATACTTACTTAGCAACTCACACAATAAAAAACACTTGGTTTCTTATTTGGGTAATCTCTCACTTCCGCTCCGACATTCTATTCTGACACAAGCCAAATCACAACGCCAGCTTACAAACCACGTGCTCCAACAACTCGATTAACCAACTGTACACCTCATCTGGAACCCCCGAAAAGGTTCCCATCAGATGCTTCCTCTTCCTAACGCCACACTACTACAACACTGTCTAGCACATTTATCTAGGCAATGCTGCCACTACTCGACCGTACATTCTCCACCCATAACATCTCGCTGCAGACCAGGTCGTCCATGGTCATTCGTGCACAACTCAAACTTACTCTCATGCTCTCCCGCATACATAGTTGAACCACAACTCACTAATTTCTGATTAACTCTAACATACTCGCTTCTTGCTAGCTATTCGCGATTCCAACCCATTACATAGACAAGGCACAATCCCTCACAGATCGACATAATCTATACACTCACTTCGTTCATGCAAAATATTTCATCCTTTACGAACCATTCACCTCATAAATAAAACGCTTAACTGAAACAATAGTCTTTTACTATCTTAACACCCCTACAAGGTGGTCCTTCAACTTTCAACCTTCTGATTCTAGTCTTCGGCCCCGTACACTTTACACAACTGCCGATTCCGACGTCAATAGTTGACATGTTGATACCTCCTTAACTTATTCTTCAACAAGGGTCCCTTACGGAACCTAATCCTCCCGACATATCATTATCGAATTTACATCTCGACTTCCTCATTTCGAACTCACTCATGCAACGTCAATATTACAAGATCACCTTAAAACTCTTATTCGACGTCGAGGATATATCATTCCTACTTCATCACCCTACTCACAACGAGTGGCTAATACTAACACCTTGATGACTTCTAATCTTTCCTCCGGACACCACCGTCCTTCGGCAACTGTATTCTAGTTACCGACCAAGGGTACAGACCCTCATACCACCGACCTCAAAGTCCACTCCCGACTCTTTCACTGTTCGCCTCTCTTCTTGAACACAAAAAACCAAAATTACAACATTCTCCTCTGATTTGTCCAACACCCCTCCACTCTCGAAGTCCTTCCTTATCTTAACACATAATATTCTACGACCTAGTGAGTTCATAACCTTCATGCATGACAACGCGATAAATAAATCATCACACCTTTGATCATTTTAAAGAAATAACACTTGGAAACAACTTGGGTACACACGACCCTAACATTCTCATAACTCTGGTGCCCTGCACAACGATTCTCGAGATCGTTTGCATGCGAACTTTTCGTAAAACTTAATCTTACTCAACCAAAAATATGTTGTTACGACAAAAATGAATGTTGGATGAAAAATCTTTTCATACGACAAAATTTTGAAAGGAATTACCGACACGAAGTAAACCAGTCGGTTCTCATACTCATTTATACAACTTCAACATGTCAACACTCATTTTGGTTATAAAAGTTTTGCATTCAATCGTTTTCTTGACTTTTTGCAACAATTTAACTTATCATGAAAATAGTGGAATATTTTGCAAATCTTAAATCTCAAAACTTTATTGTGCGATGAAAAAGGATTTGCATTTTTCTTTAAATATACGCTTGCACACCGACCCATATTTGATCAAATTTGAAGTTTACACATTTACTTTACTTATGAAAAATTTCATGTACACATGTACAAGCTCATTGCATGAAACTCTACTTACAAATGAAGGCTACTCACTCAAACAAGGTCAATCGCTTTACTCCCGCAACTTATCATTGACACTCTACTTCCGACCAGTGGTCGCCCTCTCGGCCTTGCAACAACTTGCTAAACATACATTCAACGGTCCACTTACTCAACCATTTCATACTATTTTCGTCTTGACCATTTCATCTCGTATTATACCTCTACACGCTTTCAGTCCTCTACAGAAGTCTTTCTTCAATGATCCTGCCACTAAACAACTCGACTAAAGAGTCAGGGTTCTAATCCTCTGCTCGTTCCTAAATTGACACTTCCAAGATCTCGACACTGCCCTTCCTTACCAACCGAACTGATCTATCCCACGATTTCTAGAATTGGGATTCTCCGGCAACAGGAGTCTTACACGAAAATCAATCATTCATCCTCTTCGAATCCACGAAGATCTACCTCTAGACGACTCATAACATTCTATACAACATCTCCTCTCTACGATGTATACATACATCACATCATAAGTGATCTCTCATGATGCTTCCCCATCAAGGGTCTTGCTGACATTCTAGATTACTGAAACATGACATCAACACTAGTTTCTGACTACCACTTCGGAATAATAAGGTAGGTTAAGCACATACATGTACCTGTAAGTTCGCAATTACACTGGCCATGTGGAATTTCAAACTTACCTTACATGACAGTCCTCAGTACCCTATTAGTCCTATCTCTATAATAGTGTCCTCCTAACGCATTTCCAAATTCTCAGTTGTGATTTCTACTCCCAAGTTTAAGTTTAGGCCCGTCCGGTCACCTAAATCCCTTAAACTATGGCTCTGATACCAATTGTAACAACCCAACAAATTTAAACATGCAATTCATATGAATAAAACATCCCAAAAACGGGTCCCAAAATTTCTTACATCATACCAAAAATCTGGTTGGCGGAATCAACCTATACAACTGAGAATAAAGTCTAAACTGAGCTATAGTGTCGCTATACTATTGAGTTTCCTCGCTAACCGCCCCGCTCACTTGCCGGAGGCTTTCATTACCTGTTTCCCTGAAAAGGTTTTAGTTTGAAAATGCGAGGGTTAGACCATGAGGTCTAGTGAGTCCCTCCTGACAGTTCTCAAAAGCATTTAAAAACAGTTTATAACTTTCAGATATAAAACTTCCACATAACTTTTCACAAAACAACCGCGGATGAATCCGCACTCGTAAACGGCACCCTGAAGTCACCCGAAGGTGCCAACGAGTCAGTCTCACGCTGCCTTACTGGATACTCCCTTCCATGGCATAAACGGGTCTACTCTCCCGGCATGAGCACTGGCGGGTCTACTCTCCCGTCTTAGCCAGTCTACGTCTAAAACAATGTATGCATACATCTCACATAAATCTTTAAACAACTTTCATGCATTCAAAAAGCATATTAATAAAGCATAACATTTCTCATCATGTACTTACTTTAGAAAAACACCTTATAAAATCACGTAACTTTAGTTAGAAAACTTAACTGATGCTCTTACTCCTCTTTTCTAATCTGACTCCGACTCCCGATCGATTTTTAATGAACGAATGGACACAAACTTTCCGGACAACCTCTACTTTCCGGATGATTACTCTTTCCGGACAACTTCTACTATCCGAATACTACACGTACCGGATACTTCCTACTTTCCGGGTACTTACACTTACCGCATGCTGTTCCGGAAACCCTCATCAAATGAGACTTACCGAATACTTATCCGGAAACCCTCATCATTTGGGACTTTCCGGATACCGCGCTGATACGAATATCAGAGACCAAATTCCACTTAAAACCCTTAAAACGATGCAATAAAGTAGCAAAATAGCCCCATAATGATCTACAACCAATTCCCACAAAGCTTTACTACTAAACACGATTTTAAGACACTTAAATCTTCCTTTAGAGCCATAAATGGCTTTAACTAGGAAAACTTTCAAATCCTAACAATCATCAAACAGATCTTAAATAGAGTTATGGATTAAGGATTACCTGATATGTTTCTTGCAGAAAACGAATTCCAATCCTACCCTTTGTTCTGATTTCGAGGCTTGATAATTCTTCTCCCCAAATGCACCAAAACTTTCACAAAACTCTCTTCTCCTTTCTCTCAAAATTCAGCCGCCAAATGCACAGGAATAGAATGCTACATAGGGTTTTGTGCCCTTTTATATCTTGTCCCTTATTTACCAACTAGTCCCTTAACCTCCATTATTGATAAACCTTAACACAAGACAATAAAATTTCTCCTCTTTGGTCCTGGTCGTTACACCCCTCCCCCCCTACAAAATAAAAATGTTTCCGTTAACCCAGTTAAATTAGAGGGTATTTAGGTTAATAGAATCTTTTTTTGTCTTTATAGTTTAGAAATTATGGTTCTTAAAACCGGGTTAACATAATCTTTTTGGTTCGTGGATTATTATGGTTTTTGTCCTATAGTTTAAAATTATGGTTTTCATTCTTGTGGTTTGTAATTTGTTGTTTTTTTTGTCCTCGAGATTAACTGCTACCTTTATGTATAAGAGATGAAACATAAATGAAATATAAACCAGAAAAAAACAATAAATATCATTTTATATGAACAAAAGTAACAATAAATAATAAACCACAAAGATGAAAATCGTAATTTCAAAAAACGTACATGGATGAAAAACGTAATTTACTGTAAGTGATTTTAATTTTTTAACTGTCGGTAACTATTGGTCAACTGCTGATAATTGCCTGATATGTTGCTAGTTGCTAGCCAATTTTAAAAGAATGCTGATATATGAACAAAACAAGATCTCTATGTTTTGCTGTCATTTTTTTTGTTGCTAGACGCAGACCATGAATTTGAAACATCCTCAAGTAAATTTCATCGTAACCAATATCGTAATATGTTCCTACATGGTCCAAAATTCAATCAAAGTCTTCTCATTGATTAATTACAACATTCTAACAATTTGCTTTTCTAAAATCAAAATCTCTATAAATAATAAATTCAACTTTAATTAACATATTTTCATTAATTATATTATTAAAATATTTAATAAAATATTATTTTTCTCTCATAAACACTTAATTTCAAGTACTCTTATTGGTTAGAATAATAAAAAACTAAAAACCTATTTCTCTTCCATTAAAAGTAATTTTTAAATTTTAAAGAGTTGTCCAAATTTAAAGAAATTAAACACCTATCTCCTACTTTATCCAATTTTGAGTATCTATTAGAACAAAAATTAGCTTAGCCAGAAATAATATATTTTCAACTTTAATTATTCTGTTGAAGTAATATAATATTCTCTAATTTATATTCCCAATACACATTAAAAGAAAATTTTAATATAAAATGATAAAAGATTTATGTTATTGGTGGGTTGAATAAAATAATTATTTCTTTTTCTTATTTAAATAATTAGAGATTTTTTCCATGAATCTTTATTTTAGCGAACAAGATAGCAATGCTATTGAAGAAAAATAGCAAACAAAAACCCATTTTTTTCTAATTAGTCATGTGTCATGAATGATGTTAGATTTGGAAATGTCAAAGCTCTTTTGGCTACGAAGGTTCGTCTACAATAAATGTCCACATTAAAAAAACATAGTTTTAGGATGTGTAATTATTACAGTTTTTAATTAAAAAGTTATAGAGATAAATTTTTCTTTATCTCATAACTAAGGAAGAATGAGAGATTAGACATTTACTTTTGAAAGTAAACACTTAGATTGTTTATTAACAAATTAATAAGCTTCATGGGACTCATAGCTTATTCGATTAGTTATAGTCTTATAAATGACTGTTTGGTAGTGACAATGATACAGAAAATGACTTATTCACTAAGCTTCTACGGGGGAGATTTATCCACAACCAAGTTTTTTTTTTCAAATCTACCCCTACCAATTAAAAACACACTCCATCCATCTATGAAATAACCGTCACAAACAAAAAACCTTTCCAATTTATACAGACGGATTAATCTACACAGACAGGTTTATTCTTACAGAACTTAGGAGCTGCTTGGCTGGTTTTTCATTAGATCTCGTATGGTTAAAATTGTCTTTGTAGATTAATCTATCTTTACAAATTAAAAACATATGCGTTAGGAAGAGTTTTTTGTATAGATTTGTGCATAAAGCTTTTTCCCAAAAGTTTACTGACTAAATCATATTTTATAGGAAATTTAATTAAAATACTCAAAGTTTGAATTTGACTTACCAAAATACCCATTTCTCTCCTGAATTTGTCAAAATACCCATTTTTCCGCGATGGGGGTCCGCGATCGCGGGCAGTGACCAATTTTGAAAAAAAATTATTTCATATTTACACTTTCAGTCCCTGCCCGCGATGGTGTCCCGAGATGGTGTCCCGCGATGGGGACCAATTTTGAAAATTATATTTACACTTTCAGTCCCTGCCCGCGATGGTGTCCTGTGATGGGGACCAATTTTGAAAATTTTTTATTTCATATTTACACTTTCAGTCCCTGCCCGCGATCGCGGACCTCCAATCGCGAAGAAATGGGTATTTTGGCAAATTCAGGAAAGAAATGGGTATTTTGGTAAGTCAAATTCAAACTTTGGGTATTTTAATTAAATTCTCTATTTTATATCATTAACTGAATATCAAATAATTATATAATTAAATAAAACACGGGTAATTAAAAGAAAGAGGAAAAGCTTTTGACTTCCCCAGCGCTTTCCTTTTTAGGCGCCCACAACGCTTTATGAATTATGAACCACCAAAAACATTAAAATAATTATTTTTTTTATAGAATATAATATAATCTGTTTTATTTTAGGGAAATTAATTAAAATACCTCAAGTTTGACCAAGTGTTACTAAAATACCACAAATCTCTCTCACTTTGCAAAAATACCCCTTTTTCGCGATTAGAGCCCGCGATCGCGGGCCAGGGACCATTTCTGACACTTTTTTAAACTTGCAGGGACCATTTTTGAAAAATGGAATCCCGCGATCGCGGGCTCATCTCGCGATGGGATTGTTTTTGTGACTTTTCAATTGCAAGGGACCATTTTTGAAAAATTTCAGGGACCATTTTTGAAAATTTGACCCGCGTAGACACTGTTCACCCCGCGTAGTCCACTGTAGCACCCGCGTTCTTCCAATTTGATGAATTTGATTTGGAATGTTACACTTTCAACCCCTATACTTATTTACTAAATTTACTTTATACATTTTACTTTTATTATTTTAATTTTACATTTAACACATATAATCGTTTATTAACTAAAATACGTTAAAAAAATACGTTTTAATTTTAACAAATTACACCATTATAATCGTTTCTTCGATACGTTCGAAATGAGCCTAATCTTGAATTTTTTTGGATTTATATATTTTAATATATATCATATACAGTTATACACTACATAAAAAAAATATTTTTTATATTTAAAATTCATACCCTTATAGTTAATTATTTAATTTATGGTACATCTCTTATTTTTTTTTAATTTTGTTTTACACTCCTATCGCATTAACATAATAATCATATATTAACTAATTCATTAAATCGTTTTAAATTATTATTATTTGAATGTGTTTATAGATATCGTGAATGGCAATAGGAGAAGGTTTCACGAGAAGAATATGAGATGGGGTTTTGACAAGTTGGTATCACTGGACTCATTTAAGAATTGTGAAAATGGGTATTTGACGAATGATGATTCATGTGTGTTTGGAGCTGAAGTATTTGCAGTTACAGAGTATGCACAAAAGAATCGATGTATTTCCAACGTAACTTAGATTAAAATTATCTCCTTCAGTTTAGTCCCGTCCCGTCCCGTCCCATCCAGTTCAGTCTCGTCCAGTTCCGTCCCGTCCCATCTAGTATGCGTACCAAACGCTACCTAAGAGTACCATAAATTAAATAATTAACTATAAGGGTATGAATTTTAAATATAAAATATTTTTTATGTAGTGTATATGATATATATTAAAATATATAAATCAAAAAAATTCAAGATTGGACTCATTTCGAACGTATCGAAGAGACGATTATAATGGTGTAATTTGTTAAAATTAAAACGTATTTTTTAACGTATTTTAGTTCATAAACGATTATATGTGTTAAATGTAAAATTAAAATAATGAAAGTAAAAGGTATAAAGTAAATTTAGTAAATAAGTATAGGGGTTGAAAGTGTAACATTCCAAATCAAAATCACAATTTCGAATTGAAATTTACACTTTCAACCCCTATACTTATTTACTAACTTTACTTTATACCTTTTACTTTCATAATTTAATTTTACATTTAACACATATAATCGTTTATCAACAAAAATACGTTAAAAAAATACGTTTTAATTTTAACAAGTTACACCATTATAATCGTCTCTTCGATACGTTCGAAATGAGCCCAATCTTGAATTTTTTTGATTTATATATTTTAATATATATCATATACACTACATAAAAAATATTTTATATTTAAAATTCATACTCTTATAGTTAATTATTTAATTTATGGTACTCTTAGGTAGCGTTTGGTACGCATACTAGATGGGACGAGACTGAACTGGATGGGACGGGACGGGACTAAACTGAAGGAGATAATTTTAATCTAAGTTACGTTGGAAATACATCGATTCTTTTGTGCATACTCTGTAACTGCAAATACTTCAGCTCCAAACACACATAAATCATCATTCGTCAAATACCCATTTTCACAATTCTTAAATGAGTCCAGTGATACCAACTTGTCAAAACCCCATTTCATATTCTTCTCGTGAAACTTTCTCCTATTGCCATTCACGATATCTATAAACACATTCAAATAATAATAATTTAAAACGATTTAATGAATTAGTTAATATATGATTATTATGTTAATGCGATATGAGTGTAAAACAAAATTGAAAAAAAAATAAGAGATGTACCATAAATTAAATAATTAACTATAAGGGTATGAATTTTAAATATAAAAAATATTTTTTTATGTAGTGTATAACTGTATATGATATATATTAAAATATATAAATCCAAAAAAATTCAAGATTGGGCTCATTTCGAACGTATCGAAGAGACGATTATAATGGTGTAATTTGTTAAAATTAAAACGTATTTTTTTAACGTATTTTAGTTAATAAACGATTATATGTGTTAAATGTAAAATTAAAATAATGAAAGTAAAAGGTATAAAGTAAATTTAGTAAATAAGTATAGGGGTTGAAAGTGTAACATTCCAAATCAAATTCATAAATTGGAAGAACCGGGTGCTACAGTGGACTATGCGGGGTGAACATGAACAGTGTCTACGCGGGTCAAATTTTCAAAAATGGTCCCTGAAATTTTTCAAAAATGGTCCCTTGCAATTGAAAAGTCACAAAAACAATCCCATCGCGGGATTCCATTTTTCAAAAATGGTCCCTGCAAGTTTAAAAAAGTGTCAGAAATGGTCCCTGGCTCGCGATCGCGGGCTCCCATCGCGGAAAAAGGGGTATTTTTGCAAAGTGGGAGAGATTTGTGGTATTTTGGTAACACTTGGTTTGACTTAGGGTATTTTAATTAATTTCCCCTTTATTTTAATTACTTTTTTTTGGCAAAAAAATTGATACCGGCAACCCTGACCGGCCTCATACCTGACCCTGCCTACTTGGGCATCTGTATGAGATGGCATTTTGAGACTCACTCAGCGGTTGTGACTAACGGGGGGCTTGGACTCAAACCCATGACCTGTTAGTTATTGGGCAAGTCTCCCCGTCCCATTGTCAACTAAGCTACATGTCGTAGACTATTTTAATTACTTTTAAATTTATCTATAAGACAAAACAAGGAAAAAGTTAAAAATAAATAAAAATAATATGCATTTTACCGGGATTTTGAGACCAAAATATGGGAATACTTATTATAATCATCAATAAATGATTCATGTATGTTTTACTTTTAAAATTTCATAAGTATTGTTTAAATCACTTATAAAATAGTATAGATCATTATAAAAATGTAAAGCTATAATTTTATTTTGTTATTTAATAATAATTTATATCTTGAAAATTACTAGTGAACTTTTTTTTCTTATTAATAAATAATTTTAACCAATGGGTTGTGGCGTTCTACTAAAATTCTGGGGGATGTAAGACCATGAATACCGCCAACTCACGAACCCACTGAACCCTGATGCTATCTCAGCGCCACATCAGTTTTTCTCTTTCCTACCCTCCTTACCCTAAAGTGGAGTACCGCCAACCCACGAACCCACTGAACCCTGATGCTACATCAGCTTTTTTAATTCTTTTATTTATACATTTAATTATTTAACAAAATAAAAATATTCATATATTTTTTAATAAATAAAATTAAGATAAATAATAAAAATAAAAATTCATAACATTCATTAAAAATTTAAAAATTACAAAATACAAAACACTAAAAACTAATATTAAAAATTATGTAATTTTCTAATTCTCTCTTTCTTCTCCAAAGTAGCTCTCAAAATATCTTTCGTAAGGTGATCATGCGGGGCTATGAAAAACTCGAAGTCTTTATCAAATCATTTTTCTAACTCGAGTTGCAACTGTTTTTCTTCGAGTTCAAGTTTTTTCATTTTGTAATCCGTTGTATTGTCAACCTGATCGTTGAACGAGCTTATTTGACTCAACAACTGAGTAACGCTTTCGTCCGGATTCGACCCGGTCGTATTACTCGTTGATGCCCTTTTTGCCTTGTTTCTCCCGATGGGTCGTTGAAGTTGTTCTATCTCGTCGACCCGAACATCTTCATCGTCATCATCAGAAGTTTTGGTACGTTTTGAAGCCCGGGATGTATTTGTCGACATCGTTGGAATCGGATTCCATTTTGGAGATTTTTTGAGGACCTCCCAAGCTTGTTCATGGATGAAAGGAACCACATTATCCTCTCGGTACCGGTAGTGTGCCGTTTGTAAAATATCGGCTTCACTCATTCCGCTTGATCTATTATTGACCAAGTTGTTGTAGATGCCGACAAAACACGTTATTTTCTTGTTTAGGTCTTTAAATTCGGGGCCGGTTGCGGAATATAACCTTGTTGAGCAAATGCTTGGAAGCCAAGGTCCGGGTTTTGTTGCGGTGTATCCGAACTCCTCGATCGGTTACAACGGGATGTAGGTGTGGTGTTTGAATTCATGATGGAAGAAAGTATTGAAAGTATTGAATTTGAAAGAAATGGAAGAAAGTATTGAATTTGAGAGAAATGAAAGAAAGTATTGAATTTGGTGTGAAAAAATGAAGGTGATAGAGGTTAATATATATAGTGTGTACAATTTGGAAAAAAAATAAAAAAAAGAGCCGTTGGTAAACGGTAATATTTAAAAAAAATTAAAAAAAAATACAAATTCGCCGGGTTCCCGAACCCAACCCTACCCGCGCAACCCCTACCCGATGTGAACCCGCGTGTGGAGTACCGCCAACCCGCCCTACCCGATGCTACCCGATGGTGAACACGGCCGTGGTACCCGAGGTGGTACGCACGGCCTAAAGAAATCTCATCTTTCTCAAGCTCCAATCAGTTCTGCTAGAGTATTTATGACTATAGAGGTTCACCTATGATGACTCCAGTCCAAACCATTTATGATCATTCGAGAAAATAGTCGTCATATATAAACTGGCCCTAAAATCCATACTTGTAAAAAGAACTATTATTAAGGCTATGTTTGGCAAACTAGCTGATAAGCTAGCTGTTGACTGATAAGCTAGGGTAGCTGATAAGCTAGCTGATGAAGAAGACACGTTTGGCAAAAACTAGCTTATAGACATGTAAAATGACCAAAAATGACATCTTCAAAAACTTATCAATTACAATATTTAATTATATAATTAAAACAAAATTTATAGCAATATAATATGTTAATTAATACAACCAATGTAGTAAAAAATTAAATAATATAACATGTTAATTAAAAGAATTTAAAATTTATTATTACATATATACCATAAATTTGAATTTGTTAAACAAGTTTTAGAAAAAAAAATATATATTAATTTATAATTTTAAATAACCGTAACTATGAAAAAATTAATTAAATAATAATTGAAAGATAAATAGTAATTGATAATTAAAATATATTGATTAATATTAAACAATAACTCTAAATAATTAAAAATTAATATCAATGTATAGTTAAAACTTAATAAAATAATATGAAGCTAATATTAATTAATAATAATTAATTAAATTTAAAAAATTAATATTTATTTATAATAATAATTAATAAATAATAATTAATATTAATAAGAGTAATACTGAAAAACTACTCCAAATAACGTTTTAAAAAACTAGCTTATGGTTATCGAAACATGTATCCGGATAAAAACATAGCTATTATTATTTTTCTAAAATGATATTTAAATATTCTTAAATAAATATATTTAAATTCTATTTATAGTACTTATTAAATATTAATAAATTTGATTTTGCTTTCCCTATTCAAAAATAAATACTCCATTCAATAGTTTTTGTGTCTATATTCTCTGGGATCATCCAGATTCAATCACAAATGACGAAAATGCCCATTAAGTCGAAACAGCACTACGAGTGGATCATCAGCCTCCAAGTCTCCCACGCTTATGCCACGTGACACACCTGAAAACGGATACGATTCACTGTATCTCACTTAACGTCGAATTTCACGTTGTTTGAGTTCGATTCTAGAAAACAATATCATACTCGAGTTTAATTAACTTTTTTAAAACCGAGCTCAAACTTGATTTTTTTTTAATGTCTGAGTTCGAACTCGATGCTTGTTTGTGATCTTGAATTTAAGATTGATTAACTTATTTATTTACTTAAGTTTGATAATTTTTAGGGAAATTAATTAAAATGTCAAAAGTTTGACCGTATGTTACCAAAATGCCATAAATCTCTCCCATGTTACAAAAATGCCACAAAAAATCGCGGTGGGCCCCACGATCGCGGCCCCCAGGCCCACGTGTCACCAAACTTTGCCCAAATAGCCCGCGTTGGTCCCTCAAGAATGCCCGCGGTCCAGCTTTGCCCCCTCAATAATTCCCGTGTTTACAGTTTTGGTCCCTGCCCGTGTTGGGATCCCGCGATCGCGGGCTAACCCGCTACTTTTCGAATTTACAGTTTGGTCCCTGAAGTTTGTTGCAAATTTAAAAAAACATTAATGGTCCCTATAGTTTTTAGGTTATCATTTTATCTGGTTTTTAATGTATTGTTTCCTTTCCATTTTAATGTTTTTAATATAGAAATTCACTTAAGTTATTTAACAAGGAAATTAATTAACAACATCATATAAAAATTATTGCAAATCATCTTCCCAACCGAAACGGATACAGTGCATGTAAACAAAGAAATCTATTACTGGAAGGCGTTCTGGAGTCATGTGATCAAGTTAACCTTTTCCTTGATCACGTCCTCCATTCCTATGTAGTCCGATTCGAGTTCTTCTAGTTCCTCTTCAGCTTCCTTAATCTCTCGTTGCAGCTGCCGAACGTGAGCCCTAGTCATGGCCAGTTCTCGTTTCTTCTCCGCTAGATACTCCATTTTTCCCTGCTGAATCCCCCTGTTATGGTTCCACATACCCTTTACCTTTTCGATATCGGCGTTCGCCCCATTAATGGCTTTTTGCACTGCGGGAGTAATTTGTTGACTTTGTCGAAGACCCGTCAGCATAAAATCATACATTGGTGGGGTTCTCATGCCATTATCGAAGTAGTAATTGTCGGATGCCATCTCCCAGTCTGCTTCCTCCTCAGGCGTGAATGGAAAATCGGCCGCAGTTCGCCCACAGTTTCTCCACTCCTCGTCTGTTTCCGGTACCTTCCAGGTACTCCGGCGAGCTCCATCGTTCAGTGGTTGGTAGGTTCCCGAACGTGAAGTTCCAGCCACAGTCGCCGACCTGTTCCCCCTTGATCTTGAACCTCCAGCCATGGTGTTAAGAAAAGCGAGAGTGTGTTTGTAAACGGTGAGGAGAATGTCTAAAAGATAGATAGGAAGTTGTGAATTACTACTTCATCATGCCATCTACTTATAGCCATGAAAATGTATGTTCTTCATCAGATATGGTCAAAGATTTCGTCTGAAAAAGTTGCCTGCATGATTCGTCTGAATAGTTCACTGCAAGATTCGTTTGAAAAGAGCCTGTAAGATTCGACTGAAAAAGTAACTGCAATATTCATCTGGAAAAGAGCCTGTAAGATTCGACTGAAAAAGTAACTGCAATATTCGTCTGCTCTTGAATAAAGGTCTTTCATTAGGCAGAAAATTAGTCTTTAAGTAGTCAATCACAATACTTTAACAAAATAAGTTAATAGTAAAAATAACAATTATTTAATGTTACATAAACAACCTAACTAATTAGACAATGCGCATAAATTGACTCCGTCATATGTCGGCGGAAATTCATGGCCTCATCGTCGGTTTCGTTAGGGTGTACCCATATATCCTCGTTATTTATCAACTTTTGGGCATTACGGCATACCCATACACCGCAATCCGCATATAACCCGGTCTGCTGGGGTACTTGGTCGGCGATCTTTGTGCGAAAGATACTTGTCAATTCGCGACGTTTAGTATCCCCTATCAATGAAAAGAACGTATATAGTTTTGTTTTAAACGTTTTCATCTGCTCTGCCAATTGTTGTTTGCAGAGACCGTCCTTGTCACTGTCATATAGGGTCATGATCATAGTGTCTAGTTCAAACACTCCAAGCAGCCAATGTCTGGGATGCAAGCATATGGGGATGTACACCTGAAATATTACAATATATGTCATATATGTTATTAAATAAAATAACAGTAAAACGATTTACATACCCTATCGAGGAGAGCCCAAGAGGTCCCTTCCGAGCCATTGCATATTTTGAACACGGAGACGGGACCTTGATGTTCAAACAGTATGTACTGAAAGAACATACTGTGCATGATGGTCCACCTCGTGTCTATGCCACGATGTTTTTGCAACAGGCTAACCCAATAATCGATGTGCTATACATAAAAAATAGATGGTTAGACATGTAATATAAGTATATTTGATCATATATGACTATAATTTAACTTCATACTAACCATATCCTCTAAGTCAGAGTTCACAGGGTCATCCGCAAGCAATATTTTGAAAAACTCGGCGTTGATTACCAAGCCCACGTAATGGGTGAATGTCAAGTTGGGGAGGCGACCAGTCTTGCACATCCTCAATATTTCTGGTCCCGTGTGAGGCTCCGGTGAAGGCTCCTTTCCCTTTTTGTTCTTTCGTCCCTTCTTTCCCCACACTTTCTTTGCTTGCTTTTTAGCGGTCAGTGGTGTCGTAGATCCTTGTTGCCCAAACGGCAAACGAAGAAATTGTGAAATGAAGTGTGGCCGCTTTTGAGGGAGCGGGGTCACCTGTGGTGGTGGATCTAAAACCTCCATCGGGTCATCTTCCGGATCCGGCTCCGAGAAGTGCTCATCGATAATTGGCGGTGTGACGTACGACGACGGACCCGACATTTCCGGCCGGTAATATTCTTCGGCCGTAGCGCCAAAGATGTCCGATGCGTAGGCCCCCGACATCCCGGTGCCAAACGTCGCCTGTGCCCCCTGTCCGAACGGAGCGGGGATCGGTGTCGTACTCGACAGCTAAAACAAATTTAGAACGTAATATTAATATACAAACTAAATAAACGTGGCCAACAAATTGAGTTAAACACTAACATGGATAGCGCTAAACTGTCTGTAGACTCCCTCCAGAAACTCTACACGTGACTCTAGCGGCCCGTGGACGTAGTCCCACAGGTACTCATGACAGCCACGATGTAACACCCCAAAACAGGGGTTAACAAAAACTTCCATAAAACGGAAGAGTGGTACACATTACTAAAGTAAAAGTATACCTAATTAGCATTTCATAATCAGTAATACAAAGATTTAGTTAATTATAACTACTATTGGACCACTAACTTATTTGATCACTACTATAGCAATCAAATATCAAAAGGATGTCGGAAAGTTCTATCATCAATCTTTCAATCTTTAACTCTCCAACAATGATCCCATGCTCACAACCCCGTCCTAGACCTTCTTGTGTCCGGAACCACTAAAATCTGTAACACATAAAACACATAACAAGTGTTAGGTTTTTAAAGCCTAAGTGAGGTTTACACATAGCACATAGAGCATAATCATAGCATATAGGAATAACAATTCGATACATTCACAAATTGGATTCCATGGAGAAGGTCCATGTCGCTACCCAGTTACATCATAATCGAAGATATACCTTGATCGGTACCCCACGGTATTGTCACAAGGCATAACACAACGGAAAACCCCACGGTATCCGAGGGTATGAATCAATTACACTTACCCCACGGTGTGTAAGAATATATATCCTCCAATGCCTACTAGGTGCTCCTCCAATTATATGAATACCAAATATGTTAATCCAAATAATATTCAAAGCATATTTAGCACTTAACAATGGTCCAACCATTTAACATATCAATTCTACTTCCATGTAGTTCATACACATCCATATGTATCAAATCACATTCTATGTAATATCAATAATAAACATCCATGTTTACAATTCAATAATATGTCCATTTTGACCATTAAGCCATCTTTGCTTCATTAAGACATATATTAAGCCATCATCATAATCACATACCAATGATATATAATCAAACCCAACCTTTAACACTAACATTTACCATGGCATTCTAAGTAATAAAACACAATTAATCCACCATAACTTACTTGAACTCTTCTTGTTTCCCTCTTAACCATTAAGAGCTTATAAATCAAGATTTCACATTAACAATACCAAAATCAAGATAAAGAATGGTAGATAAGTGTAATACAATCAATTAAGTACAAATTACTCACCTTAATTCTTCAATTGCAAACACCCTAACTTGAATACTTCAACCCAATTACTCCAAGAAAAGAATGAAGATGAAATGCCCTAATTCAAGTTTAAATGGGTAAGATTCATTTACTAGTAGCTTGAATTGGATTAGGATTGATAGAAGTGGATTTACCTTAGGTTTAGATGGAGAATCGTCTGAAAGATGAAGAGCAGAATACCTATCTATTTTGAGAGTTCTTAATGAAGAAAAGAGTGACTAAGGACTAAGAGATGGGTTTTAACCCCTATTCAACACGTCAGGTGCTCGGCGCCGATCATCCGCGCCGATGCATCGGCGCCAACCATCGGCGCCAGCCTCTGTTTGCTTGCTTCTCATTTTCCACTAATTTGGCCGTAACTTCTTCGTTAGAACTCGGTTTTTACCCCGGAAAGTACCGTTGGACTTGTAATCAAATAACCCATCCAACTAATCCATAAAATCTAATATTTCACTTTATCATCTATTTTTCATTAATTTCCTTAAGGAATAAACTTACTGATTTCTATCGGAAGTTATCAAATAACAAGTAATAACCACGGAAATTACTTAGGAAATCAATTATAATTTAAGAAGTCAAAATATAAAGAAATATTAGGACTATTATTACCCACAAGGATTTTCCGGGTGTTACAATTCTCCCAACCTTAAAACGATTTCGCCCTCGAAATCTATATCCTTTACAACCCAAAATCAACCGACTCACTGTCGACCAAAATTTAACAATTCCTAACGGGAATCTAAATTCCATCCACACGGTCTATAAAGACAATTCTTCGAACAATTGTTTATTAACAAATCCCCTACACATACTTTGTACTTATGTACGGATAAATGTTCCAACCATAGAGAAACTCCCAACCATACGACTTCAGTCATCTCCCAACCTTAAAATGTTCTATACATCTTGATTTCAGTTTCAAACTCTAAATCAATTTTAAGGCTTAATTAATACGGAGACCAACCGAATCTCTAATTTCAATTGTCCCTATCGTTAACGGCCATTCACATCCAAAGAGCTCTAATAGACTCCAAAATCCTTCTCAATACTTAATCATCAAACGGACAGGTTCACTAACCATACACAAAGATTAGTTCACTAAAACCACTCATCACAAATGAGTATCTTAAGGTTACTACTACCATCACCATCATTCTTTTTAAAATCGGCTACAATTCCCCGATTACACTAAAGGTGTTTGGCCTTAAGCCCAAAAGTTGATACCTAATTATCACCAACCTTTGCACTCTAACCAAACCCACACATGAATTCCATTCACAAATAAAAATCTAGTAGGAACAAGGATTCATCTTTCATATTTCTTGAACCTTACTTCTTTCCTCATTATCCGCTCCCCAACTTAGATTTGTAAGCCTCCTTAAAGTAACCGTTTATCATTAAACCTTTATCCGACTATTGTTTGGTCTTCAATACCATCATCATCCACATCTAAATCTCCAGATCTCAAAATAACATTAACGTATACTGTTTGAAAATCCATACTTACTTTAAATTGAGCATACTTACCAGTTTTGAATACTTCTATAATTACGGCAATCATCACTACATATATGACACACACGTTTCTTCAGTATAAAGTACTTCCACTTCCTCACATCAATATCGCACTACGCGACCACACTGCAACCAAGCACTCAAATATTATATATCCAAGGTGATAATTCCATTGAACCTATAGTATAACTACATTCTTAGGTCCGACCTTTCTATCATTACTTCCTACGTTAGCATGGAGTACTACCCTCCAATCATTATTTGTCTCCTTCTCCCAACTTTTCCACATACCGATAACGCTTTCTCATCTTTATTAAACTTCCTATGATTCAAAATCATAAACTTATTTAACGACTCACACAACCAAAATCACTTTGGACAAACTCACACTACCGCTCGACATTCTATTCCAATTATAGCCAAATCACTACACTATCTTACAACCACATATTCCAACAGCTTTATTGACAACTAGTACTATTCATCTGGAATCCCCGAAAAGACTTTCATCTAATGTTCCCTCTTTATAACTTCTTATTACTGGTTGACACATTTATCTTGACAATTAATGCCACCACTCGTTCGTACATTCTCTACTTATAACATCTCACAGCAGACCAGATCCCTCATGGTCATTCGTACACAATTCAAATTTACCTTCATGCTCTCCCGCACAATTAACCGAATCTATTTCATTACTTTATTCCTCCCCAACTTTAGTTTGAACTACAACTCACGAGTTTCTAATTAACTTAAACTTACTCTCTTCTTACTAATTCTTTGTGACTCCCAACCATTATATATACAGTGCACACTCCATCACAATTCGACATAGTCCATACCCTTACCATGTTCGTGCCTAATTCTTCAGTCTATATAAACCATCTACATCATAAGTAGAATGTTCATCTACAACAATAGTCTTTCACTATCCTAACACCCCCCACAAGGTGATCCTTCAACTTTTAATCTTCCGATTCTAACTTAACATTCATACATGATCTCAGAAAAAAAATCAATGTATTCACATTACGCAAACTTTAATTAAAACATAATTCATGTAATTCCAACCCCCAAGCCTATGTCAAGTTAATTAAACCGACGAATACCCTTAAGACTCAACCGAATCCAAAACCAAGCCATCTGCTCAAAGGGTCTATTGATCATTTATCAATATCAACTCATGAAATTTAAAATACATCAAATCCCACATCATACAACACACGCTTCGAGACATGCTAATCTCACGACCCCTTTATTGCTACTCTTCCAATGAAGTCAATTCCTATATGTATCTATATGTACACGTATATACAACTCTATATACTCCACAATATTAATATATATTATTTTGCCAAAGTTCATTAGTCCCAAAGGTATTAAAAATACAAGATCATCAAACGGTCCTCACACATAAGACCAATAGTTAAACCAACACTAAAAAAATGCGATTAAGCATATAACACACCAAAATTATTGCACGACCATAATAAACTTCTAAAAGCGTATTTTGATCACCTAACTTTCATTTCAGTAATAATTTAACCAAAACCTCTTCTACTCGTGATTTATTCGCCAATTACTCAAAATCCCCACATGTGGTGTTTCACAAGATATGTATTGTCCGCATTCTATAGCGTTCTATAACATCCCAGTTCACCGTACACGATATTGTCCGCTCTGCGCATACCCTCTGCATAACAGCATGCCGGTACCGCTCACGGTTGTTTCTACCCGCACAGGCATACGTGAGACGCACCCGGACCGCACCCTATGATAGGCAAAAATGCCTCATACACCTTACGCAACTGTCGACACCTTACACAAGTGTCGACTCCAACATTAGTAATCACTTTGTCTATACTTCCTTAACCTATTCTTTAACAAGGGTTCCTAACTGAACCCAATCCTTCCAATATATCATAATTCATTTCCTATCCCATCGTCTTTATTTCAAAATAATTCATACAACATTAATATCACAAGATTACCATAGATTCTTATTTAATCTCGAGGATATTCTCCTTTCTGTTTCACCACACTACTCATAGAAAGTTTGCTAAATCCACCACCTTAATGACTACTAATCCTTCCCCCGGACGCAATCGTCCCTTGGCAACTGTATTTCAAATTATCAAACCAGGGTACAGACCTTCTTACAAACGACACTAAAGTCTACTTTCAATTCTCTCATTATTCATCTCTCCTTTGAACACAAATACCAAAACTATAAGCATTCTCCAAATTTTATCCCACACCTCTCCACTCTTGGAGTTCTTTCTTAGCTTATAATGTAATACTCTACGACCTAGTGAGTTCATAGCCTTCATGCATGTCAACGTGATAAATAAATCATTTCACACATTTTCTCATCTTAACGAGCAATGCTTGAAACAACTTGGGCACACATGACCCCCTGCATTCTCAAAACTTCAATGTATTGCACAACGATCTCGAGAACCGTTTGCATACCACTTTCCGTAAAACTTAATCTTTCTCAATCAAAATGATGTTGTTACGATAGTTATATATATAAAAAATATACTCATACTATAAAAAGTTTTAAAAGAATTTTCCAACACAAAGCAAGCTAGTCAGTTCTTACTTGATATCATCAAGTTAATACTTTTGTTGGTTACAAAGGTTTTGCTAGCCAACGTTTTCTTGGCCCTTTTTACAATTAACTTTTCATATATAAAAAAAATACGAAATATTTTGCAAGTTGCTAAACCCAAAATTTCATTGTGCATCAAAATGAAATTGTCTCTTTCTTAAAATACACATTTGTACAAGCAACTCATTCTTGTATAAAAATTGTTATTTATGCATTTATTTTAAAATCAAGAAAACTCATGTAGCACACTCACTAGGACATCATGCATAAAACTTTACTCGCAAATGAAGGCTACTCACTCAAACAAGGTCAATCGTTGTACTCACATCACTTATCAATAACACTCTACTTCCGTCTAGTGGTCGTCCTCTTGACCTTGTAACACTTTCTATCCATGCGTTCCACGGCCCACTTACTTAATCATTTCATATTATTTCCATTTTGATGAATCACCTTATATTCTATCTCTACACATTTCCATCCGCCTATTAAAGGTTACCTCGGCGGGCTTTCATAAGTCCCGCCAATTCTAGGTTGTCCTTCCAACCCCTAAATCATTTACTTATCTATTCTCTAAAGAATTAAAGGACCTTGGTGGCATATCCACCAATGATCTGCTATAACACAAAGGAATAACCATAAGAAATGGTTATACGAATATAGACATACTAAACGTACTTTACCGATCATTAGTCACTGTAATAATTTAGAAACAAGCATGCTTACGTAACAATATATTCATAATAACAGTAGCTAACTGGAATTGTGAACATATTATACATGAGAATCCTCATTACCATTGTCACAGTACTTATTTCACGTATTTCTGTCAACTATAAGACTATCCCGTCTTAGTACTTCTACCCATATCTCACAAATCATAACTTAACTCATCACAGCTTAAGTCTAAGTACCTCCTCAGCATACTTAGTTCACTTAAGCTAATGCTCTGATACCAACTTGTAACACCCCAAAACAGGGGTTAACAAAAACTTCCATAAAACGGAAGAGTGGTACACATTACTAAAGTAAAAGTATACCTAATTAGCATTTCATAATCATTAATACAAAGATTTAGTTAATTATAACTACTATTGGACCACTAACTTATTTGATCACTACTATAGCAATCAAATATCAAAAGGATGTCGGAAAGTTCTATCATCAATCTTTCAATCTTTAACTCTCCAACAATGATCCCATGCTCACAACCCCGTCCTAGACCTTCTTGTGTCCGGAACCACTAAAATCTGTAACACATAAAACACATAACAAGTATTAGGCTTTTAAAGCCTAAGTGAGGTTTACACATAGCACATAGAGCATAATCATAGCATGTAGGAATAACAATTCGATACATTCACAAATTGGATTCCATGGAGAAGGTCCATATCGCTACCCAGTTACATCATAATCGAAGATATACCTTGATCGGTACCCCACGGTATTGTCACAAGGCATAACACAACGGAAAACCCCACGGTATCCGAGGGTATGAATCAATTACACTTACCCCACGGTGTGTAAGAATATATATCCTCCAATGCCTACTAGGTGCTCCTCCAATTATATGAATACCAAATATGTTAATCCAAATAATATTCAAAGCATATTTAGCACTTAACAATGGTCCAACCATTTAACATATCAATTCTACTTCCATGTAGTTCATACACATCCATATGTATCAAATCACATTCTATGTAATATCAATAATAAACATCCATGTTTACAATTCAATAATATGTCCATTTTGACCATTAAGCCATCTTTGCTTCATTAAGACATATATTAAGCCATCATCATAATCACATACCAATGATATATAATCAAACCCAACCTTTAACACTAACATTTACCATGGCATTCTAAGTAATAAAACACAATTAATCCACCATAACTTACTTGAACTCTTCTTGTTTCCCTCTTAACCATTAAGAGCTTATAAATCAAGATTTCACATTAACAATACCAAAATCAAGATAAAGAATGGTAGATAAGTGTAATACAATCAATTAAGTACAAATTACTCACCTTAATTCTTCAATTTCAAACACCCTAACTTGAATACTTCAACCCAATTACTCCAAGAAAAGAATGAAGATGAAATGCCCTAATTCAAGTTTAAATGGGTAAGATTCATTTACTAGTAGCTTGAATTGGATTAGGATTGATAGAAGTGGATTTACCTTAGGTTTAGATGGAGAATCGTCTGAAAGATGAAGAGCAGAATACCTATCTGTTTTGAGAGTTCTTAATGAAGAAAAGAGTGACTAAGGACAAATGGATGGGTTTTAACCCCTATTCAACACGTCAGGTGCTCGACGCCGATCATCCGCGCCGATGCATCGGCGCCAACCATCGGCGCCAGCCTATGTTTGCTTGCTTCTCATTTTCCACTAATTTGGCCGTAACTTCTTCGTTAGAACTCGGTTTTTACCCCGAAAAGTACCGTTGGACTTGTAATCAAATTACCCATCCAACTAATCCATAAAATCTAATATTTCACTTTATCATCTATTTTTCATTAATTTCCTTAAGGAATAAACTTACTAATTTCTATCGGAAGTTATCAAATAACAAGTAATAACCACGGAAATTACTTAGGAAATCAATTATAATTTAAGAAGTCAAAATATAAAGAAATATTAGGACTATTATTACTCACAAGGATTTTCCGGGTGTTACACACGATGTGGCCCGTAGGAAGGGGCCGTGGATAGGAGGAGGTAGGGGGCTGCTGATATCCACCGGAAGGGGGCCTGTCGTCGTCTTCCTCATCTTCGTCAGATGTGGAAGGAGAGGGACGTCGAGCCCTTGCCGCCTCTGCGTCAATAAACGCCACGCTGTCTCTGTACCAATCCGTGTCCATCTCGTCGGCAGTAGGCTCAAGGCGAGCGAAAGGCAAGAGTGGCCGCTAAATATATGATAAAACATAAAAAAAATTAATAAGCAGGACTAACGTATGCAAATTGTAAACATAGTAAAAGAACTTACATTTCTAGATTCATTGAAGAACTGAACCCAAAGCGACCAATTTAGGGTAACACGCTTGTCCCAACGGGTTCCCCTAAGTACTCGGTCGTCGCGCTTGACGAAATATCGGATTGATGCGGGAAACATCTCCAAGATCCATATCTGGAATTAGACAAGAAGAGCAAGTACGTAAAAAGAAAAGCCAAACAGTTTGTATGTATTATTAACAATTGTTATACTACGTATCTAACCTTGAAGGCGTATGTAAAACCACAAAGGTTCATCTTTCCATGTCGATCGGAGTCGCGTCTGGTTATGGCTCGGTGCAAGATTGAGTAGCAATGTGTCCAGATATGGCTACCCCACGGGTAGCTGTTAAACAGCTCAAGGTCCTCGACGGCCCTAAGGACCGTCGAGGAAGCATACTGGCTATACTCACGGCCCATGAAGCCCATATCCACGATCACCACCAAGCATACACGGACAACATCGTCGTCGGTTAGGGCACTAAGACCCTCTTTCATCATGTCCCGGGCTGCCTTCAGCTTCAAACGAGATGCTGAAATGCCCCAAACCCTAGGAACGAAGGAGCAGTCTGCTAAGGGAGGAAGGGGGGAGCCTCTCCAAAACGTAGTCCTGTAATTAGACAGAACTCACAACGCCCAAAATGCAATCGGTCACCGAAGAAATCAAAATGCATCTCCTCCGGCTCAGCGTTGGCGTCCTCGACCTCCAACTGTAGAAACATGTGTACTAGCGTAGGGTCGCCAGCAGAGTAAGACACATCCATCCATGGCCCGAACGGTGTCCCACTAAAGATGGCCTCAAGGGTATCCGCGCGATCACCTAATCTCCTAAAGCGCGCTCCTAACTCCTCGATGTAGGCAACTTTGCACTTTAGCGTCAAGTCGATGTTAAAGAAATCCCTCTACATAGTCATTCACAGATGTTATAGTTAGTGTTATATATAGATGCTTTAGCTTGTTTGGTTTATTGTGTTGATAATTATTCGTTTGTTTTAGTTTTTGAAAAGAAACCACTCAATCTATTGGACTTCCAGGTAGCAGGGGAATCACAAGGATTGCTTAAATCCCGACATACCTTAGGGCTATTTACACCCGTTTGACAAAATCCAAATAGATATGTTGCGGTTTATTTTATTTCAACATATAATAGTGTTATAAATAGATAAAGTGTGGTTTATTTTATTTCATCGTATAATAGTGTTATATATAGATGTTGCGGTTTATTTTATTTCAACATATAATAGTGTTATAAATAGATAAAGTGCGGTTTATTTTATTTCAACGTATAATAGTGTTATATATAGATGTTGCGGTTTATTTTATTTCAACGTATAATAGTGTTATATATAGATGTTGCGGTTTATTTTATTGTCATTCTTAAAAGTTATATATAAAAGTTTAGGGACCTAAGTTGTCATTCTTAAAAGTTTAGGGACCTAAATTGTCATTCTTAAAAGTTAAAGGACCTAAGTAGTCATTCTTAAAACCGTAGGGGACCTAAATTGGCATTCTTAAAAAAACACATTTTTAACAATTTTTTATAAAAACACATTCTTAACAATTTTTTTTATAAAAACACACTCTTAACAATTTTTTTATAAAAAAACACTCTTAACAAATTTTTTTATAAAAAAACACATTCTTAACATTTTTTTATAAAAACACACTCTTTAGAATTATTTTTATAAAAACACTCTGCTAACAATTTTTTTATAAAAAACATTCTTAACAAGTTTTTTTTATAAAAATACATTCTTAACAATTTTTTATAAAAACACATTTTTAACAATTTTTTTATAAAAACACATTCTTAACAATTTTTTTTATAAAAAAACACATTTTTAACAATTTTTATATAAAAACACATTCTTAACAATTTTTTTATAAAATACTCTAACACCTATAACAACATACACATTATAACATACAAATATCACATTCAAACATAAAACCATACATATCATATATCTTAAGAATGTTAAACATAGAACATATTCAAACATAACAAAAGTTATAAACACTCTAACAACATACAAATCATATATCTTAACTTAAAATAACAACATACAAAAAATAACAAAAATCATAAGAAAAACATACCACAGAGGTAATACGAGACATCTTCACAAAACTCGAGTGCGTGTTCCACACGACAAAATTGAGATAATGTGGTAGAAATTTGAGAGAGTTTGATTAAAATATTGAGAGTTTGATTAAAGAAATGGTGTGGCCGGTTTGGTCCCCCACCATCTCTTATATAATGCGGCGATGAGTAGTAAAAAATTAGGGTTTTTGTCTTTAAAAAAAATTTAGGGTTAACCCTGTGCCGACACGTAGCGGGTTAGCCCGCGATCGCGGGATCCCAACGCGGGCAGGGACCAAAACTGTAAACACGGGCATTCTTGAGGGGGCAAATCTGGACCGCGGTCATTCTTGAGGGACCAATGCGGGCTATTTGGCCAAACTTTGGTGACACGTGGGCCTGGGGCCCACGATCGCGGGGCCCACCGCGGTTTTTTGTGGCATTTTGGTAACATGTGAGAGATTTGTGGCATTTTGGCAAGTCTGGGTCAAACTTGTGGCATTTTAATTAATTTCCCTAATTTTTATATTTTAATTATATAACTTTTAAGAATATGGGGAATTAATTAAAATGCCTTAAGTTTGACTTTCCGTTACAGAAATACCCCATCTATCTTACGGTTTATAAAAATACCTATTTCTCCTGCAATTTGACCATTGATCGTGGATTAAAATACAAAATTTCAAAAACATTCGTAATTTTTTCAAAATAGTGTCCTCGATTTTCATATTAAATGGTGTCTTCAATTTTCAAAATGGTGTCCTCGATTTTTAAAATGGTGTCCGTGATTGTGGTTTGTGGCTAAGGGTAAAATCTCATTTAAAAGAAATAGATAACATGTGGAAATCTAGAGGGTAAAATCCCATTTTATTATTTGGAGTCCACGATAGAGGGACCAAATCGAAGAAAAAATATGGAAAGCTGCGATAGAGGGTAAAATTGTGGGATAAATGGGTAATTTTGTAAACCGGGAGAGACATGAGGTATTTTTGTAAGTGAAAAACGAACTTGGGGCATTTTAATTAATTTCCCATATAAAAATGTTTGACTCGAAAAAATGTATGCTTGAATGACTCTTTTATTTTTCAAGGTTGTCTCTGGATCTTTTCCCTATAAAACTATTACACTATAAATTACATATAAAATAAACTAAATACCTACGTCTACATTTTAACTATTGTTTTCTTCAAGTGTTTTTTGTGCTTGGGACTTGGTTCATCGGTTTGTTTTAGCGGGAGATTAGACCTGGTATAGGAGCTATTTGGCTTTTGGTTCATGGCAGGTTAGAGCATCTCTAACATCTATGTTAAAATTGAAAAAAAATAAGGTTTTAACAATTTTTTACTCTAACAGCTATGTTATCTTGTATGCTAAAATAGAAAAAAGACAAGAGAGAATATGCTAAAATTAAAGAAAATAGGAAAGAAAAATAATATTTTATTCTTTCCACCAATAAAAGACATTTGAATTAAAAGGTTAAGGAGAGAGAAATAACTTTTTATTAATGTATTGATTATTTTAATATTTTAATTAATACTACAATCTCTAAAATAGAATAGTTGTTGGAGTTGGAAGCAAGTCTTTTTTAGAGATTTTCACTTTTGATACTCTATTTTAGAAATTGATACTGTTGGGTTAAACCAATATAATTGATAAAAAAATATTTTATATAATATTTTTTAATACAAATATGTGACGTCCAACATGAAAATAAAAAATATTTTCCATTCAACATCGAGAAATGAAGGATGCATGAGAAAAAATGACTGAGCGGGAATATAATTTCCGTTCCCCCCAATTTGGTCAGAAATGAAAATTAATGGGTTTTGTGTAATTGGCCATTATATTATATCAAATCAAACAACAGTTTTATCATCATTCTCATTCCTTACCTTTAATACCCCCAACCAAACACCCCCTTATTCTTTTTAACATACCATTTTGTTTAGAAGTGTATTGGAATTTGGGATGACAAAATTACATAATAATTAAATAATACATTTAATTTAGAAAAGTTTAAAATAGAAATTATGTTGAAATGAAATTAATTGTTTTTTTTTACAAATTTAATTTTGATCTTTTTATTGTAAAAGAATTATAAGAAATCTATTGAAAATGCTATAAATCATATGGTTTTTGTATACAAATTTGACCGAAATTAATCAAAATTGAATATTTCAGGTGTACAAGAGAAAAATGGACACGAATATTGATACCTTATCCTAAGTTTTATTTCATTTTCAGATTTTAATGACTAAGATCCTTTTGATAATGAAATGACAAACAACATCTTAAAGGCAACTACATTTGTTGTTTCTTTTAAATAAATATAACATTTTTTAAGGGCAATGCTACTGACATCCTCTTTGATGTCAGAATCGGGTCATTTCATGTATTAAAAATGTAAAAAAAGGACTTTGATGTTGATGTGTGTGAGAGGAAATTCACTATATAGGAGTGTTATTAGTAATGTATAGGGGTTGTTGGTGATTTTAGTGTCATCAAACATTTTGGTGTAATTGTGATTTACTTGAGATCGATTAAGACGATAAGGCAAACATACGTAAGTTAGGAGGTGCGGAGTGCACATTTACAAATGTTTTCGTTATCATCTTAGATCGTCTTAAAGCGGTGTCGAAGTTCGAAAAGACTAGAAATTTCTTTAAAAGTTGTCGCTGAAAATCACTTTCAGCTTGTGAAAGATGTTGCTAAAAGCTGAAAGCTGAGGGCTGTTACTGAAAGCTGAAAGCTGTCAACTATTGCTGAAAGCCAGCCATCGCTGATAGCTGTCCATCGCTGAAATCTGAAAGCTGTCAGCTATCGCTCAAAAGTGCTGTCAGCTATTGATCAACTTATCGCTGGAAAAAGTTGTTGTCCAGAACTTGAAATTCGGTTGTAACTATCTTTTGACCTTATCCATTAATGGAGGATATAACCGTTTTACAACCGTTTAACCGTCGATCTCTTATTTAAATATGTAGATTGAGAATATGGGTAGATATATATATCTCATTTCAGAGCCTTTGTATTGAGAAAAAATATCTTAAGAATTATCACAATACAAAGTTGATGAACTCAAGGCTTATAAGATCGAATTGTTGTATTCGGAAAGTGTTTTTCCGACACGATTCTTAAGATTATCCGGTCTCAATACCATCTTACAGTTACACAATCTCTAACACGGGTGCCATTAGCCTCACTCTATTTCAATCACCTCAACCGACTACATGTGAATGCAAAAAGGTATATTCATTTTTGACAATCATTATTAATTAAAATGTAATTATATGGTCAAATATAGCAACAAAAACAATAATGAACTGAGTTGTAAGAAACCTTATTGTCGACTCAACTATGAAGACTAGATTTTACTTAATAGGGACAAATTAAATGAGTGACCAAACTTTAGGATGGACAAACAAAAGATAATGACGATTACTATATCTTGATAAGTTAGAAAAATAGACACCGAATGTTTATATTCACATATGAATATAATTAATAATATAAATGATTGGGAAGCAAAAACTAATAAAATAACGTTTGACGTTTGTATATATCCTTCGGTGCTATTTACACTCTTTTTTTTAAAGGGTGTCCTAGGCTATGCCTAAACTAATCATTTGACAAATTATGACTGTAAGACATCAGCTCTGATTAAACCTCAGTGGCCACAATTGTTGTGTACGCCTGGATTAGAACCCTGGGCAAATGGGATATCCCACCACATCTCTCAGGGCCTTAACCAGTACGCCACAACCCTTGTGGTTGCTATTTACACTCTTTGCTTTCAATTATTATTCAATTTTTAATAAGATAAATACGAAACACTTATAATAATTATGCTTATATAATCACGAAAAAAGATATTAATATTGGACTATGAAAGTTTTGTAATGAAGCAAATGGTAACACATGTGTTATAAAATAACTACATCATGTACATATATTGTGGGTTTCAGTTATAGCAACTAAAATAGAAACATTAAATATATGCTTCAAAATTTAAATATAAGAATATATATATGGAGAGAGAAAGCTTCAAATGCTAACTATTTAAGAAAACACAAAAAATGCCGTCCATGTACAAAGTCATATGTGATTTTACATTAACTGCAAAAAATTGAACGCGAGCGATCTTGGCCGCGACTTGCAAGTCTCGTGAATCATATACGATTCTGTACATGGGCGGCCTTTTTTGTGTTTTATTAAATAGTTAGCGTTCTCGTTTAAACCCACCTCTTTATATATATTGTGGGTCCATAAAAAAAAATAGGAATAACTTTGAGAGAATAGTTATTTCGATCTTATATGAAATAATTATATCCACATAAAACGATTTTATGGAAGGCACCTTATGAAATTCATATCACAATCGCTTATCTTATATTTTAAATTAAAAGGAAAAGAATAAAATTCGACATCTTTTAATATTAAAAGGAAAATAAAACAATTATTCTTGAGAATAAAAAAGATAAAAAACACATTTTAATACACTGTAAAATCTCCGTCTTTAAGGCTTTAAGGCGAACCGTATGGCGGCTGGAAATAAAGACGACCTCACCTTCTCGTAGATGGTGTCAGTGAGAGCCATTTTAGTACCCCCCACACATATATATATATATATATGTATATAGAATTGAGATCATATGAAACTAAACTATTTCCGTGAGATCGTGAGACCAAAAAATTAACACTAAACCTTCACAGCAAAAGACTGTGAAGGTACTGTGATGGTAAACCTTCACAATGTTTTTGTTGTGAAGGTTTGCTGTTTTTCTTACCTTCACAATGAATCACTGTGAAGATTTAGTGTTAATTTCTTGGTAAAACGGTCTCACGAAAACAGGTTGGTCTCACGTGAACCCAACCCTATGTATATATATACGCTTTAATTAATAAGAAGAATAAGACATATAATAAGATAAGCAAGAATCGGATACTCTTTACACAAAAAATGCATAAAAAGTATATCTTACGTATCTAAAATTTTAAAGAACGTGAAAGCTAAAAGAGAAAAATTAAAGAATCAAGTTTATCTAAGAGGGAAAATAACCTTTTTTTTATTAAATGACTAATTTATCCCTTGATTTAAACAAGGGGTTGGATGATATTAACTCCGTTAACTAAGAAGGATCTTTATTAAAAAGTTAGGAACTATTATCTACGTTACTTTAGGGACCAAATCCAAAATTTGAACAAACCATAGGGACCACAAAGATAAATAATATAATAAAAATTACGAAAGTAGATATGTAAATGGGTTCTACAAATAGAAGTTGAAATTGTTTTGAGTTTGGACACCTAAAATGTAATAGAAATGTGTCTTAAAATTAATTGTACCACGTGCAAAAATGATCTACCTCTTTTGACCACAATTTTGATACTTTTGAGTCAACTTTCTTTTAAGAATATATATATATATAGGGACATGTTCAAACGAGAAGCTAAACCTTATGCGAGAATGCGAGAAGTGTAATCATATATGATACACAAGCTTAATCATATATGATTAAGAATAGATTACATTGGCAATACATAGACGTTTAATCATATATGATTAAATACACTCACATGCAGTGTAATCATATATATGATTAAACACTTCTCGCATTCTCGCATAACGTTTAACTTCTCGCATGATCCTTCCCCCCCTCTCTCTCTCTCTCTATATATATATATATATATACACTTTTGAGAATGCAAGAACACTTTTCTAATATAACAATTATAGGTGATATTATAGTTTAGCAGATATGATAAACATGTAATCTACTACACGCGTACGATATTCGGCACGACTTAAATTGCAGGCCAAGTCGCACACACATCACTAAACCCTTTTCATGTATGTTATCACATGTGATAAAGTGTATTATCAATGTAATAATGTATCTATCACAGATGATGCACATGTGATACTAATCAGTGACGCAAATGGCATTTGGTGCAAATTTAGTTCATGGACAAAGTTGTGTGCAACCAAAGGGTGCCCTTACGTTTTTTTTAACAACGGAAATTTTAATTAACTAGCAAGGAGCTAGAAACAAACTACAAGACAACACAAACAAGCATGGGGTCTTGAAGTCAACCTACTCAACTAAACTTTAGCTTACTACTTCTATTTGTAATCCGAAAAAACGAGAATGTAACAATGTTATCCCATAACACTGCTTTTTTCGGCTTAGTGCTTCTAAACAAAGTCCCATTCCTATACGACCAAATAAACCACACCGCCATATATATAACCGCCTCCAGACACTCCCAAACCACTTTTTGAAGTCTCACAGAATCCAACCAATCGTTCATCTCCCAGATTGCATTTAAGGGCGGAATAAATAAGCCCCATCATTGGCCAATATTCTTCCAAGTATCCCAGGCCATTTGGCAACCAAAAAGCAGATGGCCCACCGTTTCACTTTCACCCTCGCAAATCAGGAAAAGGGTAGAAGGCACATCAGTGCCCTTTCTCAAGATTATCTCTCGAAGGCACCTCGCCCAACCATACGTCTTCCTAAAAGGAGGTGGAACTCCCATCCCCACTTTTTTCTTACAAAGCGTTATGAGGTTAATATTTCTTTTTTCCATAAGATAAACAACCTTCAAAATACCAACCCACAAGGAACTTGCCTCTTTATGGATCTGGTGCGATCCGATAGTGCCATGTGATAGAGTGTTCTTGTGTTTTCATAAAATGAAGGTGTTATCGTTTGAACCTTCACGTATATATGTATAAAGTTAGGTTTATATGAGAACAAATGAACAATAACAATATAATAAAATAAGAAAATGGTCGAATCATATGTGATTTACACTAAATTCAAGTTTAAGGTAGATATGCAAACTTACATTGATTATCCATTTATTATGTAGAAATGCAAACTTACGTTTGTAATTTAACACACGTGCTACAATAATGGGCGGACCCAAGTGAGGAGATACGGTGGCACGTGCCACCGTATTAATCGTCCGACGAAGGGTAAATTTTTTTACTTCTATGAAAGGTGCAACCATATCGTTTTCGAGGGTGCAACCGTATTAACCAAAATCTAAAAAAAACACTTGAAATCAACCAAAAACCCGAAAAGTTCTATCGAAATCGATAAAAAAAATTTAAAAATTCCTCGAAATCGAGAAAAAAACTTAAAAATTCCCTCAAAGCGGTGGAATTAGGATAAAACAACATCGGACGATGTGGAAATTTTTTAGGTTCTTCAAAGGTGTCACCGTATGAAAAAAAAATTATGGGTCCGCCTATGGCTACAATGGCTTACCTATGTTGTGTAGTAGTTGGTATGCACATAAATACCCATAACTTATTTTATTAAGTTTTATTATGTAAGAATATGAAAATGAGGCATATACACATCGATGTTGAAATTTTGGATACGCCACTATTTCTTGTGGAACTAAATGAGGTACATTCTTAACTTTCATTCATATCCTTAATTTCGTATACGTCAAGAATCCATTGATGAGAAGGGGCTGGGTTACAAATGAGCATGCTGGATCATACATCTATTCATATATCGGGATAGATAGATTGACCATCACACCCACAACGGGTACGCTAATCAATAAGATTGATGAAGTAGCAGTTAATGCAAAAACAACACTAGCCCTACTCAGTTCCTAATGAGAAGATTTTCATCTTCTTTATAATTTTCTTATTATGCACATAAGGGAGGAGCCGTATGAGATGAAATAGGATTGTGTAGTAGCACAAAACCAGGTTGGACCGGACCATACATATATTATTTCAGAATTGAATTTTTTATGAAAACCATTGTACTACAACTTCGGTCGCAAACACAATAGTTAATTGGACTTGAACTTTGGACTTGTTTTTGGCTACTCATTTTAGTGTAATTAATTCGTTACCTAAACGAAGTCATTTCATTAAGTCAATCAGGTTGTAGCGCAGTGGTTGATCGTCCTGTGTGATGTGGTGGAATATCCCATCTACCCAGGGTTCGATCCCAGGCGTCCTCAACATTGATAAGACATCTTTAAGTTTCAAAATTGCCAGAGATTAGTCCGGGCTGTGCCTGAGATACCCTTTAAAAAAAAGTCATTTCATTAAAAATAAAAATTCTAGTTCCAGTTGAACTAGATCAGTACTGGATCATATTGGATTGATGACCGTTTTTTGTTGTAGTTTTAACTAAGTATCAATATATCGCATTGAGTTCGTTTTTGATATAGTTTCAGATTGCTTTATCAAGTTTACAGTTTTATATTGACTTTTGCACCTATCATCTTAGACTAACTCAATTTCAAAATTCCCAAGTTCATGAACAAAATTTCAAAACAACAACAAAAATAAAACCAAGACGAGTCATATGTTACATCAACATCGACATCTACATTACCAAATAGGATCCACACGTTTTAAAAGAAAACATATATTCTTTCATCGATAAATTAGATAATTACACTGATAATTATCTAAAACTTTACTAAAAACACTAGAACAAAATTTAGTTTATAAGACGTCTAAAATAAATAAGCGTCCTACTATATTGTTTTATAGGATCTTAGTTTATAGGACCAAACAAAAAAGCTTTATATCTAAAAGTGTTACAATAAGTTCATAGGACCCTTTTGAGCGTCGTAACAAGGTTTCTAGAACATTTTCAAAATAAAGTGTCGTATTAACTACTTTTATAGTACGTTTTTTAAAGCGCCCTATAAACCCAATTTTTTAGGACAATATGTCACTTTTTCAAATAGTTAATAGGACGCTTTATTTGGAAAATGTTCTAAAAAATCTATTATGATTGCCATAAGCGTCATATAAATTTTTTGTAACACTTTTAGATAGGTTGGTTTTTTGTGTGGCCATATAAGTTTTGGTCATATATATAAAACACTCTATTAAAACGTTTATTTATTTTAGACGTCTTATAAACTCAATTTACCTGTAGTAAAACAAGGCTACCCATGTAACATCTTTTTGGCACATGGCTACATGAACTTTCCATCAAACCACCATATATATATTGATGCCATCGTTTGGATTAATTTAAGCCATTATTTATAATTATAGTGGAAACTTTTTAAAAAGAAAAATAATTGCAAAAACTTCCCTAGATATAACCTTCGTTTTTTGTAACAACCCAACTCAGAGATAACACTTAAACAACAAGAAATAAACAACTCGCCGAAAAAGGCTCCGAAATACAGCATAAACATACGAGTACAAAACTAGGTTTGCAGAAACGACCCAATACACATCTGAGATTTCTAGAATACTAAACCTGACATACTATACTATGTTAACTTCCTTCTAGTCCCCAGTTACACGCTCACGCCTTCTCTTTGCCCTTACCAGTAACTCCTACTAAGCGCTTTCCTGAAAATGGTTTAGTTTTTAAAAAAACGAGGGTTAGACCATGAGGTCTAGTGAGCTCCCTCTAGTGGCAACAGTTTCAATAACAATTATTTAAAACAGTTCATAACAAGTATAAACGACAACTTAAACAAAACTTTCCTATAACAATCACATATGCAAATGGCACACTGAAGTCACTCGAAAGTGACAACGTGTCAGTCTCATACTGCCTTGCTGGGTCACTCCTCCCATGGCATAAACGAGACACTCCCCCCGGTATGAGCACTGGCGGACCACACCCCCCGGTATGAGCACTGGCGGACCACACCCCCCGACTTAGCCAATTCACATCTATCAACAATGTATGCATACACTTTAAATTAACTTTCCGAACACACACTTTCATGTATTATAAACATATCATTTCATATTCATTCCTTACTTCTGAATCCATGTTGAAAACACGTATTTAGTTAGAAAAACTCACCTGTTGTCGTTGCTCAACACTTCTCACTTAGGCTTCTGATCTCTAGACGAGACACCTAGAATTTTAAGGAAAACAAGGGTAATAAGTCTAAGTTGACACTCTCAACATCTGAACAGTTCCAAAAATAAACTCGCCTCCAAAAGAAACCCTGAATCCGAAACCAAAGTTTCGGACCCCACTCCGATTCCGGATCCCTCCTCACTCCGGGCTCGATCCGAATTCCGCCTCATTCCGGATTCGATCCGGATTTCGCTCATTCAAGACTCGATCCGGATTCCGCTCATTCCGGACTCGATCCGGATTCTGCCCTTCTTTCCGAATCCACTCCGGATCCGCTTTCGGTTTCGGTCCATTTCGGATCCGCTTCCGGTATCGCACAGAGTTAAAAGAGAAAAAGCATCAAATCACGATTAAACCCGCATCCAACAATTTTAAGCTTTTGAAACCATAACTAAACATGCATAGCACTCTTGAAACAAGGATTATACATCCAAAACCCATTTCTTTTTGGATTAAACTAATCTAACTCTCCTTTCATGTCCAAAAGCCACACAGTGACACTTTCTCAAATCAGTATAAATATTAAGGGCTTGGGGTTACCTTGAAAATGTTTTGATAACGAATCTCTCTTCAAAACTAGCACTTCTCTTGGCAAAACGCAAGTAACGATCCTTGATTTCTTTCCTCTTCTCCAAGTTGCATCCGCCCAAGATTTTTTATCAGAAATAAGGGTTTTGGCCAAAATGAGGGTTTTATACACCCCTTCTACAAATTTCAAATCAGACCCTGAAGTTCAGAAAATCTTCTTGATACCACACAACATTCTATTCTTCTCTTTTAGGATCACAATTATTACAATACTTCCCCCTCAAAAGAATTTCGTCCTCGGAATTCTATCGAACATGCTTGGGTATTTGGACATCACGTCTGCCTCTATCTCCCAGGTTGCTTCCGGTTCTTTGGTGATAATGCCACGGTACTCCCACAAGGTCAGACCCCTTGATCCTCAACTCTTTGACTCTAAGGTCAACTGCTTATCGCTTGCATTTCTTGTAGAGTTATCGTCGTTCCAACTTCCAGCAATTGCTCTTTATAATAGGGGTGCAAAACACCTTATGAATTCTCCAAAGTCTCATTGAGCACAACCAGATCATACACTATCCTTCTGGGTCCAAAGAAAATGTGGACCAATTCCACCTTTCACTCGAACACTCCACCCCATGGGGACGTCTTCCGCATCAACAGTCCCTCCTCTAACTCAAGGCACGGAAGTCTTATGCTTTTGAACCGAATCAACTTAGCTTCCCTCAGCTGCCCACACCATTCTGATTAAAATCATAGCCGTACCCGATCCTTCGGTAATGTCCCTCAGTTAATCACCATTTCTTATGACCGATCACCTCGTATGACATACTTGCAACCCCTCCGATTGACTATACTATTCGAAAAATCCCAAGTCAACCGTACCAGATATTGTTCGCTTTGTCCACACTTGGACTCACGGTTTTAAAACACGTCTAAACATGGTTTTCTCGAACAACTCCAAATCCTTAAAAGAAAGAACTTTGTTGAATTCCATGCCACAATAACGTGAATCTTTTACCAAGATAACCATTCAACTTGCCACTTGGCATAAGGCCAACCTTAAATATCCCAATAATCTCACAGTCAAGAATTCCCTTATCGGAAAACATGCGGTTCAAGATTAATTCCCCATTACATTGGCTACGACTCATGGTCGTTAACAAAAAATTCACACGCTCCCACCGTGTCAACATCCCACACTTCTGTTGGGGAAGTTCCAGAAAATCGTGGGAGAGAAAGAGTGAATAGAACTTGGATAAAGAACGTGAGATCGCGTGAGAACTCGCTTTCCTTAAGTGATATTTCGACCATATTCTGCCCGGGTATCACGAAATTCACTCGAGGATAATCTCAGTTTTCAGTTATCGATTTAGGCAGAAATCGACACATATTTAAACACCTTGAGAATCGTAACCGACACAATATTGATACTGATAATAATATCTCATTAAATGAGATTGATTGTGGATTAAATATCGGCAGTTACAAATGAGAAGAAACCTTCCAGACGCTGGCGCCAGTCTCCGCGCCAGGCAACTGGCGCCACCATCAGCGTCGACAACATTCCAGAGCCTGGCACTAGTCTTGGTGCCAGTCAACTGGCGCCAGCACTGGCCCCGATGCCCAGTTCATAAGAACTCTTTGTAACTTGCCAATCTTCACCGTCCAACAATCCCGGGTTCTAGTTAGCTTAATTACACAAGTGTGCACTCCACACCTCCGAACTCATGTTATAGCTTAGCTAACAACCCCATTATTATCTTTGTGAATCCAATTACACAAAATGAACTGATGATTTCACTAAAATCACCAACAACTTCTCCATAGCTAAAAAGTAGGAAATCTCCACAATCCACCGTCCGACGTGTCCACCAATACGAGATGAACCAAATCCTGAAGACACCCTTTCGAACTCCCGTTGCATACAACAATCGTCCGACCATATACAATATAAATTCAGGTTTCACTCTCTCTACGAGGAACGACCATGCTCACCCGAAACTACTCCCATTAGTTTAGCACTGAACAACAAGTTTACTTGAAACATTTGCCACCATAACACCAAGTAAAATCCAAGGGTCCTTCATTACGAGTACTACATTCAACTACCTTTTTCCTCTTCCTTCTCAAAACATAAAGCATGCTTCCAACGAACGGCTCACTAGAAAGTGTAAGCTTCCACCCAGTCGCATGAGTTGGTTTTCCACCGTCCTTGAACCATAACACACACAATTCCCCTTTCTCATACTCTTACTAGGAGTTCATATACTCAATGATGACAATCTATACACACTACCCCACACTTTCGGTGTCGCTTGCCAAGCTTCCTACTTCAAAGCTACTCACTTATTCTGACATATCATCTTCACTTCCTCACATTAGCATGGAACACCGCCCACCAAACATTACTTGCCCTTCTTTCGACCTTTCTACATGCACCGATAGCGCCTCTTCATTACTATGCATAACCAAACGGTCTCACTAAAATTCTAACTTGAGACATCCAACCAAGTCATCCCAAAATGACTTTAGTGTTCGAAGTCGTCATACCCTGCTTGTTTCCCAAACTGTTACCTTCTCAGATAATTCCTTCGTATAATAGAAAAACGATTCACATTCCTTAAAGATTCCACATTTACTACCCCACATCATAAACCATCCAAACCAACATCTTCATCAGTCTTCCAATGATTCCAGAATATACTCTCTCAACGACTCCCGTAACTACAAGGCATATGATTCCTCTTTTGGGTAACCACCAACTACCGCTCCACCTTCTTCTATCCCGGAAATAGCCATATCACAATGCCAACTTACCATCGATGTGTCCCAATAACATGTTTACCACTTTGTATAACTCATGCGAGATCTTCGAAAAGATTTCCATCTGTGCTCATCCTTCCCTAACAACACATTACCATATCGCCGGCTTGCACATCCACTTTGGCAAAAGGTGCCACTTACTTATCCATGCATTCTCCACCCACAACATCACACCGCAGACCAGGTTCTCACCGTCATTTGCACACATAAACAATCTTGCCTTCATATTCATCTGCATAAAACCAAATCTATCTCACGACTTGTCTTTCCCCGAAACTAGATGAACCACAACTCACGATTTCCCAATTTACTCAAACATATTCGTTTCTCGCTGGTTCTTTGCGATCTCCAAAAACCATTACATAAAACAAGGCACATTCCCTTTACAGATCGATAATCAATGCACCCACTTCGTTTGTGCTAGAATACCTCATCCTTTTACGAATCGTCCAAACCTCGCAAGTAAAACATTCGTCCAGTTAACAATCTTCCACATTCATAACGCCCATACAAGGTGTTCCATCGTCAAGTATACACCTTTCCTGAACGACCTCCTACATTTACACACACCATGGTAATTCTCTCAAATTTCAACCACTTGACAACGCCTTCAGCTTCAGACATTTTAAATAGTTGCTGACTTTAACATCAATAGGCGACATGATGATACTTCCATAACCATCCCGACAATAACCTACTTCTTCCGACGTATCACAATCAACTTTATACCCCGCCGTCCTCACCTGAGGGAAATAAACTTCAAGACTTACTTTGTGCAAGGTTAATATTACAAGACCACCCCCAAAACTCAGGCTCGACGCCGATAACATTTCATTTATGAATTTCAACACTACTCCTAACGAGTTACTAATACCAACACCTTGATGACTTCACGTCCTTTGACAGTGCTTAGAATACACCTAATGACGTGTGCTAATCAAACCTCAAAGCAAGTATACAATGAGATCTAATATCGTCTTTCAAGTAATAAAATGGTAAAATACCAGATATCGTCCCACAGAGATTGGAGTAAAAAGTTAAATAAAAAGTAGAAGAAGGAAATGATTTCAGATGGCGAATTGGAAGAGATTGATTTGTTTTGTTTGGTTTGTCATTTTGATGTTGTTTAATAGAGATTAAAGCAAGCACGGGTGTAAAACTTCAAGGTGGGATTTAAACACAAATTCTAGTGGGTCATTTTATCACAATTAGATCCACCATCTATTTTGAGAGTATTCCTCTCGGACTTCAGTATTCCCACTACTGTTTAGATTCAACTAGACACCTCTCGGTGTAGTCTCCAACTATTTATAGTGGGGGATAAAGTTCTCAAAATATATGGACGACCAAATCTCTTTGTATCAAAAACCGCTCTCTCGAGCTGATTCCCATATCATTCAAGTTGGTGTGTTCCAAGTGGCTTATCTCTAAGTCCACTACACTTTAACACTTTAGATTAGTGACCACTTGTCGAGAATAAATCAGTTTAGAAACAACATGGATGATAATTGTCACTTTATCAATAACTCTCTCAAGTCTACTTCCCATATCATTCAAACTGACGTGCATTCAGTGGCTTATCTCTAAGTCCACGGCACTTTAACACTTTAGCAAGTGATCAATTCGTCAAGAAGTGTCATTGGTTTTTATAAAACTTGAATGAAATAATGGAACGTCGTTATTGCGAAACAACGTCCACCTTTCTTTGGTTTAAAATCCCACCTTTCCGTTTAACACCCGAACTAATAAATTTAGCTACTCATAACGGAAAGTAAATAAAGCAATAAATGACGTAAATTAAATTGCATAAATATAAATGACTTGGAATGTAAATTGCAAGAAATAAAAGACGAAAAGTAAATTGCAAGAATTAAATACTTAAAATGATTAAATTGATTCACTTCATAAGTCAAGATCCAAGAGTTGTCACCACTCTTTAGATTTGATTCCAAAGTTCCTCCCTTTTTTCATCACCCCAAGCCTTCCTTATATAGGGAGGAATAGGAGGGGGCAAAAGAGTAAAATTACATTAACTTGGTCCCAAAGTATCAAAAGGTCCTAAAGTACATAAAGTAAAAAAGCCTTGAAAATATAAAAGAGGTTTGCATGTAACTAGTTCCAGCCAGAATTGGAAGCTTCTTCATTAAGCATCACAAAGCCAAAAAGTCCAGCTCCACATCCCAAGAAAAAGTAATCTGCTCAGGCATGTTGTGCTGCAGCATGCTGCAGCATGGATCTGCACTATAAAATCTGCTAAAATGAGCATAAATCAGCCATTCCAAGTCACAAAACAAGTCATTCACTACTCTAGCTCCAATAAACAATAAAGTGGAAAATAAGTAAATAAAATGACTCAAATTTAGGAATCTTAAAGATAAAATGACTCAAAATTGAAAGAAAAATACTTAATATGCATTAAATAATTAATGCATATCACACCCTCAAACTAGAACTGTTGCTTGTCCCCAAGCAACTAAGACACAAAAAAAAAGACTCAAGTTGGTAAGATTTGCAAAATGAGAGCAATAAGTGCACACAATGCCATGATATATGCAAGGATACACAACATAGCCATTCATAAATTCCAAGTTACATGATCTTAATCTAAGAATGAGTGAAACCATAAGCTAGCAACATTTTCTCTTTGTTATGCTCTACACATCTCACATCCAAGATCAAAAGGACTTTAAAGTACTGGTTCACTCTTTTTGGCACATTTTGTCTCACTTTGCCTTTTTCCTTTCTTTGTTTCAACATATATGATTTTTTTTTTCAATTTTTGCGGCACTTTTGTGCTCTTTTGTGTTGAAAGCAATGCACTTAGCCCCTATGGGACTTTTTTTTGTGTGCTTATGGTCCAATCATGGCAACTTTGAAGAGCTATTCTCTTTTTATGACTTCTTTGTGTATGTTTTCTTGCCATGATGGACTTCCCACCCTCAAACTAATGATTGACGATGTCCTCGTTGTTATAGAACGATAAAGTGTATAGGGTGGATGCAAGTGGCTCATGTAAAGTAACAAATGATGGCCTTAATCACTTCTTAGATGTGTGAGATGTGGATCAAAATGTTTTCCCAAGTAAAATGATGCTAGTTCTAGAAAAAAAAACTATACTATTAGATTTAGGGATCATGACTTTAGGAATTATTCATGCTATGTATGCATGCTTAAATATATCACATATGCTCATCATGCAATAAAAACTAAATCCTAAAAAAAATATAAGAAACAATCCCAGACTCAAAAAATGTAAAATGAACAAAAATTGGAGCTAAAATGGTATGAATGAACCTGTCCTACTCCTGAGGAGTAGGTTGTGAACCAAGTGGTTGGAATGAATGTTGCGGCACAGGAATCTGCATTTTCGTCTTTTAATAAGGTGTTCTTCTTTTTCAACAATTGGATCTCTTGTTGACAGCTTGTTGAGGAATGGTGGAGATTTCTCGAGCACCTCAGTATGCTCCTCAGCCGTAAGTGTCCTCACCAACTTACTTTGGTGTTTCTCTTTCCACTTATGCTTATACACGTTTCTCATCACGTGTTTCTCTCCTTGATCATGGCACAAGACTTTAATGAAACAAATGGGGGAACAGGTCATCCCACAAAGAGTTTTCCACACCACCTCACCAACAATAGTACTTGATTTTATGAAGCTTCCAGAGTCCATGGATTGATCATCACGTCCCTTTTGAAAAACAACTTGAAGTTTTTCTGCACAGCTTTGCTGCATGAATGTTGCATTTGCAACAATATGTTCTTTCTGCACAGATTCAAAGTAGGGGTTAGTGACAGTCTTGGCATTGTGTTGCACCTCTTCACTATTTTGAAGTGAAGAAGGATTGCTCGAATGCTCAGATGCTTCCTCGGAACTTTCTATCTCTTGACTATTTTCCAAAGTATGGACCTCATCCTCATCCTTACCAATACACTCAAAATGTTCAATCTCACTTGGTATAGGAATTTGGTTTTGTCTATTGATCTCTTCAAGATAAGTTGAAATGTTGGCAACAGATGTCATCATACTTTGTGTGGACTCATTCACCATAGTTTCAAAAGATTTGAAGATTTCGATTAGTTCTAAAGAGGGCGAAGGGGGTAAAAATGAGTTGTTAAAATCATCCCCATGAAAATTCCCAGAAAAATCAACTTGTTCCTCCCAAGATTGGTCAAAAGTAGTTGCGTATGTGTTACTCCAATCTTGGTAGGGAGTTATTGGTGATGTGAAAGTGCCATTATCTTGACCATTTAGAAACAAATTAGGATGATCCTCCCATGATTGAGTGTAACCATTGAAGTGTGAGGTATCCCAATTACTATCTCCCATGAAATAACGAGATTCCGGGTTCGAAGGACAATTGCATGGGAAATGATTTCCGCCACAGTAGTCACAGAAAGCAGTTTCATATGGCCCAAACGAATATCCCATTGAATCCATATTCACAGAAAGATAAAATCAAAGATTTGTTACTTGTACACACATGGAGACGTATAACAAACAACAAAGATGTTAGAAAAATCAAATCTTTTTAAAACTTTTTACAACTTTTAGCTTGCCAATCCCTGGCAACGGCGCCAAAAACTTGACAGTGCTTAGAATACACCTAATGACGTGTGCTGATCAAACCTCAAAGCAAGTATACAATGAGATCTAATATCGTCTTTCAAGTAATAAAATGGTAAAATACCAGATATCGTCCCACAGAGATTGGAGTAAAAAGTTAAATAAAAAGTAGAAGAAGGAAATGATTTCAGATGGCGAATTGGAAGAGATTGATTTGTTTTGTTTGGTTTGTCATTTTGATGTTGTTTAATAGAGATTAAAGCAAGCACGGGTGTAAAACTTCAAGGTGGGATTTAAACACAAATTCTAGTGGGTCATTTTATCACAATTAGATCCACCATCTATTTTGAGAGCATTCCTCTCGGACTTCAGTATTCCCACTACTGTTTAGATTCAACTAGACACCTCTCGGTGTAGTCTCCAACTATTTATAGTGGGGGATAAAGTTCTCAAAATATATGGACGACCAAATCTCTTTGTATCAAAAACCGCTCTCTCGAGCTGATTCCCATATCATTCAAGTTGGTGTGTTCCAAGTGGCTTATCTCTAAGTCCACTACACTTTAACACTTTAGATTAGTGACCACTTGTCGAGAATAAATCAGTTTAGAAAAAACATGGATGATAATTGTCACTTTATCAATAACTCTCTCAAGTCTACTTCCCATATCATTCAAACTGACGTGCATTCAGTGGCTTATCTCTAAGTCCACGGCACTTTAACACTTTAGCAAGTGATCAATTCGTCAAGAAGTGTCATTGGTTTTTATAAAACTTGAATGAAATAATGGAACGTCGTTATTGCGAAACAACGTCCACCTTTCTTTGGTTTAAAATCCCACCTTTCCGTTTAACACCCGAACTAATAAATTTAGCTACTCATAACGGAAAGTAAATAAAGCAATAAATGACGTAAATTAAATTGCATAAATATAAATGACTTGGAATGTAAATTGCAAGAAATAAAAGACGAAAAGTAAATTGCAAGAATTAAATACTTAAAATGATTAAATTGATTCACTTCATAAGTCAAGATCCAAGAGTTGTCACCACTCTTTAGATTTGATTCCAAAGTTCCTCCCTTTTTTCATCACCCCAAGCCTTCCTTATATAGGGAGGAATAGGAGGGGGCAAAAGAGTAAAATTACATTAACTTGGTCCCAAAGTATCAAAAGGTCCTAAAGTACATAAAGTAAAAAAGCCTTGAAAATATAAAAGAGGTTTGCATGTAACTAGTTCCAGCCAGAATTGGAAGCTTCTTCATTAAGCATCACAAAGCCAAAAAGTCCAGCTCCACATCCCAAGAAAAAGTAATCTGCTCAGGCATGTTGTGCTGCAGCATGCTGCAACATGGATCTGCACTATAAAATCTGCTAAAATGAGCATAAATCAGCCATTCCAAGTCACAAAACAAGTCATTCACTACTCTAGCTCCAATAAACAATAAAGTGGAAAATAAGTAAATAAAATGACTCAAATTTAGGGATCTTAAAGATAAAATGACTCAAAATGGAAAGAAAAATACTTAATATGCATTAAATAATTAATGCATATCATCCTTCCCCCGGACACAACCGTCCATTGACATCCGCACTTCAAGTTACCAAATAAGAGTACAGGCTACCATGATACAATCAATACCAAAGTCCATTTCTGACCTTTCCACCATTCATCTCTTCTTCCTTAATGTGAATACTAAGATCACAAAACACTTGCAAATGGCGTGACCGGCACATCTCCACTCTCAAAACCCTTTCTTAACCTTAAATGCAATAATCTCCATGACCTAGTGAGTTTATAGCCTTCATGCAAGACGACACGATAATTTAAATCATTTCACACACTCGAACATTTAAAAGTAACAAACTTGAAAACACTTGAGTACACATTACCCAACACTCTCATAACTTCAACGCCATGCGCAACGATCTCGAGAATCGTTCGCATGCAACTTTTCAGTAAAACACAACCTTAACCAACCAAAACGATGCCGTTACATCAGAAACATATTGAATGAAACCTTTCCTATATGACTAATAATTCTGAACGAAATCACTTACACGAAGTAAATCAATCGGCTCCCACACTCATTTATATGATATCAACGTGTCAATTCTCATTTTGATTATAAAGCTTTGCAGTCAAACGTTTTCATGATTTTCTCAACGAATACCACGACAATATAATTCTCAAATCATTAAGTTCAAAATTTTTATTGTGCAACGTAAATAGATTTGTCTTTTTCTTAAAACACACGCTTGTACGCGTCGACTTATTCCAAAACAAGAAATTTGTTAATTACGCGTCTACTTTTAATCATGAAAGAGCTCCTGTAACACATTTAAAGACACAATGCATGAAACTCAACTTGCAATTGAAGGCTATTCACTCTAACAAGGTCAACCGTTGTACCCATACAACTGTAATTGGCACTCTACTTCTGACCAACGGTCGCTCCCTCGTCCTTGCCACGACTTGCTGTGCATGTATTTCACAACCTACCTGTTTGACCACACTACACATTTCTCGTCTTGAGCAATGATTTATAATTCATACAGTTTCAATCTTTGACCCCTCCAGGTCAATAAACAACCAATTCCTTCACATTATGCTCTTCCGATACTCCAATCCAACACCGATATATTCTCTTAGACATCCTTGCCACTCTACCGTCTGATTAGAGAGTCGTAGGCTCTATTCCTTCACCCGATCTTAAAAGCTTTCAAAATCCTAATCCAGTCCTCTTCTCTTATTCAAAATGATCGTCACCTCAACACCAAAAACGGGGACTCATTAGAAACTATGAGTTTACCATTAAGCAGTCATTCATCACCTTCGAACCCACGAAGTTCTACCTTTAGACGACTCATAACATTCCAAACAACACTTCTTCTACAAGATATAAACAATATATTATACGCGATCTCTTGCGATACCTCAACCATTTTCCTTCATGCCAAGTTAAAACTCACTACATACTTCCACGCCTATCGATCTTCTCAACAAGAGCATTTGAGCACACTCATGTACCTGTAAATTTGCGATAAAATTGGCCAGATGTAATTTCAAATTTACCTTACATGACGGTCCTCGCTACTCTGTCACTAACGCACCTAAAGTGATCTTTCCTAAAGCATCCTATATCTCAGTTGTTGTCCCCTCTACTCCACAGTTTAAGTTTAGGCCCATCCGGTCACCTAAATCCCTTAAACTATGGCTCTGATACCAATTTGTTGGTGCAAGTGTGCCACATCTCTATATATTTATTTTGATGATTCCAAACACACCGTATTATTGTTTTTCTAACAATCTTATCCAAGTGTGCAGTTAATTGGACAACATGAAGATTTTATCTGAAGAGTCCAAGCCTGGTGTTTATGTCGTCATTATTTATATATATCTCATAATGATAAACACCCTAAAATAATATACCACTTGGATATTTCAAAAACCTAACCCAACTATTTCTTAAATTAATAAAATCCCTGATTTATCTATTTAGAAAAGATTTTGTTCTTTAAAATTCAATCTTTCAAAATTTAGCCAAAAGGAATGTGCTGATTTTTTTTTTTGGAAGTAAGGAAAAAGCATTCAGACCCCTTTTTAAGCTATGGTCACTCAACAGGGTTCTGATCCATCTGACGCCGGTATACCGCATGGTGCTCGGCGGTATACCGCGGCTCTGCTGGTACGAGTTGCAGGCTTTGCAGGTTGACTCTCCTTTTTGTCAGGATCACTTTTTCTGGGCGGTATACCGCGCCCATATAGGCGGTATACCGCGGTGAGCTTTTGACCGTTGCCACGTCCAGCTTAAATACATGCAGCTTCTCAGCATTTATGTTAAGACTAGTAGACATTGAATACCCAGCTCTTGAAAGAATACTCAGCTCCTCATCTCATTTAATAACTTATTCAAGTTATAATTTTTGAGTGATCAACCTCTCACAAATCCAAGTGTTATACTTATACAAGAGTGATTAACATTGTGAGATATATTCTCTTGTAAGTATTTGAATAGTGTGAGTGATTCACGTTCTCAAGCAAAAGCAAGAGATTTTATTATCATTGTATCAAGGTTTGTGTTCTACCATAAAGAACACTTATAGTGAATCAGTGTGTCGAGAAGTGTCTCGGCAAGTGGACTAGCCAGCCAGTTGGTGGTGAACCACTTTAAATCTCGGTGTCGGTATCAATATTCTCTACCCTTATCTCTTTATATTCCCGTTGTGCACCTAATTTTATTTATATATTTGTTGTGCATGCAATATTTGTTGTTGATTTTGATAAGAGAATTTTTATTTGTGAAATACTTTTAAATACAACCTTTACCCCCCCTAAGGTTGTCCTAACAATTGGTATCAGAGCAGGTTGCAAGTTTCTTTAAAAATATTTGTGCTTTTTAAAAACTTGTTCTTGTATTTTAAATGGCAACCTCTGAGGGAATTATTTCTACAAAGATTCCGCAAATTGACACCGAAAATTTTGGTCTTTGGGCAAATCTTTTTGAATGCTACGTTCGTGGCAAAAGTCGAAAAATTTGGGACATTATTAAAAATGGAGATTATAAACCCACCAAAACCAAAGATGGAGTAATTAGTGAAAAACCAGTAGCGGAATGGTCCGCCGCTGAGGATGCTTGGGTTTGCTTAAATTTTGAAGCTAAAAATATTCTTTTTTCGGCACTTACTAAAGATGAGATTGAACGTGTTTATTCTTGTGAAACTGCTCACGATATTTGGGAAAATCTAAATAATACTCATAGAGGAAATTCTCAAGTCAAAAGCTCAAAAATAAATATTCTTGTACATGATTATGAAATGTTTGAGATGTTAAAAGATGAGTCAATCGACTCAATGTTTAAACGTTTTAACCTTATCATGGTGAGCTTGAAAGGTCTTGGTAGAACATATCCTAACGAAGATTACGTGCGAAAAATTCTTCGAGCGCTTCCTCCGGAGTGGATGCCGAAAATCACATCCTTGGAAGACTCCCGTGACCTCTCAATGATGAAATTAGATGATCTCATTGGAAATCTCAAAGTGCATGAAATTGCACTAAAAAGGAACAAAGATCGGGAGCATGATAAAAAGAAATCTTTGGCGCTTAAAGCTTCAACTTCAAGTGACGAGAGGGAGAAGAAGAAAAAGAAGGAGAAAGCTAGCTCCTCAAAGGATCAACCCGAACATCTTGACGATGTAGCCATGTTGGTAAGAAATTTTTCTAAATTTTTAGCTAACAAAAAGTTTTCAAGAAATGATAGGTTTCAAAGAAAAGGAGATTATCGCCGTGGTGGAGAAAACCGAAGCCGAAAGTTCCATAAACGGAACGACAAAATAAATAAAAATGGCGAATCAAGTGATGATGAAGAAGCCAAGAAAAAGAAGGGCTTTTGCTACTCATGTGGAGACAAGGATCACTATGCCAACGAGTGTCCAAAAAGAAATAAACCTAAAATCAAGAAGGAGAAAGCCTTCGTTGGAGGCGCGTGGAGCGCAAGTGAAGATGAAAATGAGTATGAAGCCATTTGTCTCATGGCGGAAAGCGACGATGAGGTAAACTCGTGTTACTCAAATTACTCTAGCGATGATGAATGTAATGATGATGATGATCTTGATATGTTAAATGATGCCTTTCAAAAAATGGTTATGCTTACAAATAATTATAAAGATGAGAACGCAAAATTAAAGGAAGAATTATTATTAAGTAAAAAGGAAATTCATGATAGCAAACAAAAAATTGCATGCGATAATGAAAAAATCATAAATTTAGAAAATAAATTAAGTGAAAAATATGTTTGCAATTCTTGTGACATTTTAAATAAAGAAATTGCATGCCTTGAGAAAAGAATAGTTGAAAATGATTTATGTGCTAATTGTGATGTGCTTAAAAAGGAAAATGCATGTTTAAAAGAAAAATGTGATAAACATGAAAAAGATAATTTGTTAGCACATGCCTTTCAAAGTAGCAATGAGAAAGTGCTTAAAATGTTAAATATGTCAAATAGCACTAATTGTAGAAAAGGCGTTGGTTCCGATATGTGTAAAGATAAGTGCTTATGTATGCCTATCAAAAGATTTTTTGAACCACCTAAAAATGTTGAAATGAGAAAACCGTATGTGCAAAAATCCTCATATATGTCCAACATAAATAATGTGAATTATAAGTCTAGGAAATCTTATGCATGCATGTATAATAGTAAATTTTCTAGACCAAAAAATAGTGTGAATATGCATGCTCCTTTTTACGTCTTTGATAAATATGATCGTAAAATTAAAATGGTACCAAAGTGGATTCCTAAAGGCTCCTTTAGTGTTGATAATCCCGGTGGCATGCGTTTATGGTTTTAAATTTTTTTTGTATATATATATTATATACATATATATATATATATATTCTGTGTTTGAAAATTATGAATCAACTCCGAATAGGCTCACCTATTTGGATACGGTGTCTAGGAAAGATAAAGGCGAATTCTTCGAATTCTAATGAGGTCGGTTTTTAAAGTGCCTTCGCGCTTACCACCCTCACCGTCTTTTCTGGTCGCTTCCAAGTAGAGCTACCGAAAAGGGTTGAGTAAATAATTTTCTTGTCTGTATATTTTTTGTGAAAATATATTTATTATTATATGTGGTTTTCTATGCTTTCTAGACTAACTTCCAAAGGACCCATAAGATGTGGGGACCATAAAAGTTGTACTTTAAATGTTGTAGATAAATCTTGATATGGATTGGATTCTTGATAGTGGCTGCACACGTCACATGACCGGAAACCATAATCTTTTTTCATCATATGAGTCATGTGATGGTGGACTAGTAATTTTTGGAGGAAACTCCAAAGGAAAGGTAATTGGGAAAGGTACAATTTCTTGCAACAATGTTACATTTTTAGATGTTACGCATGTTGATAATTTGAAATTTAACTTGCTAAGTGTTCGTCAACTGTGCAAAAATGGTATAATTGTTGTTTTTGAAGAAGACTCTTGCAAAATTCTGAAAAATGGTAAAGTTCTTTTGAATGGGGTTATAAAAGGAAACCTTTATGTTTGTAAAACTGATGTAAATAAAAATGTTTGTTTATCTTCCGTATATGATAATTCGACTTTGTGGCATAGACGTTTAGGTCACGCTAACCTTAGATTAATTCAAAATTTGAAAAATAAGGAGCTTGTGAGTGACCTTCCAAAATTAAAATTTGATAATCATTTTTGTGATGCATGTCGTGTCGGCAAACAAACTCATGTTTCTCATAAATCAAAAAATGTGATTTCAACTAAAAGAGTTTTAGAACTTTTACACATGGATCTTTTTGGCCCTATGGCCATTCAAAGTTTTGGAGGAAATTATTACACTCTAGTAATTGTAGATGATTTTTCCCGATATACGTGGACTTTATTTTTAAAACATAAAAATGAAGCTTTTGAAAAATTTAAGATTTTGGGAAAACGAATTCAAAACCAACAAGGTTGCACGATTGTTTCGATTCGTACGGACCATGGACGCGAATTCGATAATGAAACTCAATTTGGTGCGTTTTGCGACAAATATGGTATAACGCACAATTTTTCTGCTCCTCGCACTCCTCAATCTAATGGGGTTGTGGAGAGGAAAAATAGAACCCTACAAGAAATGAGTAGGACTATGCTTAATGAACATCAAGTTCCCCAAAAGTTTTGGTGTGATGCCGTAGCTACCGCGACCTATGTCCTCAATCGTGTGCTAATTAGGAGTATCCTAAATAAGACCCCTTATGAGATCCTACGTGGTAGAAAGCCTTCCTTAGCCCATCTTAAGGTATTTGGTTGTAAATGTTTTATTTTAGATACCAAATCTTATTTGACCAAATTTGACCCAAAAGCCTATGAGGGAGTATTCCTTGGTTATTCTTGGAATAGCAAAGCCTATAGAGTCCTTAATAAAGAGACCATGGTTGTAGAAGAATCCCTAAATGTAAGCTTTGATGAAAGTCCTCCTAAACCTAGTGCACCCTTAGTAAATGATAATGGTTGTGAAGGAGATGCACTAGCCCAACATCTTAGAACCTTGGACTTAGGAACCCAATCTCTTACAAACAATGTAGAATCTAGTGATGCCCCTCCATGTTATGTTCCACAAGGAGTAGATGATCCTAACCTTAGAACATCTAGAGGCCATCCCGTAGATCAAATCATAGGTGACCTAAACCAAAGAACGACTAGATCACAAATCCATACCCTTTGTGCCTTTCACGCCTTTATCTCAGCCATAGAACCTAAAAACATAGAAGAAGCTTTAGGTGATGAGGATTGGATAATGGCCATGCAAGAAGAGTTAAACCAGTTTACTAGGAATGATGTGTGGGACTTAGTTCCTTGCCCTAGCGGTCAAACCATTATTGGCACACGATGGGTCTTTCGTAACAAGGTAGACGAAAACGGTGAAGTCACCCGAAACAAGGCACGTTTAGTTGCCAAGGGGTACAATCAACAAGAAGGTATCGATTATGATGAAACCTTTGCACCAGTTGCAAGGTTAGAGTCTATTCGAATGCTTCTCGCTTTTGCGAATGCTAAAAATTTTAAATTATATCAAATGGATGTCAAAAGTGCTTTCCTAAATGGTTTTATAAATGAGGAGGTATATGTTTCCCAACCTCCCGGCTTTGAAAATTTTGAAAATCCGACGCATGTTTATAAATTAAAAAAGGCGCTTTATGGTTTAAAGCAAGCTCCGCGTGCGTGGTATGATAGATTAAAATCCTTTTTAATTACAAGTGGTTATATTATGGGTAAAATAGATAATACTTTGTTTGTCAAATATGCTCATAATGATATTGTGGTTGTGCAAGTGTATGTTGATGATATTATCTTTGGTTCTACAAATGAAAATCTTTGTAATGAATTTGCTACAAAAATGACTAATGAATTTGAAATGAGCATGATGGGAGAATTAAAATTCTTCTTAGGATTGCAAATAAAACAAAGTGAAAATGGTACCTTTATAAGTCAATCAAAATACTGTAAAGACATGCTGAAAAAGTTTAATTTTGAAAATATCAAACCTGTTGAAACTCCGATGACCACCAATCTAAAATTATCTAGTGACGAAGAGGGAACCGATTTTAATGAAAAGATTTATCGTGGCATGATTGGTAGCTTATTGTATTTAACTGCTAGTAGACCTGATATCATGTATAGTGTGTGTTTATGTGCTCGCTTTCAATCTTCGCCTAAACAATCTCACTATGAAGCCGTCAAGCGTATTTTTAGATATCTTAGAGGGACTACGAATCTTGGCCTATGGTATCCAAAACAACCCGAGCTAGAAGTAACATGCTTCACCGATTCCGATCTTGGTGGCTCGATGGTTGATCAAAAAAGCACTAGTGGAGTATGTGCCTTTATAGGTCTCTCGCTTGTGTCTTGGTTTTCCAAGAAACAACATTCCGTAGCCTTATCCACTACCGAAGCGGAATATGTAGCCGCCGCGAGAGCGTGTGCTCAAGTTCTATGGATGAAGCACACACTTACCGACTTTGAGGTACGTCAATCCAAAATTCCAATTATGTGTGATAACTCAAGTGCCATAAACCTAAGTAAAAATCCCGTTTTACATTCTCGTACCAAACATATTGAGTTGCGACATCATTTTCTACGAGATAATGTTCAAAAAGGCCACATTGTGCTTGAAAAAGTTGATTCCGAAGACAATTTGGCCGATATTTTTACTAAAGCCCTAAACAAAAAATCGTTCTTTAAATTAAGACTTGGTTTAGGCATGCTTGAGTATAACCCATGAGATAATGCTACTCTCATTTATATGCATATTTTGAGGGGGAGCATCTCTCGAGGGGGAGCATAGCGTCTTTCTTAACCCTCTTTGCTTCGACAAAAGGGGGAGAGAAACCGAGTATGCTCTCGTGTTTAGCGTTGTGTTTGTCATCATCAAAAAGGGGGAGATTGTTGGTGCAAGTGTGCCACATCTCTATATATTTATTTTGATGATTCCAAACACACCGTATTATTGTTTTTCTAACAATCTTATCCAAGTGTGCAGTTAATTGGACAACATGAAGATTTTATCTGAAGAGTCCAAGCCTGGTGTTTATGTCGTCATTATTTATATATATCTCATAATGATAAACACCCTAAAATAATATACCACTTGGATATTTCAAAAACCTAACCCAACTATTTCTTAAATTAATAAAATCCCTGATTTATCTATTTAGAAAAGATTTTGTTCTTTAAAATTCAATCTTTCAAAATTTAGCCAAAAGGAATGTGCTGATTTTTTTTTTGGAAGTAAGGAAAAAGCATTCAGACCCCTTTTTAAGCTATGGTCACTCAACAGGGTTCTGATCCATCTGACGCCGGTATACCGCATGGTGCTCGGCGATATACCGCGGCTCTGCTGGTACGAGTTGCAGGCTTTGCAGGTTGACTCTCCTTTTTGTCAGGATCACTTTTTCTGGGCGGTATACCGCGCCCATATAGGCGGTATACCGCGGTGAGCTTTTGACCGTTGCCACGTCCAGCTTAAATACATGCAGCTTCTCAGCATTTATGTTAAGACTAGTAGACATTGAATACCCAGCTCTTGAAAGAATACTCAGCTCCTCATCTCATTTAATAACTTATTCAAGTTATAATTTTTGAGTGATCAACCTCTCACAAATCCAAGTGTTATACTTATACAAGAGTGATTAACATTGTGAGATATATTCTCTTGTAAGTATTTGAATAGTGTGAGTGATTCACGTTCTCAAGCAAAAGCAAGAGATTTTATTATCATTGTATCAAGGTTTGTGTTCTACCATAAAGAACACTTATAGTGAATCAGTGTGTCGAGAAGTGTCTCGGCAAGTGGACTAGCCAGCCAGTTGGTGGTGAACCACTTTAAATCTCGGTGTCGGTATCAATATTCTCTACCCTTATCTCTTTATATTCCCGTTGTGCACCTAATTTTATTTATATATTTGTTGTGCATGCAATATTTGTTGTTGATTTTGATAAGAGAATTTTTATTTGTGAAATACTTTTAAATACAACCTTTACCCCCCCTAAGGTTGTCCTAACACAATTGTAACAACCCAACTCAGAGATAACACTTAAACAACAAGAAATAAACAACTCGCCGAAAAAGGCTCCGAAATACAGCATAAACATACGAGTACAAAACTAGGTTTGCAGAAACGACCAAATACACAGCTGAGATTTCTAGAATACTAAGCCTTCCATACTATACTATGTTGACTTCCTTCTAGTCCCCAGCTTCACGCTCACGCCTTCTCTTTGCCCTTACCAGTAACTCCTACTAAGCGCTTTCCTGAAAATGGTTTAGTTTTTGAAAAAGCGAGGGTTAGACCATGAGGTATAGTGAGCTCCCTCTAGTGGCAACAGTTTCAATAACAATTATTTAAAACAGTTCATAACAAGTCTAAACGACAACTTAAACAAAACTTTCCTGTAACAATCACACATGCAAATGGAACACTGAAGTCACTCGAAAGTGACAACATGTCAGTCTCATACTGCCATGCTGGGTCACTCCTCCCATGGCATAAACGGGACACTCCCCCCGGTATGAGCACTGGCGGGACCCCCCCCCCCCCCCCCCCCCCGACTTAGCCAATTCACATCTATCAATAATGTATGCATACACTTTAAATTAATTTTCCGAACACACGCTTTCATGTATTATAAACATATCATTTCATATTCATTCCTTACTTCTGAATCCATGTTGAAAACACGTATTTAGTTAGAAAAATTCACCTGTCGTCGTTGCTCAACACTTCTCACTTAGGCTTCTGATCTCTAGATGGGACACCTAGAATTTTAAAGAAAACAAGGGTAATAAGTCTAAGTTGACACTCTCAACATCTGAACGGTTCCAAAAATAAACTCGACTCCAAAAGAAACCCCGAATCCGAAACCAAAGTTTCGGACCCCACTCCGATTCCGGATCCCTCCTCACTCCTCACTCCGGGCTCGATCCAAATTCCGCCTCATTTCGGACTCGATCCGGATTCCGCTCATTCCGGACTCGATCCGGATTCTGCCCTTCTTTCCGAATCCACTCTGGATCCGGTCCATTCCAGATCCGCTTCCGGTTTCGGTCCATTCCGGATCCGCTTCCGCTTCCGGTATCGCACAAAGTTAAAAGAAAAGAAGCATCAAATCACAATTAAACCCTCATCCAACAATTTTAAGCTTTTGAAACCATAACTAAACATGAAGCACTCTTAAAACAAGGATTATACATCCAAAACCCATTTCTTTTTGGATTAAACTAATCTAACTCTCCTTTCATGTCCAAAAGCCACACAGTGACACTTTCTCAAATCAGTATAAAGATTAAGGGCTTGGGGTTACCTTGAAAATGTTCTCTCTTCAAAACTAGCACTTCTCTTGGCAAAACGCAAGTAACGATCCTTGATTTCTTTCTTCTTCTCCAAGTTGCAGCCGCCCAAGATTTTTTATCAGAAATAAGGGTTTTGGCCAAAATGAGGGTTTTATACCCCTCTTCTACAAATTTCAAATCAAACCCTGAAGTTCAGAAAATCTACTTGATACCATACAACATTCTATTCTTCTCTTTTAGGATCACGGCTATTACAATACTTCCCCCTCAAAAGAATTCCGTCCTCGGAATTTCATCGAACATGCTTGGGTATTTGGACTTCACGTCCGCCTCTATCTCCCAAGTTTCTTCCGGTTCTTTGGTGATAATGCCACGGTACTCCCACAAGGTCAGACCCCTTGATCCTCAACTCCTTGACTCTAAGGTCAACTGCTTATCGCTTGCATTTCTTGTAGATTTATCGTCGTTCCAACTTCCAGCAATTGCTCTTTATAATAGGGGTGCGAAACACCTTATGAATTCTCCAAAGTCTCATTGAGCACAACCAGATCATACACTATCCTTCTGGTCCAAAGAAAACGTGGACCAATTCCACCTTTCACTCGAACACTCCACCCTATGGGGACGTCTTCCGCATCAACAGTCCCTCCTCTAACTCAAGGCTCAGAAGTCTTATGCTTTCGAACCGAATCAACTTAGCTCCACTCAGCTGCCCACACCATTCTGATTAAAATTATAGCCGTACCCGATCCTTCGGCAACGTCCCTCAGTTAATCACCATTTCTTATGACCGATCACCTCGTATGACATACTTGCAACCCCTCCGATTGACTATACTATTCGAAAAATCCCAAGTCAACCGTAACAGATATTGTCCGCTTTGTCCACACTTGGACTCACGGTTTTAAAACACGTCTAAACATGGTTTTCTCGAACAACTCCAAATCCTTAAAAGAAAGAACTTTGTTGAATTCCATGCCACAATAACGTGAATCTTTTACCAAGATAACCACTCAACTTGCCACTTGGCATAAGGCCAACCTTAAATATCCCAATAATCTCACAGTCAAGAATTCCCATATCGGAAAACATGCGATTCAATATTATTTCCCCATTACATTGGCTACGACTCATGGTCGTTAACCAAAAATTCACACGCTCCCACCGTGTCAACATCCCACACTTCTCCATAGCTAAAAAGTAGGAAATCTCCACAATCCACCGTCTGACGTGTCCACCAATCCGAGATGAATCAAATCATGAAGACACCCTTTCGAACTCCCGTTGCATCCAACAATCGTCCAACCATATACAATAAAAATTCAGGTTTTACTTTCTCTACGAGGAACGACCATGCTCACCCGAAACTACTCCCATTAGTTTAGCACTGAACAACAAGTTTACTTGAAACACCATAACACCAAATCAAATCCAAGGGTCCTTCATTCCGAGTTCTACATTCAACTACCTTTTTCCTCTTCCTTCTCAAAACATAAAGCATGCTTCCAACAAACGGCTCACTAGAAAGTGTAAGCTTTCACCCAGTCGCATGAGTTGGTTTTCCACCGTCCTTGAACCATAACACACACAATTCCCCTTTCTCATACTCTTACTAGGAGTTCATATACTCAATGATGAGAATCTATACACACTACCCCACAATTTCAGTGTCCTTTGCCAAGCTTCCTACTTTAAAGCTACTCACTTATTCTGACATATCATCATCACTTCCTCACATTAGCATGGAACACCGCCTACCAAACATTACTTGCCCTTCTTCCAACCTTTCTACATGCACCGATAGCACCTCTTCATTACTATACATAACCAAACCGCCTCACTAAAATTCTAACTTGAGATATCCAACCAAGTCATCCCAAAATGACTTTAGTGTTCGAAGTCGTCATACCCTGCTTGTTTCCCAAACTGTTACCTTCTCAGAGAATTCCTTCGTATAATAGAAAAACGATTCACATTCCTTAAAGATTCCACATTTACTACCCCACATTGTAAACCATCCAACCCAACATCTTCATCAGTCTCCCAATGATTCCAGAATATACTCTCTTTTGGGTAACCACCAACTACTGCTCCACCTTCTTCTATCCCGGAAATAGCCATATCACAATGCCAACTTACCATCGATGTGTCCCAATAACATGCTTACCACTTTGTATAACTCATGCGAGATCTTCGAAAAGATTTCCATCTGTGCTCATCCTTCCCTAACAACACATTACCATATCGCCGGCTTGCACATCCACTTTGGCAAAAGGTGCCACTTACTTATCCATGCATTCTCCACCCATAACATCACACCGCAGACCAGGTTCTCACCGTCATTTGCACACATAAACAATCTTGCCTTCATATTCATCTGCATAAAACCAAATCTATCTCACGACTTGTCTTTCCCCGAAACTAGATGAACCACAACTCACGATTTCCCAATTTACTCAAACATATTCGTTTCTCGCTGGTTCTTTGCGATCTCCAAAAACCATTACATAAAACAAGGCACATTCCCTTTACAGATCGATAACAATGCACCCACTTCGTTTTTGCTAAAATACCTTATCCTTTTACGAATCGTCCAAACCTCGCAAGTAAAACATTCGTCCAGTTAACAATCTTTCACATTCATAACGCCCATACAAGGTGTTCCATCGTCAAGTATACACCTTTCCTGAACGACCTCCTACATTTACACACACCATGGTAATTCTCTCAAATTTCAACCTCTTGACAACGCCTTCAACTTCGGACATTTTAAATAGTTGCTGACTTTAACATCAATAGGCGACATGATGATACTTCCATAACCCTCCCGACAATAACCTACTTCTTCCGACGTATCACAATCAACTTTATACCCCGCCGTCCTCACCTGAGGGAAATAAACTTCAAGACTTACTTTGTGCAAGGTTAATATTACAAGACCACCCCCAAAACTCAGGCCCGACGCCGATAACATTTCATTTCTGCATTTCAACACTTCTCCTAACGAGTTACTAATACCAACACCTTGATGACTTCACGTCCTTCCCCCGGACACAACCGTCCATTGACATCCGCACTTCAAGTTACCGAATAAGAGTACACGCTACCATGATACAATCAATACCAAAGTCCATTTCTGACCTTTCCACCATTCACCTCTTCTTCCTTAATGTGAATACTAAGATCACAAAACACTTGCAAATGGCGTGACCGGCACATCTCCACTCTCGAAACCCTTTCTTAACCTTAAATGCAATAATCTTCACGACCTAGTGAGTTCATAGCTTTCATGCAAGACGACACGATAATTTAAATAAGCGTCCTAATATATTGTTTTATAGTATCTTAGTTTATAGGACCAAACAAAAAAGCTTCATATCTAAAAGTGTTACAATAAGTTTATAAGACCCTTTTGAGCGTCGTAACAAGGTTTCTAGAACATTTTCAAAATAAAGTGTCGTATTAGCTACTTTTACAGTACGTTTTTTAAAAGCGCCCTATAAACCCAATTTTTAGGACAATATGTCACTTTTTCAAATAGTTAATAGGACGCTTTATTTGGAAAATGTTCTAAAAAATCTATTATGATTGCCATAAGCGTCATATAAATTTTTTGTAACACTTTTAGATAGGTTGGTTTTTTGTGTGGCCATATAAGTTTTGGTCCTATATATAAAATACTCTATTAAAACGTTTATTTATTTTAGGCGTCTTATAAACTCAATTTACATGTAGTGAAACAAGGCTACCCATGTAACATCTTTTTGGCACATGGCTACATCAACTTTCCATGAAACCACCATATATATATTGATGCCATCGTTTGGATTAATTTAAGCCATTATTTATAATTATAGTGGAAACTTTTTAAAAAGAAAAATAATTGCAAAAACTTCCCTAGATATAACCTTCGTTTTTTGTAATAAAATAACCCAACTCAGAGATAATACTTAAACAACAAGAAATAAACAACTTGCCGAAAAAGGCTCTGAAATACAGCATAAACATACGAGTACAAAACTAGGTTTGCAGAAACGACCCAATACACATCTGAGATTTCTAGAATACTAAACCTGACATACTATACTATGTTGACTTCCTTCTAGTCCCCAGTTTCACGCTCACGCCTTCTCTTTGCCCTTACTAGTAACTCATACTAAGCGTTTTCCTGAAAATGGTTTAGTTTTTAAAAAAACGAGGGTTAGACCATGAGGTCTAGTGGGCTCCCTCTAATGGCGACAGTTTCAATAACAATTATTTAAAACAGTTCATAACAAGTATAAACGACAACTTAAACAAAACTTTCCTGTAATAATCACACATGCAAATGGCACACTGAAGTCACTCGAAAGTGACAACGTGTTAGTCTCATATTGCCTTGTTGGGGGTCACTCCTCCCATGGCATAAACGGGACACTCCCCCCGGTATGAGCACTGGCGGGCCACACACCCCGACTTAGCCAATTCACATCTATCAACAATGTATGCATACACTTTAAATTAACTTTCCGAACAAACGCTTTCATGTATTATAAACATATCATTTCATATCCATTCCTTACTTCTGAATCCATGTTGAAAACACGTATTTAGTTAGAAAAATTCACCTGTCGTCGTTGCTCAACACTTCTCACTTAGGCTTCTGATCTCTAGACGGGACACCTAAAATTTTAAGGATAACAAGGGTAATAAGTCTAAGTTGATACTCTCAACATCTGAACAGTTCCAAAAATAAACTCTCCTCCAAAAACCACCATATATATTGATGCCATTGTTTGGATTAATTTAAGCCATTATTTATAATTATAGTGGAAACTTTTTAAAAAGAAAAATAATTGCAAAAACTTCCCTAGATATAACCTTCGTTTTTGCATCATCTCATATGATTAATCGATCCAAACAAGTGGGGTTATTATTGTTTGGGTAAAATTTCACCAGTCTCGACCACGACCAAGGTAAGAAAAACATTTATTACACTTTTTCATAATAAGATAAAATCATAGTACTTTATCCCCTGATTAAATCGAAAATTATTTACCTCACGACACTCGACCATGGTGTCGTCTAGTTCACACGACCGTCGTATGAAACCTTGCGACCTCGACCGACTAACGTGCAATATTACTGTTACGTTTTTTCAGTGTTTAATGCAGGAATCAATGTCATTGATGACCAACGGCTATAACCGACGAAGGCCATTAACAGCATTAAAATCGATGTCCGTTATGTCTGTTACGCGAAGCATTTAAGGAATCAATTAAAGCACCCGAAGACTATAAATATCAAACTCAATCATCATTTCAAAGGGCATCACACATCATCTGAGACATTTCGGCATAACTGAACTCTCGAAGAACACTCAAAGCATAGAATTCTCTTTCTGAAGATCGCTCTCGACGCACGATTTACAGACACGACATATAGTTTTTACACACGACACACCAGTTTTTTTACATTCGATACACTTGTTACTTTACATTTGAAGTATTTCTTTCATTTGTATTGTAATCATTGTACTCTCGACACCTGAAACATAAGGATATCGCCCCTGTTTGGCGACCATAGTGTAGCGACGACTTCCACAGTCGTCCACGGGTTTTTTCCTCGTTGAGGTTTTTCCCATGTCACCAAAATCTTTGTCTTATTTACATTTTCTGTCTTTGTCGTACGGTTTGTCGAAAGATTCCTATCTTTAGTTGTTAAACTCCACAATCAACCTTAAGTTATTCTTTTAGACGATTTTTGGCATTAACAGTTATACTGTTCATTGATGGGGTTTTAATAAGTTTTTAGAGCACTTTAAAATAAGAGTAAATTACATTTTTGCTTCTTATGGTTGACACCCATTATCAAGTTTGGTCCATTTTTTAAACTAATTACAATTTTGGTTATTGTGGTTGCCATTTTATTTCATTTTTTGTTCCTTTGACCAACTTTAATTAAAAAGCTTAGTTACATTAAAGGTATTTTGGTCCATTCATCTTTTCCCTGTCTTTTTCATTTTTTGTTTTATTAGATTATAGAGTAAATTACACTTATAGTTCCTATGGTTTGTCTTTTTCTTCTTTTCTTTTTTTTCCTACTTTTTTTTTTCATTTTTCATTTTTCACTTTATATTCTTATTTATATTAATTAATGATAATTGTAACTAACAATACATTAAAAGTATGTATTATATTTTGTAAATTACACCATTAAAAAAATCTTATCGATACATTTAAAATAAGTTATGTATTAAATATTTTTTTATACTTTTATGCAATATATTTGACATATATCTACAGATCCGTCTATACTAATCCCAAAAAAAACTTTTCTATTTTAAGTGGTATTTAAGAAACTTATCATTTTTTGTTATTTATGTAAGAAAAACCGAAATTTATCTATGTCTATTAATTAAAAAAAATGTACCGATGTATCGTTCTGAGAAAATTTAGTTAATTAAATGTGGATGAAATAGAAAAACTCTATAATATAATTATTACTTTTTCAAATTATAAACTTAAATTTATTATAACGAAATGGTTATTTATTTCTCGTTTTGAGATAATTTAGTTAATTAAATGTAGATGAGCCCTTATTGCTTTGTTTGATGTGAAATGGTTATTTATTTTTCGTAACTAACAATTATCATTAAATTTTTAATAAAAGTTGGTCAGAGTAGGGGTGAGCATAACCGGGTACCCGGCTAAATTTCATGGAACCGGAACCGGTGGTTCCTAGAATGAAGGAATCGGAACCGGAACCGCTTACATCGGTTCTCTATATTTTGGAACCAGTTCCAGAACTGGCGGTTCCGGTTTCGGGTACCCGCTATCAATTGTTTTAATTTTTTTTAACATTTCATACAATAAAAATGTAATTTTAAGTCTATTGCAAACTACAAAGTACCAACTTAAAGAAATAAACACAACAAATGATGAAAAATAATCAGATAAAAACTAATTATTACATAAATAAATTAGAAAGTCTGCCGTATTGAGTTTGACATCAACAAAACGACTTACTGAACACATAGCATCCTTACATCAAGACCTAACAAATAAAACGTTTTGATCAAAACGAATAAAACACCTAATAAAACCAATAACAACACATCATTAAATATTTAAATATAATGAATATATAAATAACTTTTATTAAAAATAGCGGGTACCCGTCGGTTCCGGTTCTGGGTACCCATTCCCGGAACCGGTCCCGGCAGGTACCCAGCGGGTAACGGTTCCAAAAAAATGAGAACCAGAACCGGAACTAGTGATAATCGGTTCCGTATTTTAGGAACCGAAACCAGAACCAATCACATCGGTTCCGGTTTCAGAACCGGCAGTTCCGAAGCGGTTCCGGTTCCAAAGGCGGGTACCCAGTTCCGATGCTCACCCCTAGGTCAGAGGGACCAAAATTGTAATTAGTTTGAAAGAGGGACCAAACTTGATAATGGGTGTCAACCACAAGGACCACAAATGTAATTTACTCTTAAAATAAAGTGTTGTATTAGTTATTTTATATGACACTATTTGGAGAAGTGTCTTATAAACACAAATGTCCAATAAAAAACATGGTTTATAGGAAACTTCTCCAAAGTGTCATATAAAATAACTAATACGCTTCTTTATTTTAAAAGCATTCTAAAAACTTATCAAAACGCACAGAAACGTCATATAAAACTTATTGTAAAATTTTTATATATGGCGTTTTTTGTTTGGTCCTATAATGTTAAGTCTCATACAACTTTTATTAGAACGGATAAACATTTTAGATGTCTTATAAAACCAATTTTGTTGTAATGAGAGTTAAATTCCACGGGACATATTTAAAATTAAGTTAACATGAAATGTTAGGAGTAATCAACCATGAATTGATTTTGTATATAATAAACTATGAAATATGCAGAAATTTTATGAATTTGTATAAATAATTCTTTTACAAATCAGAGTTGTAATACCATAAACAACAACAAACGTAAACCCTACTTGAAATTCAACAGATTGTTGACGAAATCGAACCGATTGAGGCCTGCACGAAAGCAGTGTTCTAAGACAAAAATTCGCCGGAGGTATGGGCGTTTGTCCCGAAGATACAACAATCGAATTCAAGTATCAAACTTGAATCTAGCGAATTAAATGATGTTTGGAGATGGGAAAATGATGAGAGAAACCCAAATGCACCACACATTGCACAATTAATGAATCTCGACCCCAAAGCCCAATCTTTGACGTTTACAATATATATTAAACTCTATATATAGAGTCCACCAAGAACACCACACTCCAAGACCCAAACAATTAAATAACTCATTTAATGCTCAATGATCAGAGTTTATTAAGTGGTGTTTATTTTATCTTGGTTGTTATGTGAGACAAGATTTCTCATATTTACACAAGTTCCAACAATTAAGATATTATAATATTCCTCGTATATGACAACATGAAAATGTTAACATTAACTTAATATGAAAATGTGAACACAAGTTAACATGATAATCTTAACATGTCTTCACAAAATTAACAGATCTTGCCCAAATCTAAAAAACCAAAATGCCTCTACTCTATAAAACATGTGCGATCATCTTCCGTTGGATAAAAAATGTTCGACGATTGTGCATGTGAAAAGGGCTATATTTTCCAGAGAATTGGGAGTTCCTGTCGTAATGCATGACTACGTACCTAACAGGGGGATTCACTGCAAATACTAGCGTGGCTCATTATTGCCGAGATAATGGCCTACTTCTCACCATTATTGCAGAAAGGGGGAGTTCTAATGTATATATATATATATATGGTTGGGTTTCGGTAAAACTCCCCCTTTTCGTGAAAACTGTAGGACCACAAGCAATCGTCGATTGCTTTTGAGCCAAAAGCGACGATCACACGTGCTTTTGTGAAGGAGGGGAACTTTGATCTTTTGGTTTCCTACATTTGGGCATGCCGGGTTTCGACTTTTGTGAAAATATGTTAACGTTTTCACGGTAATGTATGTTTACATGCACGATGCATCCTAATCTTTTGAAGCCGATAACTTGAACCTCAATCATGTTTCTTGTTTTGTCCTGTTCTACATAAATCTTGATTTTATTTCTATGATTTTGAATTGCGATGAGCTCATATATAAATCTATGGTTATTAATATGGTTGATCATTTAGTATCAATATGACTTAACGCTAATTATATGGTATTTGAACGTGTTTATCACTTAGTTTTATGGAATTCAAGCATAGGATTTTAAGAAGTTGCAGATAAACAATAATAAGACATAAATTTAAATTCTTAGAAAGCTTAAGAATATTAAATAAATATTTTATAATATAGTAAAAACATATACATATAAAATCTAATTTATAAACAACTGTTTATACGTATTTCATTTACAAATTAATACATCAAATACGTCTACCGTTTGATTTGATCACAAATAATTTTCTTTTTGACTTTGTAACGTACTATATGACATCAACATCGATTACCATAAAGAAAAAAAATGTTCGATCTGTAACATGTAGCAACAGTTCAAACCATTATATCCATATAACAAACTAAAACACTATACATCCATCACGATTTTTGTTTGAACTTTCTTTTACCGGATCATCATGGTTACTTTAGACACATCGTATAACTCCTGATCATTTTAACCGATCAATAATGACGTTTCGAGAAATCGAACCCAATCGAGGCCATGTAGCTCGTGAAATGACGTATCGCACGGCGATGGTTATATATGGTTGACGGGTACCGTAAGCTACGAGTGGTTGGATCGATCAATAATTGAGAAAAAGGGTTGATTGCTGAATGGACTTTTAGGGTTTTATTGTTTTTCTGCTTTTTTCCACATACCTGTTTGTCGCAATGCTGTTTGACTTCAATTCCCTTTTTGAAATCGAGCATTATCTCCATTATACATATATATATATATATATATATATATATATATAGGGTTGAGATTCAATGAAAAAAGAAAGTTATGGTGAGAAGCGTGAGAAGGGATATGAATCGTTGGATGCATATTAATTAGGATGAGGTGTATCAGAACGATCCCCTTGTCTTTGTGATGAGTTTGAGATTAAATTAAAAGTGATGCAAATATTTTCTTATTTTTTCATTTTAACTCTTCTTTTCACACGATCTTTCGTGTGTGTATAGGTGAAGGATCGTGAGAGAAGTTAGGTTAACGTAAGAAGTGGATAATAACCGTTGATCACTTTTAATTTCATTCCCTCCCATGAATTGCGCCTTTGAAGGGCATTGATCCGGTGCATCTCATTCTAATGTGCATCAATTTCTCATCAGTCGGTTGATAACCACTTCTCACGCTTCTCACGTTAATTTCAACTTCTCACCAAAACCCAACATTTTATATATATATATATATATATATATATATATATATATATATATATGTGTGTGTGTGTAGGCGAAGGATCGTGTGAGAAATTAGGTTAATGTAAGAAGTTACTTGGATTCTTGAATGTAAGAAATGATATGGATTCTTGATCATTTTTCTCAAACTTACCCATGAATAACATTTGATATAGGATTGATCCAGTATATCTCATCCTAATATGCATCCAAGAGTGTCTTACTCTTCTCACCATAAGTTTTATTTTTACCGGAACTCAACCATATATATATATATATAGAGTGGGGTTCAAAGAAAAACCTCAAAAAACGGAAAACTGAAGAACACCCTAGGAGCCATTCATCTGGACGGTATGCATTTGTGCATACAGGTAAATTAAGTTGACTTTTTGGTTTTTATGCACAAGTGCATTATGCATTTGTGCATATGCATGTGTGCATGTTACAAATTACCTGTATGCACAAGTGCATACCGTCCAGATGAAAACCCCCCCTAGGGTGTTCTTCAGTTTTCCGGTTTTTAAGGTTTTCCCTTGAACCTGACCATATATATATATATATATATATATATATATGAAAGATGGACACCATAAGTTACTTGGATTCTTGAATGTTGAAAGCCACAAAAGTGGTGATGCATGAGGGAAATTGCCTTAAATAGCCATTTTAACCATCGACGTCTCCAAATAACCACTTTACTAACCCTATTCCTCAAATACCCAAAACTTACGCAGAGAGTTTTCTCTGCGTAAGTTTATTTTTCCTCCCAAAAAATAAAAAAAATTGATTTTTAAAAAAGTTTACGCAGAGAAAACTCTCTGCGTAAGTTTTTCATCCCACGCGTCTGCGTAAAATCCACATATGCACCACGTAGACTCCACGTTGGAATTATTTTTACGCGGAAAGTCTAAAAAACTTACGCAGAGAGAAGTCTCTGCGTAAGTTTTAATTTTTTTTTATTTTTTTCCTGATTTTTAGTAAAAAGGAATCAGATTAGTTGCAAAATATATTAACTAAAAAAATAAAATCATATTTTAGGGTATTGTCTAATTAGTTGCAAAAATATTTTTTATTTTTTTTATTTATCTATTTTTATATAAATAATTTAGAAAAATACTTATATAAAAAAATCTTTAAAAATAAAACAAAACATATGTTTTTTCAAAATATGTTAAAAATATTGATTTATAAAATATATATGATTTTTATAAAAACTTCCCTAATTTGTTAGTTTATATATGTTTATTGTTTTAAAATTGTAGAAAAGATTTATTGAATTTTTTTAAAAAATATTTCTTTCTTTCTAAAAATCCAATCGACTGCAAAACATGTTTTATTCCTTCAGCTTTTTTGTGTGTCAAATCACTGAAATTAGAATCTGATTTCTTTTACTAAAAATCAAGAAAAAAATATAAAAAAATTAAAACTTACGCAGAGACTTCTCTCTGCGTGAGTTTTTTAGACTTTCCGCGTAATTTTTTTTTCAACGTGGAGTCTACGTGGTGCATATGTGGACTTTACGCAGACACGTGGAATGAAAAACTTACGCAAAGAGTTTTCTCTGCGTAAACTTTTTTAAAAATCATTTTTATTTTATTTTTCGGAGGAAAAATAAACTTACGCAGAGAAAACTCTCTACGTAAGTTTCTTTGCGTATGTTTTGGGTATTTGAAGAATAGGGTTAGTAAAGTGACTATTTGGATACGTCAATGGTTTAAAACGGCTATTTGAGGCAATTTCCCTGATGCATGAACATGGCTGAGATTATTGGGTACAGCACCAGTAGTAGTACCGTGAGTGTGTGGTCACCTGGTCTAGTCTTCCAATGCCACCAAGATTTCCCACATCAACAGTAGCCATTTCTATGGAATTTGGGGGTGGAGGTATGGGCTCCATTAGGTATATTTACCAATCACTTAATAAAGTTAATAATACTTACAGTTTATTCGGTTAATTATACGTACATAACTGTTTGATAGTGATTTAATGATATAAAAAATGGTTTATTCGGTAAGTTTGTAGGAGGAGTTTTATGTAGAAAGCCAAGTTTCTTTTTTCTTTCAAACATGTCCCTTCCAAATAAAAAATACGCTTATTCAATCTATAAAAAAAACTATTCCGAACAAAAACCTTTGAAATGCATACATCCAGATTAATCCACACAGCCAGCCTCATCAACATATGAATTAATGGAAAACCATCGAAACAAATCCCTTTGCTTAGCCATGAGGTTTCATAGGTGTTGGATTTCATGTCGGCTAGACTTGGACTCACTATAATAAAATCGGGTTTATACACCACCAAAAGCGTTTGTCTGCTAATATAATTCCACAAGACTTCAATTTATAAGATCAAACATTTGTATATGTTTTATCTGTCAGGATCGATTCTTAACAAGAATTAAACTTCTTAGAAACAGAATTTAGAGAATCTTGCGGAATAGAACTCTAAATCAATTAAAGAACAATCAATAGAAATTCAATAAACTGTAAATATATCAAACAGTTATTACTCACAAGTTTTACACCAAACCTCAATCTTGTTGAACAGGCTCAACAAGACGATTTCTACTTCTCTAGAAATAGGATCTATGATCTTGAGGTTAATTCACTCTTGAATGAATATCAAATTCTATTTCACTCGTATATTATTCATATGTTCTAATAGCTATCTATCAATACTATTTATACAAAAGTAATTACAAGATAACTATCAAAAGTAAATTGATCTTCTGAATCTTCGTTAAACATATCTTGATCAATTCCTTATTTGTCTCCAAAAGCATCGCATCCCAAACTTATCAACTCAGCAGTATTAATGATGATTTGGCTCAGCAGCATTAACAACCTTCAGCAGTATTAACCTTCACAGTCTTCAAGCAGTAGTAACTCAGCTCAGCAATACTAACCATGTCTAGCAGTAGTAAATTGGTCTAGCAGCACTAACTTCGTCTAGCAGTACTAACTTCATCTAGCAGCAGTAACCTTGCCCAGCAGTAGTAACGATGAACTGGCAGTAGTAATGTAGACTTAGCAGTACTAACCATACTTATCATATCTTCAGTTCCCAACAATCTCCCCCTAACTTGACTTTTAGGAAAAGAAGTCAAGTTCTTCAGATGATGCTTCCAAAACTTAGTCATCATGTACACACAGCTTAGGACTTAGACCTAGACTTTGATTTAGAATCCTCTTTACCAAGAATCTACCCATTGCTGAATCCTTGTTGCAGGTCAGCTTAGTGTGTAACATTCCTTGCAGCCTCTTCATGCTGTGATTGTATATTTCATCTACCAGATAGTATTCTTGAGTTGCAGAGTCAAGGGAGATGACATATACTCCACAGTTTTCATAGAGCATCCAGTTGGTAATGGCTTGAAACTGTGTGTTTAACCTATGCTGAACTGCTTCAGGTTTGAACATTTGGCACAAGAATTCAAGTACCATTTTAGAAATTGACATCCCTTGCTCAGTCAGCATGTTTCCATATATCTTCATCCCAACTTTGAACATCTCTTCTAAGTCTGATCTTGAGCAAGTTCTGACAATTTTTCCCCAAGTAGAAAAGACTTCAAATTTTCCATCTGCTCTTTTTATCCTAATGAACTCCTTTCTACCATCTTTCAAAGTGTCCCAAAAGATGATTTCAGGAGCCTTAGATGATATTGGTTCAGCCTGAAGTGGAATTGGGTTAGAGTCAACACTAGTAATGTACAAATCACATTGGGCATCCGTTTGTGATTTCACATTGCCTGATTGCCCTGATGGAGTTGCCACTTCTTCTTCAGCAACTTTTCCATCAGATTTTTCTTTCACAGTTTCCTCCTGGGCCTCTTCTGCAGATGACTCCACCCTTGGCTTCTTTTCATTTTTCTTCTTTGAAGTTATGGGCTGGGTTCTTGGTCTTTTCTTTGACATCATCTTGGTTCTTTTAAGAGTTTTGACAGCCTCAGGAGTTGGTTCAGCTGCTTTAAGTTTTTCAGCAGCAATAACCATTTCTGCTGCTATGGCTGTTACTGCTTCTCTTAGTACATGTAGTGATGCTGCTTCAATACTGTTCTTTACAATCCAGTAAATTTCTTCATCTATTTCAGCTTGAGTTGTAGTTACTGCTTCCTGCTCAGTTTCTGCTGCTTTGACTGTTTGGCCTTCAGCAGCATTAACTGTTTCTGCTGCTTGTTCAAACTCAGCAGCATTAACAGTTTCTGCTGCTGTGGTTTCTGCTGCTGTGGTTTCTGCTGCTTTAACACACTCTTCCCCCTTTTCTGTCTCACTGGACTCCCCCTTAAACTGTGCATAATCCATTTCCATCTCAGTCTCTATGTGAACAGTCTCCCCCTCAATTTGTGGACCCTTCAGTTTCAGTTCTGCTTCTGACTCTGACTCCCCCTTTTTGGGAGCATCATCAGTTGAAGTTCTTCTTCTTAGCACAAATCTTGCCTTTTTCTTTTTGTTCAGCAACTTGGTGACCATCTTTTTGAGCTTCTCAATTTGAGACTGTTGGTAGGTGACCACAGTCTTAAGTTGTTCAATCTCTTTCTTTTGTGCCATGACATCCAAGTTGATATTCCCTAAGGTTCCCATCAATTCCTCATAGTTATATCTATCCTCACCTTGTTTAGAAGTATTTACCTTCTTTAAAGGATCCTTGGAAGTTTCAGCAGAAGCCTTCTGCCTAGCAGAAGCACTACCTGCCCCCTTGGTTTCTTGGCACCTGGGTCCTCCTAATGATTTCTCATTTAGAGTTGCCATGGGGAAGGTCTTATTTATGTTACCACTGTCCTTCTCTGTGCTAGCAGAAGTAGTGGCAGCCTTAGCACCCATATGGTCATCCTTCTCCTTAGAGACCACCTTCTTGGGGTTTGGAGACACCCCTGTGGTTTCCCTGTTGATATTCTCAATTGGAGAATGCTCCAATTGAGGGCTTAAAGGCTTAGGGCTTTGAGTAGGTACATCAAGGGAAGGAGCCTTGTGCACCTTTCTTCTTTGAAACCTTTTGGTGATTGTGGGAGTGGGCTGTTCAAGAATGGACTGAGGGATGTCTTTTGAGATGGAAGGTTGGGATTGGTCATCAGTGGGTTGATCTAATGAGGGCCTTGATCCTGATGCCATACCTTCAGAGGGGTGGGACACAACCATCATTGTAGAGAACAATGGTGTGTCAACTCCTTCCGAGTCCCTAGGAAGTCTTTTCATGTTTGAAAAAACCTTCCCTTTAGGGGATTTGGGTACATATACCTCAGTAAACTGAGGTAAGTCCATCAATTCCTTGTTAAGAACTTCTTGCACAAACCTTGGATACATGAAAAAGGTCTTTTTGGATTCCAAGTTTGATACAAGATCATTAAAGATCATTGCTGAAAAATTGTACTTTCTGGCAGTGGATAAGCAGACCAAGGCATATGCAATGGGACTGCTGAACTCACTCCATCCAGTAGTTTTCTTGGAAATACAGTGCATCAGGGTATGAACAAGAAATCTCCATTGGTTGAAAATTTTTGACTTGTAGAATTTAAAAACACCAATGGGACCTTCATACCCCATTCTTTGTAAAGTAGAAAAGAGTTCTTCATTAGGAATAGAAGATATACCTGAAGCATCATTCAACTGAAGAGAGATGCGAATAACCTCTTCAGTGACTTTCAAGGGTTTATCACAGACCCTTGTTCGAATGGTTTTCTGCCCTTCTTCGACACTAACAGTGGCATTCTCCCAGAATTGTGTCTGATGTTCGATGTAGATTGTTGGGCTCACCGTTAGGGCATAGGAGATGTGCGAGGATTTGAGAAAATCGACTATATCGTGGAATCCCGCAGCTTGTTTCGGCTTCTGAAGCATGGCTATTTCATTGTGCTCATCCACAAACTCCATGATTCCTGAGGATTCTTGAAAGAAAAGCACAGAGATTCTGGGAGACTAGGTTAGAACGAGAGAGAAGAAGTAAATGCGAAGAGTCGTTATGAACTTGGGCGGGCAAACATGGGTATTTATATGCCCTAGATTATCAGAAGCAGTATTAACTACCTCGCAGTATTAACTACCGAGCAGTATTAACTGCCAAGCAGTATTAACTACCTAGCAGTATTAACGACCAAGCAGTATTAACTACACTAGCAGTATTAACTGCACTAGCAGTATTAACTACCAAGCAGTATTAACTACCAAGCAGTATTAACTACACTAGCAGTATTAACTGCACTAGCAGTATTAACTACTGAGCAGTATTAACTACCAAGCAGTATTAACTACCAAGCAGTATTAACTACCTAGCAGTATTAACTACCTAGCAGTATTAACTGCACTAGCAGTATTAACTGCACTAGCAGTATTAACTACTGAGCAGTATTAACTACCAAGCAGTATTAACTACCAAGCAGTATTAACTACCTAGCAGTATTAACTACCTAGCAGTATTAACTGCACCAGCAGTATTAACTGCATTAGCAGTATTAACTGCTGAGCAGTATTAACTACTAGAACACAGGCAGTAGTAACTTCTGTACTGGCAGTAGTAACGCTGCACAGGCAGTAGTAACCACACTTACACTTTTCTGCACTTGGTAATCTGAGGGAAACAGAGGATCCTGAGAAAGAAAGTTAGTAGCACCAAATATATGAAGAAATACAGGTATAAAAACAGAAAGTCATAAATTTATTCTAGGTTGATCATGCCCACACTTGTTACCAAAAAGGTGAATCTACCCACATCAAAAGCTTTTGTGAATAGATCAGCAAACTGGTCATTTGTATGAACTTTAGCAACCTGAATTAATTTCTTTTCATTGCAATCTCTTATAAAGTGATACCTTATCTCTATATGCTTTGTTTTTGAGTGTTTGACTGGATTATTAACAATGCTAATAGCACTGTTGTTATCAATGAAGATTGGTGTGTGAAGAAATGTTACCCCATAGTCCAACATCTGATTCTGAATCCATAGAACCTGAGAGCAGCAGCTTGCAGCAGCTATGTACTCAGCTTCTGTGGTAGATAAGGACACTGTGGTTTGTTTCTTACACTGCCAAGATACTAGTCTTGTACCCAAAAACTGACATCCACCTGAAGTAGACTTCCTATCCATGTTGGCTCCTCCCAAATCACTATCTGAATATGCAAGCAAGTCAAAAGAGGATTCATGAGGATACCAGAGACCTAATCTAGGTTGCCCTTTTAAGTATCTGAATATTCTCTTGACAGCATGAAGGTGTGATTGCTTAGGAGAAACCTGAAATCTGGCACAAACACAGACTGAAAACATAATGTCAGGTCTAGAGGCTGTGAGATACATGAGAGATCCAATCATTGATCTGTAATGATGGACATCCACATCCTCCCCCTCAAGATCTGCAGTGATCTGTTTATGTGTTTCCATTGGAGTGCTTGCTGGCTTTGAGTCTGATAAACCAAACTTGTCCAGGATGTCTTTCACATACTTGGATTGGCTAATAAAAATTCCATCTTTCCTCTGTTTTACCTGAAGCCCAAGAAAGAATGTAAGTTCTCCCATGGAGCTCATCTTGAAGCTTTTGTGCATCAATTCCTCAAACTCTTTACACATTTGATCATTGGTGGATCCAAAGATGTTGTCATCCACATAGATCTGAACAAGTAAAGTACCTCTCTTTCTCCTCTTGATAAACAGGGTCTTGTCAATTACTCCTCTTTCAAAGTCATTTTTCAAGAGATAGGTAGACAAAGTGTCATACCATGCTCTTGGGGCCTGATGCAAACCATAGAGAGCCTTCTTCAGCTTGTATACTCTGTCAGGGTGCAATGGATTCTCAAATCCAGGAGGTTGACAGACATATACTTCTTCCTCAATGCTTCCATACAGAAATGCACTCTTGACATCCATTTGGTACACTTTGAACTTCATGTAGGAGGCATAGGCTAGAAATAACCTGATTGCTTCAATCCTTGCCACAGGAGCAAAGACTTCCTCATAATCTATTCCTTCTTCCTGAGTGTACCCTTGTGCAACCAGTCTAGCTTTGTTTCTGATTACAATCCCTCTGTCATCCTTCTTGTTCCTGAAAATCCACTTGGTGCCAATTGCTCTATGACCTTTTGGAAGGTCTACCAAGTCCCAAACATCCTGTAATTTGAACTGTAGCAGCTCCTCTTGCATTGCCTCTATCCAGCTTGGGTCTTTCATGGCATCATAAGCCTTTTTGGGCTCAATCTGGGACAGAAAGCAAGTAAGAACAGTGTTAACTGTATTTTGCTGCTCTTGCAACTCTTGGAGTCTGCTTTGCTTTCTAGTCATCATGGGAGATGCAATATCTCCAATCACCAACTCAGGAGGATGATTTTTCTGAGTTCTTGTTGGATGACCAGCTTCCTCTTGTAAGTCCTCATCCAGATTAGACTCATTTAATTCTGGATTTGTTTCTGCTTCTTCAGTCACCTCAGATTCTCTGGAATTTGAACCTGAAGACTGATTTTCCTCTGCTCTCCTCTCTTCTTCATTCTGAATAGGTTCAGTCTCCTCATGGTGTTCACAGAATTCCACAGGATCAATGGAAGGGATTGGAAATATCACAGATTGAATTCTGTGTTCTGATGATGGTGTATCCCTTTGTCCTGATCAGGATCGATTCTTAACAAGAATTAAACTTCTTAGAAACAGAATTTAGAGAATCTTGCGGAATAGAACTCTAAATCAATTAAAGAACAATCAATAGAAATTCAATAAACTGTAAATATATCAAACAGTTATTACTCACAAGTTTTACACCAAACCTCAATCTTGTTGAACAGGCTCAACAAGACGATTTCTACTTCTCTAGAAATAGGATCTATGATCTTGAGGTTAATTCACTCTTGAATGAATATCAAATTCTATTTCACTCGTATATTATTCATATGTTCTAATAGCTATCTATCAATACTATTTATACAAAAGTAATTACAAGATAACTATCAAAAGTAAATTGATCTTCTGAATCTTCGTTAAACATATCTTGATCAATTCCTTATTTGTCTCCAAAAGCATCGCATCCCAAACTTATCAACTCAGCAGTATTAATGATGATTTGGCTCAGCAGCATTAACAACCTTCAGCAGTATTAACCTTCACAGTCTTCAAGCAGTAGTAACTCAGCTCAGCAGTACTAACCATGTCTAGCAGTAGTAAATTGGTCTAGCAGCACTAACTTCGTCTAGCAGTACTAACTTCATCTAGCAGCAGTAACCTTGCCCAGCAGTAGTAACGATGAACTGGCAGTAGTAATGTAGACTTAGCAGTACTAACCATACTTAGCATATCTTCAGTTCCCAACATTATCTAAAATGTTGTAAAAAGTTTATATAATGTTTTTGAGCATCTTACCAAGTCTTTTATGACGCTCTTGATAAGTGTCCTATAAACAAAAAAAATTATGTCACAAGTTTCATAAGACACTTTTTTCAAATATTGTCATATAAAATGGCCAATAGGACACTTTGTTCAAAAGTGTTCTAAAAAGTTTGTTAAAACGTCAAAAAACGTCTTATAAGTTTATTTCAATACTTTTAGATATGACACATGCAATTTAGTCACATTTTCATGTTCCAGTTGAACACTTACTACCGCTTCGTCTATTCCTCGATAAATACTCAATTCGATGGAATTGTTTGATCTTAAAAGGATCTTCTATAATTTCACACGTGAGGGGTTATTTCTTGGTTTCGTCCAGTCATTAATTACTTGGGGATCGTACCTATCTCAATAAAGTCTATGATTGGTTTGAAGAGCGTCTCGATGCATTTGTGTTTGATCCTATAATTTAAGTCTATAAAGTAGTATATTAAGATATTCACACGTTTTTTTGTCCTATAAACCCAAACTTGTTATAGTAAAACGTTAAGAATCAATTTAATGGGATTCCACATATTTTCACAACAATGTACAAGATGATTCTTGGATCAAAACATCTAGTCGAGGGTCATCATAGAGATCCTGCTCCACCCATGGTTCAAATCAACGACTACGAACATAACATGACATGTTGTCAATGCATAACGAGTCTATGTGATCATTTCTGCGCAATTATAAGTTTACTTGGATGGATATAACATGTTCAAAATAACTTAATTAAAGTCCCCTAAACTCGATTTTTACATATATATATATATATATATATATATATATATAGAGAGAGAGAGAGAGAGAGAGAGAGAGGATCAAATGAGAATGATACATATTTAAGGGTGCATTTGGTACGCAGACAGGATAGAACAGGACAGGACATGAAAGAACAGAACATGAGAGAACAATTGTTCAACGTTTGATAGACAGGACTGGACAGAACAGAACAGATAACATTAGATGAAATAAAATAAATAAAATTTAAAGAATGAGTGAAATATAAAATAGAACGTGTATTTGAGGTTTTATGATAGAATTAGATTTTATTTTGAGGTTATATTGGTAAAACATAAGCCTATTCCACCTTGTTCCAGCTTGTTCCATGGGGTAGGGGTGGAACAGGCATGTTCCACTCTGTTCCTGTCTGTTCCACATAAAAGCCCTGTCAAACATGGAACAGTGATCCCTGTTCTGTTCTGTTCTGTTCTGTCCTGTCCAGTGTACCAAACGCACCCTAAGGGTGTGTTTGGTTGCAGGACAGGACATGACAGAACAGAACAGCTGTCCAGCGTTTGGTAGAACATAACTAAACTGGACAGAACAAAACAGGGCTGACTAAATGACCAATTTACCCTCAGTTATGAACCCTACCTACACCTAAAGCATTTTAACAAACAGTTAGCAGGCATAACTCCTAATTAAACAAATTTCTTCAATAGAATTTCTCAAATTAGGATTTTAACAAACAGTTAGCAGGCATTTTAACAAACAGTTAGCAGGCATAACTCCTAAAGCATTGTGTAATATTACAATTCAAAACCTAATTCTTCAATAGAATTTCTCAAATTAGAAAAGCATCCACAAATCGAACAAGCAGGTTTGAAGAGCAAATCGATTTCAGAAAGATACGAAATCGAAGCATCCAAAATCAGAAAATCGAAGCATAAATCGAAACCCTTGCCAGAAAATCGAAGCCTTACCTGGAGATTGGAGGCGCAGTAGTGAGGCGTGAAGAAGAAAATCTAAGCATAAATCGAAACCCTTGCAACAAATCGAAGAAGAAACAGTAGTGATGGAGTCGCAGTAGTGAGGCGTGAAGATAGAAACGTATCTGATTAGGTTTTAGAAAAGGGCATTTTGGTCAAATAATTCTCTGTTCCATCTTGTTCCATGGTTTTTGGTGGAACACAAATGTGGAACACTTGTTCCATTTAGTTCTATTCTGTTCCACCTTAAGCCATGCCAAACATGGGATAAGAGCCCTTGTTCCTGTCTGTTCTGTTCTGTTCCGCCTACCAAACGCACCCTAAAGGAACACGAGAACCAACAGAATTATATATGATTTTACATAAACGTGAAAAAGAGCCACGTGGACCTGAAGTCGTGGTGGCCAAAGTCGCTGGCGTGACTTTTTTTCGCGTGTTAATATAAAATTATGTATAATTTTTTTGGTTTTCACTGTTTTCGTTTGAAACCGACTATACATATAATTGTTCAGTAGAAATGCATCAAATGATGCATCTTTAAAGTTAAAACAATTTTGTTTTTTTGGAGTTAAATATTTGCATGCTGCAAAGTGGTATGCATGAAGTCATGAACCATGCTCTATATGTAAATGAAGGTTATTATATAGGTTTGGATTCCCATGAAAATACTTTATATATATTCTTTTTAATTAAAATTAATTTAAAGGTGGAAATTATTTTTTTCTTTTTTTTACTGTAACTTTTTTCTCATTAGAAATTAACCAAGCATATATATTTGGAAGAGAAAGAAAAAAGGTTCAAATATGTAAGAATTTTCTAAATCATGTAAGAATTTGTTGTAATAAAATTTATTTTTGAGGGTAAATAAAAGTTAAATAAATATTTATAATCACTTATCTTCTTATATTTAATTATTGGATAATCACTTGAAAAAATACCTCCTAATAATAAAATATATAATAGTAATCAAATGAAAAGAAAAGAAAAGATTCATTCTGATTCTACACATTCTTCCCTATAATTGTTTAATGATCTCTTACTTATCCATTTATCAATCTAGATTCTTTTGCTCATCTTTTCAAGCATTTTCCAAATATTTTATATTTATTATAGTCATTATAGTAGTATTTAAACAAATATCTTAATTAAATATCTGGTTCAATTTAGACTTATTCAGGGTTATTTTGGATTGTGTTCGTAAAGTGTTTATTAATTTATTCTGGTGTTAGGGTAAGGTAAGATAAATGTTTAGAATTTAATATATTGATTAATACATTTGTTTTACAATGTGAAATTGTTTTGTTGTATTTTTTGTTTCACAAACACATAAAAGATGTTTACATTGCGAAATAAATATATGTCAATTCATTACAAGAAAACTGGGCATTAGTGACGAAAATTAGCGAGGGAAAAAATCTCTCACTAATTAGCGAGGGATTGACCACTAACCTAATCCCTCGTTAATCCCTCACTAATTAGCGACGGATTAACGAGGGATTAATGAGATATTAATCACAACCCCAATCCCTCGCTAATCCCTCACTAATTAGCGACGGATTGGGTTTGTGATTAATCTCTCATAAATCCCTCGCTAATCCGTCGCTAATTAGTGAGAGATTAGCGACGGATTGGGTTAGTGGTCAATCCCTCGCTAATCCCTTACTAATTAGCGACGGATTAATGAGAGATTAACCACAACCCCAATCCCTCGCTAATCCCTCACTAATTAGCTAATTTAAAATTTTAACTGATTATTATGTTAGAGGCAGTTTATTCTATATGGTGGAGATCATACTCTTTCGCTGGAGAATTTATTTTGTTTTTTTAAATCCTAAATACTTGTACACTAAAAATAGTTTGTATCAACGTATCGGTACCATTTTTTTAATTTAGTAAGGACATGTATTTTTTTTTGATATTTTTGAAAAATGTCCGATATATGAAAGGTTAATAATAAGTATTTCCAATATATTTTAGATTCAAAAAGTCTCCAATTACAATAAGATGGCAGGCAAACGAGCAACAAGCTGTGCCGCAACCCCCTTTTGGATGGCAAAACCAATCCTACTAAAAATGAAATTTTGCGTCTTAGGGGTCGAAAAATTACTTTGCACAACCCGTTGAACCCTAGTCAACAAGTCGAATTTGTAAATCGATTTCAGGGATAAATGACAAAAGTCGTTGCTAAAACCCATGTTTCTTGTGATAATTTCGTAACAGATTTCTCTTTGAGAAGATAAATCTAAACCAAGGTTGCGTGATCTGTTTGATTTTTTTGTTGAAAATCTTTCAATTGGGTGATTCTTAGATATAAGGAGAGTCATAAAAACATTGTTGAGCGGAGATCTTCCCCTTTTAAGTTTTAAATGTCTCACGTTGATGTAATTTTTTTCGGCTAATCCCTAGCTAGCTTTGTTTTAATGATATGCCGTCTCAAAAAAAAAAAAATATATATATATATGACCAATTTTTATAATAATTTAATAATTTTTTATTCAAGTACAAAATGTTCAAAAATTTAATCATTTAAAATAAAGAAATTTAATGGTTTAGTCCTAATAACTTAATCAATCAAAAATCAAAATGGAAAAATACTCCTGTGTTTTCTCAACTTTCTCCAATTAAAAACTTAAATTTTATATTTTAATCACAAAACAAATATAAATTAATAATAAGTTTTTGGAAAAATGAGCTATGTGTTGTTCAAAGAACTTAAATTTTAAAAACTATTGAAATATCATTAGTCCAATAACTTTCTCCAATAACACATCCTCATTTTAAAATTTCATATATTAAAATTATATGTTGCCTAAAGTGATTACATATATTTTGGTATGCCTAAAGTTAAAACTGATTATTATGTAATGATCATTAATAATTTACATATAATGTTCAAAGAACTTAAATTTTAAAAACACATCCTCATTTTAAAAAATATGTAAATTATAATGATCATTTTTTTCTTAATTTCCCATATGTATATATGGCCCTCGCTGATACTGATTATTTTTGTAGTGATTAATACACTAAATCTAAGCCGTAGATAGAAAAAAAAACCATGTGAAATATCACATGATGCACCAGTTCTCAAAGTTATCATAATTTCAATAATTCGGCCTCCTATATATACAGTTCTTAAATTTCAAAAATAGTAATTTATCTTATAAGATTCAAAATATCTTTTTTTCTAGAAGGTAGAATTAATAAAGCATTAATTACACCCTAAATTATGCAATCAAGATTGATCCAAATTACACCAAGAAGGTTCATTTTTTCATGTATTTTGTTTTTATTTTATTATTTAATTTCTTGAATGTCAATCTCAACTTGTTCTTGAAATTATTGAAGCTTAGGAGTCATCTTGCTTTTCACCAAATATTCCCTTTAACTTTAGGGACTATGCCTTCTTTGCATTATAATAAGGTTCAAACACTTCATAGTTTGTTCTTTTGCTATCACTAAATTCATACATACCAAACTTAATGGTCAAAAATTTCAACATAATCCAGAAGCATCATGTTCGAATTCAATTTTGTATAATATATATATATATATATATAGTAAACTATCAGTGATTTTTTGTATTAACAATAACAATACTGATGGATTTCAAAAGCATGAAATTGATGGTTGATTAACCAACCGAAAACACCGAGACAAGACTAGTTGTTTGACTTATCATGTGTATGTGACCCCTCAATTTGCCATAACCCTGGCTTTGGACATAGAGTTGTGGACGAACGTAGCCATGGCCTGATCGGTGGTCCATACAAGGCATCTACTGAACGAGTGGATGTGTTTTGACCACACCACCATCCCATGCTCCTACATATCCGTTCTTCACTTTTAGGTGTAACCGATTCCAACTTACCATCTTCTTTTTGTCACTACAACAAAACTTAATTTAAGACGTTTTAATATAACTTTTTTTTATAAGTGTCATATAGAAAGACCAATATGACGACTTACTTTATGAGTTTTGTTTGGTTGTACAAATATTGTTTAAACAACTTAGTGTTCTATAATGATAGAAATTGTTACGTTGTCCAACTTCTTCCAAACAACGCTTGTGTATAAGATGTATATTTGTTGGTCATATAAACTTAAAAGGCTAATTGGGCCAATTTGTTGTAAAACTTTAAACAAAATACAAGTACAATAGCATTTATTTCCATTTATATTTTCATAACATAATTAAATTGTCTATTATTACAAATTTATATAGTTTTTTCATCCTTACATTTTTATAAGAGCAATGATCGATTAGAATATTAAACCAAATATATGACTTTTTAAATAAACAAAATTTAATATTACTTCATTATAGTCTTAATATAGCATAATCAATTAATTTCATATCATTCAATCTTTCACCTATCAATTTTATTTTCCCAAAATGAGAAAATTAAGACTCATATAAAAGGAAAAAACAAAGAAAATAATTTATTCCCATCAAAAGCTTCCACCCATAATAGGCCAAAGAAAAAGAAATTGAAAAAAAAAAAATAGATTCAACTCACTTTTCCTTTAAAATAATCATTCTTGTGGCTTCAATTCTCCAACTCCTTTTAATTTTAATTTTAATTTTAATTTAAAACTATATTGTTTGAGCAAAGTCACTATTTTATTCTTTTGTCATTTAGTCTTTTATGTTGTAACAAATAAAACTTTTATCTTCTAAAATGTAAAAGAACACATAATATATAGTTTTATAAAACTCTACCTGTAATAAGTATTATACTTTTTGTTATAACTTTTTTTTCTAAACGGCGAAGATATATTAAAGAAAATTAGCAAGAAGCTGGAAAAAACAATTACATGTGAGAGATAGAAAGAAGAGGGTTTTGTAATCAACCCATCCAATTAATATTACATTTTTTACTCCTATTTTCAACCCAAAAGAACGACCGAGTCATGGTGTTATCCCACAACGTCACTTTCTTAGGCTTAGGGAGCCTAAAAAGAGTCTCATTCCGAAAAGACCAAATAGCCCATAATGTTGTTAGAACAACCGCCTCAAAACAGGTCGACTCCATTTTATTCAAACGCAAAGATAGTAACCAGCAAATCCACTCCGAGTTTGACCTAAACTCCGGGATATCCAAACTCCACCATCGACCAATTTGCTTCCAAACCTCCCGAGTCATTTGATAAGAGAAAAACAAACGACCCACCGAATCAATCTCCAAATCGCAAACCGGACATAAGAGAAAATGCACATCTATTCCTCTTTTATCAAGGTTGTCTCGAGTTGGCATTTTGTTCAAAATCAACCGCCAAGCAAAGACATTAATTTTGATAGGAACAAACCGATTGCACCTAGTAGGAGAAGATTCTACCACCAAAATTTTAAAATCAATGTATAACTACGAGCAGAAGCCACCAAAAACTCATAATTATTAAAATTTTCTTATAAGAGAGTAACTACTAATGTTATTTTATAATTAAGAATAAGAGAGTTAATTTGAAAAAGGAACAAAATAATTGAGATTTTTTTTCCTTTTTAGAAACAAATAAAATATTCTCTTACATTCATACATCAACTTTGGTCCTTATTTCACAACCAAAACTCTAAAGTCATCATGTTATTCCCATAAGCTTGAGGTATTGTCATTATCTAATAATTCTTTTTTTGTCCTTTTGAAAATAAAAATGGATTTTTTAATCGATTTCGTTCACATCTTCAGTTAAATGAATATTGTTTGGATATAAACCTAAAATCGTGCACTGTCATGATCTATGTCGTGTGTGACAATACCCAACCGGTATATGTTAAAAAGGTTGAGGCTCAAGATCTTCATCGACCCATTATATATCATTAATTATATTTAGGTCTAGGTAGATCATATTAACCCTATAAATCATGTTTAATATATCTTTTCAAGTAAAACTGTAAAATTATTGTATGGTTGGTATGACAATCCTTGAAATTACACATTAAATGATAATATGATGTAAATACAATCAATAGAAGATGTTTTTGACCCTTTAAACATGCACAAATAGTTTATCTGTATAATTGTACTTTTTTTTTGGGGAAGGGTGTCCTAGGCTATGCCTAGACTAATCCCTTGACAAATTATGACTCTAAGACATCAGCCCTGATAAAACTCAGTGACCACAACTGTTGTGTACGCCTCAGTTGCCACAATTGTACTTCTTATAATACTCTATATATATTTTCATAATGTACAAATCAAAGGATTGTATTTTATAGTCCCAATGTTTTGAAATGGAATTGTGGACCAAACATAATGCATTACTCAAAAGTATTGAAGTGACCTTGAGGGAGTGGGAGACTCATGCTTGGATACCTCAAGCAACACCAATTCTTCAACATATTTGTATAAACCATTTATTTTTTAATTTTTTTAAAATTGATAAGATTGGTACTTGGAATTTAAATAAGTAGATGAAAAAATATATATATATATATATATAAAGAAATTAAATTAAAAACATTGGGAAGGTGAAGATAATGAAAGACCAAAGAATGTGGACATACATACATACATGGCCATGTGATGTAGACCAAAAGCCAAGACATGTGATTGTATGATGTTGGGGTGTCTATTCCTTTTTTATACCATAAATTGACTTTTACTTTTTTTAAGGATTATTCTAGAATTCAGTATATGACGTAAGACGAAAGTACGTTAGATGCGTATTATTATACAAACATTAAGGAAATATATATATATATATATATATATATATATAGAGAGAGAGAGAGAGGGTCAAGGGTCAAGTTTAAAGGAAAATCTCAAAAAAAGGAAAATTAAGGAACATCTTGGTAGCCATTCATTCGAACGGTATGTACTTGTGCATACATGTAATTTGTAACATGCACACGTGCATATATATGCACAAATGCATGATGCACTTGTGCATAAAACAAAAAAAAAACTTAATTTACTTGTATGCACACGTGCATACCATGTAGATGAAGGGCTATAAGAGTGTTCTTCAATTTTTCATATTTTTGAGGTTTTTCTTTAAACCCTTCTCTCTCTCTATATATATATATATATATGTTTTGAAAGGAAAAATATTATTTCTCTTAAATTTCTTTCGTGTCCATGTCTGATAATTTATAAATGCCGTTAAGTATTCCTCTTAAAAATATAAAAAAATCATGTTGAAAATGTTGTATTTATTATTTATCCAAAATAACATGTGATTGACAAAAATCCCATATTGGGTGCGATTTAGAGAAAATTGCAAAGTCTTTAAAACGAAGAGCTAAATGAAAGGATCTTCTGTTCGATGGTTGACCAAAGTGGTTGTGGGGTCAAACGTCATGATTCTTTGAAGTTGACACATTTTTTCTGTATATATATGGACGGCTAAGTAATAAGTATAGTATCTTATCGAATTTGGAAGTAACATGTGAAATCATACGTTGCTTGTCAACTATGGGGCTGTTTGGTTTGTTTTCCATTAAGTCATGTATAAATAAAGTTGTTTGTGTGGATTAATCTGTCTGTATAGATTGGAAATGTTTTTGTTTGAGAGGGTGTTTTCATAGAATGGAAGGACCATGTTTTTTAATTGAGAGAGACTGGTTTCGACAAAACTTGGCTTTTTGCATAAAGCTCCCTCCTAAAAGCTTAATAAATAAGCCACTTTCTATACATTAAGCTACTACCAAACAGTCATGTATAGCTGACTGAATAAGTTATGTGTCCCATTAAGCTGCTAACAAAGAGGTCCTATGTCTTCTTTCACCACTAGCTAGGAGAGACCACCGTAGGGTTACTAAAGATGCGCTCTAATAAATAATAGAGTAACAAGTGCTTAGAACACCGTTCATACCACATAACATCTAACTAGTTATTGATGGTCGTTTCATTTTTAAAACACTTGGTTGTTTTTGAAAACCATGTTCAGGGTTTAATATGTCGTTCAATTTCACACATGAAATACTTAAACCCATCGAGTTAATCTATTGTGTTCAACATATGGAGTTGTGGTGCATGGTTACAAGATCTATACATGTACCGGAAGTATAAGTGTAACTAGGGTTGTTAACAATTCGAATAGCACGAATAGAGGATTGGCTTGAGAAAATAATATCATGTTCAAGCTCAATTGTTTGAAGCTTGTTTAACAACTTTGAATTACATAATTATGATCAAAAAAAAATTATAAATTCATTTATGGCTCGAATTCATGATTTTGAATTACATATATAGTTATGATCAAAAAAATTATAAAATCATTTATGCCTCGAATTCATGATTAATTAACTTGGAGCTCGATAAACTCAATGAAAAGTTTGTTTTTTATGCAAAAATTAGGGTTTGCAAAGCATGTTTTAAGTTTTAACAACTTCTATTTTTCTAATATATCGAGTTACATAACATGCAACTATTATCATTATTGTATAATTAATGGATGTGAATAACAACATGCCATTTCGTCGGCCATGCATGTGTAAGAGTGTAAACGGTTCGAGCTTTCAATGAGTTACTTGAGCTTAATAATTCTCGAGTTCGAGTCGATAACACAAAAGAGAACTCATTTAACTTAACTAATAGAGCTATGTTTGACTCGCCTCGTTCGAGAACTCGATTAAATTTTCCGAATCGAGTTGAGCTGACTCGAGCCATTCAAACATGCTCTCATGTTCATTTACACGTACAATAAAATATAATAATTATTGAGCTCGATCAAGCCAATAAACGAGTTAATCGATCGTGAGTTCAAACTACAAAAGAGCATCGAACTTGAGCCCAACCCCTAGCTGCTTTGAGAAAAAGTTATTCGAGTCAGAGTCTGGTACTAATTTTCCAACGATTTAAATGTGAATCCCACTTAACCTTAACATAGGCCTAACAAGAGCCTCCCAATACTTAACAATCTTGGTAGGTTCAAATTTAGGGCGAATTACACATCTTTATTGAGTACATAACCAATGAATATCTACGTAATCACATAATTCACATGTGCATGTGCATGTCCTCTTCTGCAAACGAACATCTACAATTCGATCCTTCTCTAAGCATTTAATTAGCCTTTGTAACAAGTATTTCTCGAAAACAGTTCAAAAAGAAAAACAACAACATAAAACCATTTACCAATTAGTATATCACTTTTGTCCACAGATTCCAGCAAAACTCTTTTATGAAACAACATTTACTGTTTCGTGCAAACCGATCTGATCGATATTAACCACAATCGTCAACCATAATGCTTCTAATCGTCGGCAGCGCCAAGGATTGTGAGCAATGACAAGAATAGATTGATGATATCAAGATATAAAGATACCGCAGCCCAAATGTAGTCATCGTATGAAAAGCGTTTAATCAGGTTATCAGTATCGTAGACGATGTACCCACAGAAGACTATGGCTGATAAACACCCGTATATCATAGTCGAGACTTTACCCATTGGAAAGAACATCTGCATGCACACATGCATGAAGATAAGAAACCCCGAGCCACAAAATACTGATATCCATACAGACAGCTTAATTAATCCATACTGATAGGTTAACGGAAGAAAAAAAGAACACAACAGTACACCACCTCGTTCAGATAAAGATTAGATCAAAACGAACCTGAATGAGGGAAAAGACGAGAAGAACCATGAGGGCACCGAACAAGAACGGGCCCAAGAAATTGAAGTCGTAACCTCTCTTTGCGGCCCAAAATGTGAACACGGTGAGGCTCACAACCACCACGGCGGTCAGAATAATCGCCTCCAAGATCACCTTCCCTGCAATATTAATCGTCGAACAATATGAGAAATCTATCTTACTGAATAATGTCTAACCGTTAATTTGTTATTTAATGCAAAATAGGCATCTTAACGTCTCTCACACCAACATCATTGATAAAGAACAACAAGCTGCGATCCTAGTAATCGAGACCATTACTGTTAACCTAGAGGGCTACAGTTTGAGGGGATTTTCCTAGTTGTTCTCCAAAACACCGGGGAGTAGTCGAGGTGTGGGCAGGTGGGCCCAGACACCCATGATTAGAAAAATACCAATCAATTTGAAATGGTTGGAAGAGTCAAACATATCAAAGATGGTGAGGGATCGATTACAATTCACTCTTGCGCACCTTTATGCATTGGTTTCACTATTTTTAAGGCGTTTGTAAATCAACCAAACTCAGTAAAACCCGCACATAAGTAGAATATGTGGTTAGGATGCATACAGATCTTACCTCCACCCGAAGGGGAGAGAAATTGTTTCTTGGGAGACGGACGGCTTGTAAAACAAAAATTAAAAGAAACAAAAGAGCAAGGTACAAGAAAGCAATGGGTACATTACACACAAAAAGTCAACAAGGACAAATATGAGGAAACACAATTAGATGAATACACGTGTCCCAAATTCCCCTGTCCCATTAATGTCCACCAATTAGATGAATACACATCGTCAGAAAGAGAATGTGAAGTTGAATAAACATGTGAATTTGAGACAGCAAATTCTTAAATCCTTTATCCATAATTGGTTATACAATAATACAACTAAACAGGTCATGCGGGTCATTTAGGTATATAACCTTAAATGAGATTTTAATTAAATCCATTCATCTTCGCAATGGATTTAATCAAAATCTCATTCAAGGTTAAGTACCTAAATAATCGGAGGTCATGCGGGTCATTTATAGGTATATAATCTTAAATGAGATTTTAATTAAATCCATGGCTACATAATGGATTTAATTAAGATTTCATTTAAGGTTAAATACCTAAATATACCGAGGTCAAGCTTATTGGTGTTACCACATGGACACTCAAGAATCTTGGTGGACGATTTTGACCCCTCGTATACGAATAAGAGCTATAATAGTTGCTTCGAAGGATCGTTATATCTTCTGCGTATAAAAACCATACTAAACTTAATTGTAAGATATTAGTACTTATCATATATTATAGTGCACAAATGCGACATACAGCATAACTTTCACCAACAAATTAATCTTTAATAATCTCTCTAAATGGTTATATTAATCTCTTAATGCTTGGTATGGTGTAGAACTGAGCCATAAACACACCTGTATATGTGTATGTGTATATATAATATAGAGTCAAGTTCATACAAAAATGGTAATAAGAACACGGTCAAATCACATGTGATTTTACACTAAATTCACGTACAAAATCACATGTAATTCACGTTCAGGTCGCGGACCACGTCGCCCTGCACATCTTTGTGTTGATTGTTAGTCTAAAATCACATGTGATTTTAGACTTGATTTTCTTGTTTTTCTTATTTTGTTAGTGTTCTCGTTTGAACTTCCTCGTATGATAAATATATAGAGGTTTTTCTTAATTTGTTAGCGTTCTCGTTTGAACTTCCTCGTATGATAAATATATAGAGAGCGGAAGGTTCAAACAAGAACGCTAACTATTTAAAAAAACACGAGAACTACAAATCATGTACAAAATCACATGTGATTTTATATTAATGTCAAAAAGCTGGACGCCGGCGACTTTGGTCGCATCATATATGATTTTATATGACAAAAAACTAGACACTGGTGACTTTGGTCGCGAGCCAAAGTCGCGTGAATCATATATGATTTTATATGACAAAAAACTAGACACGGGTGACTTTGGTCACGAGGAAAAGTCCCGTGAATCATATATGATTTTGTATATTAATAGTTGTTCTAGTGTTTTCTTAAATAGTTAATCGTTTGAAACCACCTATATGTATGTATGTATATATGAATATATACACACATACCCACCATATGCTTATATGCATCAACAAGAAAACCTAAGATCAGGCAATTTAATACATCATTGGATCGATATACCATATGGATGAAGATTACGTACTAACAATGGAGGACCAAAATAAACCAATAAAATATGAATCGATAGAATGTAGTGATTCTCGATACTTGCTAAGTTACAATACTCTTTTGATTCCACTAATTTACGACAGCAATTCGAAATCAATCATGAACAATACGCCTTGAAAACACGAAGTTAGGGCAAAATCAAGGACTTACCGCTAGTGAATGCGCAGGTCAAACCGATTGAAAATGCAAGCGACACAGTGAAGATCGCGAGAAGAAAATAGTTGATTGGATGACGCTGATGATAGTAATACAACGGAAATAGCACTGTACGTACAAACAGGAAATCGATCCTAAATTAATTCACGATTACACACAGATCCAAACCAGAAATAACAAATCAAACGAAAATTAACGATTCTATTTAACTTACTGATAAATGGAATGATGATTAGAAGAATGTAACAAACCAATCCACCCTTGGTAGTCGTTAAGAAAGTGACGATCGGATGATAAGAGACGACAAATGCACCAACGGCGACGGTGAGGAGTAATTGTACGGAGACGATGGAGTACACTTTCCGAATAAACGACCACCGGAGTTCCGGCGACTCCAACATCATCGGGTACAGAGATCCGCTTGTTCCCGACTCAACATCGGTCTTCGCAACCGGTTGTTGGCTCATCATTTTGATCAAATCAGTGGAGAAATTCAGTAATTCGGCTCAAGAATCGATTGAAGATTGAGAAATTGTGTTCCAAAATCGAAGAATTCGAACAAATTCTGGATTGATGAGGAAGAAATTAGGGAATTCAGAGGAGTTATAAAAGGTGACGAATAGTGGTTTCTATGAACGATGCTAGAAACTTCTTTGACGTATCATACGAGGGATATATTGACACGTGTAACATAATAACTCTCCCAGATCTTTCACGCGTGCTCCCTTCTCTTTTCTTGGAGTAAGTTACAATTTTCATCCCCGTGGTTTAAAATTTGTCTCTATGGTTTAAAATTTGTGGTTTTTGTCTGGATCTAGAAATTTTATCTTACCGTGGCACATTTGACGAACCTAAAAATTTTCCACATCGCTCGATGTTGTTTTAGCCTAATTCCACCGCTTTGAGAGAATTTTTTTCTTGATTTCGAGAAATTAAAAAAAAACGATTTCGAGAGAACTTTTCGGGTTTTTTTAGTTGATTTTAAGAGTGTTTTTGGAATTTTTGGTTGATTTTAAGAGTGTTTTTGGAATTTATGGTTGATTTTACGAGTTTTTTTTATACGATTGCACCATTTAAAACGATACGGTTGCACCCTCTAAAATAATACGGTTGCACTCTTCATACGAGTACGAAATTTTACCCTTCGCTGGAAGAACGATACGGTGTCACGTGCCACCGTATGCCCAAGACTAGGTCCGCCAATGTTTGTCTGTATAGCTTACAAGTTATTGTTATTTTCGTCTCTGGACTAATTCCAATCTTTAAGTATAAAGGTAGAGATGGTGATTTGTCCCGATCCAGTGGGAAACCCAACTCACCAACACGATCGGGCCGGGGATTCCCCACTAAACCAGGTACCGGGGATCCCAGCTAGGATAAAATTAGGGTCACGGCGGGGGCCGGGTAATGCATCCCGTCCCGTACCCAATATACTAAATATTTAATTTTAATTATTTATTAATACTAATATTAATTATTTTTCCATTCATATTGAACTCACTTTGTCTGAAAAAGAAGGTCATATTGAACTCCATTTACAGCTATAGCATAACTGTTGTTTGATGTTGGTTTTCTATGCACAGTTCCATGTATGTTGGAAAATATGTGTGGATTTGACTCATAAATATTTAACTATCACTTTTGGGTATGTCATTATATGATCTTGATGCACCAACAGGTTTGGAATCTGGATTCTTAAACCGAGTCAGGGTCGGGATGGGGAACAGGTCTGCATCAGGGATCGGAAACGGGGGTTTGACCATAAGTTTGACTGGGAATGGGATAACAATCCCCATACCCGCACGGGATTGAGGCCTGGGGTCGTTCCCAAAAACCGGGGTCAGGGTCGGGGATTGTAAAACCCGCCAATTCCCCGCCTCGTTGCCATGCCTATATAAGGGGGTGTTCGGTTCATGAATTTTGAAGGAATTGGGATGGATAATCCCTTTGACCAAATTCCAAATCTTATGTTTGGTTACACTGGACATGACAGAACAGAACCGAGTCCACTGTTTCACGTTTGGCAGAACTTTTATGTGGAACAGACTAGAACAAGGTGAAACAAACTGGAACAAGCATGTTCCACCCCCACTCCATGGAACAAGGTGGAACAGACTTATGTTTTACCAATATAGCCTCAAAATAAAATCTAATTCTCTTCTAAAACATCAAATAAACCTTCTATTTCATATTTTATTCATTCTTTAAATTTTAGAAGGGTAAATTGGTCAATGTTATCTGTTCTGTTCTGTCAAGTTCTGTCTTACCAAACGTAGAACAGATGTTCTGTCTTGTTCTGTTATGTCCTGTCCCACCTTGTCCTGTCCTATCCTGTCTGCGTACCAAACGCACCAATAATGAAAATGATTGAATTTCACAAATTAAGGAATTCTTCATTCATTGGCTTAAATGAAAGAATTGAATTTCATCCAATTATGTCAATCAAACTCGTGGTCAAATTCCATCAAATTTCATTTGCATTCCTTTAAAGTCAAATTCCTTCGATGGATTTCAATTCATCAAATTCCATTATGCGAACCAAACATCTCCGAAGAGACTAAAGAATAATGAGTTGTAAACCATAAGGATTAAAACAATAATGAATTGTAAATCAAACAAAAGCAATAAATTACAAACTTAAGGCGTTAGGAACGAAACCCGTAATTTCTAAATTACAAGAACGAAAATCATAATTTTTAACAAACCACAAGGGCAAAAATGTAATTTACTCAGTTTCTTAACAACCAATCGAAAATGGGGATGCCAAAAAAATGTGTAAGATTCTAATACAACAAAAGTGTATCATACACAATAATTTATTGTCTAAGAATCGTCATCCTAACTTAACAGGTAAGATTCTCGGTCTTTATTATCGTTTTTACCGAATAATATTCTTTGTCCTTGCCATATTTATTTGTTATGAAGGAGGTGGAGGAGGTTGTTTTGGTAGAGGAGGTTTTGGTGGCCAACGGTGGTGGCGATGGATAGTGGTGGTTGGTGGTCGACGGTGGTTGTGGAAGTGGCAATGGACGGTGGTGGTCGATGGTCAACATTGGTTGTAGAGGTGGTTGACGGTTGCTATCAGTGGCGGCATAGGCCGCGACTAGCGGTGGTGACCACTAAAACGAATACCATATTAAGGTTATATATCAAACGAGAGTTAATTAGCAATATTTTAGTTTTTGTCTCATTATTGTCCCATCTTGTTCCACCTATTTTGATGGAACTAGAAAAAGCCCTCTTTGTCCCACGTTGTCCTACCTTGTCCCGGTTCTTGTCCTTGTCCCATGTCGCACCATACATGGGACAGCGAGTTCTTATTCTGTCCCATATCACGCCAAACATGAGTCCGTGAGTTGTGTCCCGTCCCAGATACCAAACGCAGCCTTAAAGAGTAATCTTATGAGGTTCTACATGATCTAACACATTTGGATTTTAGACCAAAAACATGCAATATTTTCTTTATAATTTACTACATACTTCGTTCGTACTGGTGTATGATTTCGAATACAAATCAAGAGCCTTGATATATAGTTATATACATACAGAACCTACCTAACAAACAACTACAATACGTAATAAAGTAATCGCTCGAACCCATGGAAATTAGATCAAATTTACAAGTATCGATAAGCTCATCTCAAAACGATGATCATGGCTGGCAGAAAACCTCGACTCCCCAGTTGACAGTTGATTGGATGAAGCGTTGTGCGAAGCTAAATCGAGCTTTCGGTCAGTCATATATATAGAGGAAGGTTCGGGGGAAAACCCCAAAAAAAATGAAAAACTGAGAATCACTCTGGTAACCGTTCATCTGGATGGTACACACATGTGCATACAAGTAATTAAAGTTGTTTTTTATTTTTATACATATGTGCATGTTACAAATTACTTGTATGCACCGGTAAATCAAACCCAAACGAACACAATATATACCACTCGAAAGTAACGTCTGGGGGTGGGAAACCAAACCAAACCAAACAAACACAGTAGATCCCAAAAGAGAGAGCAGTTGTGAAACAAGAGACATAAGATAGTGAAGACCGGTGAGGCGTACCTGCCAAGCATATGTGATTGAAAACTTCATTGTCTTGTATGTTGCGAAAAATAAGGATGCCTCAAAGCATCATCAACAGTGAATCGATCCTCCTGTCGTTGAATTAAAAATTAGTTACCATGGTGACACTCAAAATACAAGAGCACAAAAACCACATAAAAGATTGCAAAACCCTTTTCCAGAGCCGAAATGGCCAAATGGACCAAATCCAACGAAATCAAGCTAACCCGGGCCCATCGGATTAGATGAAGACTAGATCATGACATCATCAGGTCTTTTGAATGTATTATTGGACTGTCTTCTAAGAACTTACCGGATCCCAAACTAATAGTTGGCGAACTAATCTCAAAGCCCATACGTTCGGAAACCTGTTTAAAAGCAGAAAGAAACCCATAAGGCCATAACATAATATATTTGATATTCTTGGTGGGAACGAAACCAACCCTATTCTAAGAGGATCTCTGCTCTTTATCTGACTCGAAAAGAATTCCTCCGAGCATTTCCATGAAGCTGGTGAACCCGAACTCTAAATCCAAATATATGTAAACCTTAATTAGTACACAACTTTAGAAACAGCACCGATCAAAAGTCAAACATAAGGAATTATTATGAAACCAGACCAACCCCTTTGAGTTTTACACAATTTAGTTCCCTTTTAACAACTTTTGAAGAAAAGTCAACTAATAGTTTCCTTGACATGCATATGCAGTGACGTAAAGAGGATAACGAATCTTTAGCAAGTCCACGGGTTAACCCGTGACTCATCTAACTTTGAAACTAAATTCAAATTATTATGGTCGAGATTGATAACAGATTATCACCCTAAGATAGAATATTGCATTAGAATATTTCAAAACTAAAATTCAAAAACATCGTTTTATAATTCGACAATTATAGTTTCTGAGAGCTCTAGCTATCACTCTTTTTGGGTATACATGTAGTAATAAGCAGTTGCCATTTCATTCCTGTAAATACGTACTTCAAATTTGAAAAATGTAACTCCCCGAAGAACAACCAAACAGAAAGTGAAAGTTCAGAAATAAAGGATTAAATAACCTTTCCATTACTGCCCCAAGTACGAAGATGTTTCGAGGAACTCCCAGGCAGCAAAATGCATAATTCCATGAATGACCTAAGTCTGCCACAAGACCAGAGAACCAACGGTCAAAATGGTCAATCCTAATAAGAAAGAAAAGAAGTACATTCAACATTTATCTGATTCATACCGAGTTTAGGGTTTAGGTAAATGACACATTGCATTGTTACAACACATTTTGTAAAGATACATATCTAAGAAAACACTGGTGAGAGGACTCACTTATAAGCAAGCGCCTTCAAGCCTTCATTCCAACCTTCAAGGTGTTGATCCAAAAGAGCACGTGTTATGGCATTTATCTGAAACACATTTGGTGATCCTATAATCAACTCTAAGATCACTACGCCAACACTCCACATATCATACCTATCAAAACAGAATAACGGTGGAACTAAATTAGGACACGTAGCTCACAGGAATTAGCAAATTCATTCTAAACTCTACAAAGATATCTCAAATGACAAAATATGAAAGACATACTTTGTAGTTATGCTTGTAGGCCCTTGATACCAAGTAGCATTAAGAAAAGCTTCTGGAGGCATGTACTCGTAAGTTTGTTCATCCCTAATAAAGACAAAGAAGGGACTGAAAAAGATCCACTTTCACATTCTAAAATAACTTAAGATTCAATGAGAAGTTCACAATATATAAATCGAAAAAAGAAAACTAGGTGTTTTTGGCTTGTCTTGGCTTGGTTTTTAAACAAACTATAAGGGGCTGTCTGATTAGAGGTGTAATATACTACCCCGTAATCCAATATATATATATAACAAAAATGATATAGAAGAAAGGTAAAGAAAACTATATGTTTTGGCCCACTCAACCACGTTCACGTTGATAATTGATACACCACCATACCCCAAAATGTTAAACTCCTTTAACTTTCTTCAGATAGGATATAACCAAATATATTACTCTCTAGTCCACGGAAGGTCAACAAAGTAATATTATATAGCTGGAAAGCACCAACACAAATCAATTTTCAGAAAGTAGAAACCTCACAAAAAAGATTGATAAAAGGAAAGAGGATAATTGAAAGTACCTAGAAGGTCCAACAGCTCCATATAAATGCTTTATGGTAAATTCATCTATTGCACTGCCGAAGTCGATAATGCGCCTTGTAGACACAAGAAAAAAACAATGGATTAGAAAGGACATCATAGAAGGAAGAAAAAAGTAAGACATCTTGATGAGACTCAAAATTATATGATTCATGCAACAAAGTAGCAGTGCTTAATGCATCTTCAGAAGTTTGCAACTACTAAACAGAAAATATATCTTGGAAAATATGATAGAGCACAACATACGATCAGATGAAAGTAAAAGACAACACTGAGGAAATATAAATTACTCTGAAAAATACATTTTAGTGGTATAATTCTCATTTCCGCTTGGGCTTCCTTTCAAGCATCTTCCAGAATCATGATCTTCAAAACAAACAATCATGTTCTCTTGCAGAAAGGAAAAAAAGAACAAATATTTCAAGTCAGATATCAAAAGGAACATAAACGATATCATAAAAATGTAAAACAACTCCAAGATGCAGAAGTTGTCAAAAGACTTGTCAAGGTAAAAAATAAGTTTGGGGCAAGATGGCTCTGTGTTGTACCAAATTTAGAAGTCGTGTGGGCCGTCTATTTTGGTGTAATCTTCTTTAGTTTCATTAGTTCTAAAATGAAAATAAGGAAAATAGCTCTATAGATAAGGAAGACAAGAAATACAATCTGAAATGTACTCACCAGGTTTAATATCCCTGTGAGTGATGTTGCGCTCATGACAGGATTTAAGTGCCATTAACTGATGAAATAGGGAAAATAGTAACATGTTAAATTGGTCAAAAATAGAAGCTAGCAATTACTCCCTTCGTCCCAAAATAATCGTCCATATTTCTATTTTAGTTTGTCCCATAATAAGTGTCTACTTTCCAATTCTAACCTTAATTATGAATGGAGAAATTCATTACGCTCTCTCTCTCTAATATTATTAAGGGTAAAATTGTCATCTAGTTAATTAAAAAGTGTAATAATTACACATTTCAAAACTGTGTGCCTTTTTATCGTGAGCATTTATTTTGGGACAGAGAGAGTAGATTATTAGGGTGCGTTTGGTATACTGGACAGGACATTCTCTTACATCTGACTACTTGTATTATTCTAAATGACTAATAAAAAAGAGACAAATGGACATATTCATAAAAAAATGAAATATATTATATAAAGATAATCAAATAGAAAGGATAATAGAATAAGAGCAATAGCTAGTTATTAAATATAACTAAAAAATAAATAAAAAGAGATGTAATAAAAATAGGATTCTAATCGATGAATGGTTTCGGATCACTTTTTCATGTTTGGCAGGACTTTTATATGGAACAGACAGGAACAGAGTGGAAAAGACCTGTCCCACCCCCACCCCCACCCCATGGAACAAGGTGGACCAGAGTTATGTTTTACCAATATAACATCGAAATAAAAATCAACTCTCTTCTAAAACATCAAATACACCTTCTTTTTTATATTTTATTCATTCTTTAAACTTTCCATTTATTGTCCTCGAAATATTATTTTTATATGCTTTGTATGTTTTGGTTAATTTAAGTAAACTATTAATTATTAATAGTAAAAAATTTAGAAAAGGTTAGAAAATAAAAATTGGAAACTACATAAATTTTTTATTTTTGTGGCACGTTAATCGTCTTGAAGAAAACTTTCTAATAATATATTTTGTTATAGTAATTACTTTTTTCATTATAATGTAATAAATTACATAATTAATCAAAATATATAAACAACTTATTAGGGGTAAATGGTCATGTTATCTGTTCTGTTTTGTCCAGTTCTATCTTACCAAACGCTGAACAACTGTTTTGTCCTATTCTGTCCTATTCTATCACAGTATGCATACCAAACGCACCCTTAATGAACACCAAGTGACCTTTGAAGCTTAAAGAAAAATAGAAAATAAAACTTCAAAGTCACTTCCTCATGAAACAACTCCTATAGAGTATTGATGATAAGGGAATTAGTAAAACACACCAACTGCCATATGAGATTCCGCATTTCCTCTTGGCCTGCTTCTGTGGTCTTCAACCAATGCCACCATTTTGAGGGATGCAATATACGAACTTGTTTGATGTGGTCTTCATTTGTTGTGCCAGAACTACTTCCCATATCATCTGCTGTATACAAAAGCTTTGATAACGATATGCCTTCATGACGGAATACAAGCCATATCTCATTTGACCTAGACTCGAAAGACTCAATATATCTTGCAATATGTTGGAGGCCTTTTTCATAAGCAACCCGTGGCTGTCTTTTCCTTCTCGAAAACATATGTTCTGGTTGCCAAGGATCCTCTATTTCTGATTCATTCCTTCTTAGCAAATTATACATATATGGGCATGAATCTTTCAAAGGAGACCCTGAATCCTTTACTGATAATGTACCTCCCAAATATGCTGAGGCATTCAGAAAAAGTTCACCAAAATACTTCTCTCGTAGACCGCTTAGGTAAACTCCGTTGCCCCTTTCTACCTGTTTTCAGTTTGTGATATTTCATTAATTGTGAAACCATAAAACCATAATATATTTTATAAGAACCATAACTTCCGGTAAGCAGATGATGTTATGAGCCAGGACATAAGAATTCTTCTCACCACCCTAATCAAGGTAACTTTCTTGTTGACGGTCAATAAAATTGAAGACATAGTTAAATTCCACAAAGTAGACATGGTGACTTTCCAGGAAAAGGCTTTCCTGACAGCTTATCTAGATTATGAAGAACAAGAAATGTGCCATTGAAAAACATTTCTTTGTTTAAAATAGAACAAAGTAATATATATATATATATATATATATATATATATATATATTTAAACGAGAACAGTACCTATTTAAAAGAACACGAGAACGAACAAAATCATTAGTGATCTTACATTAACCGCACGAAAAAAGGACTTTGGCCACGGCTTCAGGTCCGCGTGGCTTTTTTGCGTGATAATGTGAAATCACTAATGATTTTGTTTGTTCTCGTGTTCTTTTAAATAGTTATTGTTCTCGTTTGATCCTCCCTCTATATATATATATATATATATATATATATATATATATAGAGAGAGAGAGAGAGAGATGGAGGTTCAGGGGAAAATCTCAAAAAAAAGGAAAACTGAGGAACACCGTGTAGCCCTTCATCGGGACGGTATGCACTTGTGCATACAAGTAAATTAAGTTGTTTTTTGGTTTTTATGCACGTGTGCTTATTACAAATTACTTGTATGCAAAAGTGCATATTGTCCAGATGAAGGGCTACCAGAAAGTTCCTCATTTTTTCATTTTTTTGAGATTTTTATATAGCCCAAGAAATCATCTACTGACATTTTAAATGGCTATCTTTTTGAACTATAACCTATACATGCTAGAATAAGTGTGAAAAGTTTTGCAAATGGTGATGCACCTAAAAGATCAAGAAGCAACAATTGACTCCAATACAAGTTAACTGGATTACCATTATACGCTTCAAAATGAACACGTTGGCATCAGGAGGACTAGAACTGAAATTAGTTTGGGCTGTGTGTCCTTGTGAAGTTTGATCTTCGGTGCCATGATGAGTGGTATTAAATTGGAACGTTTTGTTCTTCTCTCTCCAATTAGAATAGCTGCTTTGTTGGAGATAATTCCAATGAAAAGCCACCCAAACTTCTCCATATGATCCACGATCAAATCTTTTTTTCAGTATATACCTATAAGCATTAAAAAAGAAAGTATTAACCACAAACTGTTAAAAGAATAGATAATCATTGAAATCTGTTATACCCCGGGTATTATAGTCAATAAGAAACAAACAAAATAAAATAAAGAAACACCTTGTGTTAGGAGTGGTGCGCTCAAAAGATTCTTGATTCGGTTCAACACTGTGTGCAGGGAGTGATTCTAAAAACCCAAGAAAACTTGCAAGGCCATCAGGATTAATGCATTGATCTCTATCCCCATCACTAGACCTCCCAAAGTGCAAGCACATCATCTGGTCACGGTATAAATGCAAAGATCCACCTACACTTGCATAATAAATCAGAAATTTATCATAGCATCCATTGTTATAGTTAAGTTATAGGAGATGTTCTAGAAATAGCAATGGCAGCTATGATATCCATTTAAGGCTATGTTTGGCAAACTGGCTGATAAGCTAGCTCATGAATAAGTCATGTTTGGCAAAAACTAGCTGATAAGCATGTAAAATGATCAAAACAGACATCTTGAAAAATAATCAATTACAATATTTCATAATATAATTAAAACAAATTTATAATAATATAATATGTTAATTAATACAAACAAGATGGTAAAGAAAAATTAAATAATATGTACTAAACAATGGAGAGACCCAATAACTGCAATCAAGGCAATGTCAAAAGGAAGTCTACTAACCATAGGTATGATCAAGCATGTCAGGTAAGGCCGGTGAGGCATATGTCGAGTCCTGATCATCCTTTGCAATCCAGAACGTGTAGTCATCCTTTTCATTTAAGCTTTCGGATAGATAGAAACATCCGTAAGTATTGTGTTTTCCTTCAACCTAAGGGGTAAAACCGTAAAAGGCCAACATCATTCCCAATTTCCAGCTCAGGATAGAAAAACCTTTATGAAAATATAGTAGTCTTTATTGTAATATCGGATAAAAGGCAAAGAATAATCAATGACATGAATTATTCTAGAAATTGACCTAAACAGCTATGCATGACCGCATCCATGTCTAAGCTTTTCTTTTGAATTACTGAGTTCGGAGAGATCATGTTGTTTTTCACATACACTTCAACTTAATATAATAACGTGAATGCAAATTACTATTAATAGTCAACTTAATATAATAACGTGACTATTAATAGTCAACTCAAACGACAGATTTTCTGATTAAAAAATGTTCTTAGTGCTGAATGATTTCCTCATACACTTCACAACTTAATATAATAACGTGAATGCAAATTTAAAGGGATATCGAGAAAAAAAAAGATATAGAAAATTCATCATATTTCCCACTGCTGAAAACATGAGGATAATAATACATTATTCTTCAAGAAGCCAGAGTCACAAATCTCATTGAAAACTCAGCAGCCTTTACACTTTCTTGTATTTTATTCTAAATCCCCAACCAAGAGCATGGCCATTTACATGAGCCATGAGGGGTAGAGTCCGACAAGAAAAGAAAAAAAAACATAATGAATCTGCTAATCATCAAAAATATCATGTAGATTTTGCGTGAAAAGGTCTTGGTACCAATAACAAAGAGATTGACCTTACCAATAACCGCCCAAACTTGTCAATAACTGAATCAGCATTCTCCAATTCTACAAGTTCAAAAATTTTGCCATCAGCAGACAACAGTAATGAAGTCAATCAGAGTAATATAAGCAGCTACATGGTCAGGAAAACCCAAAACCAGCTCAAAAAAGAAAAAGGGAATATGAAAATATTTAGATATATCACTTAGGTGGCGTTAGTTTTTTAAGAGGAGGTGCTTAAGTCTGAAGTCTTATTTCACTTCTGATAGATAAGAGGTGGTGCTGAAGTCTGAAATCTGAATCAATAAGACTGTTTGTTTTTGTAAACTGATAAATGTCTGAATTTGTTTAAATTATGTTTTGACAATTAGAATATTGTAGTGTTGAATTTATATATATAAATTTACACAATTTCACATATTTATGCATCATCATTACGAAATTTACATCTAAATTATAAAATTAACATTCATTTAAACGAATACGTTTAATCGATAATAATATATTTAAATTATATAAATTTATTTTTGAAAGTCACCTAATTATAGTAAATTGAGTTTTATTATAATCCAAGTGAATCGATTGACAGAAATGATCTATTAGGTTAACAATAAGACGCAAATAAGAGGTTGGTTTACCTCTTACTAGATAAGTGGACGATAAGACATAAGTGGCTCTGAAAATTTGGAAAAAAACAAACGGTCTGAATCGTCCTACCTCTTAATGAATCAGACATAAGAGGCTAATAAGAGATTTTTTCTAATTAACAAACATGACCTAAATGTAGGAAATTTTAGTACCAGAAATTACCAGACTGTTCATCCACGTAATTCTGCAGTCTGACTTCACTGACTCGTTCAGTCGGCAGATTTTGTAGTCCAAATGGAACTACAACAGCTGCCACGTTATCCATACTGCCTTTATCAAGAGCAGTATCAACAATGCAATCAGCTAACGAGTACGAACATGAAGAACTGTATTCTAATTCCAGGGGGGCATGAGTATGTAGTTCCCAAAACAGATCACAGACATCCTGCGGGCCCAGCTTTTCAAGAACGCCATCAGATGCAGCCACCAAATAACTATCATTAGCTGTCAGAGGCTGCCAATCTGTGACCTCAGGAACGGATATAACACCAAAGCTGAGGAAACATAGTAGGAGTTAAATTAGTAATAGCTTTCTCCGACTTCAACTAAAGGTCTAATTAAGGCTTCCGATTGAAAAAGAAAGGAAATCTCACAAGTTGCAAATGTCGATCCAACTACATAGAGGTTAAATTATCTAAAATGTAAAGTTCACCTTTTAAAGGGCAAATCGCCGATAGCACGAGAAACAGCCAAATGACCATTAACTCGGGGTACACCACCCCATTCATAGACATAACCTCCAGCAGATTCTACTCGGGACCTTTCATCAACCCTGTCTGGATGGTGATCCTTGGTCAGTTCTTTGGCATAAAAGTGAGGTAATCCGTCAGACGCTGCCAGTTTGAAGTTCCCATAATCTTTCATGCGTACCGAGGCACCATCACGTCTTCTCTTCCTGTACAATCTCAATAGAGTAGCTGCCATTAACAATAACCATCGATTATCAGCATTTCTTGTTTCATTACTACTTTACTAGAAGTACATAGTTAGGGGCTGTTTACTAACAGCTTAATGAACTTAATGGTATGAACGGCTTATTCTCTCAGCCATACATGAGTGTTTCTTTACAGCTTAATCGTTAAGCCATTAAGCTAAAATGGCTATATGGAATAAGTCAGGATCCCTCACTTGTCCCCATTAAGCCACCCCTAACAAATCAATACCAGAAATAATCCAACCCTCTCTATTTTCCTCCCTCAAACCCATTGTCATCCCATCGACAGATAGATTTATCCAGACAGACAACTTAATCCATTCAGGGCTTAATGTAAAAATAAGTAAACAACCCCTTACTCTTTGACGATCAGATGTTTTGAAGGCCATAATCAAATATGCATGACCAGTGCAAAGACCAAATGTGTCCACTAATCTGGTTATGACATGATTTACATGACTTTTCAATCATAATAAGCTCCCCCATTCAGCCCATTTCATAAAAAATGGCTCACTTAACAGCTAAAGTCCTTTCTAACCTTTAGCCTCCGGAGGAGACTGGAACATCTCAGAGCATAAGAAAGCCTTTGAGTCTCCAACGTTGGCAGCTAGAATTTGACTATCTGCCATTAATATAACTGTTGCAGTAGAGCCAGAGTCGAAGCTGTATCTAGATGCCTCCTTCAAAAAATTAATAAACAAACCATAAAAGACAACACCAAAATGAATTTCAAGCTTTAGTAGAGATCCAAAAAAAACGGATGCAGTCACACTAGAGAAAGAGAGAAGAAGAAGAAAAAGCTAAAAGGAAACAACAACTACCACTCACCTTACAAAATGCTGCATCAATATCATCAATAGCCTTCAACAAAGATTCCTTCAGAATTTCCAAGTGAAAAGCTCCATCAAAGATGGTTGACAATGTAAACTTAATCCTGAGAAAAGGATGCCAAATACTTCATGTCATCGAGTATTTTATGTTGGAATTGCTTATGTCAGACGCATTAGAAGGCGACATTGCAATTTATAGACCAAGCCAAGTCATAGGGTAGTTCATGACTTGCATGAGTATGAGTTGTGTCCCTTATAAAAGTCTTATAGTGTCATGCTACTTGTACAAGACCAGAATAGTCAATTAATTAATTACTTAAGATCAGGGTTATTAGTATACAAAATGGGTATAATTTCTATCCTTTCCAATTTTAAGCACAAGGCAACACAATAATATACCTTCTTGTGTACTTGTAAGTATAATGTCTAGCATGTCGATGTATTTTCCCCCATTACTCATAACGTGTGTACAGCATACCCAGGCCATGTTAATAATTCTTACCTACAAGTAGGCAAGAGCAAGAAACGCTTTTTAATGTGTGTTGTGCAAAAAAACTCAAGTCAAAATGAGAGAAAGTTATATCATATATATCAAATACCTATTCAGAATAAACAGAAAAAAGGAAACCCCAAGAGAGGAGGAAAAGTCAATGCAGATTGTATTGCCAATTTGCCATCAATGTAGTAGCAGAAAAAATTGCTACTCTACAACAATACATTGACAGGGTAAATGGCTTCTCTTTTAAAATATATCAAGGCCTCAAAAAAATGATGGAGCATTTTCCTTACATTTTTAATGCAATGCAATTTAAATTGAGGGCCATGTAGAAATTACTAAACTCATGGTTCAATGACAAATGGTTGGGAGTGCATGCAAGGGTTGGTGAATGATGCATGTTATGAAGAAAGATTATGAGGTTGTGTACGTGTGGCTATGTGAGTGAGAGCAAGAGGGGGGGAGAGAGACCTTCCAATATGCAGCACATGTTCACCCAGTTTCTCATCCCAACCTAGCATTTGAGAAGCATAGTCGTGTTCTCCCTTATTTGGTAACATGCCCTTTGATATCTTGGATAAAAAAGAAAATGTGGTATCAAGAAGAAAATAAGCATGCAGTGTGAAGTACTCCAATAACAGCTTTGAGGCCATCTCACTAGCTTCTGCACCATTATGTCCATCGAAAACTGCCACAATGCCAACTGACGTATCTCTAATGCCATTGGGGCCTACACCAGTATGATAATGATAAGTCAACCATAAGAAACACAGGCTTTAATTGTTATGAGAAACACAATACTTAGTTTCCACACATCTTCAAAAATAACTAATGACTTGAAAGGGCCAACATCATTTCTGAAATAGCAGATTATATCATCTTATGATAACTATTAGATATATTGTTCATGTTTTCTAAGCCTAGTCCCCTGATTTAGTTTGCTTTTCAATTTTTCAAAAGACAGACGGCCAATGTAACTCTGCATAGTATTACCAAGCTTGGATACATCATGTAAGATCTTTAATTTGGAACTATCTGCTAAGTATACTAATATATGGATTTGCAGGAAGTAACAAGTGCTAGAAAAAGCAATTTGAAACAAACCTATTTGGCTCGATACCCAATCTGACTTTTGAGATTTGAATGCAACCTTGCTACTTCCCAAAAAAAATACTTAATACAAAACTCAAAATTACTTCCACAATTAGAAGTTAATATGAATCCTTTTGCAAGTTTAGCACCAACTTGCTTTTCTTATTTGTGTTATCATTTCTAATCATACTTGAAGTTTAAACGAAAAATCAATTTAAACTCAAGTATGCATATACGTATTCAGCAACTTATCATAATACTGCGTATGCAAACACAAACACAACTCAAAATCAAGCACGAAAATCCTACACAAAACATACACATTACCTGGAAAAGGAATACGGATGCCAAGAGTACAGAAAGTGCGATCTTCCAAAGACTTTCGTCGGCCCTGGCGTGTGGCCGACTGACATCTTCCAGCTGTGGATTGTCTGCGAGGATCGTGTTTTGGTAAGCTCCATCGAGGGCATTTTGGTGACTGGAACACCGCCGGTGCACCTCCTTCTTTATACACCGCCAAACACGTCGATGATTCGCCGGCGATAGGTGTTGCGATGCAGATAACAAACCCTAAAACGGACAAAATGAATTTCTTTCTGTTCATAATTAGTATATGTAATTTACAGTTTATTCCGATGACGTGATGAAATTGACAGAAGCAATCGCCGGTGATCGGTCATCGGATGTCGCACTCCGGTAGGTGTCGCCGATCGTTTGATTTAACGGTTAAACCTACCAACAATTGGAGGGTTTGGATGTGCAATCAAAAGAACACGCTAAAAGATTCTAGAGTATCAGTAAACTACAAATTTGGTCCCTAAAGTTTACCAAAAGTAATATTTTTCATCCATATAGTTTTAAAATTACAAGATGGCCATTATGGTTTTAACGTCCAGATTTAGTCCCTTCCTCTAATGGCTGTGAAAAAAAATTGGTTAAAGAGTGAATTGCATTTTTGGTCCCTGTGGTTATATGTTTTCTTTGAAAAAGGGACTTGTACTTCATTAAATGGTCCCTCAGTTTTAAATTTTACTCCAAAAGGTGGACCTGACCACTAACTTTGTTAAAAAATTCAGTTAGAGTCAGGGGCATTTTCGTCCAACCAGGTTTTCTATCTAATTTTGCAATTCTTTTTGTTTTTTCTTGTTTTTGTAAAAAAGGTGAAATTATAGGGGCCAACTTGTAATATTATATATGTGTATATATATATATATATATGTATGTATGTATGTATATAGGACGGTAATCAAATGAGAACCAAAAATAGGTTGAGAACCATGAAAACCGATCTAAACCATTAATTGATTTAATCTATTACGGCTTGGATTGGTTCTCACAGTTCTCAATCTTTTAATTATAACCATGGGATCAAAATTTTAATTATAACCATAGGATCAAAACCAAATTATGACTTAGATCGGTTATCATGGTTCTCAATCTTTTTTTGGTTTTCACATGATTTAACCCCTATGTATATATATATATAGGGTCCTTTTAATTTGCAACCCATCAAAAGGTGACAACCCATACAACCCAATCTCTAGCCCTTGATTTACAGATCAACGGTTGTTATTGATTTACCCAATTTACTACTATTTATATTATATTAATATTGTTTTATTAATAGAAAACGGTGAATCAAGGGCATTCTAGGAAAATTACATTCACCATCAATCCCTATATTCATGGTAACCATGATTCGTGCCAAATATTATCCCTAAAATCACTCCACAATTTCAAAATCAGTTTTTGATTAAAGGAACTATACTCTGGTCAAATCGAAGTGCAAAGTAATCAGTATTCATCGTCTTCTTCGACCGTATTCATCGTCTTCTCCGACCATATTCATCATCTTTTTTATCATATTCATCGTCTTCTCCGACCATATTACTCGTCTTCTTCATCATATTCATCGTCTTCTTCATTATATTCATCGTCTTCTCCGGTCGTATTCATCGTCTTCTCCGGTCGTATTCATCGTCTTCTCTAGCCGTATTCATCGTCTTCTCCGGCCGTATTCATCGTCCTCTCCAGCCATATTCATCGTCTTCTTCATCATATTCATCGTCTTCTTCGATCGTATTCATCGTCTTCTTTCATCATATTCGTCATCTTCTCCGGCATCGTCCTCTCCGGCGTTGTTATCACAACATCACTGGAAATCAAAAACTAAAAAATGCTTTCACAAAAAAATGACAAAAAATCATTGTAAAACATCACTGGAAATCAAAATCTAAAAAATGCTTTCACAAAAAAATATTAAAACAGTATTGATAAACCGCTAAAAATTAACCTTCATTGTTGGAATCCTTAGAATTTGTTTGCAGTTCATCCTTCGAAACATCGACACACCCTTCTCCAATCACCACGTTAGGCCGTTGTTATCAGGCATACCATATGAAGACCCAAACTCGAAAAAAAAACATCAGAACTCACAGGGTCAGATGAAGCCATTGAATTGCAGTGACTAAAAAAAACTAATCTTTGGAAGAATGATAAACCGTCGATGAATAGATTGTAATCTTCAATATAGTGTGAATATTAAAAATAATGGAAAGGAGATAACCACCATAAAAAAAACTAAAAAATTAAAAATCTCCTATAAAATCGCCACATGCACCGTAGATAATCACATTTTAATATTTCCATAAATATGCAATTATGTCAAATTACACTCTTACCCTTTTTATTTAATAATTAATAAAATCAAAATAAAAAAGCAAGATTAGATCTAACGGTGATAGAGTGGGTTGCAAGGGTTGCCACCTTTGCATGGGTTGCAAAAGATCACTCCTATATATATATATATATATATATATATATATATATATATATATATATATATATATATATATATATAGGGAGGATAATTTGAAACCCCCTCAAAGGTTGAAACCCTTGAAACCCACTTCATCACCATTGATCTAAAAATTTAACGGTTGAGATCAAACAAATAATCTCCTAAAATTAAGGTTAGTGGATCGTGCATTATCTCTCACTTGATCTCAACCGTTAAATTTTTAGATCAATGGTGATTAAGTGGGTTTCAAGGGTTTCAACCTTTTGGAGGGTTTCAAAATAGTCTTATATATATATATATATATATATATATATATATATATCACAGGGACCGTCGTCCCCTCCACACCTCATCTCCAGACGATAAGGACTCTCCCCCTCATTTTTTGTCGGCACCACTACCCCACCCTCTCCTATCTGTTTTCTGGCACCACCTTTCATCGCCGGTAAAAACCAAAACCTATCCCATTGATGAATGCTCCCCTCTTCTACTCCTATTTTTACAGAAAGCTCGAAGCTTTTATATGGGTATTATGGAATCGAGATCCACATATCTTGATGAGAAGCTAACAAAATAATGGGCCCTGTAGCAGAGACCAAACGGCACCCATTTTCTTCAACGACACCCACCATGAAACCCACGAAACCACGTGGGTGAAACTTATATCTCCACGAAAAAAATGGTGCACATGGATGCTGAACGATCGGTACAGGCGGTTTCACCGGTGGGTTACTGTGGTGATGGGTTAACGTCCATGTGAATGGTCCCTCTCTCTGGCTACTCCCATCTCCAGGAACTATCAAAGTCCATGTAATTTTCTGAATGTTTCCATCGTTTGTGATTTGACACTCCTTTAGAAATGGATTTCGTGAGATGATTGCTTCAATCTGGTTTGTGAGTTTAAAAAGAGAGAGAGAGAGAGAGATGTACCTTGGAGGATGATGTTGGATTCTTAAGGGATATTATTAAGAAAAGAGTCTGAGATGAAAGGAGGTTAGTGAAAGGGAAAGTGATGGTGTTGAATATCAAACAAGTGAAAAATGGCACTCATGCAACCATCGGAGGAAGAAGATGAGGATGATGTGGGTATATGATGACGATGGTCTGTTAATTGCAAATAAGTGAAAATTTGCATTTTTTACACCCATATATATGGTATGTGTGTAGTATATATATACATACATATACATATATAGGGGTGTAATCAAATGAGAACTAATTAGTTTGTGAGAACTGTAAGAACCAATCTCAGCCAATCATTTTATATATATATATATATATATATATATATATATATTGGTTCTCACAGTTCTCACATATATATATATAAGAACTAATATATATATATATATATATATATATATATATATATATATATTAAATGATTGGCTGAGATTGGTTCTTACAGTTCTCACAAACTAATTAGTTCTCATTTGAATGGCCCCCTACATATATATATGTATATATTAGAGTTTATTTCAAAAAAATATATATATTAGAGTTATTTACATATTTGGTCCCAAAACTTTGATGTGTTTTTAGAAATACAATAAAAAAACAAAAAGAATGACAAAAAACATGGTTGGACGAAAATGCCTCTGACGCTAACTGAGTTTTTTAACGAAGTTAGTGGCCAAGTCCCACTTTCAAAGCAAAATTCAAACTTGAGGGACCACAACTTGAGATATTGAAGTATAGGTCCCTCTTTCAAAGAAATCATATAACCTTAGGGACCAAAAATGCAATTCACTCTTGGTTAAATGATGGCCATTTTTGTTCGTTTTATCGATTTTTTGTCTTTTACTCATTCAAAAACCACAGGTACTAAATCATAAAATTGATTTTGATTGTGTAAAAGACAAAAAAGAATGATGAAAATGCCCCTTATTTAACGAATTTTTTTAACGGTAGTTAGAGTGTAACACCTCGAAAGTTCCATAACTATTGTACGTTTATTTTGAAAGAACGTTAAAATAGCTAAATGTATTATGTTAGACGTTATGTTTCGGGCTTGATGAGGAAGGGCCTTATGTGAATTAGCAAATTGTTTGGGGGGGGGGCTAAATTGTTACATTTGAATCTAATATATATTAGTAGGATTTGTTTTGGTATGAAAAACAAATATCTGAATCCTGAGAATTAAAGTCGGTTCCAAAGGAGAGAGAGAAGACCGAGTTCTAAGTTTCGTTCGGTAAGGAAATCGATCAGCTTCTCCAATACAATTTCTTAAGGGTTGATAATCACAAGTTAATTTGGCTTTCGATTAGGGTATTGAAATCAGTTGGTAGAAAGGATTTGAGTTGATTTCATTCAGTCGTCAAATCTGAGTTCTTCAGGTGAGTTCATCTCTATTGTATAAAGTATGTTTTTATGCTTTCAAAAGTGGTTAGCTGAATTTGAAATGGTTTTTTTTTTTGAAGGAAAATGATTGTGTCACGAAACGAGCAGCGGCCTAACCGTCACCCGAACGGAACAATCCTATCATTAAAGTAAGGAACGTTACATAACAAGGAAATCCACCAGAAATGAAAGGACTTAAACACAACATAAAGATAAAGACAAGATAAAAAAACGGAAGTGACTCAGATAAGCCGCTTCGTAAGCTCGTCTTTCCACCGCAAGGATAAGTCCCCAACCGTTCCAACTGAAGGCAATCAAAAACTGATTCCTTGACATTCTTGCATAAGCAACCTGAAGGTAAGAGAAAAAGTGGGAAGGTGCCACTTTGAAGTTTTTCTCCTTGACGAAAGTGGGTATGATCCACTCTACTTGGTTGTGTTTTCCTAAATGTTGCTCATGCCTGGAAACAAAGACTAAAAAAGCCGCAAGGGGTTTAGAGCCACACCGGGATTTTGAGCCACAAAGGGAAATCGAGCCACAAAGGGAGCGAAGCACCGGCGGCGGCGAGGCAGCGGCGGTGTCGTATCAGCGGGCGGTGGTCGTCGGAGCAGCAGCGGCGCTCTCTCTCTCTCTCTCTCTTTCTCGGTCACCCACTAAGCCTGGTGGTGGTGGAGGTGGCGAGATGGTGGTGTGGGATGGAAGGTGGTGGTGGCGGCTAGGTTAAGAGAAAGAGAGAGAGAGAGCTCCGATGGGGGAGGAGCTAGGGTTTTCTACAAAGAGAGAGAGAGCGGCGGGGACCTACCACGAATTTGAAATGGTTTTATGAACCTATTAATATATTTAAGAGAATTGGTACAAGGGATTTTATGGAACAAGGTGTAAATCGCAAATAACCAGATGGATATCGAACAAATCCGGAGGATGGCTTTTCTGGTATATCCAAATTTGGGTTTCCGGATGTGTTCAGGCTTGACTTTTCCGGATAGTTCCGGATTTGATTTCCGGGTGTTTTTACGGATCATTTCCGGATTTGGTTCCGGATTGGATTTCCGGATGATTTTCCTGGATGGTTCCGGACTCGAATTCCGAATACTCTTTCCGGATGATTCCCGGATAGTACCGAATTTCCCTTAGTTCCGGATGTTACCGGAATACTTTGATTTCCGGATATTACCGGATTATATATATTTTCGGATGTTACCGGATAAGTTTTTCTTGGATAGTTTTAGTATGGGGTTTCCTGATCTTGTGTTTTCCGAAAATGAAACATTCTTTGATCATTTCGATTTCAACTTTAGCAGTACGAACATAATTATAACTCAAATTCGATTATAGTACGATTTGATATATGTTTTTGATTTGGTACGTACGTATGCTAGTAAGTGTAATGGATTCATAGACACTAGCATTATTTGATAGACGTGGAATAGACAAGGTAAATTGGAATTCCCGTTTATTGTGACATGAAAACGTGGAATAGGGAAGGTAAATTGAAATTCCCGTTTTCTATTGAGAGATAAAGGATAAACGTGGAATAGACAAGGTAAATTGGAATTCCCGTTTATTGTGACGTGAAAACGTGGAATGTAACAACCCGGGCCAACCGTACCAGATATTGTCCGCTTTGTCTACACATATGGACTCACGGTTTTAAAACGCGTCTGATAGAGGAGGTATCAAGTCCCTTATAAGGCAACATTTGTTCCCCTCCCCAACCAATGTGGGATCTTACAATCCACCCCCCTTGGGAGCCCAGTGTCCTCGCTGGCACACCTGTCCGGTTCCCGGCTCTGATACCAACTTGTAACACCCTCAAAATTGGAAAGAGCTACTAAATAAAATTTTCAATAAAATAACCACTTAAAAATAAAATTTCTTCTACAAACCATTCTTGAAATTACCTCAATATAAACATTATATTTTCAACAATCAAAACCTAAGTCATTCGCCAAGACTACAAAGGTCGGGTGTTACTCAACCCCAAAATCAAGTTGCTAATCCCCAAGCGCGGAAGACTTCACTAAGCAAATCACTTCACGAGCACACAACTAGCACTCATCTCTTCATAGTGTCGCTAGAACTATTCTCAACCAGAACCTGTTGTACATGCCGACAAATAAAAAGGTTAGGCTAACGCATAGTGAGTTCAAGAGTTTACATCATGATTATATAAAATCTTAAAAAGGAAAGAAACACAGCTTTAATCATGGTTTCCAAAATGATTTACTTGAAACGCGAAAACGGCCCGTTTCCCAATAACATGCATTTTAGGTGATGGAAATACCAACATCAATCGTTTCTTAAAGATATAAGCTCGAACCCAAAAACTCACCCGAAATGTGAATAATGGTTTAACCCTTAAATAATGAAAATGTAGATAAAACATCATATCCCAAAACATCCAAAACGCGGATGGGGTATAATACTCAGCTCATAAACCGTGGACAACAATCCACATATATTTAAGACGTCACCGAAAACATGGATAAAAAGGAATACCCATATAACACCTTTCAGTGACGGGGGAGACCCGCTTCCATTATATGTGACAGAACACAAATTAAGTCGCATAATTATGTTATTGAACTACACCTCAGATCGTGACTCTATTTTCTGCTTTGATAAGCTCCAACTCGAGTCGGACTTTAGTGCCTGCTAGCTAAGCTACACCTCAAGTCCACCACCCCATATACGGGTGGCACCACCGTATCCTCCATTGCTTGTTGTGCCCAGCTACACCTCAAGGATACACGATCATTGCCTGTTCAGCCTCTAGTAAGTTACACCTTAAGGTCCCCAAAGGACCCACATTGCATACTTACTAGCATTCAAGAATTGGAGCCTCGACTCCTTACTTGATAACTCAAGATGTTCAACCCTCGTGCACAAGTGTTAGAACATCACACCACAAACCCAAGGTTCCGGAGTACAACCCAATAAAGTTCCTCTCCACTACACCGGGACACACAAATGCCAAGACGGCATACTTCCCAAAGTGAGAATACTAAGACTTTCCACCATGCAAATATGACCGACTCATATGCCTATGGATCCAATGCATTACGGTCTAAAAGTACATGACTCCACTTGAATGACACACACACTCAAAACATGTACTCTTCAAATAAAGTACAATAAATGCAACTAGCGACCAAAGCTCCATATTCAAATGTTAAAATCCGGGCAAATGTCCTCAAGACTCAATTAAAGTCGAAATCGAGCAAAATGCTCAAAAACCCTTTAGGCCACTAAATAACGGTCCTCATAATATAAAATGCATTTAAACATCATTTAGGTAAACGTATACCACAAAATCATTATTAGCTCAAAACTCGTCACGGATTAGAACCAATGGTTTCCCAAATGAACTCATACTCTTATAATTCTTAAAATGACTCATGACACGAAAATGTGCATTTTCCTCAAATGGTTTATAAAATCAATTACACCAACATGTTTAAACCATTGAATAAACTCCATTCGAGTAATAAATCATTTAAAGACATATTTATGATTCCTACACATCAAAATATCCGAAAATCCCAAATATGGGTGTTTTACAAGGTTTATAAAGTTAAATACTTCATGTAGTCAAAACCCACCAAATAACTCAACAAATGATAATTTCATGTAAAACGCATAAATACTTGGAAAAGAACAATTTTGGCATGTAGAACGTTTTCACAAATCAACTTGAACTCACCTTGTTAGATTAGGTTAAATCTAGATTTTCCCCAAACGTAAGCTCCTTTGAAGAAACATGAATCTTCAAGCCAAATCTTCCAAAAACCTAGATCCATAAGTTTCCAATGATAAATATTCAGATCCAACCACTTAGAATCGTTTCCCCCCAACATAAAACATCAAAATCTCCATTTTGACCCAAAACCCCAATTTGACCTAACTTTTCTCAAAATCATCCAAACTGAAATTGGAGAAATAAAACACTAGGAAGTCAACAATGAAGCATTTACAACTCATAATAAATTTTAGAATCTAGGAGGATGGACTCACCACTTAGGTTTTGATGAAAACTTAGAAAACCCTAAATTTCTTGAAGATGGAGGTGATGATGATGAGCTCTTGATCCTTGCTTCCACTTCACCACCAAATACTCTTGTACCTCCCCAAAACTAACAATCTATCCTTGAAAAGCTCTCAAAAACGAAACCATAGCAACTTGAATCAACAAAATTGGAGTTGACATGAGAGAGATATGAGGAAATGAAGTTTTGGGCTGAAAATCACGTTTTTATGCTCCAGGTGCCCGACAGCTAAAGTGACGCGTGAGAGTGACACAAGTGTCACTTTCGCTGGGCACTCTCGCCGGGGACCCATGGCTCTTGGTACAAAACCGGCGAGAGTGACACAAGTGTCACTTTCGCTGGTCACTTTAGCTGAGGTCGTATCGAAAGTTGTTTTGGCCATAACTTCTTCGTTTTCGCTCCGGAAAGGCCCGTTGGGCTCGTATTTGAATTCTCCATCCAACAAGACTATAAAATCTAGGATTTAATCCAAAATCCTATTTTTCATATTTATCTTAAAAGTTCCAAAAATCAGGATGTTACAGGCAGGGAATCGAAAGGATGAGTGAAAAGGGACACCATATTCATATTCTAGAGATGTAATGGAGAAATTAGTGGAATCGAATGTATTTTGGGAGACCCTATAGACAACCCTTATAATCTGATCTAGTTTGTTATGGATTAGATGAGTAGGTTGTTTATGATAGTTCATGTGTAATTATGAACCTTGTCACTAATTCTCCAATTGTGAATGAAAGTTTTAAAAAATGTTGTTGTAAACTCTATAAAATTTAAGGTTTAAACTTATTCGAATTTTTAGGGTGTTTCACAGAGGGAGGAATCAAAGCCAGCCGTTTTTTGCATACCACGATGAACATCTTGCAATTTCAAAACTGCAAAAACTACAAATGTTATTTTCGATAAACCATGTGGTCCAAATTTTGTAGTTTACTCAAAATTCTAAAAAAACACATGTCCACATACATTATGTGAGATTGTTTTTGCTATTTAAGTATGCCTATGAAAAAATACAACATAACCCAATTCTTTTTATTTTGACCAATAACTGATAGATCTTACAAATATTGATGACATGAATGAATATTAAGTTGATTTGTTCTTCTAATTATTATTATGTGTAAAGTTATTACCATAAAGATGTATGTTTGTCATCCAAATTGTATACCACGAAGGTCATCTTGCAACTGATTCTCCATTCGAAGAATTTGTTAGAAATCTTTAAATAATCACATTTTATTTTATTGACAATGTACGGTCTTTCCTGGCCAAATCAAAGATTTGGGGCTATCCATCGCGACCAACCCCTTGTTAGTTCGTAGAGTTGAGCCTGAGCAAAATGCCTATGATTAAAGCATCCCTAATGGGAGGTTTATAACCCCACGTGGACCACAAGGAACCGATCCTTTAAAAAAAATTGTCATTGGATGGAGGGTAACATGGCAAACTGCTCCATCTGCATGGAGCGGTCCATGCAGATCAGCAATGTTGCCCAATTTGACTTTTTAAATGGAAAATAATTTCAATAGTTAATTGCCAAATAATATAATAAAATTAATTAATTAATTATTAACTTTTACCTACACAATTTAATTACAATTTCTACCAACATAAATTAACTACACAATTTAATTACCAACTTATCATAATTTAATTCTAACTTATTAACTTATTTGAAACAATTTATCAAATTTTTGGTCATTTTACATGTATAAGCAATTCCAAACACTCCCTAAAAAACAATTTATTAGTTAATTTTATCTAATTTATTATATTTCTAAGTTCTAACTACACAAATTAATTACCAAGTTCTACCTACAAAGTATTGTCTTTTAATTGCAATGAATAATTTTCAATTATTATAGTTTTTGTTATATAAATAATGGATCTGTTCATAATTGAGAGGAATATATTTATAAAATGTGTAGAAAAGAAAAAGCTGATTTGACAAAAAAAATGATGTATCAAAATAATGAACCTAGAAGTTCATGACTACGGATCGGATGCTCTAAAAATCCATATCAAAATTCATTTTAGATATCTAAATAGGGAAATTAATTAAAATACCCCAAGTTTGACCAACTGTTACCGAAATACCCTAAATTTTTCCAGTTTTGCAAAAATACCCTAAATACCCGCGATGGATCCCGCGATCGCGGGATCCAGCTGACGTGGCACGTACTTTGGGTACAAATGCCCCGCGAAGCCCCTCAACTTTGGCCGCGGTGCACTTTTGGTCCCTGCCCGCGATCGCAGCCCACGATCGCCCGCGATGGGCCAAAATTTACACTTTCAGCCCCTGAACTTAGACGAATCTTGCATGCTTTTACTGTTTTTTCCACAATTATTGTACTTTGAAGACCGATTTGTCGTTGAAATTCATTGGCATGTTTTCATCAATGTTAAATCAGTGTTTTTGGAATACCAGTTTGTGGATGAAATGAGAGATTGGTTGTCATCAATGTTGGTTGTTTCATTGATAAATAGATGTAAAATGCAATCCATAATCCACACACCGATTTCATACTTCTTTCTTGATTTCTTTCTGCAATATTTTGTGTTTGACATACTACTGAAAAAATGAGTTCATCTGTTGCAAAAGCTAAGCTATATTTCTGTTTTGATGGTGAATGGGAGCAAGATAACAATGAGTGGAATTTTGCTTATAAATCTAAGCATGGTGTAAAAGTGCCAGTAAACTATACTTATCAGAAATTTCTTGCATACGCTATGCAAAAATGTGGAATCAACTCTTCTGATGTTTGCAAGTTAGTGTTTAAAAATGGCGATGGGTCATTTGTGGATTTATCCAACGATGGGGATATCTCTACTTTTCTGCACCTTGCAGTCGATTCAGAAAGGCCCCCATTACTTTTTGTGTATCCCGGCGTATCCGACGGTGACGACGACGGTGATGACGACGGTGACGACGACGAAGACCTCCAAATAGAGCAGCCTGATTCTCAACAACAACAACCACCACAACCACACGAAGGGCGTACTGCTGGAGTTGCTGATGACGAAACCCACGTTTTCAGAACGGGTAATTCTGAAATAGACAGATCAGACACCGATAATGATGATCACGAAGAATATACCCCTAGTAGAAAATCATGTAGTCAGATAAATGACTTTTTTGATATGCCCCCTATTCTTCCAGACTCCCATACCCAGACACAAACCTACGAACCTACACCTTATATTCGCAGTGAAAGGTTAAAAGCAGGTCAGATATTCGATTCGAAGGATCTCTTGGCAAGTCAGATCGGACTCAAGTTCTTGGAAGAGGGTTTCCAAAGTCACGTGCGGTCATCTGACAAAAGCAGATACATAGTTGAATGTGCCAGAGAAAAGTGTGAGTGGAGGTTGTACGTGATTCACACGGGTCCCAAAGGAGGGGCGATAATGATTAAAAAGTTGCACGACGTACACACTTGTACGAGGACGCAACTTAATCCCCACCACAAACAAGCCGGCAAAAAGACTTTGGGTGCGATCCTGAAAAATAAATTTCTTGATGTTAGCAGGTCATTGCGTCCAAAGGACATCGTCCACGACGTTCACCGGCAGTTCGGCGTCACGATTGATTACCACCAAGCGTGGCGTGCGCGATGCCATGCACTGTTTATGGTGAGAGGCACGTTCGAGGAGTCGTATGAACGACTCCCGACATATTTATATAATTTGCAGCTGCAGAACCCTGGTACTATCACGCAGCTACGGACCGATTCACGTGGACGGTTTGAGATGTGCTTCGTGGCCCTTGGACCCGCGATACGTATTTTAACACGTCATATGTTTACACATTATAAACTGTAACATTTACAAATGAAAACCACCTATGTTTTTGCAGATCCGCACATTTCTGTCAAATCTATGTCGTGTCCTGATAATAGACGCAGCCCATTTAAAGGGCCGTTACTTAGGTATGATGTTCCTGGCGGTTGCCATGGACGGGGATAACTCCATCGTTCCAGTAGCTTTCGGCGTAGGCAAGTCTGAAACCGGGGACGAGTGGACTTGGTTTATGTCCATGTTGAGACAAGCTATCGGAGACCCGCAAGGGTTGGTGTTTATGTCTGACAGGGCTCCTTCCATAAGCGTCGCAATCTCTGCCATGTACCCAAACGCCCCTCACGCCATATGCTGTCGACATTTGGAGATGAACGCCAAATCCAAGGACAAACGTATTACCACCTACAAGGATGTCTATTGGGTGGCATGCAGAGCATATACGGATCGGGAGTTTAACAAGTACATGAATATGCTACGATATAGTGCCGACAAAGCAGCCAAAGTCTTTGACGATGCTGGACCGGAGAGGTGGTCCGCGGCCCATTTTCCTGGACAACGGTATGACATTCTGACCTCGAATAGTGCAGAGTCTGTGAATGCACTCTCCCATTTTGCGCGTAGATGTCCGATTGTTAATCTTATGGACTACTTTAGGGCCTTTCAACAAGAGTGGTACCAAATTCGACGCCTAAAAGGAGCTGAGATACAAAATGCACTCACACCAACGGCGGAGAATATCGTTCAGTACAGGGCGCGTCGTGCGACGACATGGCCGGTAAGAGCAATCGGGTATGGGAAGTACGAGGTGCATGATGACTATATTCACGCGATTGTGAATATGGAAGACCACCTTTGTTCGTGTCACGAATGGGATAAATCTGGGTTACCGTGCGGCCATGCCATCGCTGCAGCAACATATATGGGTCGTACAGATTGCAGCGACTTGGCTGTACCTTTCTTCACGTACGAATATTACCGGAAAACATACGTGGAGGTAATAAACCCATCTGGACCCCCTGCAGCATGGGTGTATCCACCCGACCCGCTTCCACCATGCTAACCACCTTTAATGGATAAGAGCAGGGTCGGGAGACCGAGAAAGAACGACCGACGTCCATCACGTGGTGAAAGTTCGATACAACGAAGATGTACTCGGTGCCAATGCGTAGGACACACTCGTGGAGAGTGTCCAAATCCCGCCCCTTCAACCGTGCCAAGGAGACATTCTGTCAGTCACACCCCGGGCCCGTCACAGCTTGAACCATATGGAACAAACACATATGATAATGTTGATCTAAACGCTGATTTGTAAATGATATATATACACACATACATATGCTTCTAAATGAACATTGATAACACAGCTAGTTTGTAAATGATAAATATATTCATATTAGATATATACACACATACATATGCTTTTAAATGAACATTGATAACACAGCTAGTTTGTATTCCATCCAACATGTTCTTCATCTTCAATCTTTCTGCTTTTGCAACCACGTATGGCCATTGTGTACCACAACCCGCACACACTTTAGCAAATGAGTTGAGGGTTGTCATATATTCTACAAGAGGAGTAGTCCCACGTGGATAGAGTACGGCTACCAAAATCTAGCATCATTAACAAACAAAACCCCATGTTTGTTTATCCGAATGAGGTAGCCTCTGACTTGACCTTGCATGATGCATCCAATCTAACCGTGGTTCAGCGGCTTAAAAACTACTTTTCAGAGAAATTAACAACAACAAAAAAATACAAACAACAACACAGTAAAAAAATACAAAACAAAAAAAAAATACAAACAACACAGTAAAACAATACAAAACAACAACACAGTAAAAAAAATACAAAAAACAAAAAAAATACAAACAACAACACAGTAAAAAAATACAAAACAACAAAGTACTAAAGCAACACCCGTACCACCACCTACTGAAAAATTGTTTTAGTTTGATCAATCCAACTTTGCTTGTCGCTTATCTTCGCTTGAAGAATTGCGAAGTCTTGCGTACAATGGTGAATTTCTTCTTTTTCTCGACGAATACGAGCCTCCCTATCTTTTATATCCCCTTTCATCCTTTTGATCTCCTTTTCTTCCACTTCGATCCTTGTCAAGTGGACTTTCTTCCTGGCGATAATCTGTTTCCACTCTTCTGTCAGTTGGTCTATCTCCTTTTCCTTTGCTGCTATCGCCTTCTGGAGTCTAGGTGGCATTCCTTCAGGTGTAGACGATGGGTTAGATGACGATGACATTTGGTTACTGATGAAAGAAAGCAAGAAAGAAGGATGGAATGGTGTGAATTATGAATTGCATTTCACTGATATTCATGGGTGAAATCTCAAACATGCCAGTGAATTTGAACCACAAATTGGTCTTCAAAGTACAATAATTGTGGAAAAAACAGTAAAAGCATGAAAGATTCGTCTAAGTACAGGGGCTGAAAGTGTAAATTTTCAGGGACCAAAAGTGTAAAGTTTCAGGGACCAAAACTGTAAATTTTGGTCCATCGCGGGCTGCGATCGCGGGCAGGGACCAAAAGTGCACCGCGGCCAAAGTTGAGGGGCTCCGCGGGGCATTTGTGGCGAAAATATGTGCCACGTCAGCCCTAGCCCGCGATCGCGGGATCCATCGCGGGTATTTAGGGTATTTTTGCAAAATGAAAAAAACTTAGGGCATTTTGGTAACTCAATGTTTGACTTAGGGTATTTTAATTAATTTCCCATCTAAATAACAACTAAATTGAGTGGGCCCAACAAAATCAACCAATTAGAATTCGTAAATTCCAGACCCAATAAAGACTTCTTGCAACTTGTATAAACTAGACCCTCCAGTCCTCCACCATGACCCCATCACTCACACTTTGATAATGTATATTTTAACCTTTCAATTTGAAAAAAAAAATCAAATTTGTAAAACAAATTTTGATTTCGAATCATCCATTTAAGAACATATAAGGTTATGTTTGGCAAACTAGCTGATAAGTTAGCTTATGACTTATAAGTTAGCTGGTAGCTGATAAGCTAGCTGTTGACTGATAAGCTAGCTGGTAGCTGATAATAACGTTTGGCAAAAAGTAGCTTATAAGCATTTAAATGACCAAAAATGACATATTAAAAAAATAGTTAATAAATAATAATTAATATTAATGAGGGTATAATTAGAATATTTACAAAAAACTACTCATAAGTTACTCCAAGTAGCTTTTCAAAAAACTAGCTTATGGTCATCCAAACATGTACCAAAAAATAAGCTAGCTTATAAGCTAGTTTTTTTTTTGCCAAAAAATGTCTAACATGGAAGCAAGAATATTTAGTATGTCAGCTATCGATTTCAATATTTGTGTTAGTAATTAATAAAGTTGTTAAAAAAAGCATTAGACCGTTCAAGCCGATTGAACGAAGTCAAATTGGACTGTTTTTGACGGTTTGAGCGGTCATGTCCGGTCTGGAAGATACCCAAATCGCTTGGTTCGGTATGGTTCGCGATTTGAATATTTATTTGAGCGGTCTGGACCGAACAACCACCAAAAATACAAAAGTATTTGTTTTTCATGTTAACGTTGTAGGTTTTACTTTCATGGTCCATTTAAAAAGAGTTCGCCAAAGACATTATTATTTTTAGTTCTCATTTCTAAATTGGCAAAGACATAAAGTTAATCAAGTTATTGAACAAGTTAAATCGAACATTGATGTCATGGAACCCTGAATGTTACTAAAAAGATAATTGTCCTGGTGGATTTGTTTAACTTATTTTCACTTGTTGAATGTTTTAATTTTATGTTAGAGATAGACGTTTTTTATAGTTCGGTATACAATTTTTAATAGTGTTATATTGATAGAAATTTTATTTTAGATATAGGTGTCATTTTTTTAGTTTAAAGTCAATAATAGACCTAAATCACCTAAATCGGTCATACCAGACAACTTTAATGTGGTCCAGTTTGAGCGATTTGATTACTTGCTGCCAAACCGCTCGGTTTGAAATTTTTATAAACCGCCATAGCAGTTTGATTTGTGGTTTTAGCGGTTAAACTGTAACATCCTGAAATTTCAATAATAGTAATTTAATGAGAATTGGGATTTAATTGTATTTTGGTTAAAACCTTGAATTATATTGTAAGTTTATAATTCATTGGGGTTAAAATACAAGGGATTAAAGTTTGGTGTCAATTGTGGAAATAATGAAACTAGAAGGTGTAAATGGGTCATTTTGGAAATTATGTATGATAACATAGCTGAAAGATCAGATATTTCCTCATTTTTGATCTGGGTCGGTTTAGAAGATAGAGAGAAAGAGAAAAGAGAAAAGAGGAGGAAAGCAAGGGTTTGTTCATCAAATTGGTAAGGAAATCTGATTATGTTTTCTGATTAACTTGTTGTGAATGAATGATGATGGACGAATCTGTGTATTGGATTGATTTACAGAATCATAAACAACAGATTTGAAGAATCAGATTGTGCAAAGTGGGTATAACTTCCTTAAGAGGTGAGTTCATTTGTTCCTTGCTTAAATCAGTGTTTTCATGTTAAATTAAACCTTGAAATAGCTGTATAAATTGGTTATGAACTGTATGGGATGGTTTGGAATGAGCTGAATCGAACAGACATGAAAATGGATCGAATTTTAGGCTACAGAACCGAGTTTTCCGGATAAATCGTCGTATCCGGATACCTCTGATGATGAATGTTTCCGGACGCAATAGAAACCGGGTAAAGTATTATTTTATTGTAAGAATACGGATGAATATAGTTACCGGATGGTATCCGGATGGTTTTAGTATCCGGATGTCGTCCGGATTAGAAAAGTATCCGGAAAGTTTAGTTGTCCGGAAAATCCAAGTTACCCGGAAAACCCTTGTTGTCCGGACACTTTTGTGAAATTGAGAATGTTAGGTTTTGATGTTTGGAAGCAGATTCGGAACCCCCGTGCTAAGTCGCCGAAGGGGGGCATTTGAGGATGAAGATACGATAGGTTATCTAGTATTCTTAGATTTGAGAATATGATATAAGCTGTAATATGTTGTTATGCATATACGTTAGTAAAGTGTAATGGATCCATAGGCACTAGTGTTTGGTAATCACATGGAATAGGCGTGTGGTAATAATCGTTATTCCAGTGATGTGTGTAGTACTAATGGTTATGTGCACGTGGAATAGATGAAGTTAGTCATTATTCTGATGTGTGTAGTACTAATGGTTATGTGCACGTGGAATAGATGAAGTTAGTCATTATTCTGATGTGTGTAGTACTAATGGTTATGTGCACATGGAATAGATGAAGTTAGTCATTATTCTGATGTGTGTAGTACTAATGGTTATGTGCACGTGGAATAGATGAAGTTAGTCATTATTCTGATGTGTGTAGTACTAATGGTTATGTACACGTGGAATAGATGAAGTTAATCATCATTCTGATGTGTGTGAGAAACCCTGGAATAAACGTAATTCCCGGTTTCTAAGGAAGAAGAGGGATTGACATACGTAATTGTGATCTCTACTTCCTTTCTAAGAAATGGGCATGTGCATATTGCGATTTCTTAGGTGGGAGCATTAATCTAGAATCTGAGAAAGATTCGTAGTGCGGCTCTGGAATAGGATATAAATGGAAATGGGCATGTGTATATTGCGATTTCTGGAATAAGAGTATTAATCTAGAATCAGTGAAGATTCGTAGTGTGGCTCTAAGACATGATATGATGATGGAATGTGTGTCAGTCATATTCATGGGATTGGATGAAGATCGTGTTAACGGAATAGAGTTACACGTATGGTAAGAAAAAGGGTAATCAGGTTTGATATAACTTGTTTACATTGATTTTGCAAATATTATTATGGAAACGAATGTTCTCACTAGGCGTTGGCCTAATCGTTTCAAATGATGTTTTCTTACCAGGTACCGGCTCGGGAAAATAAGGGTTGTGGGACGAGCGTTTTGGAATATCAAGGAAGTCAATTAGCAGAAGGAGTTTTTGAAGGATTGCTTAGATAACTTAGTTAATCTGATTATAGTGGCATAATTAGATTAATAGGTTATTTGGAGAATTCTGTACTTGTAAGTATACTCCTAGTGGTTAATTCACTTGATGTATATGTGAAAGTGGAAGTTTATTTTATCATAACTTGTTGAAATTTAAGGTTCAAATTAGCCCGGATTTTGGGGCGTTACATAAACCGCCCAAACGAAACCAAAAAACATACTATCATGCATTCATTTGTTTATCTATAAATGTAGACATATTTGAGAAATAAATTGTTTTAAACTCTTAGAGCATCGTCAACATATTATCTAAAACTGAAAAATGAAAGACTTTGTTGTTTTTTTGCTCCAACAGATTATGTATATTATTTTATAAAATAGTGAAAACAAGATAAAACTCAACTGAGAACTAATCAGCCTATTAGGAATATCTAATCAGAATCAAAGATGTTTTCAGATATAATTGTATTATTAGATCGAAATCAAATCGTGTGGAAAATAAAGATTTTTGTTACGAAGACTTCTTTCAGTGAAAACATTATTATTTTTTTGTTAATGATAAAATAAGTGGTTGTTTACCTTACTTCTACCCGATAAGCGATAATTGTTAGCATTTTCTCTTAATTTATTTCGTAAGATTTTAGTCTATTAAAATATTATTGTATACAATATTTTGTCTGTAAGTATTTCTCCGATAAAATCACTCTTACCTATTGAATAAATATTTACTAAACACTCAGGGGTCGTTTACCTAATTACTTACCCGGGTAAGTGCTTACCGGGAAAATTCAACACCATCATTTACTTCTCGGGTAAGATTTGAGTCCACCAAAATGACATCGTATGCGCCGGTAAACGCTAACCGTGGTAAGAGCCGTCGCACTCACTTACCGGGTAAGACTCTCGGTCCTTGCTTCTACTCTTATCGGATAAGATTCTTGGTCTTTACCATATTCATCCGGTAAGCTAATGTGACTTGGTAAACTCTTACCTGGACCCCTTAGTAAATAGTTCATAACATTAGAAAAAAAAAAATAATAATAAGAACTTGAGAAAGTTCCCCATGGTGTCTAGAACCTTCCTATTGAGTCTACGTCGACCAATTTTTTTTAATAATTGCCCCAAATCTATTCTATATCTTTATATATATAAAAGCAAAAACCATGAAAAATAACATGGCACAATTTGGATTGATATTTCTCAAATATTGAATTGTGGTTTACTTTGGCTATCCCACATTGATAAAAAGTTGAAATGTTAGAACATGAAGTTGATTATAAAAGGAGAATAATGCCAACTTTTTTTACATGACTTATGATTTATTTTAATCCATTTTGGATTAAAGAGTTAATTTTAGTTGCAAATTTTCTTCATGTTGAATATATAGTATATATTGCATTACAATTAAGAGCATCTCCAATGGAGGTTCTTATAAGAACCTTCTTTTTGTACTTTTTGGTGTCACCTCATTTCCATCTCAATCTTCTTTATATATATAAAAGCAAAAACCATGAAAAATGACATGACACAATGTGGATTGAGATTTCTCAAATATTGAATTGTGGTTTACTTTGACTATCTCACATTGATAAAAAGTTGAAATGTTGGAACATGAAGTTGATTATAAAAGAAGAATAATGCCAACTTTTTTTACATTTTGGATTAAAGAGTTAATTTTAGTTGCAAATTTTCTTCATGTTGAATATTGTAACGACAAAGACTATTTTTGAGAAGTCTTATGTCTTATGTTAAGTTTTGATAAAAGTGGAAGTTGAGGGGCTAGTTGGTAAATAAGAGATAGAGTATAAATGGGCACAAAACCCTAGGGGAACATTCTATTCCTGTTTGTTGATTGTTGTTGACGGCTGAAGAAGAAAGATTAGAGAGAAAGAACAAGAAGGAGAAAGGGAGAAAGAAAGAAGGAGGATGTAACGTCCCAAAATTTCAATAAATTTTGACTTTTAAAATTAAACATTTTTATTAAATGAAACCTCATTACATATCCAAAACCGTTTCGTTTGCAACTTAACAATAATTATTCTCATTAAGGATAAACAGCGGAATTAAATTGTTTAAATGATAATTCTAAATCTCATAAATATGATAAACCCTTCGCGCGCGCCAGTGTGTACCCGTCGCGCCTTGGAGCCACTAGTACCTGAAACCACAGTTTATAGGAAAAGGGTAAACACGAAGCTTAGTGAATTCAATACCACATATAATCCAATTATATCACACTACCCCTAAAACAGGTAGATACACTTAACCAATCATGCAAGTCTAAGAACGCATCCTAAACAAGCATACCCACACCAACCCACCTAAACAGGCGTCCATCGGTCCCACCGATGACACACGATAACCGTGCGCGCATCCCTCGGTCCCACCGAGTTCCTACGCCACTCGTGTACACAATCCTCGGTCCCACCGAGTTAACACAAAGTCCAAGATCCATACTAGACAACCCCCCCTATCTAGTACCACACAACAAGTAATAACACTATCACACACGTGCTACAGCAATGTAAATATTACCGTCATTATAAGTAGTGAGTGAACTCACCTTGAAAGCAACGTAGAATTCGCGAACGATCACACGGGCTATCCAACTCCAAAGTCACTTCTCGACACCTAATTGAATGCTATAAAGAGTTAACACGAGGCCCGGACCCTTAAATAAACACAAAAGATTAAACGGCGATAAATCGTCTTTTCGGCCTAAACTACAGGTCTGTTCGGGACCTGCTTGGCCCTCTCTAGACCTACAATTCAGAGATTAAAATTTACAAACAGCTAGATCCAGGTCTTAGCTTTCCAGGGACATATTAAACGCGTTCTAACGATTTTCCTACGATTTAATATGAATTTTCTAAGAATGGGACGCGAGTCTGCCTTATTCGGACCTGCTGTAACAACAGCTATTTTACACCTAGCTAGAAGCCGAACCAAACTTTCGCTAAAACACGAAAAGTGTGCCCGACACAGAATGTGAACCGTGGGCACCGGATTCGTCTCAAACCGAGCTACGACGAGAAAGTTACGGGCGAAATACGAACTGGACAGAACCCTTTTTATTCACATAAAATCATAGAAATCGATTGGAGTTAAGCAAAGGCGGTTTAGGGTTTTGCCCAGCGGTATTAGGGTTCCGCCAGGGTGACGTTGAGGTTTTGACACAGCCACCACCCACTGTCGCCTCCGGCAGCGGGTCACGGCGGCGGCGACGGCGGCGCTCCAGCTGAAGCCGTACACGCGCATCGCACCTACGCACCCCAAACACTAAACACACCGACCCACACACACACACTCTGCCGTCACGTACCCCAACCACTCGTGGAGGATCACGGTTGCCACCGCCGGCAGCGGCCAAGGCCGCGTGCGGCAGCGGCGGTGGCGGTCTAAAACAGTCGGCGACGAAAGAGAAACAGGGAAGAAAGGAAGCAAACTTACCTGATGACAACAACGAAACCACAACCGCAACGCGATCTCGGCTTTCTCCCGGTTATCGTTTCCTCCTCTCTCTCGCTCTTTCTCCCTCTCGCTCACTCTCTCTCTCCAGCGGAAGACCACGGCATCGTGTGGCGGTGTTGGGTTTGCACGGCAGTCGCAGCAGCAGGGAAGGGGGAGGCGATTTAGGTTTTCTTTTCTTGCTTGGGACGTAAGTGATGAGAATAAGGGGGAAGGGGTCGGTCCCCTTATGGGCCGAAGCTGTAACGCCCCAAAAATCCGGGCTAAATTAAACCTCAAGTTACAACAAGTTATGACAATAAAAATTCAACTTATATAGATAGCAAAGGAATTAACCAGCAAGAGTGTAATTACAAAACACGATACTTCGAATAACCTATCAATCTAATCATGTCACTATAATCAGATTAATTGAGTTATCTAAGCTATCCTTCAAAAATCTCCTCTTTGTTAATTGCCACTTCTGCTATTCCAAAAACACTCGTCCCACAACCCTTTATTTGCCTGAGCCTGCACCTGATAAGAAAACATCATATGAAACGATTAGGCCAGCGCCTAGTGAGAACATTCGTTTCAATAATAACATTTGCAAAATCAATGTAAGCAAGTTATGACAAACCTGGTTACCCATTTTCTTACCGTATGTATAACTTTATTCCAATACACAATTTTATCTACTCCCATGACTATGACTGACAACAATTCCATCAGCATATCATACCCCAGAGCCACACTACGAATCTTCAAAGATTCTAGATCAATGCTCTCCACCAATAAATCGCGATTATAGACGCCCATTTATCAGTAAGGAAGCAGAGATTACAAGTACTTATGTCAACCTCACTCTCTTCCTTAGAAATCAGGAATAACGATTAATACCACACGCCTATTCCATAATTTCCCACACACACTGGAATAACAATTAAACGAGTTATACCACACGCCTATTCCATGTGATTACCAAACTTTAGTGCCTATGGATCCATTACACTTATTTCTACTCGTGCAAGTAAATGCTTAATACAGATTTCTCATATCATTCAGTATGAGGAAATCACCTTTATACCATATAGACTCCTCATATCATTCAGTATGAGCAAATCGCATTTAACACATTCCTGCCTAGTATCACACTAGTGCACTCTATAACCCTAACATACTACTCTTCAAGGGTACGTATGTTCAAGCAACATGAGGTATATGTCAATTCTTAAATCGCACCTTTCCACGATTAACGAAACTATACTTTCCAATTTCTAGAATAGTACAGATAATACAAAGTCTCTGGATACCTTAACTTTTATATTCTTAAGTTCATATCCAAGATCTATTACCAAAATCTATGAACTGACTATTTTTATCCAACTCCCGGTATTCCCAACTCCCGGTATCCCTAACTCCCGGTTTTCAACACATGTATCGGAACTTCACCGGAACTCATAAGTACCGGGATTTGCCTCTACCGGGACTTCCAACTACCGGGACTGCCACTACCGGGACTGCACCGGGACTCATAAGTATCGGGCTTTCGTTCATGTACCGGGACTACGTACAGTCTATTTCAATCAAGTCCACAAATCGACTTAACTTGTAAAATCAGTTCAATCTATGTATTCCATTCAGTCCTCAGTCAATTTACACAGCTATATTAAGGTTAGTACAACTTAAAAACACTGATTTATACAACGAATCGAATGAACTCACCTTTTGTAGCAAAACTTGTTTCTCTGCCAAAATCGTAAATCTCCAAATCTGTTGTAAACGATTTTCAACCCTATTCACAATACAGATACATTTATAAACACATAACTACAACAGATTGCTACTAGAAATCATTTCAAATCTCTTACCAAAATGAAGAACCAAGCTTCTTTCTTCTTTCTCTCTTTTCTTCCTACTTCTCTCTTTTGCCGACTCAACACAAACAAGAATGAGATATTTCTTATTCTCAGTATCTTATTCACACAAACATTTCCAAAGTAACATAACTTACCCCATAGTTACATTAATTCCAATAAGTACACTAAACTTTCATTCTTTTGAATTTCAACCTTAAATTGGATTATAAAACTTCCATACAATCCCAAGGTTACAACAATTACTAATACAACCCAATTCTTAATAAAATACTAATAACGAAAATTTAGGATGTTACAATACTCCCCAACTTAAAAATGATTTCGTCCCCGAAATCAAAATCAAGTAAACAAATGAGGATACTTATCTTTCATACTTTCTTCTGACTCTAAAGTCACATTAGTACCTCGATGGTGTTTCCACTGTACTTTCAACATAGCTACTTCCTTACCACTACGTAGCTTTCTAACCGATCTTTCCAAAATTGACTATGGTTCTTCCACACATCGACTCTTTTCATCTACTCTCACATCAGTGAGTGGTATCACATCCTCTTCTGTCGGTCCTGAGCTGCTTTCATATGCTGCCGAATTTCTTTCACCTTATCAGCTGTTTGTTGTACCAATTCTGGACCAGCAAACTGTTTCTCTCCGGCTTCTAACCAACATACGGGAGTTCTACATTTTCGACCATACAAGGCTTCGAAGGGCGCTCTTCCGATACTGGAATGATAACTGTTATTATACGCAAATTCTACTAACGGTAGATGCGTATCCCAGTTACCTCCAAAATCCAATACACATGACCTGAGCATATCTTCCAAAGTTTGTATAGTCCTTTCACTCTGTCCATCAGTCTGTGGATGAAAAGCAGTGCTCAAATTAACTTTCGTACCCAATTCCTCTTGTAGTGATCGCCAAAACCTTGAGGTAAACCGACTATCACGATCTGACACAATCGACACCGGTATACCATGTCTTGACATCACCTCATCAATATACAGCTTCGCCAACTTCTCAATTGGTGATGTTTCTTTCATGGCCAGAAAATGAGCACTCTTAGTTAATCTATCCACGATTACCCATATTGTGTCGTTACCCTTTTGCGTCTTGGGTAACTTCGTCACAAAGTCCATGGTGATTTTCTCCCACTTCCATTCCGGAATTTCAAAAGATTGGAAACTTCCGTAAGGTTTCTGATGTTCTGCTTTCACCAACGAACATGTTCTACATGTTTCTACCTTCCGGGCTACATCTACTTTCATAGCCGGCCACCAATAATGCAATTTCAAATCTCGATACATCTTCGTATTCCCAGGGTGTATGGAATACTTAGATCTATGAGCGTCTTCGAGAATCAGCTCTCGATTTCCTCCAGTTTTAGGCACCCAAACTCTACCTTGGAACAATTTGATCCCACGACCATCTTCAGTTAGCTGAAGATGTTGTTTGCTCATCACTTCTTCTCTCAGATTTTCTTCTCGCAAAGCCACCACTTGTGCTTCTTTTATCTTTTCCATCAAACTTGACGTCACATCAATTCTAGCATTGGTCGTCTTCAAACATCCACTATACTCTTTTCTACTTAAAGCATCGGCTACGACATTTGCCTTACCAGGATGGTAATGCAATTCACAATCGTAATCTTTAAGTAACTCTAACCATCTTCGCTGTCTCATATTTAACTCTTTCTGATAAAAAACATGTTGCAAGCTTTTGTGATCAGTATAAAGAGTACACTTAGTTCCATACAGATAGTGCATCCACAACTTTAAAGCAAAAACGACCGCCGCTAACTCCAAATCATGCGTAGGGTAGTTCTTCTCGTGCTCTTTCAGTTGCCTCGACGCATAAGCAATTACCTTGCCTCGTTGCATCAATACACACCCTAAACCCATCTTTGAAGCATCAATGTACACTACTAGATCTTTCATTCCTTCTGGTAAAGCAAGAACCGGAGCCTCACACAACTTTTGACGTAAGGTTCTGAAAGCCGATTCTTGTTTCTCCGTCCAGACAAACTTCACGTTCTTTCTATTCAGAATAGTCAAAGCAGATGCAATCTTAGAAAAGTCTTTAATAAACCTTCTGTAATAACCTGCTAAACCCAAGAAACTTCTTATTTCATATGCACTTCTAGGTGTCTCCCAATTTGCCATAGCTTCAATCTTAGCTGGGTCTACCTGGACTCCTTCTGAAGTGATCACGTGACCTAGAAATTGTACTTCTTTTAACCAAAATTCACATTTTGAAAACTTCGCGTACAATTTCTCTCTTCTTAAAACTTCTAAAACTTCACGTAGGTGTTGCTCATGATCTGCTTCAGTCTTTGAATACACAAGTATGTCATCAATAAAAACGATAACAAACTTGTCCAAGAAAGGTCGACACACTCTATTCATCAGATCCATGAAGACAGCTGGGGCATTTGTCAACCCGAATGGCATTACTAGAAGCTCACAATGCCCGTATCTGGTTCTAAAAGTTGTCTTAGGAATATCTTCATTTCTAACCCGCACTTGGTGATACCCTGACCTTAAATCAATCTTAGAAAAACATCCTGCCCCTTGAAGTTGATCAAATAGATCATCGATTCTTGGAAGCGGATATTTATTCTTAATCGTCACCTTATTCAGCTCGCGGTAATCTATACACATTCTCATAGTACCGTCTTTCTTCTTAACAAATAGGACCGGAGCTCCCCAAGGCGAAGAGCTCGGTCTGACAAAACCTTTATCTAATAACTCCTGGAGTTGAGTCATCATCTCTTTCATTTCAGACGGCGCTAGACGGTAAGGTGCCCGCGCTATCGGAGACGAACCTGGAATGAGATCAATTCTAAACTCCACCTGCCTTTCAGTAGGTAGACCAGGAAGATCATCAGGAAATATGTCAGGAAACGCTCGTACCACCTTGATATCTTCCAATTGTTTCTTTTCCAACCTTCCATCTAAGACATATGCCAGATAGGATATACATCCTTTCATTAAACACTTCCGCGCCTTCACAACATAGATTAACGGAATTTCCCCCTTTTGCTTTTCCCCGAAGATGAATACGTCATCCTTATCGGTCATCGAAATCCTGATTAATTTCTTTGCGCAAAATATTTCTGCTTGATTGGCCGTCAGCCAATCCATACCCACAACTATGTCAAACCCTCCAATTTCCATCAACAACAAGTTGATCGAAAATTTCGTCTCTTCTATAAGAATAGCACAACCATCAAGCCTTTCTCGAACCAAAGCTTGACCCCCATTAGCTACCTCTACTACTAAAGCATCATCTAAAGTAGTAATAGGCGTAGCTAATTTAGGATAGAACGATTTGGACACAAATGACAAATTTGCCCCACAATCAAACAAAATACGCGCAGGACAAGAATTAACAAGGAATATACCCGAGACAACGTCCCTTGATTCCTTAGCTTCATCAGCGGTCATCTGAAAAGCTCGGCCCGTTGGCTTCGGAATAACTGGTTTCTTACTCTGATCGCCGCTCTTTTTCAGCCTTGGGCACTCCCGACGAAAGTGACCCGGTTGCTTACATTCAAAACATGTATTCCCCTTTACTGGACAATTATTCATAGAATGCCCACTCTTTCCACACTTAAAGCATTCAGATGCTATCACTCGACACTGCCCGTAATGCTTGCTCTTACACTTTGGACACCAGTTTGGTTCACGGCGTGATTCATAAGAAGTACCTTTACCAGCACTCCTTGACTTCTGTGAATGCTCTGATCGACCTTCCCATTTCCGCTTCTCCCCAACTTGGGTCTTTTCTTCTTTATCCAAGGCGTAAACATTTTCTATCACTTTGGATTCTTCAATCGTCTCTCTCAACGTCGAAGCTTTAGAACTCCGCACCCGCGACATCATATCCGCCGGCAGTCATTTCAGATAAGCCTTAACTCTATCTTTCTCAGTTGGAGCTGCATGCCCAACTAGATTCAACTTTTCCATGAATAGCTCCGTATACTTTCGAACAGTATTAGTACCCTTTTTCAGATTTCGAAATTCCTCCTCAATTCGATCCATCTCGCTTTCGTTGCAGTATTCTTCCAAAAGCTTCTTTTTAAATGACTCCCAAGTCATTGAAGACAGGACGAAAGTCGCAATTGAAGCCGTCAGCACATTCCACCACATCAACGCGTTTCCTCTCAACATCTGCGAAGCAAACCTAACTTTCGGCTTTTCATCACATTCGCATGCCCGAAAGGCTTGTTCTATCTCTCTGATCCAGTTCACACACGCTACTGGATTATCCGCTCTGGCGAACTCCGGTGGTTTACAACTTAGAAAAGTCTTATACGAGCAACCTCTTTTTACTCTCCTTTCAGTTTCTGTTACTGGAGTATGAAGTGGAGGGATTATTCCAGCATCTGTTGTTGTTCGTAGTACCCCCGTCGTACGATCATCAAGCGCCTTCATGAACATTTCAGATTGTCTTTCCATTTCCGTGTTCATCATCCGCATCATATTTTCCATCATTCGAGACTCTATTCCTGCTTCTGGTGTTCTCAGGATGGCAGTACTGGTACCCACCCCATGCATCCGGCTATGTGATCCTCCGATAGAAAGAAAATCCGGCGGAGTCTCAGGAACTCCACCTAATCCAGGTTGCCTTTCTTCGGTCCAGTCAATCCCAGTCCTATTCATTTCAGAAATAGGGGACAACGGCGGCGTATTTACCATTTTCTGATAAAACACAAAGGAATAACCATAAGAAATGGTTACACAAATCTAGACATACGAACGTACTTTACCGATCATTAATCATTGTAACAATTTAGAAATAAGTATGCTTGTGTAACAATATATTCATAATAACAGTAGCTAATTGAAATTGTGAACATACTATACATGAGAATCATCTTTCCATTGTCACAGTATTAATTTCACGTATTTCCGTCGACCCTAAGACTATCCCGTCTTAGCACTTCTACCCATATCTCACATATCATAACCTAATTCATCTCAGCTTAAGTCTAAGTATCTCATCAGCATACTTAGTTCGCTTAAACTAAAGCTCTGATACCATATTGTAACACCCCAAAAATCCGGGCTAAATTAAACCTCAAGTTACAACAGCTTATGACAATAAAAATTCAACTTATATAGATAGCAAAGGAATTAACCAGCAAGAGTGTAATTACAAAACATGATACTTCGAATAACCTATCAATCTAATCATGTCACTATAATCAGATTAATTGAGTTATCTAAGCTATCCTTCAAAAATCTCCTCTTTGTTAATTGCCACTTCTGCTATTCCAAAAACACTCGTCCCACAACCCTTTATTTGCCTGAGCCTGCACCTGGTAAGAAAACATCATATGAAATGATTAGGCCAACGCCTAGTGAGAACATTCGTTTCAATAATAACATTTGCAAAATCAATGTAAGCAAGTTATGACAAACCTGGTTACCCCTTTTCTTACCGTATGTATAACTTTATTCCAATACACAATTTTATCCACTCCCATGACTATGACTGACAACAATTCCATCAGCATATCATACCCCAGAGCCACATTACGAATCTTCAAAGATTCTAGATCAATGCTCTCCACCAATAAATCGCGATTACACACGCCCATTTATCAGTAAGGAAGCAGAGATTACAAGTACTTATGTCAATCTCACCCTCTTCCTTAGAAATCAGGAATAACGATTAATACCACACGCATATTCCATAATTTCCCACACACACACTGGAATAACGATTAAACGAGTTATACCACACGCCTATTCCATGTGATTACCAAACTTTAGTGCCTATGGATCCATTACACTTATTTCTACTCGTGCAAGTAAATGCTTAATACAGATTTCTCATATAATTCAGTATGAGGAAATCACCTTTATACCATATAGACTCCTCATATCATTCAGTATGAGCAAATCGCATTTAACACATTCCTGCCTAGTATCACACTAGTGTACTCTATAACCCAAACATACTACTCTTCAAGGGTACGTATGTTCAAGCAACATGAGGTATATGTCAATTCTTAAATCGCACCTTTCCACGATTAACGAAACTATACTTTCCAATTTCTAGAATAGTACAGATAATACAAAGTCTCTGGATACCTTAACTTTTATATTCTTAAGTTCATATCCAAGATCTATTACCAAAATCTATGAACTGACTATTTTTATCCAACTCCCGGTATTCCCAACTCCCGGTATCCCTAACTCCCGGTTTTCAACACATGTACCGGAACTTCACCGGAACTCATAAGTACCAGGATTTGCCTCTACCGGGACTTCCAACTACCGGGACTGCCACTACCAGGACTGCACCGGGACTGCACCGGGACTCATAAGTACCGGGCTTTCGTTCATGTACCGGGACTACGTACAGTCTATTTCAATCAAGTCCACAAATCGACTTAACTTGTAAAATCAGTTCAATCTATGTATTCCATTCAGTCCTCAGTCAATTTACACAGCTATATTAAGGTTAGTACAACTTAAAAACACTGATTTATACAACAAATCGAATGAACTCACCTTTTGTAGCAAAACTTGTTTCTCTGCCAAAATCGTAAATCTCCAAATCTGTTGTAAACGATTTTCAACCCTATTCACAATACAGATACATTTATAAACACATAACTACAACAGATTGCTACTAGAAATCATTTCAAATCTCTTAGCAAAATGAAGAACCAAGCTTCTTTCTTCTTTCTCTCTTTTCTTCCTACTTCTCTCTTTTGCCGACTCAACACAAACAAGAATGAAATATTTCTTATTCTCAGTATCTTATTCACACAAACATTTCCAAAGTAACATAACTTACCCCATAGTTACATTAATTCCAATAAGTACACTAAACTTTCATTCTTTTGAATTTCAACCTTAAATTGGATTATAAAACTTCCATACAATCCCAAGGTTACAACAATTACTAATACAACCCAATTCTTAATAAAATACTAATAACGAAAATTTAGGATGTTACAGAACCCCGTGCAACTATTAAGGAAATTACAACAATGGTCCCTACAAGAACATTTCACATTAAGCCCCAATTATCCAACTTTTGCAACTAAAGTCCTTGCCGCCCACCCCGTTAACTAGCAACGTTAGGAGAGAAAGAAATATTTAACTAAAAAGAAAACATATCGGGATACAGGCTTTACAACTCTCCCCCGCTTGAATTAGACTTCGTCCTTGAAGTCTACGTCCGCAAACAGCTCTGGGTAGTTCTCCCGCATCTCAGTCTCGGGTTCCTAAGTCCACTCGGAACCCTTCCGGTGCTGCCACTGGACTTTCACCAAGCCAATTACTTTGTTCCGCAGAGTCTTCGTCTTCCGCTCCACAATGGCTATTGGCTTCTCCACATAATTGAGCCGCTCGTCGATCTGAATATCTTCGAGGGGAATTACTGCCGACTCATCCACCACACACTTCCTCAACTGGGAGACATGGAAGGTGTTGTGAATCAAGCGCAGCTCATCCGGTAACTCCAAACGATAAGCTACCTTCCCCACGCGCGCAATGACTTTGTAAGGTCCAATATAACGGGGTCCTAACTTTCCCCGCTTGCGGAACCGAATCACCCCTTTCCAGGGCGACACCTTCAGGAGAACATAATCCCCAACCTGAAACTCTAAATCCGATCGCCTCTTGTCGGCATAGCTCTTTTGCCGACTCTGTGCAGTAACCAACCGATCCCGTACCATCTGAATCATCTCAGTCGTCTTCAACACGACAACGGTGCTCCCTAATACCCTGTGACCAACCTCGCCCCAGCAAATGGGCGTCCGATACTTCCTGCCATATAATACTTCGTATGGTGGCCTGCCGATGCTGGAATGATAGCTATTATTGTAGGAGAACTCAGCTAACGGAAGATACTGATCCCAACTACCCCCAAAGTCAATAACAAATGCTCGCAGCATGTCCTCGAGTGTCTGAATAGTACGCTCACTCTGTCCGTCGGTCTGAGGATGAAAAGTTGTGCTGAAATGCAACCGTGTACCCATCTCACCCTGAAACGTCTCCCAAAACCGGGAGGTAAAACGAGTATCCCGATCCTAGACAATCGAGACTGGCACCCTGTGCCTAGTCACAATCTCTCGGATGAAAATCTCCGCGAGCTTCTCCGCAGAGGAGCTCTCTCTGATCGCCAAGAAGTGAGCGCTCTTAGTCAGACGATCCACAATTACCCATATATCATCATTCCCTCGCGGGGTTCGGGGAAGCTTCGTGATGAAATCCATCGTAATCTGCTCCCACTTCCACACCGGGATCTCCAACGGCTGTAACTTCCCATTCGGTCGTTGATGTTCCGCCTTGACCTTCCGACAAGTCATGCATACCTCAACACATTTGGCGACATCCCGCTTCATGTCGGGCCATCAATAATCTTCTCGTAAGTCTCTGTACATCTTAGTAGCTCCCGGGTGAATCGAAAACTTGGACTTATGTGCCTCGTCCAATAGTATCTGTCGGTTCCCACCGGTGAATGGAACCCAAACTCTACCGTATCGAGTCAACAACCCTCGACTATCACGGACAAAATTTGGGATTTCTCCCGAAACCCTCTCACGTTTTGCATTTCCCTCTAAAACAGCCACCTCCTGAGCGCTACCTATCAACTCCAGAAGAGGTGCAACCACTGTCAATCGCTGACACAAACCCCTCAGTGGTTCACCAACCGGATGTCGACTAAGTGCGTCCGCGACCACATTTGCTTTACCCGGGTGGTAAAGTATCTCGCAATCATAATCTTTGACCACATCGAGCCACCTTCTCTGACGCATATTAAGATTCTGTTGATCCATCAGGTACTTGAGGCTCTTATGGTCAGTGTAAATCGTACACTTGACGCCATACAGGTAGTGGTTCCAAATCTTGAGAGCAAACACCACCGCTCCTAGCTCAAGGTCGTGAGTCGGGTAGTTTTCTTCATGAGGCTTCAACTGCCTTGAAACGTAGGCTATGACCTTGCCGCGCTGCATAAGCACGGCACCCAAACTTTGGTGTGAAGCGTCACAGTACACCACCAAATCCTCCATGCCCTCGGGCAAAGTTAACACAGGAGCCTCGCACAAACGCCTGCGTAGCTCCTCGAAAGCCTTCTGCTGCTCCTCACCCTAGCTGAAAGTCGCAGATTTCATCGTCAATCGGGTCATAGGCAATGCAATCTTGGAGAAATCTTGGATAAATATCCGATAGTACCCCGCCAACCCTAGGAAACTCCGTACCTCGGTGGGAGTTTTCGGCACTTCCCACTGCATCACCGCTGAAATCTTGGTCGGATCGACCATGATACTATCCTGATTCACGACATGTCCTATGAATTGGACCTCTCGTAACCAGAATTCACACTTGGAGAACTTAGCATAAAGTTTCTCCCGTCGCAGAGCATCTAAAACCTCTCGCAAATGCATCTCATGCTCCTCCTTTGTCTTCGAATATACGAGGATATCGTCGATGAACACAATCACCGACCGGTCCAACATCGGGCTACATACCCGGTTCATGAGGTCCATGAATGCTGCTGGTGCATTGGTGAGCCCAAAAGGCATCACCACAAACTCATAATGGCCATAACGCGTGTGAAATGCCGTCTTCTCCGTATCCTCACTCCTTACCCGCATCTGATGATACCCCGATCTCAAGTCAATCTTAGAGAACCACGAGGCTCCCTGAAGCTGGTCGAACAAATCTTCAATCCTTGGCAGGGGATAACGATTCTTCACCGTAAGCGTATTCAGCTCACGGTAGTCAATGCACATCCGTGAGACCCGTCCTTCTTCTTCACAAATAATATCGGAGCTCCCCACGGTGAACAGCTCGGCTTAATGAACTTCTTCTCAAGAAGTTCATGCAATTGAGCGTACAGCTCTTTCATTTCCGGTGGAGCCAGGCGGTAAGGTGCCTTGGCTACCGGAGCAGCACCCGGGATTAGATCAATCCGAAACTCTACCTGTCGCTCGGGAGGTATCCCCGGTAATTCGTCGGGAAACACGTCAGTAAACTCCCTCACGACTGGCACATCCTCGGCAGTCTCCTTCACTCCATCAACACGCGTGTCTAACACGTACGCCAAGTATCCCTGCCCACTATGCTGAAGGTATCTCCGAGCCCTCGCAGCTGAAGATATCGCCGAAGTCCGTCTAGGCGAGTCTCCCTAGACCAACAGTTCTCCCCCGCTTGGGGTTCGAACTCACACTTGTTTGTGACGACAAACAATCTCCGCATCAAACGTATCCATCCAATCCATGCCCACAATCACACAAAGTTCACGCATCGCAATCGGAATCAAGTCGATGGGAAATCCCACACCCGAGATTTCCAATGTGCATCCCCGATACACATCCATGACCGTCAAGGTCCTATCATCAGCCACCTCAACTACAAGAGGACACCCTAACCGTCCTACAACTCGGCCCAAACTCTCGCTAAAAGTGCGAGACACAAACGAATGAGTAGCCCCGCTATCAAACATTACAACCGCAGGCACCGAGTTAACTAGGAACGTACCTAACATACAATTTAACAACATATAAATACATATGGCATAGAAAGGAAAGACAAAAAGAGAGAGTGATGAAATGTACCTGTCACCACCTTAGGCGTCGCCTGCGCCTCGTCCACCTTTAGCTGGTGAACTCTACCTCGAGCTGCCTCCGTCCCCGGCTGGCCCACTCGACCGTCAGTAATGCGCAGTGGGGCATTTGCAGGAGCCCTCTGTGCCCCACCCCCATCAGTTGCTCTAGTGTTCGGACAGTTGACCTTCACGTGGCCCGTCTGCTTGCAGTTAAAGCGGACCATCAACGGAATTTTACAATCCCGGCTGAAATGACCGGACTGCCCACACTTGAAACATCCATCAGTCCTCTTCCCACTAGTATCCCTGGGCTTAAACCCACCGCTCCTAGAACTCGCGCGTGAATCTGTGAACCTCGACTTCTTCGGTACCGCAGAGATTGGCGTCACCGCATGTGCCGCCCTTCTCTTCTTCGCCTGAGTCTCCAACTCAAGTTCCCGTCTCTGGGCAGCCTCCATCATCGCAGTAAGGGAAGCATACTGCGCCGTGCTCACGAACTCCCTAATCTCGGTACGCAACATGTCCTTGTACCGAGACATCTTCATGTCTTCCGAAGCAGCATACTGAGGACAGAACAACGCCAACTCGGTGAACTTCTGGTTCATCTCCTTCACCGTCTCCGTCGTCTGAGTGAGCTCCAGGAACTCCTTAGCAATCCGCTCCATCTCTACCGGAGGTACGTACTCTGCGCGAAATCGAGTGACGAACTCCTCCCAGGTCAAGGTAGTGCGCTCGGCAAGCGTCAATGCCGTAGCACACCAATCCTTCGCTCCGTCACGAAGTAAGTTCACCGCGAAGCGAACCTTCAGGTTGTCGGGGCAGCTACTAGTCAAAAATGCACACTCCATGTCCGATATCTAACGCATGCTGATAATCGGATTCGGGTCTCCCTTGAACTCAGGCGGAGAACAACCAGAGAGATCCCGGTACTGAAACTCTCTAGCACGCGACTGTCCACCCGCCGGTGGTGGGATCGCCGTAATGCGCTCGTCCATCAGAACTACCACCTCATCGCGGATGGCAGTGATAATCTCGGGGATCGCCTCCTCGATCGCATGTGCCACCTCAGCAGCAATCATCTCTCGGATCTGCTCCGCAGTGATCCCGGCGCCAGTCTCTGGCTCAGTAGTGTTGTTTCTCCTAGTGATGGCCATTTATGGAGTAGAAATTACAACGAGTTATTAGCACATAATAACTCACACTAACAACACTCACGCTCAACTCCTTGGATTCCTCGTGACTTTCCCCGACTTGAGCATTGATCCTGTGCTTCCGGTAGTAGGAGCTCTACTACTACCATCCACACCTATCATTGCCCGTTCGGAGTCCCATCCCGAAGTGTCCAAGTAGTTTCTCGCCGAAAAAACTATACACATATTCCCGCACCGGCATATGTACACACTCTTCCTAGCTCCCTAGGAATTCCATCCCAAAGCACTACCCTTGCTACCCCTGAAACCCTACTAGCCATAATAAGTTGCCTCGCGAATACCCAGTCGCACGCAGCGCGAAACAAATAGACATTCGAATACGAGATTCTATCCTAGAACGGTTGGACTCAAACAAGAGCTGCGCAATAGAACTAAATCAAATATTCTAAGGCTATATGATTCTTACTGCATACAACCTATAGGCATTCACTTAACAACCTATTATAACTAGCATTAATTCCTACTAGCAAGCAATCATCATACAGTACAGTGTAAACAATATAGGCAATCTAGCATGCATACCCTATGATCTAGAAAGCAATAAATACACCAAGTACTGTACATTTTCCTTTGGCTCCGACTGACTGTACACACTGCGCCCTCGATCACCGTTTCTCAAACGGATTTTCCTTTCTTTTATTTTCTAAAAATTTAAAAGAAAATGTTTTATAGCCGCAAACTTGAGATCAAACACACCGAGATGTGTTTGATTCACTCAAGCTGTGCTCTGATACCAACTTGTAACGTCCCAAAATTTCAATAAATTTTGACTTTTAAAATTAAACATTTTTATTAAATGAAACCTCATTACATATCCAAAACCGTTTCGTTTGCAACTTAACAATAATTATTCTCATTAAGGATAAACAGCGGAATTAAATTGTTTAAATGATAATTCTAAATCTCATAAATATGATAAACCCTTCGTGCGCGCCAGTGTGTACCCGTCACGCCTTGAAGCCACTAGTACCTGAAACCACAGTTTATAGGAAAAGGGTAAGCACGAAGCTTAGTGAATTCAATACCATATATAATCCAATTATATCACACTACCCCTAAAACAGGTAGATACACTTAACCAAGCATGCAAGTCTAAGAACGCATCCTAAACAAGCATACCCACACCAACCCACCTAAACAGGCGTCCATCGGTCCCACCGATGACACACGATAACCGTGCGCGCATCCCTCGGTCCCACCGAGTTCCTACGCCACTCGTGTACACAATCCTCGGTCCCACCGAGTCCTCGGTCCCACCGAGTTAACACAAAGTCCAAGATCCATACTAGACACCCCCCTATCTAGTACCACACAACAAGTAATAACACTATCACACACGTGCTACAACAATGTAAATATAACCGTCATTATACGTAGTGAGAGAACTCACCTTGAAAACAACGTAGAATTCGCGAACGATCACACGGGCTATCCAACTCCAAAGTCACTTCTCGACACCTAATTGAATGCTATAAAGCGTTAACACGAGGCCCGGACCCTTAAATAAACACATAAGATTAAACGACGATAAATCGTCTTTTAGGCCTAAACTGCAGGTCTGTTCGGGACCTGCTTAGCCCTCTCTAGACCTACAATTCAGAGATTAAAATTTACAAACAGCTAGATCCAGGTCTTAGCTTTCCAGGGACATATTAAACGCGTTCTAACGATTTTCCTACGATTTAATATGAATTTTCTAAGAATGGGACGCGAGTCTGCCTTATTCGGACCTGCTGTAACAACAGCTATTTTACACCTAGCTAGAGGCCGAACCAAACTTTCTCTAAAACACGAAAAGTGTGCCCGACACAGAATGTGAACCGCGGGCACCGGATTCGTCTCAAACCGAGCTATGACGAGAAAGTTACGGGCGAAATACGAACTGGACAGAACCCTTTTTATTCACATAAAATCATAGAAATCGATTGGAGTTAAGCAAAGGCGGTTTAGGGTTTTGCCCAGCGGTATTAGGGTTCCGCCAGGGTGACATTGAGGTTTTGACACAGCCACCACCCACTGCCGCCTCCGGTAGCAGGTCACGGCGGCGGCGACGGCGGCGCTCCGGCGGAAGCCGTACACGCGCATCGCACCTACGCACCCCAAACACTAAACACACCGACCCACACACACACACACGCTGCCGTCACGTACCCCAACAACTCGTGGAGGATCACGGCTGCCACCGCCGGCAGCGGCCAAGGCCGCGTGCGGCAGCGGCGGTGGCGGTCTAAAACAGTCGGCGACGAAAGAGAAACAGGGAAGAAAGGAAGCAAACTTACCTGATGACAACAACGAAACCACAACCGCAACGCGATGTCGGCTTTCTCCCGGTTATCGTTTCCTCCTCTCTCTCGCTCTTTCTCCCTCTCGCTCACTCTCTCTCTCCAGCGGAAGACCACGGCGTCGTGTGGCGGTGTTGGGTTTGCACGGCAGTCGCAGCAGCAGGGAAAGGGGGGGAAGGCGATTTAGGTTTTCTTTTCGTGCTTGGGACGTAAGTGACGAGAATAAGGGGGAAGGGGTTGGTCCCCTTATGGGCCGAACCCCATGCAACTATTAAGGAAATTACAACAATGGTCCCTGCAAGAACATTTCACATTAAGCCCCAATTATCCAACTTTTGCAACTAAAGTCCTTGCCGCCTACCCCGTTAACTAGCAACGTTAGGAGAGAAAGAAATATTTAACTAAAAAGAAAACATACCGGGATACGGGCTTTACATAGGAAGAAAGAGAGTTAGAGCAAGTTAGAAGAAAGAGATTTCAGATTATTGGAAAGGGAAGGAAGGTGTTCTTCATTCTCAATCAAACATGTAATCTCCTCTTTCATCTCTAATATGTGGATTGTTGTTTAGATGTTTATTTTTGGGGTTTTTGTCAAAAGTTGAGTTTGAAGCTAAATGGGAGGGATTAGGCGTCAAATCGTTTGTTTTGCGGCTAAGGTTTCAGTATTAGTTGAGCTTTGTGATTTTAATTTTGATGCTAATCTTTAATCCGGAGATTTAATCGTATCTGTGATTTTTCTGGCCCAAATAGAAGGCAGGTCGGTGTTTGGAAAGTCCTCTGGACGTCCGGACATGTTAAAATGGTTGAATGTTTCCGGATGCGGAAACTATCCGGGTGAGAAAGCCACCCGGTGAGTTAGGTGTCCGGGAAATCGAGTGTCCGGTGAGTTAAGTGTCTGGTAAGTCGAGAGTCCGGTAATTAGGAAGTATCCGGAAAGCGCTGTTGTCCGGAATGCTGTGTCGTCCGGAGTGTTGCGTTGTCCGGAAAGTCTGGTGTCCGGGAAGTTTAGTAATCAGCTTATGTTTTGTCCATTAATTCATGAAAATCGATTGGGAGTCGGGAACAGATTAGAAAAAAGAAGTAAGAGCATCAGGTGAGTTTTCAAACTAAAATGCGTGACCTTTAATGTGTTTTCTAAAGCGAATACATGATGAGAAATGCCATGTTCTATTCTTATGCTTTTAATTGCATGAAAGATGTTTAAAGTTTTATATGGGATGTATGCATACATTGATTGAGATGTAAATTGGCAAAGTCGGGGGGTGTGGCCCGCCAGCTCGTGCCGGGGGGTGTGGCCCGTTTATGCCAGGGAGGTGTGACCCTATACGGCAACATGAGACTGACTCGTTGTCACCCTAGGGTGACTTCAGGGTGCCACGAGGGGCGGACCTTTATCCGTGAATGATTTTTATATGAACAGATTTATGGATGATTTATGTTGAAAATTATAAACTGTTTTTAAATGCTTTGATAACTGTCAAGAGGGACTCACTAGACCTCATGGTCTAACCCTCTCATTTTCAAATTAAAACCTTTTCAGGGAAACAAGTAATGAAAGGCTCTGGCAAGTGAGCAGGGCGGTTAGCAAAGATGCTCGATAGTGTAGCGACACTATAGTTCCGTTTAGTATTATTCTCAGTTGTGTAGGTTGTTCCGCCAACCAAATTTTGGATGTTATGTAAGAAATTTTGGGATATTCTATTTTATATGATTTGCATGTTTAAAATTGTTTGGGTTGTTATAGTTGGTATCAGAGCCATAGTTTAAGGGGTTTAGGTGACCGGATGGGCCTAGACTTAAACTTTAGGGAGTAGAAATCACAACTGAGAATCAGGAATGCGTTAGGAGGGCACTATTATAGAAATATGACTAATAAGGTACTGAGGACGGTCATGTAAGGTAAGTTTGGAGTTACACCTGGCCAGTGTAACTGTAAACTTACAGGTACATGTATGTGCTTAAATTGCCTTATTACTCCGTTGCTGTAGTATTAAATGAGTATTTAGTATTAAATGAGTCTTCCGTTGTTGTTGTTGTTGTGGTTGTTGTTGTTGTGTATCAGAATGTCTGCGAGAACTCTGAGAAGTAGGTCGATCCCGATTGTGGAGGAAGCGCGAACCAAGAGTACTACACCGCATGAGGAGGCGGTGCGAGTTGAGGAATTGGTGGAGGAGAGACCAGTGAATTCTCCAAGAGCGGCAGCCACTCGTGGGAAAGGTAGAGGCCGTGTGAGAGGCAAGGGAACAGTACCGAGAAAGGCCGTTACTGAAGTGGGAGCAACAACCACCAAGGGCAAAGGTAAGAAAAAGAAAACGTCGGCTAAGCGCAAGACAAGGAGTGTTGAGGAACCAGAAATTCAAGCGATATCCGAACAGGAAAGTCCAGTGCCTGTAAAGAAAGCAAAGGCTAAGAAAGGGCATAAACCTGAGACCGCACCGGCTTTCGTGACTGAGGATAAGTTCACAGCAGAAATGGATAAACTGCAAAAGACGTTACAAGCAGTGATAGACAACCAGAATAAGACTACGTCTGGGGAAGGAACCAAGAGCAGTACTGGGAAGAAGACTGGGGAAGGTAGTGAATCGCGGACTGAGATAGGAAACAACTCGGTGACAACTCCGATTGTCACTAGTGAGCCAAAGACAGTGAAAGGGTGCTCGTTTAAGACATTCGCTTCGTGCAAGCCTCCAACGTTCAATGGAGAGCGCAACCCTGTTCTAGCTTTGAAATGGGTTCGCGAAATGGAATTAGCATTCGATACTAGCAAGTGCTCTGAGGAAGATAAGGTACTTTTTGCGATGTCAATGATGAAGTCTGAGGCCATCTATTGGTGGGATGTTGAGACCGGAGGTAGGGGATCGGAAGTAGCAAAGAGTATGTCGTGGGAATCTTTTGTTAAGAGGTTCCGAGCACAGTTTTGTCCTTTGGCGGCAGTTAAGAAGTTGGAAGAGGAGTTTCTGGGATTGGAGCAAGGGTCAATGTCAGTTCAGGAGTACACGACGAAGTTCATCGAGAAGGCCCGGTTTGCTGAGTTGTACGTGCCTACTGAAGAAATACGGATAGAGAGGTACATTTATGGGCTGAAGAGCAGCATAAGGGAGTTGGTGCACATGAAAGATCCGTCTACTTTTCAGGCTGCGGTAGATACTGCAGAACTTACTGAGAAGGATAAGACCAGACAGATGATCGAAAGAGTTGGAGACAAACGTAAGTGGGACGGGCCGAGTCGAGACAGTAAGAGGCCGAATGCAGTCTGACCCGATCTGCGGGTGGGATCTAAGTCAGCGGAGAAACCTTGTGCAAAGTGTAACAAAATGCACCAGGGAGAATGTTGGGCGGAAAAGGAGGGATGTTATGAGTGTGGGGGATGTCCCGGTAGTGAGTGAGTACCCGGAGGTGTTTCCGGATGATTTGACGAGTCTACCTCCAGATCGTCAGGTGGAGTTCAGAATAGAACTGTTACCTGGTGCGACACCGATTGCACGTGCGCCCTATCGTTTAGCACCAGCGGAGATGAAAGAGATGATGACTCAGTTGCAGGAATTGCTCGACAAGGGTTTTATTCGTCCGAGCACAAGGCTTTGGGGAGCGTCGGTACTTTTTGTTAAAAAGAAAGACGGGTCTATGCGAATGTGCATAGATTACCGTGAGCTCAATAAAGTAACGCTGAAGAACAAGTACCCGCTTCCGAGGATCGATGACCTCTTCGACCAGCTACAAGGTGCGAGTTACTTCTCAAAGATAGACTTGAGATCGGGTTATCATCAATTGAAAGTGAGAGAGGAGGACGTGCCAAAGACAGCTTTTCGTACGAGATATGGACATTATGAGTTCTTAGTCATGCCCTTCGGGTTGACTAACGCGCCAACGGTGTTCATGGATTTGATGAACCGGGTGTCTAACTCATTGTTGGATAAGTGCGTGATCGTCTTCATTGACGATGTCCTAATCTATTCTCGTACCCGAGAGGATCACGAGAGACACCTTCGAGCAGCGCTGGAATTGCTTAAGCGGGAGAAGTTATATGCGAAGTTTTTGAAGTGCGAGTTTTGGTTAAGAGAAGTTCAGTTTTTGGGTCATGTGATGTCGGCGGACGGCATCAAGGTAGATCCTGCTAAGATTGAAGCCATTAAATATTGGGAGGTGCCAAGAACCCCATCGGAGGTGAGAAGCTTTCTCGGTTTTGCAGGTTATTACCGGAAGTTTATTCAAGACTTCTCTCGGATAGCTTCGCCACTGATCTCTTTGACAAGGAAGAACGTCAAATTCGTGTGGGTTGAAGCGCAAGTATCTGCGTTCGAGAAGTTGAAAGAAAGTTTAAGCAGTGCTCCGATTCTGTCATTACCTGATGGATCGGAGGGTTTTGTGATATACAGTGACGCTTCTAAGCTTGGGCTGGGGTGTGTGCTGATGCAGAACAGGAAGGTAATTGCCTACGCTTCTCGACAGTTGAAGGATCACGAGAAGAACTACCCCACTCATGACATGGAGTTAGCGGCTGTGGTGTTCGCTCTGAAAATCTGGCGACATTACTTATATGGAGTAAAGTGTCAGATTTACACTGATCACAAAAGTCTGAAGCATCTGTTCGATCAGAAGGAGTTAAATATGAGACAAATGAGATGGATGGAGCTATTGAACGACTATGACTGCGAGATTCTTTACCACCCGGGTAAAGCTAATGTGGTGGCTGACGCGCTGAGTCGGAAAGAACGGGGAGAACAGACCAAAGTCGTAGCTTTCAGAGTTGAGGCAACCTCGAACCTCCTTGAGGAAATTAAGAATTTTCAGGAGGAAGCGTTGCTAGAGGAGAACATAAAGAGCGAAAGAGTTGTCGGAGTTACGTCGTTGTTCGAAGTCAACAATAGTGGGCTGAAGTGTATGAAAGACCGAGTGTGGGTTCCGAAGCTGGGCAATCTGAGAGTAAGGGGCTGTTTACCAAAATTTTCATTAAGTCCTGTATGGATAAATCTGTCTGGCTGGTTAAATTTATATGTCTGGATAAATTGTTGTTGTTGTTTACTTTTTTATCTGAATCAACAGTCTGAATAACAGAAATGACCGATTTACCCCTGAGTATGAATTATAAGCTGTTTTATATATTCTGTTTATTTTTTAAACCAAAATATATTTCTAAAACACAAAATTGTTTAAACATCAAAATATAAATTCATAAATTCATTGATATAATCCAAAATTCAAAACATAAATCATAAAGTTCTTAAAAACCCAAGTTCAAGTTCAAATTCAAAACATAAATCATAAGTTCTTAGCACCCCATTGAGATATATCCGGTTCTTCTTCTCCACTTCCTTCGACTTCTTCTTCGTTGTTAAATACGTTGTCCTCGTTGCACTCCATAAACAACCGGTTTGTTCCATACCTAAAACAACACATAATCACAACATTTTGAGAAGAAAAAAACACATAAATCAATGGCATCAATCTGTTACTTTTTTTAAATAGAACAATAGCATACAAAAGCAACACTATTTTAAAATAAATCAATGGCATCAACACTTTTTTAAAATAGAACAATAACATAAATCACACTATTGATTTGGTTGCAGCAACAATCAACAAAACATGAAGAGGAGAAAACACATAAATCACACTACAACCTTTAACCTAGATTTTAAAGTGAAAATTTTAAAGTGAACAATAAAATCAAACACAAAATCAAACTTTTAATCTAGATTTTAAAGTGAAAATTTTAAAGTGTTAAAAAATAAAAAATTTAGGGCCACATCTTTTTGATGCCCTTTTGGTGTCTGCTTGATAGAGTTTAAGAAAAAAAAATCAAATCCCAAATACCTTTTAAACAATGGAGAGCAACAATGGACAAAATCGACAGCAACCTTTTAAACAATCGACAGCAACAATGGAAAAAATCGACAGCAACAATGGAGAAAGAAAAAAAAACGAAGAAAAAGGGGGAGAAATCGTACCTTCGTCGTCGATGGAGATACTACGTCGGAGAAGAGAGTCGCCGGAGAAAAGAGTCCCCGTCGCCGGAGAAGAGAGCTTTGGAGTGGGAGAGAGAGGTGGAGGAAATATGATAGAGAGAGGTGGAGAAATCTGCACTAGGGTTTACCAAAAAGTAATTTTGGGCATTCTTTTCTTCAAGGGTAAAAATGTCAAGTTTCTCATCTGAATGGGGACAACACCCATAAACCAACTGTGCGAATAAGCCCAATGCTGTGCCATTAAGTCATAAGTAAACACCCGATTTTGTCTGTGCGAATAAGCCCGTTTCTTCATTAAGCCCAATAAGTCACAAGTAAACACACCCTAAGCATCTTAGAAGAAGCGCACAAGTCACGGTATTCCATACACCATGGAACGAATAAGATGTATCGAGACTTGAGACAGTCTTATTGGTGGCCGGGGATGAAGAAGGATATCGCTCATTTTGTGGAGCGGTGTGTGACATGTTTGAAGGTTAAGGCAGAACACCAACGACCATATGGGGAACTCCAGTCTACAGTAATACCAGTGTGGAAGTGGGATAATATCACCATGGATTTCTTCACAAAGTTACCAAGGACTCCGAAGGGTAATGATGCAATTTGGGTGATTGTAGATATACTCACTAAGTCAGCGCATTTCTTACCTATTAAGGAGTCGGATTCTTTAGAGAAGTTAGCCCGATTGTATGTTAATGAGATAGTATCTAGGCATGGAGTAACGCGATCCATAGTGTCTGACCGTGATAGTCGGTTCACATCAGCATTTTGGAGGAGTTTACAACGAGAATTGGGATCGCAACTAAAGTTGAGCACGACCTATCATCCTCAAACGGATGGTCAGAGCGAGAGAACCATTCAAACGTTAGAGGATATGCTTCGGGCGTGCGTTATCGACTTCAAGGGGTCGTGGGAAGTGCATTTACCATTGATAGAATTCTCCTATAATAATAGTTACCACGCAAGTATCCAAGCGGCACCATTTAAAGCTTTGTATGGACGAAAGTGTCGTACGCCGTTGTGTTGGAATGGGGTAGGAGAAAGACAGTTGGCCGGACCGGAAATTGTACAACTAATGGCGGATAAGATTGAAGTATTCCGTGAAAGGATGAGAATCGTGCAAGATTGTCAGAGGAAGTATGCGAATAGAAGAAGAAAGCCTATTGAATTTCAAGTGGGAGACAAAGTTATGCTAAAGGTCTCATGTAAGATCCCACATTGGTTGGGGAGGGGAACAAAGGTTGCCTTATTAGAGGGACTTGATACCTCTCCTATCAGACGCGTTTTAAATCCGTGAGTCCAGGTGTGGACAAAGCGGACAATATCTGATACGGTTGGCCTGCGATGTTACAGATGGTATCAGAGCCGGAAACCGGACTAGTGTGCCAGCGAGGACGCTGGGCTCCCAAGGGGGGTGGATTGTAAGATCCCACATTGGTTGGGGAGGGGAACAAATGTTGCCTTATTAGAGGGACTTGATACCTCTCCTATCAGACGCGTTTTAAATCCGTGAGTCCAGGTGTGGACAAAGCAGACAATATTTGATACGGTTGTCTTGGGATGTTACATCTCGCCTTGGAAAGGAGTGGTACGTTTTAGGAAGAAAGGGAAGTTGAGTCCGAGATATGTTGGGCCTTTTGTTATCATCGAACGAGTTGGAGCGGTAGCTTATAAGCTAGAATTGCCAGAAGAGTTGAAAAGGATTCACCCGACCTTTCATGTGTCAAACCTGAAGAAGTGTTTGGCCGAGACCGATGTGGCTATTCCGTTAGAAGATGTCAGCATTGATGAGAAATTGATGTACGAGGAAGAGCCAATCGAAATCGTAGACAGTAAAGTACGAAAGACGAGGAACAAGGAAGTTCGTTTGGTAAAAGTTCAGTGGAGGTATCACAAGGGACGAGAAGCAACGTGGGAAGTAGAATCTGATATGAAGTCCAAGTACCCTCACCTTTTTGAAAATGGAATTTCGGGGACGGAATTCTTTTGAGGGGGGAGTGTTGTAACGACCAATACTATTTTTGAGAAGTCTTATGTCTTATGTTAAGTTTTGATAAAAGTGGAAGTTGAGGGGCTAGTTGGTAAATAAGAGATAGAGTATAAATGGGCACAAAACCCTAAGGGAACATTCTATTCCTGTTTGTTGATTGTTGTTGACGGCTGAAGAAGAAAGATTAGAGAGAAAGAACAAGAAGGAGAAAGGGAGAAAGAAAGAAGGAGGAAGAAAGAGAGTTAGAGCAAGTTAGAAGAAAGAGATTTCAGATTATTGGAAAGGGAAGGAAGGTGTTTTTCATTCTCAATCAAACAGGTAATCTCCTCTTTCATCTCTAATCTGTGGATTGTTATTTAGATGTTTATTTTTGGGGTTTTTGTCAAAAGTTGAGTTTGAAGCTAAATGTGAGGGATTAGGCGTCAAATCGTTTGTTTTGCGGCTAAGGTTTCAGTATTAGTTGAGCTTTGTGATTTTAATTTTGATGCTAATCTTTAATCCGGAGATTTAATCGTATCTGTGATTTTTCTGGCCCAAATAGAAGGCAGGTCGGCGTCCGGAAAGTCCTTTGGACGTCCGGACACGTTAAAATGGTTGAATGTTTCCGGATGCGGAAACTATCCGGGTGAGAAAGCCACCCGGTGAGTTAGGTGTCCGGGAAGTCGAGTGTCCGGTGAGTTAAGTGTCCGGTAAGTCGAGAGTCCGGTAATTAGGAAGTATCCAGAAAGCCCTGTTGTCCGGAATGCTGTGTCGTCCGGAGTGTTGCGTTGTCCGGAAAGTCTGGTGTCCGGGAAGTTTAGTAATCAGCTTATGTTTTGTCCATTAATTCAGGAAAATCGATTGGGAGTCGGGAACAGAGTAGAAAAGAGAAGTAAGAGCATCAGGTGAGTTTTCAAAATAAAATGTGTGACCTTTAATGTGTTTTCTAAAGCGAATACATGATGAGAAATGCCATGTTCTATTCTTATGCTTTTAATTGCATGAAAGATGTTTAAAGTTTTATATGGGATGTATGCATACATTGATTGATATGTAAATTGGCTAAGTCGGGGGGTGTGGCCCTCCAGCTCGTGCCGGGGGGGGGGGGGGGGTGTCCCGTTTATGCCAGGGAGGTGTGACCCTATACGGCAGCATGAGACTGACTCGTTGTCACCCTAGGGTGACTTCAGGGTGCCAGTTTACGAGGGGCGGACCTTTATCCGTGAATGATTTTTATATGAACAGATTTATGGATGATTTATGTTGAAAATTATAAACTGTTAAGAGGGACTCACTAGACCTCATGGTCTAACCCTCGCATTTTCAAATTAAAACATTTTCAGGGAAACAGGTAATGAAAGGCTTTGGCAAGTGAGCAGGGCGGTTAGCAAAGATGCTCGATAGTGTAGCGACACTATAGTTCCGTTTAGTATTATTCTCAGTTGTGTAGGTTGTTCCGCCAACCAAATTTTGGATGTTATGTAAGAAATTTTGGGACACGATTTTGGGATATTCTATTTTATATGATTTGCATGTTTAAAATTGTTTGGGTTGTTATAAATATATAGTATATATTGCATTACAATTAAGAGCATCTCCAATGGAGGTTCTTATAAGAACCTTCTTTTTGTACTTTTTGGTGTCACCTCATTTCCATCTCAATCTTCTTTATATATATAAAAGCAAAAACCATGAAAAATGACATGGCACAATGTGGATTGAGATTTCTCAAATATTGAATTGTGGTTACTTTGGCTATCCCACATTGATAAAAAGTTGAAATGTTGGAACATGAAGTTGATTATAAAAGGAGAATAATGTCAACTTTTTTCACATGACTTATGATTTATTTTAATCCCTTTTGTATTAAAGAGTTAATTTTAGTTGCAAATTTTCTTCATGTTGAATATATAGTATATATTGCATTACAATTAACAGCATCTCCAATGGAGGTTCTTATAAGAACCTTCTTTTTATACTTTTTGGTGTCACCTCATTTCTATCTCAATCCTTTTTATATATATAAAAACAAAAAGCATGAAAAATGACATGGCACAATGTGGATTGAGATTTCTCAAATATTGAATTGTGGTTACTTTGGCTATCCCACATTGATAAAAAGTTAAAATGTTGGAACATGAAGTTGATTATAAAAGAAGAATAATGCCAACTTTTTTACATGACTTATGATTTATTTTAATCCCTTTTGTATTAAAGAGTTAATTTTAGTTGCAAATTTTCTTCATGTTGAATATATAGTATATATTGCATTACAATTAAGAGCATCTCCAATGGAGGTTCTTATAAGAATCTTCTTTTTGTACTTTTTGGTGTCACCTCATTTCCATCTCAATCTTTATATATATAAAAGCAAAAACCATGAAAAATGACATGGCACAATGTGGATTGAGATTTCTCAAATATTGAATTATGGTTACTTTGGCTATCCCACATTGATAAAAAGTTGAAATGTTGGAACATGAAGTTGATAGATTTGTGATGCTTACAGAAAGTTCATATTATAAATTTGTGGTGCTTATAGACAGGGGCGGAGCCAGGAATTTGTATCGGGGGGAGCCTCATATAAAAATAGTCAACAATATGAAAATAGCAAAAACATCGATGTTATATAATATTGATAATATTTGACCTTTACATTTGACCTTTATAGATTTAACAGTGACCTCGACGAGTCTTCATTTTTTGGAACTTATCAATGATATCTTCGTTATCAATTTCAGCAAAAACATCCTTTTCAATATAAGTAACCAAGCAGTCTTTCATCCATTGATCTCCCATCCTATTGCGCAATCTATTCTTTACGATGTTCATAGCAGAAAATGTTCTCTCAACAGTCGCAGTTGCAACAGGTAATATCATTGCTAGTTTTATAAGCAAATACACGAGAGTGAACACCTTATCCCTTTTTGTTTCAATCTGTTTCTATGCAAGTTCACTGATCCCTTTTAGGTTAGAAAACTGTTCCATAGTCCGCATATCAACGATATATGTATCAAGTTGATCATCAAGTATCAAAAGTTCCATGTTATAAAAATCATCCGGATAGAAACGAGCAAGATGGATCAATTTGCTCTTATCAAAAGCAGAAAAAGAGTCGCTTGGATTTAGACACGCCATTGAAATAAGCAACTCAGTGCTAGTCTCTGTAAACCGATTCTCCAGTTCCATAAGTTGTAAATCGATGACCGCATAAAATAACTCAACGCGATAATAGTGCAAGTTTGTCATTTGTGGAGCTTTTCGGCGTGACCTTCCGGGAAGTAAGAACATTCCGTCCATGTTACAAACATCAATGCCATGCTTCTCACAAACTACGGTAACTTGATTGAGTAAAGACTCCCACTTGGCATCTTCAACCCTCAATTCTTGTAGTTGATGCTTGCAAACTCTAACCAAATTCATCGCATTTACAATATCTTGTTCTTGCTTTTGCAATGCTTGGGACAATCCGTTGGTTATCCCCAGTATCATTTTCATAAAGTGTAGGCAAAACACAAAATCAAATGAGTGCAAAAAGTTGGATAGAATTCGAGCTTCAGACTTTTGTTCATTGGTTACACCATCTTCTTCTATCATCTGAAGCACATCTATCACAGATGAAAACATTGCAATCATACTGACCAAAGTACCATAATGTGATCCCCAACGTGTGTCACCTGCTCTAGTAAGAGAAGTTTCTTGATTGAGGCCTCGACCACTTGGGATTTCACCAGAATTAAGTGCTTCAAAAACTATAGCAGTTTGTTTTTCTCGAAGCATATCACGACGTTTGCATGAGGCTCCAACAACATTCACAATATTGTTTACTAAGAAGAAGAAATCGGAGATCTTTGAGTGCTTTTTCGCCACCGCAACAAGAGTAAGTTGAAGTTGATGAGCAAAACAATGAACATAATGTGCACTTGTATTTTCATTCAAAATTAGTGTCTTGAGCCCACCAATGCCACCTTGCATATTACTTGCCCCATCATAACCTTGCCCACGCAGTTTAGAGATGCTTAATCCGTGTCTTGAAAACAACTTTTCAAGTGTCAGCTTGAGTGAGAGAGATGTAGTGTTTGGAACATGCTCGATACTTAAAAAGCGCTCAATTATACATCCTTTTCTATTCACATAGCGCAACACGACACTCATTTGTTCTTTTGTTGAAACATCGCGAGATTCATCGACGAGCACCGCGAAAAAATCATTACCAAGATCTTGTACAATACGTGTCGTTGTTTCTGTTGCAACAACATTAACAATGTCCTTTTGGATATCCGGTGAAGTCAACTTCAAATTCTCAGGAGCATTATTAAGAGTAACTTCTTTGATGCTTTCATTATGATCACTCATAAATTGTAATACTTCAAGAAAGTTCCCTCTATTACTTGAATCTTCACATTCATCATGGCCTCGAAATGCAAGACCTTGTCTCAAAAGAAGCCGGATGCAGTCAATCGATGCAATCAATCGTAACTTATAATCCCTTTTAGCTTGGTCTGAGTGTTTGATGATAACAGATTCAATGTGTTGCTTTTTGTTCAACAAAGCTTCACACTTGCCCCAAGCTTGGTTGTGAGAACTATTAACGCCTCCAACATGGATTGTAAGCTTTTCTTTCTTTGACCAATTTGTGAAGCCTAAACCAACAAAAGACTCACCGCCTCCTTGATCTCCAACACTTGGTTTAAAAAGATAACAACATAAACAGTAAGCTGCATTTTCACTGACACTATACTCAAGCCAAGTAGAAAATTGATCAAACCAAGCAGGGTTGAATCTCCGTGGTTTTTTCCCAAATAATGTGTAAGGAAAATCATGGTTTCGCGGTTGACAAGGACCTTTTAAAAGATATGCTCTACGAACTTCGTCACGATTATTAGGATTGTAGTCTAAAATCCTTTTGCGTAAACCAGGATCGGCAGGAAGATCAGTTAAGTTGGTTTCCACACGACTTTGCTTACTTTTATCAGCATCATTCTTTTCCGGCTTCGATGATGAATCCCCAATTGTTTTTCTTTTAATTAAATATTTATCCATGAGACCATGACTGTTAAAAGTTATTTAAAATTAGTATAGTCATATATCTCATAGCACAAATACTAAAAACAAACTAACAGTGAGAACTAACAGTCAGATTACAAATTACAACTTACAAGTTACAAATTACAACTTACAAGTTAGATTACAAATTAAAAATTATCAATGTTATTTTTTTTAACAGCAAACCAACTTTATTAATACCAAGCAATATCCACTTTACAAAACCAAACAGTGGCTAAAAAATCAAAAAGCCAAACGACCAGTGGACAGAACTCACAGAAGCCTTCAAATCAGAGTAAAACACAAATACCAAACTCTACAAAATATAGGCAACTAACTAACTAACTAAGCAACGCCCATCAGGTTGAGGTCCACTGACCACTGATTCAACAAAATTGATAATTTACAAATTACAACTAACAGTGACTAGAGATGTAGAGTTTACAAACTAACAGTGAGTAGAGTTTAAGTTTTCAACTCACACAAGTTACATTGATAATTTACAGTGAGATTACAACTTACACAAGTGACAAGTTACATTGTAATTTACATTGTAAGTTTTACCACTAACAGTGAAAATTTACAGTGAAAATTTACATTGAGATTACAACTTACATAAGTTTTACCACTAAGGCACTAACAGTGATAATTTACAGTGAGATTACAACTTAGTGAACTTACATTGTAAGTTTTCAACTCACACAAGCTACATTGTAATTTACCACTAACAGTGAAAATTATCAATGTTACAAATTTCAACTCACACAACTTACACAAGAACAACTAACAGTGAGAATTGAGAACGATAATCACTAATCGGAAATTCATAATTTTAATTTCATTTTCTGTTTTTACAATTTTGTGCCCTAACTATCTAATAATCTAAACCAACTAAAAAGGGGAACAAATTCAGAACTTTCAGATTACAAATTACAAGTTACAAATGAAACCAAATGTTGACAAATTACCAATATTATTGATTCAACAAAGCAAAACAGGCAACAGCCGAGAAGGAGAAGAACAGCCGAGAAGGAGAAGAAGTTGTCTATGCCCTGAGCTCCTGACACCCTGTGGTCGCCGACGCCGTCGCCGGCGGTGAGGAACAACCAGCAGATGCAGACCTGGTGGCTGGTGGAGTGGTGGGCGATGGGCGGTGGCTGGTCGTGCGATTCGTGGGATGTGGGATTCTATAGCTTGAGCCTTGAAAACAAATGAAAATTAGGATGTGAGTTGTGAGAGGCGTATCAGATATTATTTTAGGGAGACCCACTCAATATTAAATGGGCTATTTTTATATTGGGCTTTAAATTTTAATATGAAAATAATTTTTTTTTACATTCCAGGGGGCACCATGGTGGCTTCTGGCCTCCATGTAGCTCCGCTACTGCTTATAGAACTTTCTCGCCACCACGCGAGCGCGGTGCCACACACTAGTATATTATAAAGCAGTATCATGTGTTGATGACGTGGCGCTCTCAGGTTTGAGAATAGCATATTTCTTTTTTTCTCAGTTTTTTAAATTTATTTAAAAGATTATTAGTACGGTTTAACTCTTCGTCTCCTCCTTTCCAAAAAACTCTTCGTCTCCTCTGCCTATTACCCTACTCCATTTAGGAGTTCATTTTTGTTTCCCTACCGACATACATCAAGAATGCGAACCGAGACCCTGATGAATCTTGACACCAATTTCATCCCTTTGAAATATTTCAGCGATTTACAGACTCGATCGAAGCACAAGAAGTTTAGGGATTCTCTTCCTAGTACATATTGGTTACTTCTAATTTAAGCGTCTTCTGATGGGCATACTACATTTGTCGATACCAATGAAATAATGGATGCAAACTGGTATTGCTTTGGAGATATTAAGTATGAAAAAGCTTTATTTTTGATAGATTTGAAATTTTGATATAAAGTAGTTGCTTGGAGAGTGTCGATGTCAACGAGGCCACATGTATGTGTGTCTCATTTCTTTGATTTGTATGGCAATGCATATTGCTACACTTGTACATTGATAGAATTGGGAGGACACATATTTTTATGTGGGTTTCGAAGGTTTAAAAATTTATGTTACTGATTCATCATTTCTTTATAATTTCTTTACTTTTTCAAGATTGTCTTCAATCTCCTGCTGATTCATCAGATCTACTGTTAGATTAATGTTCTACAAGATTTCCCTAATTTTCTCTTTTAGGGTTCTTGATTTCTATTAGGGCTTTAAATTTGTTGGTGCAAGTGTACCCAGCTTTAAATATTGTGATATATTTTTGGTACACATAAAATCACATCTCCATATTTATTTTGATGATTACAAAACACACCGCATTATTTGTTATCTAATATTTTATCTGAGTGTGCAGATATTTAAATGATCTCGATAAATTTTTTATCTGAAGAATCCAAGTCTGAAGAGTTTCGTCATTTTATTTTAAAATGATAAACACCCTAAAATATTTTATCACTTGGATATTTCGTATCTATATAAATATATTTGAATCAAATATATATATAATTTTTTTTATATTAAATCGCTGATATATATATACATATATTATTTTATTAAAATCACTTCATGCTTTTTACTGTTGCTCATTAATTGCATTCAAAGTCTCAGCCGAAGTAACCCTGCGTTGCCATGCTCTCATTGGACAAAATTTCAGGCGGTATACCGCCAAGGTCCACCCGGTATACCGCGTCACTATTCACCCATCACCTCTTCTGCATACGAAGCTTCTTTTGTCAGAACTTTTTTCAGGCGGTATACCGCCGTGTGCAACGCGGTATACCGCGGGTACAAGTACCGTTGGTTTTTGCAGGGTTGACCTTCTCCTTGCAGTGTACTTTTTCTGACGCAGGTATACCGCGATGGGCTGCCGGTATACCGCGAAAGCTTATGCCCAGTTGCTCATCCAGTATAAATATCATGCAACCTCCAGCATTCAAGTCTACACCAACTTCAGCAATAAATTCTCCCTCAGCATTTGATTATTATTCTGCTGCCTTCTTACTCACACTAAATCACTTAAACTGATAAAATTAATTTTTGAGTAAGAAATCTTGAGTTGATAGCAGATTAAAATCTCTCGATTAGTTGAATCAGCAACACAACTCAAGTGATCAAACTCTCTAAAAATATCCAAGTGATAAACCTTATTCAAGAGTGATTATTCATATTAAAATTATACCCTCTTGTAAGTGTTTGAATAGAGTGAGTGATCCACATTAATCTCTCAAAGAAGAGTGTTTCGCGTTTGTTGTATTAAGGTTTGTGTTTCTACCGTAAAGAACACGTTCGTATTGGATCTCCGAGAAGTGTTATTTTCTCGAGGTGGACTAGCCAACTTTGTGTTTGGTGAACCACTTTAAAAATATCGTTGTCAAGTATTCTCTTTCCCTTATCTATTTACATTTCCGCTGTGCATTTAAATTATATCTGTTTATATAATTGTTGTATACTTATTTATTTATACTCTGCTTTATTTATTCTGTATTTATTTGTAAAAAGAATTTTTTGAAAGTAAAAGATTTAAAATACAACCTTACCCCCCCCCCTTAGGTTGCCCAACATTTGGTATCAGAGCAGGTCTTTCAAAAATATTCTGCATAATTTTCTCTTATTCTTCTAAATGGCTCAACAAACTAATATCGTGTTTTCAAAACCTCCTTTGATAGATACTGAAAAGTTTGGCATTTGGGCCGAGCTATTTGAATGTCACGTGCGTGGCAAAAATCAAAAGATTTGGAATATTATAGAAAAAGGGAATTTTAAACCCACCATTGTGAAAGATGATGTTTATATTGATAAACCTATAGATGACTGGACTACTTCTGATGAAGCTCATTTTTGTTTAAACTTTGAAGCTAAGAATATATTATATGCTGCTTTAACAACTGATGAAATTGAAAGAGTATATACATATAAAACTGCAAATCAAATATGGGAAAGTTTAAATAATACTCATCGTGGAAACACGGAGGTTAAATCTAGTAAAGTGAATATTTTAGTTCACGATTATGAACTATTCGAAATGAAACAAGATGAGTCAATTGACTCAATGTTTAAAAGATTTAACCTTATTGTGACTACTTTGAAAGGTTTGGATCGCACTTATCCTAACGAGGACTATATAAGGAAAATCCTACGAGCCCTTCCTTCGGAGTGGATGCAAAAGATAACATCTTTAGAAGACTCCCGTGACCTTTCCATAATGAAGATAGATGACTTGATCGGTAATCTTAAAGTGCATGAAATTGCACTTAAAAGAAACAAAGATCGGGAGCAAGTTAAAAAGAAGTCAATCGCTCTCAATGTCTCAACACCAAAAGTTGAGAAGAAAAAGGAGAAAGCTAGCTCCTCGAAAGATCCATCCGAAACTCTCGATGAAGTCGCCATGTTGGTAAGAAACTTTTCCAAATTTCTTAATAATAATAATAAATTTTCTAACAATGGCAGATTTCAAAGAAACGGTAACTACCGTCGTGGTGGTGAAAATCGAAGTCGTAAGTTCCATAAACGAGACGAAAAAGTTAAGAAAAATGGCGACTCGAGTGAAGACGATAAAGCTAAGCCAAAGAGAGGCTTTTGCTACTCATGTGGTGACAAAGACCACTACGCAAATGAATGTCCGAAAAAGAACAAGTTCCAAAAGAAGAAGGAGAAAGCCTTCATTGGAGGCGCGTGGAGCGAGAGTGAAGAAGAAGATGACTATCAAGCCATTTGTCTTATGGCCGAAAGCGACGACGAGGTAAAATCTTCTTACTCGGATTACGATAGTGATTATGAAAGTGATAATGAAAATAATCTTGAAGAATTATATGAATCTTTTCATAAAATGGCCGCTCTTGCAAATCGTTACCAAGATGAGAATGCTATGTTAAAAGAAACTGTAAATGCATGTAAAAAGGAAATAAAAAATGTTAAACAAAAATCTGAAAATGATATGGATATAATTGCTAAATTAGAAACTAAATTAGGAGAAAAAGATTTTTGTAAATCTTGTGATGTTTTAAATAAAGAAATTGCATGCTTAAATAAAAAATCACATGAAAATATTATTTGTACAAAATGTGATATTCTTGATAATGAGATTACTTGTTTAAAGGCTAAATGTGCTTCATATGAAAAAGATAACATGCTAGCTAAAGCCTTTGAAAGTAGTAATGAGAAAGTTTTTAACATGCTAAATATGCCTAACCGTATAAATTGTAGAAAAGGCATTGGTTCCAATACTTGTGTTGATAAATGTTCATGTATACCCATCAAAAGATTTTATGAATCACCTAAAGTAAATACAAGAAATCAATATGTGCAAAAACCTCCGTATGTGCGTAAAATAAATAATGTAAATTATAATACGAGAAAACCGTATGCTCGCATGTACCATGATAAATATTCTAAACCTAATAATAATGCGAATGTAAATGCTTGTTTTTATGTGTATGATAAATATAATCGCAAAATTAAAATGGTAAATAAATGGATTCCAAAAGGAATGTTTAGTAATGATAATCCCGGTGGTATGCGTTTATGGTTTTAAATGTATTATGTATATATGTTATATATATATATATAGTTTAAATATGATTTCTTGTATATATAAGTAAAATATTGTTATTTGTACTTTTTATACTATTCATATATATATATATACATACGTACTGCACATATATATATATATTTTATTTTTTTTAATTCTTATATATATATATATATGTGTTTGATGTATTTTATATTAAAGTTGTTTAATATATTATATATATTCTGTCTTACTTGATATGTATTATATATATATATTAATATTGTGTAATATGTAATATATATATATATTCTGTTTGACTTTATATATATGCATGTTGGTTGACATTGAAACTAATTGTCAAGGACCCACGAGAATTGGGGACCATAAAAGTTACATCTTCATTATTGTAGATTGACCTTGATATGGACTGGATACTCGATAGTGGTTGCACACGTCACATGACCGGAAACAATAATCTCTTTTCATCATATAAGTCATGTGATGGTGGACAGGTAATTTTTGGAGGAAACTCCAAAGGAAATATAATTGGTAGAGGTACAGTCTCTTGCAATAATGTTCAATTTCTTAATGTTAATCATGTTGATAATTTACATTTTAATTTGTTAAGTGTTCGCCAATTGTGTAAAAATAATACAACTGTAGTCTTCGAAGAAGATTCTTGTAAAATCATAAAAAATGGCAAAGTTCTTTTAAATGGTTTTGTAAAAGGAAATTTATATATTTGTAAAACTGTTGTATCTGAAAATGTATGCTTATCTTCTATTAATGATGTTTCTACTTTATGGCATAGGCGTTTAGGTCACGCTAATCTAAGATTAATGCAAAACTTAAAAAATAAGGAGCTTGTGAGTGACCTGCCAAAATTAAAGTTTGATAATCATTTTTGTGATGCTTGTCGTGTCGGCAAACAACATCACGTTTCTCATAAATCAAAAAATGTTATTTCTACTCAAAGAGTTTTAGAACTTTTACATATGGATCTTTTTGGCCCGATGGCTATTCAAAGTTTTGGAGGAAATTTTTATACTTTGGTTATTGTGGATGATTATTCCCGTTATACTTGGACTTTATTTTTGAGACATAAAAATGAGGCTTTTGAAAAGTTTAAAATTTTGGGAAAACGAATTCAAAACCAACAAGGTTGTACGATTGTTTCCATACGTACGGACCATGGACGAGAATTCGATAATGATGTACAATTTGGTGCCTTTTGTGATAAACATGGTATAACTCATAACTTTTCGGCTCCTCGAACTCCTCAGTCAAACGGGGTTGTTGAAAGGAAAAATCGAACGTTGCAAGAAATGAGTAGAACTATGCTAAACGAACATCAAGTTCCCCAAAAGTTTTGGTGTGATGCCGTTGCTACCGCGACCTATGTGCTTAACCGTGTCCTAATTAGAGGTATCCTAAATAAGACACCCTATGAACTTTACCGAGGTAGAAAACCTTCCCTAGCTCACCTGAAAGTTTTTGGTTGTAAATGTTTCATTTTAAACACCAAATCCTACTTAACCAAATTTGACCCTAAAGCCTATGAAGGAGTGTTCCTAGGTTACTCTTGGAATAGCAAAGCCTATAGAATCCTAAATAAGGAGACCATGGTAGTAGAAGAATCCTTAAATGTTAGCTTTGACGAGAGTCCTCCCAAACCTAGTGCACCCTTAGCAAATGACAATATCCGTGAAGGAGACGTCTTAGCACAACAACTTAGCAACTTGGATTTAAGTACCCAACCTTCCACAAATAATATTGAATCTAGTGATGCCCCTCCGTGCTTTATTCCACAAGGTATAGATGATCCTAACCTTAGAACCGCTCGAGGCCATCCCGTAGATCAAATTATAGGTGACCTAAACCAAAGGACAACTAGATCACAAATCCATACCCATTGTGCTTTCCATGCCTTTATCTCAACCATAGAACCTAAAACCATAGATGAAGCTTTAGGTGATGAGGATTGGATTATGGCCATGCAAGAAGAGTTAAACCAATTTTCTAGGAATGATGTATGGGACTTAGTGCCTAGCCCTAGTAGTCAAACCATTATTGGCACAAGATGGGTCTTCCGTAACAAGGTAGACGAGAACGGTGGAGTCACACGAAACAAGGCACGTTTAGTTGCCAAGGGGTACAGTCAACAAGAAGGTATAGATTATGACGAAACCTTTGCACCGGTTGCAAGGTTGGAGTCTATTCGAATGCTTCTCGCTTTTGCAAATGCTAAAGATTTTAAGTTATTTCAAATGGATGTTAAAAGTGCTTTCTTAAATGGTATTATAAATGAGGAGGTATACGTTTCTCAACCTCCCGGTTTTGAAAGTTTTGAAAACCCGACACATGTTTATAAATTAAAAAAGGCGCTTTATGGTTTAAAGCAGGCTCCGCGTGCTTGGTATGATAGATTAAAAACCTTTTTAATTTCTAGTGGCTATATTATGGGTAAAATTGATAATACTTTATTTGTGAAATATGTTCAAAATGATATTGTGGTTGTGCAAGTATATGTTGATGATATTATTTTTGGTTCCACTAATGAAAAATTGTGTAATGAATTTTCTGCGAAAATGACTAGCGAATTTGAAATGAGCATGATGGGAGAGTTAAAATACTTCTTAGGATTGCAAATAAAACAATGTGAAACTGGTATTTTTATTAGTCAATCTAAATATTGTAAAGATATGTTGAAAAAGTTTAACTTTGAAAATGTCAAACCCGTTGAAACTCCAATGACCACAAATTTGCAATTATCTCGTGACGAGGAGGGAAACGATTTTAATGAAAAGATTTATCGTGGTATGATTGGTAGCTTGTTATATTTAACTGCTAGTAGACCTGATATTATGTTTAGTGTATGTTTATGTGCTCGCTTTCAATCTTCACCTAAACAAACTCACTATGAAGCTGTCAAGCGTATTTTTCGATATTTACGAGGTACTACTAATCTTGGCTTATGGTACGCAAAGAAACCCGAGTTAGAAGTAACATGTTTCGCCGATTCCGATCTTGGTGGATCTATTGTTGACCGAAAAAGTACTAGTGGGGTATGTGCCTTTATAGGTCTCTCACTTGTGTCTTGGTTCTCTAAGAAACAACAATCCGTAGCTTTGTCTACCACCGAAGCGGAATATGTAGCCGCCGCAAGAGCATGTGCTCAAGTCCTATGGATGAAACACACACTTACCGATTTTGAGGTACACCTAACCAAAATTCCAATTATGTGTGATAACTCAAGTGCCATAAACTTAAGTAAAAATCCCGTTTTGCACTCTCGTACCAAACATATTGAATTGAGACATCATTTTTTACGAGATAATGTTCAAAAAGGCAAAATCGTGCTTGAAAAGGTTGATTCGGAAGATAATTTGGCCGATATTTTCACTAAAGCTCTAAACAAGAAGGCGTTCTTTAAATTAAGACTTGGTTTAGGCATGCTTGAGTATAACCCTTAAAAATACTAACTCTCAAATATTTCATATTTTGAGGGGGAGCATCTTTCGAGGGGGAGCATAAGCGACTTTCTTAAACCCTTTTTGCTTCGACAAAAGGGGGAGAGAAACCGAGTATGCTCTCGTGTTTAGCGTTGTGTTTGTCATCATCAAAAAGGGGGAGATTGTTGGTGCAAGTGTACCCAGCTTTAAATATTGTGATATATTTTTGGTACACATAAAATCACATCTCCATATTTATTTTGATGATTACAAAACACACCGCATTATTTGTTATCTAATATTTTATCTGAGTGTGCAGATATTTAAATGATCTCGATAAATTTTTTATCTGAAGAATCCAAGTCTGAAGAGTTTCGTCATTTTATTTTAAAATGATAAACACCCTAAAATATTTTATCACTTGGATATTTCGTATCTATATAAATATATTTGAATCAAATATATATATAATTTTTTTTATATTAAATCGCTGATATATATATACATATATTATTTTATTAAAATCACTTCATGCTTTTTACTGTTGCTCATTAATTGCATTCAAAGTCTCAGCCGAAGTAACCCTGCGTTGCCATGCTCTCATTGGACAAAATTTCAGGCGGTATACCGCCAAGGTCCACCCGGTATACCGCGTCACTATTCACCCATCACCTCTTCTGCATACGAAGCTTCTTTTGTCAGAACTTTTTTCAGGCGGTATACCGCCGTGTGCAACGCGGTATACCGCGGGTACAAGTACCGTTGGTTTTTGCAGGGTTGACCTTCTCCTTGCAGTGTACTTTTTCTGACGCAGGTATACCGCGATGGGCTGCCGGTATACCGCGAAAGCTTATGCCCAGTTGCTCATCCAGTATAAATATCATGCAACCTCCAGCATTCAAGTCTACACCAACTTCAGCAATAAATTCTCCCTCAGCATTTGATTATTATTCTGCTGCCTTCTTACTCACACTAAATCACTTAAACTGATAAAATTAATTTTTGAGTAAGAAATCTTGAGTTGATAGCAGATTAAAATCTCTCGATTAGTTGAATCAGCAACACAACTCAAGTGATCAAACTCTCTAAAAATATCCAAGTGATAAACCTTATTCAAGAGTGATTATTCATATTAAAATTATACCCTCTTGTAAGTGTTTGAATAGAGTGAGTGATCCACATTAATCTCTCAAAGAAGAGTGTTTCGCGTTTGTTGTATTAAGGTTTGTGTTTCTACCGTAAAGAACACGTTCGTATTGGATCTCCGAGAAGTGTTATTTTCTCGAGGTGGACTAGCCAACTTTGTGTTTGGTGAACCACTTTAAAAATATCGTTGTCAAGTATTCTCTTTCCCTTATCTATTTACATTTCCGCTGTGCATTTAAATTATATCTGTTTATATAATTGTTGTATACTTATTTATTTATACTCTGCTTTATTTATTCTGTATTTATTTGTAAAAAGAATTTTTTGAAAGTAAAAGATTTAAAATACAACCTTACCCCCCCCCTTAGGTTGCCCAACAAAATTCCCCCTTTCAATTTGTGTAAATCATTGATTCATTCATTGGGTATGTGAGTTTGTAAATCTGTTCTTGAAAAGCTATTCTTTGTAGAAAACAACTTTTTTTTACAAATGGGTTGCTTTTCTTGCCTCAAATTAAACCTTAAAGTTGTTAAAAATTGCGATGGTGATTTGGCAGCCGATGAGTTTTCAGGTTTAGTGATTGCTTTCCCATTATAATTATTGTTTTAATTGCTTAAATTTGATTGCTTTTTTGGGTTTTTTAATGGGTTTGTTTGTAATTGCAGCTAATGAGAAGGGAAGAACATATAAGGATGTTATTGGTAAGATTATGAAATTATGTAGATATTTTTATGGCAAATTTGGTGAAATAATGTGTTTTGAATTATGGGGTTTTGTTGGAATTTATGTTGTTTGATGTGTAGACGAGAAAGGTGCTGACTCAGTCAGAGGAAAGGGTTCGGGATTGTGTGGTCAGATGGCTAATGTGGCACAAAGATTTACGTTTCGTGAACTTGCTGCATCGACACAGAACTTCAGGGCTGTTAATTTGATAGGAGAAGATGGATTCGGAAGTGTTTATAAGGGTCAGTGGCGGAGCACACGTCTTAAAACCCAAGGGGCCGAACCAATTAATTGATTCCCTTTAGATTTTGTTTTTGGTAGCGTTTCTTAATCTATATTTGACAAACAAGTTGTTAAGTTAGCTATTGGTTGAAAACTAACTAATGCTATAATTAGGTTTGACAAAAACTAGTTGATAAGCTAGTTAAAAGATAAAATGACCAAAAAAGACATGTTAAAAAATTATTGATTCTTACATTATTTATTTATTGTTAAAATTATTTACTAATAATATAATATGTTATTTACAAATAAAACCCCATTGTCTCTAATAATACAATATGTTAATATATCTAAATCTAGTAATTGGAACAATAATCAGAATTATAGATATTCTCGATTTATGTTATCTCTTGGATTTTGAAAATAATTTGTATATTTTCTTTCGAAAACCCAAGAACAATAAATTAGCTTTTTATATAAATCCACGTGTCAAAACATAATGTAACAAACAATATCAATCATTCAGTATATCATCAATTTATTTTTGAAGAGTATAATGTTATACATTCTCAGCCGAATCTAAAAAGTAGTTTAATTAAATTGTTCAATTTTTCTAACTAAAACATCGTAAGATGGTAGAACTCAATAAAAATATCAAGTATAATAGTATGTGATTTAATAATAAGATCCATTCATCCAAAAAAGAGTAAATTACACTTTTGGTCCCTGTGGTTGCCATCTACTATCAAAAGTGGTCCCTATTTCAAAGTAATTACAATTATAGTCATTATGGTTTATTTTTCATTTCAATGTTGGTCCCCGTGGAGTTTGAATCCATTCCTTACCCTTAAATCATAAATCCATCCAGGGGCAAAATGGTCCAACCTACAAAACCTCATCTAGCCATTCTCCACAAATGGACCACTAAAACTGAACCACACGAACCAAAACCTACAGCAGATTTCGTCAACTTCTCTTCTGTCTTCCTTCTCAATCCACGTCGCTGGAAAACTTGAATCTCACGCTTTGATTGAACATTCACCTCCGGAACATCCTTTTCCACCGATTCACGCTCATTTCGATTCGATTTCTCAAAAATTCCTCCAATCGATAACTCCAACATTAGCTCATTTTCTTCCACATTTTCATCAACGATTCCAATTCTTTTCGTCTCCAACAATCTCATATCCTTTGCCATTAAAACCACAAAAGCAAAAAACACTCCGATTTCGTTTCGAAAATATCCGATTGAAACTAGGGTTTTTTCCGCATTTGAAAAGAGGGGAAATATCTTAAAAACCATGGAGGGAAGCAAGGAAGAGCAATAATCCAGTACCAGCCCCATCAAACATTTCATGTACATCTTTTAGTGAATCAACTCAGCTTAAAAACTAACCTTGTTAAAATCTCTCCTTGCTTCCTCAAAATCGCCAGCCGACATGTAAGCCATTCCTCGTCTATAAAGTGCTTTCACATGAACAGGATTTGCATCTAATACCTGCACAAACAAAAAACAAGCATGCAGGTTGCTTTTGTTACTGTTCCTCAATATCAAGGACTTTTTATGGTCTGAATTGGGCAAATTGAGAAGCAAAAATTAGTGATTCTAGTCCCAAATTTATTAAATGGGGTTGGACCATTTTGCCCCTGGATGGATTTATGATTTAATGGCAAGGAATGGATTCAAACTTCACAGGGACCAACATTGAAATGAAAGATAAACCACAATTACTATAATTGTAATTACTTTAAAATAGGGACCACTCTTGATAGTAGATGGCAATCACGGGGACCAAAAGTGTAATTTACTCTCCAAAAAATTATAGAATTCTTTCAACAAATATACCAACAAAGCAAATTTAGATTAAATAACAGTACAACTGTACAAAGTTATATTTTGTTAAAATTACACTTTTGGTCCCTGTGGTTTATACCTACTATCAAGAGTAGTCCCTATTTCAAATTAATTACAGTTATAATCATTGTGGTTTCCAATCTCTTTCAATGTTAGTCCTTATTCATTCTTTTTACTTTTAAAGACGTTAACTACTAACACCATCCAGGGGCAAAATGGTCTCATCCATTTGTTTTACCTTTAATAACCCTTCCACCTCTGACTTCTCTTTTATTTACCCCCAATCTGAAACCTGGTTCCCCAAAATATCGCTTCATCCACATGATCCAGGGTAAAATCGACTTTAAGATTCAGTAAAATTTGGTCTGTATTATGTGGCACATCAGAGGTCCAGATGAAGACTTTAATCCCAACGAGATGTATGGTAAGGGTTTTGTATTTAAGTTTTGTCTCTCATGGGTTTACTTTAGTTGACAACGAGATGTATGGTAATGGTTCATGGGTTTCTTATTGTTTTGTATTTACTCATGATTTGTCTTTATTATTGTTTTGTCTTTTATGGGTTTTGTATTTACTCATGGGTTTGATGGGTTTCTTCCATAATAGAGTACTGCAACTTTTTAATGGTGTCTTTCATGGGTTTTGTCTTTCTTATTGTTTTTGTATTTTACTTTTTCCAATATTTTACTTTTTCCGGTAGGTAGAAACCCACATGTTTTGTCTTTCAAAATTACACTTTTGGTTTCTGGAACTTTTTTCATGGGTTTTGTCTTTCTTATTGTATTTCTTTCATGAGTTTTGTATTTACTTATGGTTTTGTCTTTCTTATTGTTTTGTATTACTCATCTAGTATTTGTATTTCTTCTCATCCCACCTTAATGACTATGAAGATACACCATGATGGAGTCTTTACAAAGGGCAATGATAGGAAATACTTGAATGGTAAAATAACTTTTGTGGATTTAATAGATACTGAAAATTTATCGATTCATGATCTTGTTTCTGTTACACAAGAGTTAGGTTACCCAGATCACCAAGTAATTTTTTACCACTTCATGAGACCCGATAGTGATCTGAGTTTTGGTTTGCAAGCACTACGGAACGATACAGATCTACCAATGTTGCTCAAATATGTTCCTCAGTTCAATGTAATTGATGTATACACGGAACATTGGGAAACCAATTTGGACAGTTATTCAGAATCTCCACAAGCATTTGATGTTAAAATTGAGGAACCACCATATGAGAAATTACTTTTGGAATGGCATTCAGACAAAATGGCATCAAAGATTGGTGAAGGCGGTGGGTTGGGTCAAGGGTGGCTGGAAAATGAAACTGATGATTTTGATCCTTTCTTTGCTGAAGAAATGGATGTGGGGTTGGATGAAACATGGAGGCATATTTGGTTGATGAAGAAAGTATGGAGGTAGATGAAAAAAACAACTTAGAGGCAGATTTGGTTGATGAAGGGAATATGATAGATGATATTGAGTTTGATATGACCAACCTTGAAGATTTTGATAGTGAATCAGACTCTGATTTTGAATCAACCAGGAAAAAATGTTTAAGAAAGGTACAAAAGCAGAAAGAAGTTGTAGTTTCATCACATCCCAATTTTTATGTCGGTCAAGCATTTGGTAGCAAGACAGATGTGAAGAAAATGATAAAGCTGCATGCAATAGAAACTAGGAGGAATATAGTGATAATAAAAAATGATCGGACAAGGTTGCGGGCAGTTTGTAAGGGCAAGTTACCAATCTTTACTAGCGGGCCAAGTGAGACAATAAAGGAGGAAACATCAACTGAAAAATGTACTTGGGTGTTGCATGTCTCAACAAGGAAAGATGATGAAACGTGGATGGTAAAGACGTATACTGAGACCCATAAGTGTTTGCAAACCAGAAATGTAAATGCTTGTACTGCATCTTTTCTCTCACAACATGTTGCACAAAGCATTGCACCAAACCCTGATATCCCTATCATAGCCATTCAAGAGCAGCTGGAAAGGACATACTCAGTTAATGTTTCTCTCTTGAAAAGTTTTAAAGCAAAGACCATGGCTTTGAAGAAACTTAGGGGAGATTATGCTGAACAATATGGTAAGCTAAGGGATTACGTTTTAGAGCTGCAGAGAACCAATCATGACACTACAGTAAAGATACATGTCGAGACTGAAGCAAACCCATCTTCCAATACAAGACAGTTTAGTAGGATTTACATATGTTTTGGTGCATTAAAGAAGGGGTTTAAAGCATGTATGAGAGATTTTTTGGGTCTTGATGGTTGTTTTATGAAGGGCCCATATCCTGGTCAAATACTAACTGCAGTTGGTATTGACCCAAATCATGGCATTTACCCTCTAGCATATGCTATAGTTGAGGCAGAGACAAAAAGGTATGGTAGTTTAATTGTTTATGGAAATTTATGTTTAGTGTACTTTAATTGTATACTAACAAATTTTACACTTATGTATTGTAGTTCATGGAGTTGGTTCTTGGAATGTATTGGGGACGACCTTGATTTATCAAGAAATTCCAATTTCACTTTTATTAGTGATAGACAGAAGGTGTGTTATTCCAATCTCCTTTTATTTGTTTACTATTGTACATTTTTTCAATTTTGTTCTACACTTATGCTTATTCTTTATGTTCAAAGGGGATTGTTCCAGCCATAGCTTATGTGTTCCCATGTGCTGAGCATAGGTTCTGCTTGTGACATATACACGATAATATGAAACTAACTTGGAAGGGGAAAGCATTTAAGGATCATTTGTGGAAATGTGCAACTGCGTCTAATGTCCCAATGTTCAATAAAGCCATGGATGATTTCAAAACATTCAATGATACAGCACATAAATGGTTGAAAGACATCCCCCCACAACATTGGTCGAGAGCTTATTTCACTGGTAATCCATAACCATCTGTAAATATGAGATATATTCATGTTCAATTTGTCATGTGATACATATTCTTTTAATGTTTTAACAGGTAGATGTCACTCTGATATTCTCTTGAACAATATATGTGAAGTTTTCAACCGGCAACTGGTAAATGGTCGGGACAAGCCTATAATCACGGCATTAGAGTTCATTAGACAATATTTGATGAAAAAAATTGTCAACGTTCAAAAGGTTATTGCCAAGTGTGATGGACCACTCACTCCAGCAGCCACAAAGTTGTTTAGCACCATCAAGACAGAAGCTGTTCACTACACAGTCCAGTGGAATGGGAGAAACAAATACGAGGTGACTGGACCATGGAAAGATAAGTGTATTGTGGATGTAGAAGAGAGGACTTGTTCGTGTAGACGTTGGGAGTTAACAGGGATGGCATGCAAGCATGCAGTAGCCACAAATTGGTTTATGGCATTAAATGGGGAAGATGTACGACAACCTGAGAATTGGGTTCACCCTTGCTATTTGCTCGATACATGGAAGAATGTGTACAGTTTCAAGATGGCTCCCATCAACGGACCAACACTTTGGCCTAAATCTAATTGTCCAAGTACCCTAACTCCCCCTATGCATCATGTACAAGTTGGAAGGCCGAAAAAGAAACGAAAGAGGACCACGGATGAGCTAAGCCAATCAATTGTTAAAGGAAGTAAAATATCGAGGGTTGGAACAACCGTGACATGTGCAAAATGTCATAAGAAGGGTCATAACTCTAGGACTTGTAGAGGTCAAGGTGTTTAGCTGAATTGGGTATGCTCTTTTGGTTTCATTTGATCTTTTGGTTGGTATGGCTTTTGCCTTTTGGTTGCAAGTGGTTGTAAGTATGTAAACAGCTAGGTGTAAGTAAACAGATTATGGTTGTTCTTTTGGGTTATAAACAACTATTGTATATAAACCTGCTGTTATATTGAATATGAAACCTGCCACTTTAGCTTCTGTCATAATTTGGCTTATTTAGTTTCTGTCATAATCTGGCTTATTTAGCTTCTGTTTCTAACAATTTAAACAACAACTTTAGCTTCTGTTTGTATCAACTTAGCAGCCACAATTTACCATATGTTCTGTTTGTATTAATTTAGCATCCACAATTTACCACATGTTCTGTTTGTATTAACTTAGCAGCCACAATTTAGGTTCTGTTTGTATTAATTTAGCAGCCACAATTTAGCACAATGTTTGTATCAATTTAAACAGCCATTTCATCCATTTAAATTTGACAGAACACTTCAACCATTTCAACCAAAATACCAGTTGAATTGTTAACACAATTTGACAGAAAATGAAAACTTTTCATTGCACATAATAAAGTTACAACCATTTACCAGGATACAAAGTTACAACTATCGATCACTATCACTACACTAATCAGTCTACAGAAAAGAAAAAAAAATGGCAAATGCCACCCAACTTATACAAAACCCAAACTTCCATTTACGAGTTTCTTTTTTTACTTATTTCCAATGAATCTTCCAGCTTGTTCATCGACCTCAACAAACCCGGTATGATCTGAACAGCTCGTGGACATAGCGGGTCGTCAACCCAACCAACAAACCTACATCTTGAACCCTGTAAAAAAATTTAGATGAAGAATTTATCTAAAAAATTAAAAAAAATACCAAAACTTTTACTTACATTTCTTGAACAAGAGAAGAAAATAAATAGAGAAGAAAGGGGGCCGCATAGAGAATAAATTAAATGGAGAAGAAAATAAATGGAGAAGAAGGGAGGGGTGTATGGCATGGAGAGGAAAGTCAGGAGAGAAAAGGAAGAAGAAAGGGAGGAGAAATGGTATGGAGGCGTGTGAAAAAGAAAAGAGAAGTTAGGGTTAAAAAGGGGTGTTCTTATTTAATTGTAAATGTAAAAGTAAATTAAAGATATATTAAATTTGACCATTTTGCCCTTGGATGGTGTTAGTAGTTAACGTCTTTAAAAGTAAAAAGAATGAATAAGGACTTCAAAAAAAAAACTCTTTCAAAAAAAAAGGACTAATATTGAAAGAGATTGGAAACCACAATGATTATAATTGTAATTAATTTGAAATAAGGACTACTCTTGATAGTAGGTATAAACCACAGGGACCAAATTTGTTACTTTAACTTCTAATATTAATATATTGTATTGTTTTCTTAAACTATTTTACAATGTTATTTTAATAAGAGTAAACTACACTTTGGTCCCTGTGGTTTGGTGTTTATAACATATTTGGTCCCTACAGTTTAAAAATTACACTTTAGCCCCTACTGTTTGCCATTTGGTCCCGATTTGGTCCCTCTGACAGACGTCCGTCCAATGTCAGACGTTAGAGGTAACCATGTGAGTTGCACATGAGGGTAAATCCGTCTTTTTACCTCACAGGGACCAAATCTAAACGTTTACTAAAAGTCTAAAACCCACCCCACCCCACCCCTACTCTCTTTCTCTCTCCTATCTTCTTCTTCCCCAACTCACTCCCTCCTAAACCCTAAACCCACGTAAACACACTTAATACACACACACACACACATATATATACATATATATATATATATATACAAACCATACATAGCTTCATGATTTTGTAAATTTGGCTTCATGAATGTATATATATATATTTTGGCTTCATGAATATATAATTTGGCTTCATGAATATATCATTTGGCATTTTTAACTAATTTTTTTACAAAAATACCCTAAAATACCCTTATTTTTGTAAAAAAATTAGTTAAAAATGCCAAATGATATATTCATGAAGCCAAAATATATATATATACATTCATGAAGCCAAATTTACAAAATCATGAAGCTAGGTATGGTTTGTACGAGTTTGTACAAACTAGTTGGTTTGTACCCGATACCACCCCTATATAGGCTGGGTATCAAATACAAACCAACTAATAGGCTGGGTATCAAATACAAACCAACTAGTTTGTACAAACTCGTACAAACCATACATAGCTTCATGATTTTGTAAATTTGGCTTCATGAATGTATATATATATATATATATATATATATATATATATATATTTTGGCTTCATGAATATATCATTTGACATTTTTAACTAATTTTTTTACAAAAATACCCTAAAATACCCTTATTTTTGTAAAACAATTAGTTAAAAATGCCAAATGATATATTCATGAAGCCAAATTATATATTCATGAAGCCAAAATATATATATATATATATATACATTCATGAAGCCAAATTTACAAAATCATGAAGCTAGGTATGGTTTGTACGAGTTTGTACAAACTAGTTGGTTTGTACCCGATACCACCCCTATATATATATATAAACACACACACATATATATGTATATATATAAACACACACCCTCCAAACAAACTCACTTAATAAACACACACACAAACCCACATAAACACACTTAATACACACACACACACACATATATATATATATATATAGGGGTTAAATCATGTGAGGACCAAAAAAATGTTGAAAACCTTGAGGACTAACCTAATCCATAGATTAGTTTAAATCAAGGGTCATTAAAGAAAAAAACATATTTGTAATTAAATTGTGAAATAAGGGTATTTTGGTCAAATTAAAAATAAATTGAAAGGGTATAATGGGTTGGAGTCATACTCCTCACTAAGTCAAATTAAAACATACATACCCACTGGTCACCTCTCACCTGCATCCATCTCAATCGTACCCAGAAAACGTGATATGTGATGGAGTTGTTCTTTGAAGCCAAATTTGAAGCGAGAAATCGAACCCATAAATCGAATCTGGGATGGAGGTGTTCTTCAAATTCAGAATCAAACCAAGAAATTGAACCATAAATGAGATCTGGGATGAAGGTGTTCTTCAAACTCATAATCAACCCAATAACTCGAACATGGTGAGTTAGGTTTTTTTATTGTTCTTGAGTTTGAGTTGGAATTTTATTATATTGCTCTTTGATTTTGAGTTAGGATTTCTGGTTATTCTTGATTTTGATTTAGTTTTTATGAAATTTGTGTTTGGTTTAGTTTGTATTTTTGTAAAATTTGTTTGTGTTGATGATCTTAAGATTCAGTTGTGTTTGGGTCTAGATTTGTGTATAATGGTTCTTGATAGAACATCGTGATATATGGTGATTGATTCACCTTATGAAACCCATATAAATAATGCATCCTACTCGATTCACCTTATGAAACATTGATTGTGTTTGGGTCTGGATATGTATGTAGTGGTGCTTGATGGAACATGGTGTTTGATTCACCTTATGAAACACAAGGTGAATCTCTTGAATCTGTGTGTTTCATCTAATGAATCTATGTATTTCAAGTGGTGAACATGTGTGTTTCATATAGTGAATATATGTGTTTCGTATGGTGAAATGTCATATAGATGAAACACTATCATATTAACCTTATAAAAATAATTTTTTTTAATGATTCAATTGATGATCTTAAGATTCAGTTGTGTTTGGGTCTGGATTTGTGTATAATGGTGCTTGATAGAACATGATGATATATGGTGATTAATTCACCTTATGAAACATATATAAATTATGCTTCCTACTCGATTCACCTTATGAAACACTGATTGTTTTTGGGCCTGGATATGTGTGTATTGGTACTTGATGGAACATGGTGTTTGATTCACCTTATGAAACACAAGGTGAATCTCTTGAATCTGTGTGTTTCATCTAATGAATCTATGTGTTTCAAGTGGTGAAATATCATATAGATGAAACATTGTCATTATTAACCTTATAAAAAATATTTTTATTTAATGATTCAATTGATGAGTATGTGTTTCATATGGTGAATCTTTGTTACCAAAATGACAATTATGCCCTTTTCATGTGGTGAAACAATTTTCAAGTAAAACCATTGGATCAAAATCAAATTACGGCTTAGATCGGTTCTCACAGTTTTCAACCTTTTTATGGTTCTCATTTGATTATCGTCCTATATATATATATATATATATATATATATATATATAGAGGTGGGTTCAAACGAGAATATAACCTATTTAAAAGAATAAAGGAATAAATGTGAACCAATCATAATTATAAAATTAATATTTTTTTAATTTATTAGATTAATATGATTAAAAGGATAAAAATGTAAATTAACATCCAATTTAATTTAGGATAGTCTCTATCTAATTATTAGGACGTGATCTTCTCCATTATTTTAGATTTCCCAGATTTTTTTTGAGAGTCCATGTTCACGTCCATATCCAGATTGATTGAAACTCCAGATATTCAAAAATCTCACTTCTTCACTTCTTCATCGTCCATATGCAGACTGAAACTCAAGATATTCAACATATTTCAGGATCAACGACAAGACCAAACATTAAATATATTCAAAATCATCAGTGATTAACATACTCAAGATATTCAATACATTCAAAATCAATAATGATTAACATATCCAACAAAAAACCCACCATATTACCCTATTTAAAATCAACAGTGATTAACATGCTCAAGATATTCAATACATTTAAAATCAACAGTGATTAACATATCCAACGATTAGCAAATAAATTCAATACAAATTTAAAATCAACAGTGATTGACATACTCAAGATTTTCAATACATTCAAAATCAATAGTGATTAACATACTCAAGATAATCAATATCTTCAAAATCAATAGTGATTAACACATACTCAAGTTCCTGTGTTTTACTTGGTTCCTTCTTCAACATTCGATTCTTCATCAGCGTCAGTTTAATAGAGAGAAAATGAATCTTTTACCGAAAAACGAGACACCCACGGTATCATAGAGAGAAAATGGATCTTTTACCGGAAAACGACTGCGAGGATGAAGGTAAAACCAGATCTTGCTTATGAGGATGAATGTAAAACCAGATCTTGCTTATGAGGATGAAGGTAAAACGAGATCATCGGCGGCAGAACCCTTAAATTATTGTCATCAGATCTGGCTTATTTATGAGGATGAAGGTAAAACTTGATCATCGGCGGCAGCACCCTCATCGACGGCATCACCCTTATCGGCGACAACACCCTCAACCTCTCTTTCTCGGCGGCAACACCCTCATCGGCGGCAGCAACCTCAAAATCATTTTGCAGATAAATAAAGGCATTTAATGAATATAAAAAGTACGTTCATATTACCTCATCAGCAGAAGATAACAAGCATGGATTGTCAGTGATGAACTTTGATACAGTGATGCTTGGATCAACATATGGTAGAATCGTCAGACACATAAAGATAAAGTAGAGATAAAATAGGAAGTGATGATACACATCCTTGATATTCGCACCCCAAATCACGTGAGATTATGATTCTCTTTTTCTTCCAATTTTACCCTTCTAATAATATGCCCTTGTATATAAAATTGTTTAATATTATTCATATTTACAGAATATGCCATTCCTTAATTTAACCCTTGATCTCATTCAATCAATGGATGAGATTCATCCCTTTATTCTTTTAAACAGGTTCTATTCTCGTATGATCCTCCCTCTATATATATATATATATATATATATAAACACAAACACACACACACATATATATATATATATATATGTATATATATAAACACACACCCTCCAAACAAACCCACTTAATAAACACACACACAAACCCACTTAAACACACTTAATACACACACACACCAAACCCATTTGCGTGATGGTGATGATATGGTCATTTTACATATACATATATATGTAAAAAATACACACACATATCATCACCATCACGTATATATGTATATGTAAAATGACCATAAGTAAAATGACCATATCATCACCATCACCCAAATGGGTTTTGAAGTTTGCACGGGATTTAGTTGATAAAACCACTTCATTTCTTTTTGTATTTGATTTTGGAACACAAAGCAACTTTCAGAATCAACTTTGATCGAGAAAACAATAAGTTATGTGATCTCAAAGTTCTCGCCGGAAAACCGGGTTTCACCGGAATATCAAGTTGTGACCGTGGTTTATACGCAAATCTTTCACAGATCGTTTTGTGATGTTAAATCGTTCATAAAACAGTAACTTTGATTAAATTACAGAAACAAATTAGTGTGATTGGGTTGTTGGAAAGATTCGCCGGAGTTCATGTTTCTTTGAGGTAAACGTTCAGATTTGGTCCCTGTGAGGTAAAAAGACGGATTTACCCTCATGTGCAACTCACATGGTTGCCTCTAACGTCTGACATAGGACGGACGTCTGTCAGAGGGACCAAATCCGGACCAAATGGCAAACAGTAGGGGCTAAAGTGTAATTTTTAAACTGTAGGGACCAAATGTGTTATAGACACCAAACCACAGGGACCAAAAGTGTAGTTTACTCTTTTAATAATATATGGGTTTTTAAAGAGAAAGAATTGAAAAGCATGGTGCTGGAGTTGAGAGAGCCAAGTATTTCATATGAATATTAAATCATTAACTTTTTCCTTGTTAGGTCATCCACAGCGCATAGATAAAAGCCCTCAAGCCCTCAACGCCACATCAGCGCCACATCAGCTAAGCCCTCAAGCCCTAAACACCCCCAACACATAACTAAAAGCCCTCAAACCCTCAATGCCACATCAGCGCCACATCATTTTTTTAATTCTTTTATTTATACATTTAATTATTTAACAAAATAAAAATATTTATATATTTTTGAATAAATAAAAATAAGATAAATAATAAAAATAAAAATTCATATCATTCATTAAAAATAAAAATTACAAAATACAAAACACTACCAATTATGAAATTTTTTAATTTGCTCTTTTCTCTTTAAAGTAACTCTCAAAACGTCTCCCGTAAGGTGATCATGCGAGGTCATGAAAAACTCGAAGTCTTTCTCAAATCGTTTTGAGCGTTCGATTTCGAGTTCTTGTTCCAACCTATCTCGGACGATAACCTGGTTGTGTAAACGCTTGGAAACCAAGCTCCGGGTCTTCTTGCGGTTGCGGTGTATCTGGTCGGTTACGACGGGATCTAGGTATTTTGTTTGGATTCATGATGAAATTTGAGAGAATTTGAGAGAATTTGAGAGAGTTTGAGAGATTGTTGGTGTGAAAAAATAAGAGGTTGAGGGTTAATATATATAGTGGGATTAAATTGAATTTTTTTTTGTTTTTTATAAAAGTAGCCGTTGGATTTATTTATTTTTAAGATTTTAAAAAAAAATACAAATAGCCTTCGGGTTCCTCGGGTTTGAAAGCCCGGAGGTCGAGCCCGAGCTCGAAGCCCGAACAGCCCCCACCGCTGCCCGCACGAGCCCGTGGGCGCTGCGGATGGCCTTAAGAGATTGGAAACCACAATGATTATAATTGTAATTAGAGTAAATTACATAAATCGTCCCTGATGTTTGGTTGCTTTTTGGATTTGGTCCCTATTTCCAAAAAATTACACTGAGCGTCCCTAAGGTTTGACAAACCGCACGGAATTGGTCCCTCCCTCTAACGTCGTTTAAGAAACCCAGTTAAGTCTAAGGGTATTTTAGTCTTTTTACTCTCTTTTTGTCTTTTTCCTAATTAATAAATAAAAAGAATAAAAAAATAATTAATAAACCCCCTACCCCCTACCCCCCTCCTCCTCCTCCTCCTTCTTCTTCTTCCTCAGGACCTCCGGCCACCACCACCACCACCACCACCACCACCACCATCATCATCTTCAACCCATCACCACCACCACCACCATCATCATCAACCCAACACCACCATCATCATCAACCCACCACCACCACCACCACCATCATCATCAACCCATCACCACCACCACCACCACCATCATCATCAACCCATCACCACCACCACCCTATAGACACAGATGCACTAATATATATATATATATATATATATATATGTGTGTGTGTTTTAGGTGAAATAAAATCAAGAATTCTAAAACCCGTTTTCTAAAAAACCAAAAAAATGGGTTTTTATTTAAAGAAAAATCGTGTTACCTTCTTGTTGTGGGACAATGGATTCAGCAAATCTTAGCAAGATGACAAATGAGAGTGATAGAAAGATGATGAATTCAGGTTTCTTTGCTGCCATTGTTGCAGAACTCAAGAGTTTGAAGAAAAGTTGGAGATGGATGGGTGTGAAATTACTAGATATGGTTTGCTGCAATTCTTGAAGATGAAAGGAAGAAATAACTCAAATGTGTGTATAGTAAATTGTGATGGTCCAAAATGCCAAATTAAGCAGTCATACATAAAGGCCTTTTGTGGTAGAGTAAAAACGATTTGCAGACACTCATGAGGAAGAAGAAGAAGGGGGGATGGGGGGGGGGGTATAGGGGGATAACAACGGTGGTGGAGGTTGAGATGCAACCGGAGGTGGTGGTGGCCGGAGGTGGTGGCCGGAGAAAGGTGAGGAAGGGGGTTGTGGGTTCGTGAGGAAGAAGAAGAAGGAAGGGGGGGGGGGGGTAGTGGGTGTAGGGGGTGGGGTATTTTTTAATTTGTTTTTTAGTTTTCTTTTAGAATAAAGACAAAAACAAATGTAAAAAGACCAAAATACCCCTAGACTTAACTGGGTTAACTTGTTCCGTTAGAGGGAGGGACCAATTCCGTGCGGTTTGTCGAACCTCAGGGACGCACAGTGTAATTTTTTGGAAATAGGGACCAAATCCAAAAAGCAACCAAACATCAGGGACGATTTATGTAATTTACTCTTGTAATTAATTTAAAATAAGGACTATTCTTGATAGTAGGTATAAACCACAGGGACCAAATTTGTTACTTTAACTTCTAATATTAATATATTGTATTGTATTGTTTTCTTAAACTATTTTACAATGTTATTTTAATAATATATGGGTTTTTAAAGAGAAAGAATTGAAAAGCATGGTGCTGGAGTTGAGAGAGCCAAGTATTTCATATGAATATTAAATCATTAACTTTTTCCTTGTTAAGAGATTGGAAACCACAATGATTATAATTGTAAGAGTAAACTACACTTTTGGTCCCTGTGATTTGGTGTTTATAACATATTTGGTCCCTACAGTTTAAAAATTACACTTTAGCCACTACTGTTTGCCATTCGGTCCGGATTTGGTCCCTTTGACAAACGTCCGTCCAATGTCAGACGTTAGAGGGAAGCATGTGACTTAAGCATTAGGGTATTTCAGTGTTTTTACCTCCATCACCAAACCACAGGGACCAAATCTGGACATTTACTCAAAACCTATCTTCTTCTTCCCTAACCCACGTAGACACACACACACACACATATATATATATATATATATATATATAAACACACACACACACACACACACACACACACACACATATATATATAAACACACAGACACGCACATATATATATATAAACACACGGACATATATATATATATATATATATATATATAAACACACAGACACGCACATATATATATAAACACACGGACATATATATATATAAAAACACAGACACATATACAGAAAAATCAGAAACCAAATAAATTGAACAGAAATGGGTTTTGAAGTTTGAAGTTGTTTCAATCTATAAAACCACTTCAGATTAGTTGGTTTAATGATTTGGAACACGTAGCAACAATTAGAATTGAATTTGTTTGAGAAATCATTAAGATTCGTCATCGCCGGAGTTGCTCACCGGAAAAACGTATTTGGTCGGAAAGTTGAGATCATCGTCGTTTTTTGTTGATTGAATCATCCCAGATCGTTGTATTTGCCGATTTCAATCATTTAGCAAATTACATAATTGACAACCATCGACAAAAAACGACGATGATCTCAACTTTCCGACCAAATACGTTTTTCCGGTGAGCAACTCCGGCGATGACGAATCTTAATGATTTCTCAACCAAATTCAATTCTAATTGTTGCTACGTGTTCCAAATCATTAAACCAACTGATCAAACCCATTTCTGTTCAAAACGTTTGCGAAAACTCAAAACCCATTTCTGTATATATATATATATATATATATATATATGTGTGTGTGTGTGTGTGTGTGTGTGTGTGTGTGTCTGTGTTTATATATATATATATATATATGTGTGTGTGTGTTTATATATATATATATATGTGTGTGTGTGTGTGTATGTGGGTTGGGAAAGAAGAAGATAGGTTTTGAGTAAATGTCCAGATTTGGTCCCTGTGGTTTGGTGGTAGAGGTAAAAAGACTGAAATACCCTCATGCTTAAGTCACATGCTTCCCTCTAACGTCTGACATTGGACGGACGTTTGTCAGAGGGACTAAATCCGGACCAAATGGCAAACAGTAGTGGCTAAAGTGTAATTTTTAAACTGTAGGGACCAAATGTGTTATAAACACCAAACCACAGGGACCAAAAGTGTAGTTTACTCTAATTGTAATTAATTTGAAATAAGGACTACTCTTGATAGTAGGTATAAACCACATGGACCAAATTTGTTACTTTAACTTCTAATATTAATATATTGTATTGTTTTCTTAAACTATTTTACAATGTTATTTTAATAATATATGGGTTTTTAAAGAGAAAGAATTGAAAAGCAGTTGACAGAGCCAAGTATTTCATATGAATATTAAATCATTAACTTTTCCCTTGTTAAGAGATTGGAAACCACAATGATTATAATTGTAATTAATTTAAAATAAGGACTACTCTTGATAGTAGGTATAAACCACAGAGACCAAATTTGTTACTTTAACTTCTAATATTAATATATTGTATTGTTTTCTTAAACTATTTTACAATGGTATTTTAATAATATATGGGTTTTTAAAGAGAAAGAATTGAAAAGCATGGTGTTGGAGTTGAGAGAGCCAAGTATTTCATATGAATATTAAATCATTAACTTTTCCCTTGTTAAGAGATGAAAAAAGCGGAGGGGCCATGGCCCCCCATAGCCTTGAAAGGCCCTCCGCCACTGATAAGGGTCGATTAGAATCCGGAAAGGTATTAATAGTTGGTTTTTAACTTATTATTCCGAAAGATCTAAAATTATTTAGATGCGTTCTAGATTATTACTTTGGGTAAAATGCGTCAAAATGTAACAAAGTTTAGATTTTTGTATATACTAATGTTTAAAAACGTGTTAAAAGCATTTGTTTTCTAATAATCAGTTAAATAAAAGGTATTTTTATAATTTTTAATGATTATTTTTATAGATAATGTAATTCAATTCCATTCAAAATCCTACAAACCAAACACAAAGGGATTCAAAATCATTTTCAATCAAAATCCCTCCAAATCCCTACATGAAATCCAATCCATTCCAATCTTGCAAACCAAACGGAATGTTAGGGTTCATTTGGTTTGCAGGAATGAAATGGATTTGGGGGAATTTGGTTCTGCTCCATCTGTTTTGTTTATATATTATATATATATATATATATATATATATATATATATATATATATATATGTGTGTGTGTGTGTATCATTTGGGTGACAGAATCTAAAGGCAAATACGTTTTGGTTATTCAACTAAAAGTAATTGAAATCGTTTAGATCTTAAATTTTTATTTTTTCTGTCCACCAGGTGTTTGATGAAGTGCTTCAACCAGAAAATGACATGCTTATAAAGAAAGTGATGTAGTTTTAGTTTAACGTAACTTCGGTATGTTCAAAACTCTTGATTTTTAATGCATTAGATATGGGTTGATGGCTAATTATGTTTCTTGAATATATGTACTTTGATCACCATTCTTCTTTAAGCCTATATATGTTTAATGTTTTCAATTTTCTCAAAGAAGAACATGAAGTTTGTGGTGTCACTTTTCTGGCATATTGTCAGCAGTAAGAATCACGTATGATAATAGGTTAAGAGGTTTTGGGTTTGTAAATTTCACTAAGGAAGACGAAACTAATTTAGCTAAAAATGCCATGGATGGAAAGGTTAGTTATTACCATTTTACACATGCTCCAACATTCTAAACCTTCGAAACCCACATAAAAATATCTATTGCCCGTTTACCCGACAACAACCAAATTATTACGAGTATATCTCAAATTTTTTGTAGCATTATCAATATAAGCAAATTAACCACTAAAAGGACATATATTTTATTGTTTTATATTATATCTCATTAACCGTTAACAGAGGAATTACATTATATCTTAACTCGGTCCAATAATTTTTTTTTTAAAAAATATCATTACTGTACAACGCACGGTCGAGACACTAGTTTATAAAATAATTACAAAACAACCACCAAATTGTCAAACAGAAGGAGAAAGCCTACCACTGATATAATGATTGTTTTTTCTGGCACTTGTCAAAACCTTTCCTCAATTGTTCTTCCTGTCCTTCAAATCCCATTTATATCATCTGATTCTAACTGAAATCATCCTTAAAACCCCAATTTTCAACCCAGATTCTCTCTTCTTTTTGTCATGCAACCAACCTGTTCGACCTTTTGTCTAGCAGAATTTTCTAGATAATTTCTTCATTCGTTTTCTGTTTTTCTTTGCTTCACTATAAAAACTTCATAAACTCGTTTAAGATTTAATTGAAATGGTTGGCGACGACCCATCAAGAATGATTTCTCAAAACCCAAAGTAAAAAAAAAAATCGTATCGATCTTGGTTTCGTTTGGTTTTGGGGGGTTTATATATTCTGATGAAGTGAACCCATTTGAGAATCGATTGCAACCCACCAAGGAATTTCGTTAGTTTTAGTGAATTTGATCATGGATCCTTTCTACTCAGTTGTTAAGGAGGAATACGTCTACCCATCAGGTGGATCAAGTGGTAGTAGGTCACCGGCGGTGGTGGTGCAAGTGCCGCAGTTGATGGTGGTGCAAGAAGTGCCACAGGCAATGGAGGGTCTTCATGAGTGTGGACCTCCACCTTTCTTGAACAAAGTTTATGAAATGGTGGATGACCCAAATTTTGATCACATATTGTGTTGGAGTAGAGGAGGTGAAAGCTTTGTTGTTTGGGATCCACAGGCTTTCTCTACTAATCTCCTCCCAACATACTTCAAGCACAATAATTTTTCTAGCTTTATTAGACAACTCAATACCTATGTAAGTTCTCACATCCCCTCCCTCCCTCTCTCTCTCTCTCTCTCTCTCTCTCTCTCTCTCTCTCTCTATATATATATATATATATATATATATATATATATATATATATATATATATATATATAATACATATATAGGGCCAAGTCCGGTGAAAAACCGTAAAAATATGAAAACCGGAGGAACAATCTGGTAGCCGTCCATCTAGACGATACAAATAATTGAAGCTCGTTTTTTGTTTTTATGCACGTATGCATGTAGGCCCGTTCTTGACATTTTTTAGCCCTATGAGAAATGTAAAAATGGGCCCTACGATAACTACAATTTTTTCAATATATTGTTGATATCACAAAAAATAACATTGAATTTAAGAAATACTAATTTATATAAAACCGTTTTTCCCGGTATTTCTAGCACAAGATCAATAAATAATTATTTCTAAACTAATATTATCTACGATGTCATTTTTACATAACATCGTCAATCCGTTCCACCATCAAGGCATCTTATGATATGCCTTTAATATATAGATTAAAATCATTTGAGATCGCTATGTTGACCATTCGGAGTAACACATTAAGTAAATCAACATAAATCAGTTGAGTTTCCACATATTACCTGGTGTTAATGGTTTTTATCACCATTTTAAACTTTTACTTTTTTAGAACCATCAATCTTAGAATCAAAAGTCTATATTGGTGTTATAGTTTGAGAATCTATTCTCATTTTAGAGATAAGAGATTACTTAAGATTCATGCACTCAATATTACGTAATGATGAGTGGATAATGTATGAAAAACAGAAGAAAATAGTTTTGAAAATCTTGAATATAAATATAAGTTGGGTGTCTCATATAGTTGGTAATTGTTTTGAATAGGTAAGAGTTTTCTTAGTTAAAAACAACAAATCCACTATATTTAACACAAAAATAAAACTTATGCGGGTAGAATAATCTAAAGAGTATGTGGAAGATGAGTAATGGAGTATGTAGCAAAGTTTCTAGGCAAAAATAGTTTTTATATATCAGTACTGGATAAAAAAAACTTAAGAGAAATAATGAACAAATAAAAGACCAATTAACTTTTTACAAAATTTATTATCTAATGTAATTAATACATGTTTGGACCCTTAATATAAGCTAAATTCTTATGGGTCCTATTATATACTATTTTTTTTTGTTTTTTTAATTACATTTTTTTAAACTAAAACTATACAGTACATACTTAAAAAATGTGGTCCCCTTTTTTCTTTGGCCCTGGGCGCACTCCCTCCCCCAGGGACGGCCTTGTTATGCACATGGGTATACCGGACATGGTACGCACATGCATGAACGGTTATTAGGTTGTTCCACAGTTTTTCATTTTTTCGCGATTTTCATTTGAACTTGACCCTACATGTACATATGCATATGTACACATATGTGTACAGGGGTCGGTTCAAATAAGAAGGCTAAATATCGTGAAAAGATAAGAAGGAAAGATTGACATGTGAATCATTGAAAAAGTCAAAAAATATTTATTTGAAATTGACGTCAGTTCACATACTCATCTTCAAATGGGGTTCTTGCGTGAATCTTCTCATAACATTCCCATCCTTACCTTCTCAGATATTTAGTCTTGTTATATGAACCTCCCTGTATGGCTGTATGTGCATAATCAAAAGAGAATCACAAAAAGATTGAGAACTATGAGAACCTAATGAATCATGTGTTTGTTTCACTTTATGTAAAATAAGTGTATATTTTGCGAAACAAATATACTCGAAATTTTGATATTAGATGAAAAAATAAAGTGAAACAATACGTCGAAATTGGTTCACAGGGGTTTGTAACTCTTTTTAATGGTTTTATATACATATTTATGTGTATGCATGTCTTAACTTCTGGGTGAGTTCATTTAATTCCACATTTTTTTTCTCGAGTTAAATGAGGCTAATCCTCCAACTATGAGTTAGGGGCCGTTTACCTAATCACTTACCTGGGTAAGTGTTTACCGGTAAAATTAACACTATCACCTACTTTCCGGGTAAGAATTTAGTCCACCAAAATGGCATCGTATGCAACAATTTAGCCGGTAAGCGCTAACCGTGGTAAGAGTCGTCGCACTCACTTACCGGGTAGGACTCTCGGTTCTTGCTTTCGACTCTCGGTCCTTGCTTCCGCTCTTACCGTGTAAGATTCTTGGTCCTTGCCATATTCATCCGGTAAGCTAATATGACTTGGTAAGCACTTATCTAGGTAAGCGTTTTGTAAACGGCCCCTTAATCTTCCTTTAGGGATTGGGCTCTTAAGCCAATCACCTAAAAGCCTAAAAGGTCAATTTCTACCAGATTTGCTTATCACATAATGCTTTTTGGCTCCGGGGCAGTGGAGGATCCAGATTTTTTTCCTGGTAGGGGCACCTTAAGGTAGATCAAAGGCCCGCAAAGTCGCCCGATGTGTTTTTAGCCTAATTCCATCATTTCGAGGGATTTTTAAAGTTTTTTTTTGCTTTATTTCAAAGGATTTAAAGTTTTTTTTGTCGATTTCGAGGTACTTTTTAGGTTTTTTTGGTTGATTTCGAGGGACTTTTTAGGTTTTTTGCTTGATTTCGAGAGTTCTTTTTTCCATTTTTTGGTTGATTTCAAGACATTTTTTTTGGTTTTTTGGTTGGTGGTGACCCATACAAGAAATTACTCGGGGAACTACGGTAGAAAGTTAAAAAAAATGTTTTTAACCTAAGAATTTTATTTTATTTTATTTTAATCCCCCCCCCCCCCTCTGTTTACTAACTAGATCCGCCCCTGGTTGGGGTTTGCCGGTTATAAACCCTTTTTGAGAAACGAGTAGAAAAAACAAGCAAAATGATATAAATGAAAGAACAAACTTGAAATTGTTACTTGGAAGTAGTTCAACGGGTGAGACCTTGGGTTTCTGTTAACTTCAGGGTTCTAAGAGATTAGTCGAGGTGCAGATAAGTTGGATATCAATTGGCCAGTAGATAAGCTGGCCAGTATAGTATACCGGCCAACTTATTAGATAAGTTGGCCAGTAGAGTATTAGCTCTTATGTGCAATGGTGTTGATCGAAAACATTGAACTTAATCATACGTTTGCGTGGTAGGAACTTGTTAGCTTCAGGACATTGCGGTTTTTCGTATGCAGGGTTTCAGAAAGATCGATCCCGATATATGGGAGTTTGCTAACGAAGCCTTCTCGAGGGGCCGAAGGCACACATTGAAGAACATCAAAAGAAGAAAGACATCTTCTCATCCTCCTCCGAAACAACAAGCTAACGATCCGTGCGTTGAAGTTGGAAAGTTCGGAATAGATGGTGAAGTAGAACGTTTACAACGTGATAAACAGGTTTTTTTCTTTTTTTTGAAGTATATAATATTTATATATAGTTCACAATAATGCACGCTACTCACCTTTCGTGAGGTTTGAATCCTTGACGTCCTGTGAGGCTGGGCATCCGGAAATTTTTGGGCCAAAGCCAATAACCCTTTTATCAGTTTTATGTGATAGATGTGATTTTTTAAGTATATAATTTATATACGGCAAATACTCACACATTGAGATGCACAAGGCCCACCCTTTTTCGGGCCTGGGCCTTCCTAGCCGGTTTTTAGTGACCAACAAAAAATGTCAAAAAGCCTGGGCCGGGTTTTGGGGTTGAAAAATAGCCCAATCGGGCTTTTTAGGGCTTGAGCGGGCTTTTTCAGGTTGGACTTTTTCAGACCAGGCCTGCTACCAATATTTCGGCCTGATCGGGCCTTGAGGCCTGACCTGGCCCAGGTTTTTTCGAGCTGGGTTCGGCCTAGGACTGGTCCATGCTTCGGGCTTGAGCTTTTTTGTGCATTTCTGCTCTCACACACTCCTCGCCTTTGGTGAGTTTTGAACTCTTGACCTTCTGGTGAACTGTAACCCAGATACCACAGGGTCAATGGCCTGGTGTGATAAACAGGTTCTTATGAAGGAACTCGTGAAGCTCAGACAGCAGCAGCAAAACACCCGAAACCATCTTCAAGAAATGGAGCTCAGATTAAAAGGAACAGAAAAGAAGCAACAAAAGATGATGGGTTTCTTGGCAAAAGCGCTGCAAAATCCCGAATTCGTACAGAAACTTGCTTCTCATGGTGAAAGAAAGAAACTTGAAGATGCCATCATGAAGAAAAGGCGAGAAAAACCCATTGATCACGGATCTAATTGTGTTAACATCATAGAATCATCTGAAACTGGTAACGGGTTTTGGGATCTTTCTGAGCTCGAGGAACTTGCTTTAGAAATGCAAGGCGTTGGTGGATCGAAAAAAAGTCGAGAGGAATTAGAAGCTAAAGATCTTTCTGGGGTTCAAGAGTTTGATGAGGAATTCTGGGAAGAATTATTTGATGACGAAAGATTCGATGAACGGTTTGAAATGGTGCGAAGCGAAGAATCCGAGGCTCCTGATAGGTGGGATTTCTTGGGTTCGAGCGCAATGTGAAAAAACGACGTTGATAAACAGTTGAAAACACATCAAATTATAACCAGTTTTTCTTGATCTCCATTGTTGATTGTATCTAGGTGCATTGGATCATGATGATGATGATGATCAAGATATGATGATTTTGGAAAGATTTGTTGGATTTTGGATTTTCCAATTTAGTTGGTTGATTTCTATCTTGTGAGAATATTTTTGTAACTCAATTAGATTACTCTTTGAAAGAGGTCTTACATATGGTCAAAGTCTGGTTGACATGGGACTCCGTTATGTCCCCTCCAACGGAGGCTAGAAGGGTATAGATTGCTGAGACAAGAGATGTTGGAAATTAGAGTGAGGTTGGAAGTTTCGATCCCACTTTGTAGAAATAATAAAAGAGATTATTGATTAATTAAAAGAGTTAATTAATCAGTTTAAAAGAAAAAAGGAGCAGATATGTTTAAAGTTGATTTTAAACATGTTTTAATATCATTAAACAATTAGTTGGAGACTTAGTCTCCTACTCCTTCTCACCGGCCGAATTTATGGGAGAGAATGTGGGAATGTGGGTTAATCCACTTCATGGTTTTCCCATTATTTAAAGAAGCCTTCTCCTCCATTTGAAAAACACGCAGCAAACAAATCAATTTTCTGCTCCTTTTCTCTCAAACGATCTCAGCATATTGCTATTGTTTTCTACTCCTTTTCTGTCTCAAGATTTGCATTATAAGAGAATACTATTGCTGTTAGTATTTATCTTAATCTGCATCAAATCCTGGGGCTAAGCAATTGAAGACTCACAGCCTACAAGAGAGTATCGCCAAAACGTTCAAGGACAGGAAGATCTTTCCGTGCAGTACGTTCACGATCATTACTTTGTTTTCAGGTTGGTGTTAATTTTCTGCATATGTTATTCAATTTCGTTCACTAGAGTGAACACTCTTTTTCTACCCCTTTCTTAATGAATCTATCACGAAGGATAGAATCGTTTTAGGATTATTTGGATTGATTGTTTTAAACAAGTTAATATCGAATCCACTGTTTGAATTGTGTTTTATTAAAAAACTAATAAAGTCATATTAATTCCTTTTGCTGCTTACTGTTGGTTTCCACACATTTGTCATATATATATATATATATATAGAGAGAGAGAGAGGTGGTTTCATTCACAAACCACCATTATTATGCAAACTATGAAACCCATGTTGTCACCATAGATTAAGTTGATCAATGGTTCAGATTAGTTTAGTATAAATATGGTAATAATGAAATTTAAAAAGTGAATTTTATTAAACAAAATAATAAAAAAGGGTATCTAAGTAATTTATCCAACCATTTTAATAAAGGAAATTGATTATTCATATACAAAAGATACGGCGATATCATAAAATCAGAATCATTCTGATGAAACCACAGCAACAATACCGGCATATTTTTCTGAGAGAAGATCACGATAAACAAAATTGAATGAATCATCGACGCCATTAACGACCATCGTTTTCCTGTGTTTTTGTGTTTCATCCATTTCTCCAGTTTCATCCATTTCTCCAGTTTCACAAACACAGCATGATGAAACCCATGAAACCCAGCTGATGATGATGACCATTGTGATGATGAAACCCAGTTGATGATGAAACCCATGAAACCCAGCTGATGCGTTCATCACCATGAAACCCAGCTGATGATGATGACCATTGTGATGAACCCAGCTGATGATGATGACCATTGTGATAAACCCAGATGATGAAACCCATGAAACCCAGCTGATGATGAAACCCATGAAACCCAACTGATGATGATGATGATGATGATGATGATGATGATGATGATGATGATGAAGAGTGCAATGGAGATGGAGATATGAAGATGATGATGATGATGATGATGATGATGATGATGAAGAGTGCAATGGAGATGAAACCCAGCTGATGATGATGATGATGATGATGATGATGATGAAGAGTGCAATGGAGATGAAACCCAGCTGTCACCTGCTATGAAATCTATTTTAGTGAAGCAGGTGAAGAGTGCAATGGAGATGGAGATATGGAGATATGAAGCTGTTATACCCACTAAATGATGATATGTATAAACAACCGATTTTTTTACCATAAAAGTAGGGATTTAATTTGATTAACAATCTAATATAATTAATTAATTATAATTAATTCAGTTCCTATAATTAAACGGGTTAAATAAAAAAGACTGAATTACCCTTTATCATTAAATTAAAGATAAAAGTCTAGAAAAAATCTGAGTGGTTAGTTGAGGTTTGTAAAGTTTTCAAATTAGTAATTGTTTTCTCATGATCCCTCCTATATATATATATATATATATATATATATATATATATATATATATATATAGGCGAGCGTTATTATGAAAACCTACCTATGTTTGAAAACCTTGAAAACTCCCTTCAACCAATCAGAATTTTTCTTAATTATTTATTAGAGGGCAATTTAGTCAATATGCAATCCGGTAGTTAATTATAGAAATTATGATAATTATTATTTTTGTAAATTATGATAATTTTATGGAAATGATCCCAACATCTCTCTTCTCTCACGTTTGCCCTACATTTTATTCTATTCTCCCTCTTTTCACCACAAACAGCCGCCACATACCACCATCTACCCTCTTCCCGTCGGCCATAACAACTGAAATTGCCGGCGACTTCACCTTCGTAAACGATCTGCGATGACATCCGTCGCCATCCCGTCACCGCCGTATACAGCCGCCGCCATCTTCTTTAACCTTTTCCTTCTCTCTTCTCTCTTCTCTCACGTTTGCCCCACCATCGAGAACCACCAGGCGCCGCCATCCTCTTCAGCCATCACCAATAACCGCCGCTCTCTTACCCACTACCACCGGCCGTTTTGTTCCTGTTCACTACCATCCGCCGCCAACCATCGACTCTTCAACCAGACGTCGGCGCTGTCTTCTCCTTCAACCACCGTACACAGCAACAGTGACAACCAGGCGCCGCCATCTCCGTCTTCTTCTCTAACGACTGCTCCTACAATCACACTCCTCTCTTGACCTCCGTCTGCCATCGAGAACCACCTCGTTCTCATCTCGACAGAAACTTGCAACCCACGATGAAACCGACGATGACCGAGATGAAACCGATGATGACCGAGATGAAACTGAGATGAAACGTCCTCTCTTGACCTCCGTCTGCCATCGAGAACCACCTCGTTCTCATCTCGACAGAAACCTGCAACCCACGATGAAACCGAGATGACCGAGATGAAACCGACGATGACCGAGATGAAACTGAGATGAAACGGATGTGAACCGGGGATGGACCGGAACGATTTGTGTGTTTGTGGAAGGAATTGCGATGAAACAATGAACGACGATGATCGGTATCCGGAATGATTTCTGGGTTTGTGGAAGAAATGGCGATGAAACAATGAACGACGATGATCGGTAGCCGGAACGATTTCTGGGTTTGTGGAAGAAATGGAGATGAAACAACAAACGACGATGATAGTTCATGAAATGGAATTGAACGACGATAAATGGCGATGAAAAACAATGCACGACGATGATTAGTAGCCGGAACCGGAACGATTTCTGGGTTTGTGGAAGAAATGGCTATGAAGAAGGTGAAGATAATCTTTAATTTCTTGTAAACTAATTGATAGTTAATGGTTAGACGTGGCTGTAAAATAGGGATTTGATCCCCTTTCCTTTTTTCAAATACAGTTTCCTTGTTGATAATTGAGATGAAATTACCTTCCTACCCTCTGTTATTAATTTCGTTGAATTAAAAATAATAATAAAAAATTATTATTACCAAAAATAACTCATTTTCATCTCAACCGTAGATGATATTGATCTATGGTTGTAAGATGGGTTTCACGGTTTTCAAAATAGCATAGGTTTCTACATGAAACTGCCTCTCTCTCTATATATATATATATAGAGAGAGAGGTGGGTTCAAACGAGGAGCTTACCTATTTACGAGAACGCGAGGAGCATTCTCAGCCACACAATTCTCAACCACGTAATTATAGCGGTAGCTTGTTCCACCACGTGCGCCACATTCAAAAAGTGATTTTTAATTTGAAATTTACACTTTCAACCCCTATTATTAGTTACTTACTTTACTTCATACCTTTTACTTTTCTAATTTTAATTTTACACTTTCATCATATTAACACATATAATCGTTTATTAACTAAAATACGTTAAAAAATATCTTTTAATTTTAACAAGTTACACCATTGTAATCGTCTCTTCGATACCTTCGAAATGAGCCTAATATTGAATATTTTTTTATTTAATTATTTTATTATATATCATATATACTACATAATTTTTTTTTAATATTTACAATTCATACCCTTATATTTTTGATGAGATTTTTGTTAGGAACACCTATCAAATCATATATGATTAGGAAACAATAGTAAATCATATGTAATCTATAAGACTGTTATCTGATATCACTAGTTATTAATCATATATGATCTTGTTTTACATTCTGATATCACTTAGTTATTAATCATATGTGATTTTATTTTAGTTGGTAAATCATATGTGATCTATAAGACTGTTATCTGATATCACTAGTTATTAATCATATATGATCTTATTTACAATCTGATGTCACTTAATTATTAATCATATGTGATTTTGTTTCGGTAAATCATATGTGATCATATATGATCTTGTTTTACAATCTGATGTCACTTAGTTATTAATCATATGTGATTTTGTTTTAGTAATTAAATCATGTGTGATCATATCTTGTTTTACAATCCGATATCACTTAGTTATTAATCATATGTGATTGTGTTTTAGTAAATCATATGTGATCATATATGATATTGTTTTACAATCTGATATCACTTAGTTATTAATCATATGTGATTTTGTTTTAAGTCGCGACTTTGGTTGCGACTTAAAGTGGAGGGAAAAATCGCATAATCATATTTGATTTTGTACGTGAATCATATATGATTTTATACATAGCGGTTGTTTTCTTGTTTTCATAAATAGTTAGCTTTCTCATATGAACTCACCTCTTGTCAACTAAATATCAATCAAAAATTTACATAAAATGACGATTTTAAATAGTTAAAAAAATCTAAGAAATTGTAAATAAAAGGATAATTTTTAGCAAACTATTTTAAAGTTATTAATTGCGTAAATGCGAAATAATTTCGATTAACACCAAATTTGATTATATGGATGGATGATTAGAGCGAAGAAAATAAATAATGCAAAAAAAATTCAATTATTCACCCTTACCATTTAATTTCCTTAATAAATCAAATGGTTGGTTGAGAATGCTCATCGCGTTCTCGTAAATAGGTAAGCTCATCGTTTGAACCTTTCTCTGTATAGATTAATAACAAAATCACATATGATTAATAACTAAGTGATATCAGAATGTAAAACAAGATCATATATGATTAATAACTAATGATATTAGATAACAGTCTTATAGATCACATATGATTTACTATTGTTTCCTAATCACATATGATTTGATAGGTGTTCCTAACAAACATTTCATCAAAACTATAAGGGTATGAATTATAAATATTATAAATATTTTTATCTAGTTTATATGATATATAATAAAATAATTAAATCAAAAAATATTCAATATTAGGTTCATTTCGAAGGTATCGAAGAGACGATTACAATGGTGTAACTTGTTAAAATTAAAACGTATTTTTTAACGTATTTTAATTAATAAACGATTATATGTGTTAATATGATGAAGGTGTAAAATTAAAATTAGAAAAGTAAAAGGTATAAAGTAAATTAAGTAACTAATTATAGGGGTTGAAATTGTAAATTTCAAATTATAAATAAAAAAATGTGGCGCACGAAAGGCCTTGGAAAGCTTCGAATGAATTTGTATTAAACTTCTAATTAGTGGTTGAGAATGCTCCTCGCGTTCTCGTAAATAGGTAAGCTCCTCGTTTGAACATTTCTCTCTCTCTCTCTCTCTCTCTCTCTATAAATATATATATATATAGAGAGAGAGAGAGAGAGGCGGGTTCAAACGAGGAGCGCATCAATTTAAGAGAACGTGAGGAGCACTCCCATGCTTCTGATCACATGTGATCAACAACTGCTAAAAAATCGGAACAAATCGAAAATTCGCGCAAGATGTGGCGCGAGGTGTGGCGCGAGGTGGCAAGTCGCGGATCATTAATGATTCACAACTGTTAATCATATGTGATTCATAACTGTCAATTGCTCCTCCAGATCAGTTGTGAATCACATGTGATCCACAACTGCCAATCACATGTGATTCATAACTGTCAATTGCTCCTCACGTTCTCACGTTTTGGTGCGCTCCTCGTTTGAACCTTCCTCTATATATATATATATATATATTGCTTATTAAGTTTTCAAAACAAATCAAAGTTTGTTTACTGCTGCTGTTGATTTACGTATACTTATATATATTTATATTTAAGATTCTTATATAAATATATATAGTATTTGAGAGGCGGGTTCAAACGAGGAGCGCATCAATTTAAGAGAACGTGAGGAGCACTCACATGCTTCTGATCACATGTGATCAACAACTGCTAAAAAATCGGAACTTAAGTTAATACCTTAGGCCATCCACAACGCATAGATAAAAGCCCTCAACGCCACATCAGCTAAGCCATCAAGCCCTAAACACCCCCAGCGCATAACTAAAAGCCCTCAAGCCCTCAATGCCACATCAGCGCCACGTCATTTTTTAATTCTTTTATTTCTACATTTAATTATTTAACAAAATAAAAATATTTATATATTTTTGAATAAATAAAAATAAGATAAATAATAAAAATAAAAATTCATATCATTCATTAAAAATAAAAATTACAAAATACAAAACACTACCAATTATGAATTTTTTTAATTTGCCCTTTTCTCTTTAAAGTAACCCTCAAAACGTCTCCCGTAAGGTGATCATGCGAGGTCATGAAAAACTCGAAGTCTTTCTCAAATCGTTTTGAGCGTTCGATTTCGAGTTCTTGTTCCAACCTATCTCGTTCGAGTTTTGAGCGTTCGATTTCGAGATCGAGTTTTTTCATTTTGTATTCTATTGTATCATCAATCTTGTCGTTGAACGTCGTCAACAACTGAGTAACACTTTCGTTCGTATTCGACCCGGACGTATTACTCGTTGATCTTTTTTTGCCTTGTTTCTCCCGATGGGTCGTTGAAGTTGCTCGATGGAGTTGTCGTCATCGTCATCATTGGAAGGGTTGGTACGTTTTGAACCCCGCGATGAAGTTGTCGTCATCGTTGGAACGGCTCCCCATTTCGGACATTTTTTTAGGACTTCCCAAGCTTGTTCTTTAGAGAAAGCAAACCCTTGTTGTGCTTGGTACCGTTCGTGTGCCACTCGTGAAATGTCGGCATCACTCATTCCGCTTGATCTATTATTGACCAAGTTGTTGTAGATGCCGCCAAAAAGAGCAATTTTTTTATTCAGGTCGTTGAACTTGGTGTTGAGTTGATGAGTTGTTCTATAATTGGCGCGACCCATCAAACTATAGAACACTTCCCCGATTCGGGTCCAAAAACCTTCTACATTTATGTAAATTCAAGTATAAGAATATTAACAAGAATAATAATAATAATATTAATAATAACAATAATAATAATAATAATAACAATAAAAATATTACCATGGGTTTGTGTGTTACCGATAACGGGGTCCTCCGAAACGTCAACCCACGCCGACACTAACGCGAGTTCCTCCTCGTTAGTCCACATCTGTTTGGGGGCTCTATTTTCATATTGTTTGCTTTTTCCTTTTCTCGATGGTCTCGGGTTTGATGGTTGTGTGTAGATGGATTGTGGTGTGTGCGGGCTAGTATGTTGGGTTTCCGGAACAATGTCGTCGGCGAGATTGATTGCGGGTGAAGGAATATTGTAGTTGGCCGGAGTAAAACCTTGTTCAATCAAACCGGGACGTGTAAATTGGTAAGGAAATTGTTGGTGAAATTGCTGCGGATATTGTGGCGGATTTTGTTGCGACCATTGTGCCGGATATTGTTGCGACCATTGCGGACGATAACCTTGTTGTGTAAACGCTTGGAAACCAAGCTCCGGGTCTTCTTGCGGTTGTGGTGTATCCGGTCGGTTACGACGGGATGTAGGTGTTTTGTTTGGATTCATGATGAAATTTGAGAGAATTTGAGAGAATTTGAGAGAGTTTGAGAGATTGTTGGTTTGAAAAAATAAGAGGTTGAGGGTTAATATATATAGTGGGATTAAATTGAATTTTTTTTTTATAAAACTAGCCGTTTGGGAGAATTTATTTTGAAGATTTAAAAAAAACAGGAAATAGCCGTTGAAGATGCTCGGGTTCATCGGGTTTTCAAACCCGCACCCCGAGCCCGAGCCCCAAGCCCGCGTACCCCGCACCGCTGCCCGCAAGAGCCCGCAGGCGAGCCCGAGCCCGAGGCGCTGCGGATGGCCTTATAAGTTTTGTTTAATTATAACTTGTGGAATATTTTACTGATTATTTAAAAATATTCAACAATCTTAAAGGTTTTGTAAGGTCAACAAATGGAAACTGGTAACTATCGCTTGATGCCACAAGATCTCGTGAAATTGGACAGTTTCGATGGGTCCAATTTCACTCGCTGGGCTGAAAAAGTTAAATTTATGCTAATGGTGCTCAAACTCTGGTATGTGGTGGACCCTAATGTACAATTGCAACCAATACCTGATAACCCAATTCCTGCTGCCGGGAAAGAGCCGGACAAAGCCAAGATAGCCGAACTCGAGAAGGAGCGGCTATTCCGAAAAGAATGTGAGACTCTGGCTTGTAGGCATATAAAAAATGCCATGTCTGACCGGCTCTATGACTTGTATGCCCCAATTTCGTGCCCTCGAGAACTTTGGACCGCATTGGAATTCAAGTACAAGGCACAAGAGGAAGGTACCAATAGGTACCTTGTGTCTCGCTACTTGAGATTCAATATGGTTGATGATAAACCAATACTTGAACAACTTCACGAACTTCAAGTATTGGTTAACAAGATGAAAGTTCTCAACATTTCTCTTCCTGATATTTTCCAAGTAGGGGCAGTTGTTGATAAATTGCCCCCATCTTGGAAAGATTTCCAAAAACGTATGATGCACAAATCCGAAGATTATTCTTTGGATGATTTGATAAAACATATCAGGATTGAGGAAGAGGCTCGAAATAGGGACAAGAGGGGCAAGACTATCTTGAGTGCCAACACCGTGCAGGCTGGTGGTAAAGGGAAGTTTAAATCTAATGGACCCACTAAAAAGTGGAACTTGGGTCCTCAAAAGAAAAACTTCAAGAAGTCTGGGCAGTCCTCTAGTCAAGGGCCAAAGAGATCAGGTAAGTGCCATGTCTGCGGAGAGGCAGGGCACTATGCGAGGGAATGCAAGCAAAGAAAGTCCGGACCACCAGTGGCAAACACGGTTGAAGATATCCAGCACCTTGTTGCAAGCTTGCAAATGGATGAGATTGATATGATCTCTGAAGCAGCTACCAGAATCACCGCTAGTAGAGGAGGTTGGTATTTGGACACTGGAGCCACTGTTCATGTTTGTGACTCCAGGTCCAAGTTTATGGAGTATGGACCTGTTCGAGAAGGAAGACAGGTGATAGTGGCCAACAATGGCACGACTGATGTTGCGGGGATTGGGACCGTACTACTCACATTCACCTCCGGCAAGACTGTCACTCTAAGGGATGTCTTACATGTTCCCTCAATCAACAAGTGCCTTGTGTCTGCGGCCAGACTTGACAAAAACGGGTTTGGCCTCAACATCGAGGCATTGAAGCTTGTGATCTACAAACAAAAGACCTTCATTGGAAAGGGATATCATCAGCTGGGGATGTACCGTTTGAACCTGAGTGACGATGTTTATGGAGTCGGGCCAAGTGAACCTATGGGTAGTAATGTGAATGCAATTTCTGATGATGTTTTAGATAATTCCGTTTCTGATGTAGTTCCCTTTGATATCAATAAAATTAATTCTTCTGATTATTTTGTTTGTTCAATTTCTTTATGGCATAAACGTTTGGCACACACAAATGTAAAAAATATTTAAAAAAATGCAAAATAAAGAATTAATTAAAATTGATAATAAAGATTTTGGAAAATGTGAGTCTTGTGTAAAATCAAAATTTACTAAGAAACCATTTCCATCAGTCAAAAGGGGCACTACTATTTTAGAGTTGATTCATTTCGACATCTGTGAATTAAATGGAATACTTACACGTGGTGGTAAAAGGTATTTCATTACATTATGTGATGACTTCAGTCGGTTTTTACACGTTTATTTATTACATTCAAAAGACGAAGCTTTTGATGCTTTTAAACTTTTCAAAGCTGAAGTGGAAAATCAACTTGAGAAACGGATTAAAATACTTCGATCAGATAGAGGTGGCGAATATTTTAATAGAGAATTTGATACGTTCTTCGATCAACTTGAGAAACGAATTTTCAAACATGAACGAACCTCTCCATTCACACCTCAACAGAATGGTTTGGCGGAAAGAAAGAACCAGACCCTTGTTGAGATGGTCAACTGTATGTTGAACCAATCGGGGCTACCAACCAATCTGTGGGGAGAAGCTCTATTGACCGCTTGCCATATTCACAATCGAATCACTAGTCGTGTGATTCCAACCAACCCATACGAGCTTTGGAAAGGAAGAAAACCTAACTTAAACTATTTTAGAGTCTGGGGTTGCATTGCTTACTATCGTACTCCTGATCCAAAAAGATCTAAACTAGGAGCTCGAGCTATTAAAAGCATATTCGTAGGATATGCTAGAAATAGCAAGGCTTATAGGTTACTAGATAAAGAATCAGGAGTAATAGTGGAATCCAGAGATGTGGAATTCTTTTAAGACAAATTTTCAGAAGATGCTGAAAATTCGGAAAGAACATTGGCTTCAAATCTTCCTGATACATCTCGTGATAGTTCGAAAGCCTCAAACAAGGTTGACGAACCACGTAGAAGTACTAGAGCAAGAAAAGAGAAAAATCTAGGGGATGATTTCTTCTCATACTTGGTCGAAGGGACACAAAAGAAAGTGACAAGAGAGGTCATTTTCTCGATTAACATCGAAGATGATCCTAAGACTTATAAAGAGGCCATGTCTTCAAGGGGTGCTCCTTTATGGAAAGAAGCAATAAATGATGAAATGGACTCCATCATGGGTAATGGAACTTGGGAATTAGCTGACTTACCCAAGGGAGCAAAACCCATAGGCTCTAAATGGGTATTCAAAAGAAAGCTGCATCTGGATGGTTCAATCTCAGCATTTAAAGCTAGATTGGTAGCTAAAGGATATAGACAGAGAGAAGGTGTCGACTACTTCGATACTTACGCTCCGGTTGCTAGAATTAGTTCTATCCGAACTCTTATAGCAATCTCAGCCATAAAAGGTCTGTACATTCATCAAATGGATGTAAAGACAGCCTTTTTAAATGGTTATTTAAACGAAGAGGCATCGGAACCAATCTAGAAGGCATCAATGTGACGAAAAACTACTTATCCTCGAACTTTAAGATGAAAGATCTTGGAGAAGTAGATACCATTCTTGGGATTAAAATCAAAAGGTCAGGATCTCAAATTTCACTTAGTCAATCCCACTACATAGAAAGGATACTGACTAAGTTTCAACATTTGAATATAAAGGAGTTCAATACTCCATTCGATTCAAGTGTGAAACTTGACAAGAACTCTGGTAGAGCGGTGGCTCAATTAGAGTATGCTAGTGCAATAGGTTGCATGATGTATGCAATGCATTGCACTAGACCGGATATTGCTTTTGTTGTGAGTAGACTAAGTCAATATACAAGCAATCTGGGTCCAGATCACTGGAAGGCAATCAGTAGAGTCTTTGGATACTTGAAAAGAACCAGTGATCTAGAGTTGACGTACACGACGCATCCAGGAATCATGGAAGGATATTCGGATGCTAGTTGGATAGATCACTCAAGTGACTCTAAATCCACAAGTGGGTGGATTTATACACTTGGTGGTGGGGCGATTTCTTGGGCGAGCAAGAAACAAACATGTATCGCCCATTCAACTATGGAAGCCGAATTTATTGCCCTAGCTGCTGCGGGCAAAGAGGCCGAATGGATTAGAGACCTGTTGTCAGATATCAATTTATGGCCCCGGCCGACTCCTTCAATTCCCATGTATTGTGACAGTGAGGCCACACTGTCAAGAGTATACAACGCTGTGTATAATGGGAAGTCGCGACACATAGGTCTCCGACATAATTACGTGAGACAACTGGTAGATAATGGTACCATAAGCATTGTGTATGTCAAGTCGTGTGGAAACTTGGCAGATCCATTGACTAAGCCTCTGACGAGAGACTTAGTAGGATCAACTACCAGAGACATGGGTCTGAAACCACGCAGAATCGGTTAGTGATGGAAACCCAACTTAGATTTAGTGCTCCTATCTCCTAAGTTTAATGGGTAATAACAAGTCACTCAACCGATAGAAGGTACTATCGATAAAGATAGACTCATGTAAGGTATTTGATAGTACGTCGTTGCCGAGAACGAGGATGAGTTGATCTCTTAACAAAGTTTGAAGGCATCTTAGCAACGAAGATGATATAGAACTTTGCCTATATGACTTAGAGGTGGTGCCGCCTCAAATGGAGAATGGTGGTTTCTCTCCTAGATAGTCATGAAACAGGATTTAGCGCATGGCCATATACGCGCTCAGTGAGAATGCAAAGACAAAGGGTGATGTGTGTAAATAAGCCGAAGAGATCACAAAATTCAAGGTTTAAATCCTAAGGATACTATTGAATTGATCTCTTCTTGCCACTTTACATCTAACAGGGTTTAATCTTAGTGACACCACTGTAACGTCCTCTTTCTTGAATGTCAGGAAACTTTCCAACCTGGTGGGGGATTGTTGGAAATTAGAGTGAGGTTGGAAGTTTCCATCCTACTTTGTAGAAATAATAAAAGAGATTATTGATTAATTAAACGGAGTTAATTAATCAGTTTAAAAGAAAAAAAGAGCATATATGTTTAAAGTTGATTTTAAACATGTTTTAATATCATTAAACAATTAGTTGGAGACTTAGTCTCCTACTCCTTCTCACTGGCCGAATTTATGGGAGAGAATGTGGGAATGTGGGTTAATCCACTTCATGGTTTTCCCATTATTTAAAGAAGCCTTCTCCTCCATTTGAAAAACACGCAGCAAACAAATCAATTTTCTGCTCCTTTTCTCTCAAACGATCTCAGCATATTGCTATTGTTTTCTACTCCTTTTCTGTCTCAAGATTTGCATTATAAGAGAATACTATTGCTGTTAGTATTTATCTTAATCTGCATCAAATCCTGGGGCTAAGCGATTGAAGACTCACAGCCTACAAGAGAGTATCGCCAAAACCTTTAAGGACAGGAAGATCTTTCCGTGCAGTACGTTCACGATCATTACTTTGTTTTCAGGTTGGTTTTAATTTTCTGCATATGTTATTCAATTTCGTTCACTAGAGTGAACACTCTTTTTCTACCCCTTTCTTAACGAATCTATCACGAAGGATAGAATCGTTTTAGGATTATTTGGATTGATTGTTTTAAACAAGTTAATATCGAATCCACTGTTTGAATTGTGTTTTATTAAAAAACTAATAAAGTCATATTAATTCCTTTTGCTACTTAATGTTGGTTTCCATACATTTGTCATATATATATATATATATATATATATATATATATATATATATTGCTTATTAAGTCTTCAAAACAAATCAAAGTTTGTTTACTGCTGCTGTTGATTTACGTATACTTATATATATTTATATTTAAGATTCTTATATAAATATATATAGTATTTGAATCATTCTTAATCAGAAAAGTTTATAATTAAGTTAATACCTTATAAGTTTTGTTTAATTATAACTTGTGGAATATTTTACTGATTATTTAAAAATATTCAACAAGAGATGCACAAGGAACGGGCCTCCAAAGCAAGTTTTTCAGTGAGTAAGAAAAAAGTCACGATTTTTTCACGCTTGAGTTGGCCCAGCTTTGGGGTTGAAAAAGGACCCTGTCGGCCTTTTTTCAGGTCGGGCTTTAACTGGGCCTTGAAAAGAAAGTTGGTTTGATCGGACTTGGCTTTTATGGGCTTGGAAAACTTAAGGTCGTGTATGGGTTGGGCTCGGGCTTACTAGGCCCAAGCTTTTTGGGCCGGGATTCGGGCTTGGTTTTTTGTGCGTCTCTAGTCAAGACTATAAAGTGGTAGACTTTGGCTCTTCATAGCTTCCTCACCCGTCTATTTGTCTAACCCCCTCTCGACACTCTAGAACAACTTAAAGGGTCCAGGGTGGAATCCCACATCGGCTAAACTTTGACCAAGTTCTCCTCCATATATGTTGAAATCCCTTCTATCCTCAAGGGTTTTTTTGGACGGTAATATAATAATAGGATTTTACGTATTCTCACGTATCTGATTTTGTAATGCATTTATGGTTCTTATGACATGAACTTCATCTTGATTCAAGTTTTTGTTGCCATCAACAGGATATACAATCATGAACTTGTTGCCATTATATCCATCTTCTGATTTCGGTAAAAAGTTGATTACTGGCAATCAGTGGCAGATCCAGGATTTTTTGTCTGGTGGGGACACCTTTAAGGTAGATTAAAGGCCGGTAAAGTCGCCCGATTTGGTTTTAACCAAATTCCACTATTTTTAGATATTTTTAAAGTTTGTTGGTTGGTTTCAGGGGCCTTTACGGATATTTTGATTGATTTTGAGAGATTTTTTTGGTTAATTTCAAGGTACTTTATTTTGGTTGGTGGGGGCACAAGCAAGAAATTATCGTGGGAACTATGGTAGAAAGTTAAAAATATGTTTTTAACCTAGATAAAGAGAGAGAAAATAAATGGGACACGTCGTATTTTTGGGTTATATTTAATTTCTCTACAAATTCGGCTTGAGGTTGCTAATTTTCTATCCATATGGGACTAGTTGTTACAAACTCCCCCACTTAAACTCCTAACATTCTCATCCCGATAGTACAAGGATCAACTCTGATAACATTTGTAACACCCCTACGCCCAAAGCAATAGGCAAACCCGATATCTTTGAGTCCAACTTAAAACCATTGTGGAAGTTATTGGTAGCGCACAACTTGAGGCTTATAAGAAGCTTACAAATCCTATTTCTTATCCATGTGGCACGAGTTATTACAAAAGTTATGGAGTAGTTTGCAACAACCCATAACAAAAAGTAACCACACGGGTTGTGGCGTACTGGTTAAGGCCCCGGGGGATGTGGTGGAATATCCCATATGTCCAGAGTTCTAATCCAGGCGTACACAACAATTGTGGCCATTGAGGTTTAATCAGGGCTGATGTCTTACAGTCATAATTTGTCAAGGGATTAGTCTAGGCATAGCCTAGGACACCCTTAAAAAAAACAAAAAAAAAGTACCGATTCTTAAAACCATATTTCTATCTAAGTGACAATTCTCATTTTTAGCGTTATTTACGTTTCGTTTGCGTGTGTTTTTCTTTCTTTTTAGTTGTGTTTCCTCTTTATTTGTTCGTGTTTCTTCATTTTATTATTTTATTTTCATTTGGAGTTGTTGAAGAAGTTTTATGATTATACGCATCATTTTTTGGGTTAAAATCGTTACTATTGGCAGTTGCCACAATCTCACCGCTGTGGGTAGATCCAACTAGATTTGGTGGAGATTTGAAGAGTTAAAAGGGATGAAGTAAAACATGAATTTAGGAAAGTGTGGATAAAACTTTGACCAAATAAGAAATGAATGAAATGGAAGGTCCCTTGGATTAAAGAAAGTGTTCAACCTTTGGGTCAAAGGGTGATTCAAACCACTTTTCCAACATTATATAAAGAAGACTTCTCCATTCTTTGAAAACACGCGATTTAGAAGCCTTAAATACTTCAAAGACGGGATGGAGCAAGAAGCAAGTTTAATTTTCTAGCTTTAATTTGTAGCATTGTATTTACTGTTCACTGTCTCACCAGTCACCACTATGGTGACAGTTTTATTTCGTATTAACGCAAGTATTTCTTAGTTACTTCTTTATTTTCATATGTTCTTTATATTTATTATAAGATAAGCATCTATTTGGGTGTGGGTGTGAGCCAAATCTACGACTAGTAGGCAACACTTGGGTGCTATCATTTTTACTAACTCTTAGACTTAGTCGATCACTTGAGTCGGGACTTTGACTCAACGCAGACAAGTCGATCACTTATAAGTGTTAATATTGGATCTTTGACCCAGAGATGGGCGGGTCTGAAAATACGGCTTGAGTGATGCAAGAAGATTTGAGAAAATCTTTATGACCACGTAGAGATACGGGTTTTTGCATGATTTTAACTAAGGTTCAAATGTCGGTCGATATTGGTGTCACAAAGAGATTTGGACATTTATTTCCATATCGGTAGAGCTACGATCCTTAAAGACCGACTTAGTTAAATCGGCAAGTCTTGAGTTGGCAAAAATGGTGACTTTGTGGGATAGGTGACTACTTTTTATGAGAGTTCACTTTCGAGAGAAAGGGACTCTTATAGATGTTTTTGCGCCACTTGCTTCCGACCATGAGGTTACTACAAATATCTTAGATAGTGCTTACACCCATACCCTTTTCTTTAATTTAATTTTTTCTTTACTTAATTGTTAAAATCACCAAACTCGCTAAAAATGTTTTCTTCTCTAACTGAAATCGGTGTAATCTCGACTTAGTACTCGAAACTCTGAAGTCTGATCCATGTGGTACGATCTCGGTATTTTTACCACTTTATTACTTTATAGCGATCATAGTGTCCGGTGTGCACTTGCACCGCCACTGTGGTAACACTGTGGCCACTTCGTGGACCTATACGACTTTTCGCTATCACTAAGCGTTGAGTTTCAGTTAGAATAAAAGTTATCATGAGAAAGGCAAGAAGGAATATAAACATTTAACATCAAAGTTTTTTTATTGGTACGAATATAATAAAAAACATTTTTATGGTAATCATTTCTGGGGAGTTTTTCGTCGCCGTTAAATCCGAGAGATAAGTCTCTAAAGCCGCTATGGTCTGGGCTCTCACTCACGTTGTCCGCCCCGGAGACTCCATTACGCTGCTCGCCCTATTAGCCGGCGGAAATCATGAGAATTCATTAACTTCAGCTAGTCCCAGGTTATATATTGTACGGCGAAACTCGCTAATAGATATCTCCTTTTCTCTGTTGGAGCAAAAATCCTCACACCCTCTTTCTCCTCACATGCTTTCTCCATTTTGGAGAATCTATTGAAGTAAAAGTTTGTCCAAAATCTTGATTTTTCTATTTTTTTAAAGAATTTGTTGTAGATGCTATCAAAGGGGCTTTTTACCAAGCGTTTACTCGGTAAGTACTTACCAGATCACTTTACTTTACTCGAATGAACTAAAATCTTACTCGCTAAGTGAAACAAGATTCGCCATTAAGAGGCAAACTTTTTTTTGCCAAACAAGATTCACCTCTTACCGATTCAGAGGCTGCCTCTTAATGGAACTATAAGTGGTAAACAAACAACCCCTTAATTCATTTTACCAATCAACTCGTTGATTTGATCCTCACGGTTCCCGGAATCACCACCATCCCTGAACAGCCGTTTCTTACCCTGCAACGCCTTCTCGGGCTTGTTCAGACTGAACGGACACAAAAAATTGCAAACCTCCTTGAAATGTGGGCCAACGTTCGCAATCTCTTTTACGATGTCTTCTATGCATATAATTCCATGCTCGCTCAGTGCCTTGCCAAAATCATCAACTCGGGTGAACATCTGAAATCTTTAAAAAGACAGAAATGACCCTTAAAAACGTGTCATACCTGTTCGATTATGTTATTATCTGTCAACGGAAATATCTGTTTGTTGACTTTTGCCAACCCCTTCTTGTATATCAGCTCATTTACGCTCTTCAGGTTTGGATACCTTTAGAAAGTTGAAAGAAAGCAGGTATTGAATATTATTACCATAATAAAAAACATAACCGGATAGCTTTAGATGAGATTTTAATTATGACCTTCTGATGAGTATGAAACACTATTTTTTTCTTTACGGATTTAAATAAAAGTCTCATTCAAGAAATCGGGTGCAGGGGAAAACCGCAAAAAACTGAAAGATTGAGGAACACCCTGGTAGCCATTCATCTGGAGCGTCTGAACATGTGCATACAAAGTCATTTGTAACATGCACATGTGCATAGAAGTAATTTGTACTTTTGTAGCATGCACATGTGCATAGAAACCAAAAAAAAATCATTTAATTGTATGTAGATGTGCATAACGTCCAGATGAATTGTTACCAAGGTGTTCCTCAGTTTTTCATTTTTCCGGGGTTTTCTCTAAACCTCCCTCATTTACCTAAATGACCCCATATATACAACATAAAAACACAGGGTGGCCTTGGGCTGTTTACTTACAGCTTAATGCGCTTAATGGTCTGGGCGGCTAAGCATTCACGAGTGTTTCTTTACGGCTTAATTGTTAAACCATTAAGCTAAAACGGCTATATGGAATAAGTCAGAACCCCTCACTTGTCACCATTAAGCCATCCAAACAAATTAATACCAGAAATTCCCAAAATAATCCAACGCTACCCTCTCTCTTTGCCTCTCTTAAACCCATTGGTCTCCCATCCCTCATACAGACAACTTGACGCATACAGAGCTTAATGTAAAATAAATAAAAAAGTAAACAGATAAAGCCATTATTTGCCAATTGAGCAAGGTTAGAAGAGTTAAACAACGCAATCACTCGGATCCATGACTTACCCGTAAGTCACATACGGCTCGACTTTCTGTAGAATTTCCAAAATTCTATCATTTGCTTTGACGAAAACACCACTGAAAATTCTTCGAAGTCTCAGAGAGTACAAAAGTTTCCTTGTCTGTGGATGCATGTCACTTTTACTGGAAAAAACACGAGAAGTAAGCAACAACACATGAAACAGAAGGACTAAAATTCACATCAAACGGTTGCCCAAAAACAAAAAATTATCATCGGTGACAGACCCCTGAATACGGATGACAAAAAGGAGCTTTGATTGCGGGAACATGGATGCTTTTATTGGTCGCTTTCCGCGGTGTTTCATTTTGATGAGATCAGACTCCTGGATAAAAACCTCTGTTAGTTCTACTAAAACCCGAAAAACTTTTTGCAAAGAAACCATCAGATAAAAAAAGGTTTAGTTAACTGAAGTCAAGTATTGGTCCATTAAGACTCCTTTTTGGCAAACTAGTTGTTAGCTGATAAGCTAGCTCATAAACTAATCACATCTGGTAAAAAGTAAAAACTAGTTAGATAAGCTATATGATAATGTAAAACAACATAAAAGAACATATTGAAAATTAATTGAATAAGTATAAGGGGTATAATTGGAAAAAATGTGGGAAGCAACTGGGGCTTATTGAAACGCTACTTGAAGTAGCTTTTCAAAAAGCTAGTTTATGGCTAACCAAAAAAAATGTTTTCAATTTGCTCAGAATAAGCTGGCTTATGGTTAACAAACATGGCCTAAGCATACAAATACACACACACACACATAGGTGCACATTCAAACGAGAACACCTTCATTTTTAAAACACAAGAACACCCTTATCACATTAGATAATATACTTGAGGAAACCTGGTGGTGTGCGGCCGACTTAGCCTAGTTCGCGCCAAAGGTCCCCACACCTTTGATTTAGAATCAGTGATTAACTATACTAAAAGACTGTTCGCGTGTTCCCATAAAATGAAGGTGTTCTCTTTAGAACTAATTTATACCATGCACTAAGGAACACCTAGTAACCGTTCATCTGGACGGTATGCACATGTGCATACAAGTACTTTATACCATGCACACATGCATAAAAACCAAAAAAAACTTCTTCAATTACTTGTATCCACATGTGCATGCCGAACGGTTACCAGGGTGTTCCCAAGTTTTTCACTTTTTTCGGTTTTCCCCTGGACCTCTCTCCTTCTCTCTCTCTCTCTCTCTCTCTATATATATATATATAAGACAAAAGTAGTACTTGTAACATATGCACAAATTACTGCTTTGTATGAAAGTTTACTTTATCACGGTATTCTCTGATAAACTGTTCTGGCTTCTTGATAACGAAATTATCACGTTTAGATTTCTTCACCCTTTGCTCCAACTGCTCTTTCCTTCTATTTGCCCAGTCCTCATTGTTTTTCCTTTTCTTCAACACAATCTCTGACACATAATTTAGAGGCTTCGGTTCCTCATCAGCCATGATGGTTGAAACTACCTAATAAAAGCAAGAAAACCATATAAGTAATAATAATATACCTTATTATTAATACAGCAACAAAAAAATTTAAAATTTTGAAACAAACCCAATTGATTTCATAAAAGTAACGAGACAACAGTGACAAGAAGATGACAATTAAAGCAATCAGACAAACTGAAACCCTCCTCGAAAAGTACCAATTTGAAACATGAATCATGAAGTCCAAAAAAGTCGAAAATTCACATAAATGCCAATTACCGGCCTCCGAATTTTGAGAAGTAGATGAGAAAGTGATGCAGCTCAGGTAGAATTGGAAGAGATGAACATGAAATTTTGTTAGGGCCTGTTTGTTAGCAGCTTAATGAGCTTAATAAGACTCACAACTTATTCGGTCAGCTATATACGACCGTTTGGTAGTGGCTTAATGATACAAAAAGTGGCTTATTTAGTAAGATTCTAGGGGGGAGCTTTATGCAGAAAACCAAGTTTTTTTTCCAAACCTACCCCTCCCAAACAAAAAACACAATCCTTTCATCTATGAAAAAACTATCTCAAACAAAAACCTTCCAAATCTATACATACTAATTCACACATACAACTTTATCCATATTCCATACAGGACTTCATGGAAAACCAACCAAACAATGAACTGTAATTTGCTACTCGGTGGTTTTAAAGAGCCATAATCTTGAATAAAATGCACACAAGAACAACAAAATGAAATCCAAGAAAGGGAAACCAAACAAGATACATAATGGAGTACGATGTATATACACAAAGACAATCTTGATGCAGGCACTTAACCAATACCTATGCGACTCAAACTAACTACATAGTCACATAGATTCCTTCAACTCTATAATGTTCGCAAACTCTATCTTCTCTGGGTTACGGTTTTACATTCCTTGCAGCTGTCGCTACTTTTGAGTGGGATATACCGGGTTTGTATGGTTTCAATAAAGAGAGTAATGACATCCTTCATCTCATAACTAAGGGTAGATTGGAAAGTGAAAACTTATGTTTGAAAGTAGACAGTTATTTTGGGACAAACTAAAATAGAATTGTGAACACTTATATTTTGGGACTAACAAGTCATTTTTGGCTAGCTGGAACAGAAAGGGAAATGTTGGATTCCAGTGAGACCATAATTACAAGAAAATCATTGATTAGGTTAAAAAACCATGATTAAATATCTCATCATCAATGAAAAAAATTTACTTTAGGAGGACTAAATCAAAATTAACAAAATAATGCAATCTTACAAGACAATATCAGGTATTGCTACTGTATAAAAAGGGGGACTATTTACATACGCTGCCATATTATGTTGATCAATTCTTCAGTTCAAATTTCAAAATGTAACAAAAATTCATAGAAAAAGAAGGTAAATTATGGTATTCTGTAGTCAAAGTAAACAACAAAGTGTTCCTATTAGAGAGTGATTTATTACCAAAATCACCTCAAAACCATTTCTGAAAATTAGGGGTTTAGTAAAAACGAAAAACCCAAACCAATATTCAAAAGAGATGACTTGAACATGTTTAATCGAAATATTTTCTGTTCAAAAACTTCTCAGGATAATACTAAAACAAACCGATACTCGAAAACAAGAAACACATAATGTGACCATTGATACAAAACTCTAATAAAAACAAAACCCTAGAACCGAAATCAAAGCTTTAGTAATTGAAAATTCTTACTTGATTTGAAGATGCTGAGGAATCAGAAGAAACAGAGCACGAATTTGGGTGTGGGTCTGTATTTTGAATCAACGCTCAATTCTGTGTGTGTGTTAAAAATTAGGGCTGGCGTATGGTGTAAACCCGTTGAAATCGGGTTGGATCATGATTAGATGGGCCTGGCCCAACTCCGAATTTGTGTCAGTAATTTTATTACTGTATGAATTAGTTTTCAGGTTAATTTTTTTTTGGTTACTTTAGTTGGGTAGGGTTGGGTTTGGTTGGTCCGTTAAATTTATTTCAAAAAAATGTAAGTATGGCTATGTTTATTTGTATGGATATGTGTATATCGTTCAAATTAACGGTTGAATGATTAGTCGGTTGTCAGGATATTTTTCAGTTTTTCAAAGTTCGTCCCTGAATCAATCTTTCTCTCTCTCTCTCTCTCTCTCTCTCTCTATATATATATATATATATATATATATATATATGTTGGGTTTCAGTGAAAATGAAAATTACGATAAGAAGGATAAGAATGGATCTCCACCCTTGGATGCATAGGATGAGATTAAAATTGATCAATGGTTCATATTTGGTGCAGCGAGATGCATCGGACTAATCCCTTATCAAACGAATTCATGGGGGTGAGATTAAAATTGATCAATAATTCAGATCTTCTCTTACCTTTTTCATCTTTAACTCTCTTCTCATACCAATTTTTCACTTATAAGGCTATACTATATATATATATATATATATATTATAATATTTTAAAATAAAGGGTCAGGTTCAGAGGAAAACCCTAAATAAATGGAAAACCGGAAAACCACGAAAAAACTGATGAAAAAGTATATCAATGTGGATGTCAAATTAACGAGAAAAATATAGTCGTTTATTTGGTGTAATTTATTTCGTTCGAAATTTGTTTATTTTTTGTCCTTTTCGAATAATAAATAAAGGGGTGAGGTTTTTTCAATTTAATTAACATTGTTGTAACCGCCAGTTTAATCACATTCATCAGATCATCTAATCTAACGGTCGATAAGATGTTTTTTAGTTTTTCATTTATTTGAGATTTTCTCCAGAATCTCCCTTTTAAAATAAAAACACCTTATGATTTGATTCTATAAACCTAAGTTTTATAAAATATTTTATTAAAATACTTATATATTATAGACGTCCTATAAATTAAACAGGTAAATAAATATGGTTTTCAATTTAATCATTGATCCATCTTGATCCACACCTCAAGACCCAAGGGTGAAGCCATTTTTTATTTTAAAAAATGTACAAATATTGTTGTGCAAAGTACAAGTACTAGGATTGAAAATTAAATTGGTTGGGAAAAGGAATTAAAGATTGAAAGCAATGGATGGTGAGTTAAATGGAAAATAAAGAAGACACTTGAGTAACCAAAGGACCACCCTACAAACTTGGGGTGTGCACCCTACTCTATGTTTCCATTGTTATTTACAAATTTTCTACAATTAAATAAGGAAACTTTAGGAAAAATGATTCCATTACTCAATTTTTCTTTTCTTTTTTGAAAAAAAAAACCATTGCTCAATTTTTCTAACCAACTTCCTTTTGTAGCTAATTTTTCAATTTAATCACAATTTATATTGTATGTCATAAGTATTTGCATAAACTAAATTTTCAAATGAAAAAGGAAAAGAAAATTTGCATAAAGATTTAGTTCTTTGCATAAGGATTCAAGTTTTTACGTAAAAATTCTTACGTATATCCTTACGCATATGCATAAGGATTTTTTTTCTCTCCATAAATTAGTCAGGGCCAGCCCAAGCCCATGGCTGTCATGGCTGCCACCATGGGCAACAGGGCCCAAAGGGGCATCACCTGTTGGGCTTTGTATATGTGTTAGTAGACTCGATTTTAGGCTGAAGAAAAAGGATCATATCACTCCTAAGTCTCCTGACTCCTCTCGATTTGCCTAAGTCCAGAAGTCCGTATATCTACACGAATGAAGACGATTTCAACAATTCATTCTCCCGCGTTCTCGTCGGCTAATCTGTAAGGTCTCTCTAATCGTCCTCCAAAGCGAACAATTGACAATTGCTGCCCTAATCGATTGACAACTGCTTCCCTAATCGATTGTTTTCTTGATTGTATTCGTTTGATGTCCTAATCGATTGCTGATTTTCTGCAATCTGCAGTCTAGTCTACTACATAATACAATCTGGTATGGTTGTTTCTTCAATCCTCATTCTTTGTGATTCATATTAGTTAGATATAAGATGCTAATTAGATGATATTTATTTTTTATTATCGTGATTTGTGACGATATGAAGTGTTGATTTCACATTGGAGGACTCTTCAGCCGCACATAACTATGCTTTTCGTTCACAGGCTTCAGTTTTTGATTTGTTTATTATTCTGGTTCTTTTTAATTGTTGTGTTTCATGTTTGCAAGGGTTTTATGTGTTGCTTGTATAGAAGTGTTGTAATAGCAACAGATAATCCATTAAACTTGTATATAATGGCCTTGAAAGGGTTGTCAACGGAATTCATAAATTGATTCAATAGCAACATATAATCCATTATTTGCTAGTATTTATTATAAACATGTTCTGTTTTTTCTTCTCTTTCATGTATTTCTCTACATAACAACCCATTGTTATGTGGTTTCACTCTGCGTCTAGACTTTGGGAACCCTTACAAATGTCGTTTTGCTAGAATATGTTCCAAACCAATTAGCCGTTTCCTTTGGCAAGTGCTCGTATAATTTCCGATTGAGATAGTATTATTAAAACTTTCTGATTATGGTGATCTTTTTTTCTTAATGGATGTTTTAATTGGTACCCATTTCCAATTGAGATAGTATTATCAAAGCTTAATTCAACATCTTATTAGTAGTGTATGTGTGTGTTATTTGGAACCCACAATCTTGACCATTACCTTCCAAGACAATCTGAAGTGCTCTATTAATTGGTCTTTGACTTGTTAGTTGTTACCATATGCTGAAAACAGTAGGAAGTTATTAGTTATATACCTCAAAATGAATTATATTTAGGTATAAAACAAAGAAAAAACTTATTCTCACCTCTATAAACTTTGTGGAAAGCTTCCTTATGTTTATGTTGTGACATCTTTTTAGATCTTGCTTCTTGTTATGATCATTGCTTTAATATTCCTTGTTTTACACCTCCTAAGACTAGGGATCCCTCACTTAGACTACGATAATTCGCTGTAAGCTTTCTTTTGAATTGAAGCATTGGAGGCAACTACACAAGAGGAGCATTAAAGCTATACCAATTTAAAATCTTTCAAGGATACAACGAAGGGTTCTTTCAAATTAAGATTGAGACTTGGTGATGTCTTCTATATATTGTTCGGGGTTTTGATTATGTGCCCCATCATACAATATTGTTATATTTAATAAGAATAGGTCTCCATAAGAGCCCCTAGCTTGAGTAGGTTCCAAAGCCCTTAAAGTTGTACATGTCTTTTGATTCTTTTATATTAGGGGCATTTTCATGGCTTTCCGCCATGGGCAACCGAAATCTAAGGATCGACCCTGAAATCAGTCTTTACTCAAATGAATAAAGCATATGCGTAAGGATTGGCCATTTTGTGAAGAGGCTATAAAAAATGATTAAAAGTGAATTTGATTGATGAAATTGACTAGTTGACTCAATTTCCTTAAATTGAGTCTCTTAGATATACGGTAACAAAATGTTAACAATAAAATAAAAATTGATTTATAGAACGTCAAAAATGTTTAAACGTCATAATAGAGTGTTTTAATAAAAGACTTGATTTATGGAACCAAAAAATAAAATGTCATATCTAAAGATGTTGTAATAAGTTTATAGAACGTTTTTAGACGGCATAACCAAGATTTTAGAATTTTTTTATTAAAAGTGTCGTATTAGCTATTTTATTATACAATGTTTGAAAAAGATGTCATCTTACAAAAATAAGTGTCCTATAAAAAATATGTTCATATGACACTTCTTAAAGAAGTGATACATAAAATGGCTAATACGACGTTTTGTATCAAATTGTTTTATAGACCTTGTTAAGACGTCCAAAAGCGTCTTGTAAACTTATTACAACACATTTAGATATGACACTTTATTGTTTGGTCCTATAAACTTCAGACCTATAAAGTGGATACCTAGAAATTGTTGGCATCTTGTAATCCTGATTATATTATAGTGTAAACTTTATAGGATTAAAAATTGAAGTCTCGTTTACTGTTATAATAAATCGTCAAGATGAGAATAGACTACCTATTAACTTTTATCTACGAAGTTAAGTAATCTAACAAAGCACAAAAAGTAAATTGTGTTACAAGTCTTTATATGACAATCTCAAAAGTGTTTTATATAACAAAGACTAATAAGAGATTTTTTTAAATGTCATTTAAAACATTAATATGAGGATTTAATTACTTTTTGTGTCCTACATGTCGAATTTTGTCGATAGAACTTGTTAGGTTGTCTAATTTCACCTTAAAAACTTGTTAGGTTGACCATATAAACAAAGTTTCATTAAGCAGGACGCCCAAAGAATTATAACCATCAATTTTGTTGTAGTTTTTTCATATGAATATAATTGGACAAACATTTTTCTTTAGAAACACAAATATAGCTCGATTAAAAGAAAGTTCCTTGGGTCCTCCTGGCGTTTGAGCATCAAACACAACTTATTTTCGACTTCGTTTTTTTGACGGGTTGTTTGTGGTTTATTTATCGTTTTTGTGATCATCCTTTCTTGGATCAGATGTACTTTCATATATTGTTTAAACACTTGATATTTAAATTATCATGATAAAATATCTACCAAATAACGAATTGTTATATCCATGTAACCTCTCAGGGTTGCTTAACGTTAAACATTTTATCAACAATCCTCCAGTGAAACGAATTGCTTTCAGATTAATTCAGATGTTATTCACCTTTGTCGTGTCCCCGTGGGTCATGTTTTATTGTTATTTGATATTTGTGAATATATGATGATGAAATCGGACATCATTAATTTGGTCGATATTTAGTGATTTTCGGCTATCATTTCAAATTAAATAAGCAAATTACATGAAGTTAATGTTAATGCCAAAAATCGTCCAGAAGGATAACTTAAGGTTGATTGTGGAGCTTAACAACTAAAGAATAGGAATCTATCGACAAAACCGTACGACAAAGGCAAAAAATACAAAAGAGACAAAGATTTTGGTGACGCGGGAAAAACCTCAACACGGGAAAAACCTCAACGAGGAAAAAACCCGCGGACGACTACGGAGGTCGTCGCTGCACTATGATCGCCAAACAGGGGCGATGTCCTTATGTTTTGGGTGTCGAGAGTACAATGATTACAATACAAATGAAAGAAAGACTTTAATGTAAAATAACAAGTGTATCGAATATAGAAACTGGCGCGTCGTGTGGAAAAAACTATGTGTCGTGTGTGAAAGTCGTGCGTTGTGAGCGGTCTGTTGAGAGAGAATTATTTGCTTCGGGTGTTCTTCAGAGTTCGGATGTGTTCAGATGCTTCGAGTTGTGTGAAATGATGCTCTAGCCTTTGCTTTTATAGTCTTCGAACGCCTTGAATGACTCCATAAAGACTTCTGATAACGGTCGTAATAGTCGCTGGGTTTAATGCTCATAATTGTCTCTGTCGGTTATGACCGTTGGTCATTAATGATATTAATCCTGCAATAAATACTGAAAATATAAAAGTAATATCATATGTTAGTCGGTCGAGGTCATGAGGTTCCATACGACGGTCGAGGTCGAGAGTAAGTTTTGTTTTAAACTTCGGACTATAGATAAAAATGTTCTGTGACTTTATTTTATTATGGGAAAGTGTAATAAATGTTTTCTACTGTTTGGTCGTGGTCGAGACTGATGAAATTTTTCCCAAACAGTTTGCCCCCAAAATTTAAAAATGGAGTGGCAAATTCAAGTTTCAAAAATTTTAAATTTTGTCAGTCGGACTGGTACGTGCGAAATATGTGTTTTAATCGCAGTGGGTTGCAAACTGTCCACAGTGGGAAGTGCAAGTGTACACTGTCCACTATGATCGTCACAGCAAGTAATAGTTGGTAAAATACCAGAATCGAATCCACAGAGACTGGACAATCAAGACAATACGGTTCTCATGAGCTCCTTTTACAAGTTTCAACTAGAGAGGAAAATAATACTTTGGTTTGGTTTGGTAAAATAGCTTCTTGCAACGATTTACTAAATGTTAAAAAGGAGGAATGTAGGTTGGATTTTCCCTAAATTTTATCTCAAATACTCGGTCCTTAGAGTGATCCTCGTATTTGTGGTGGATATTTTCGCTAGAAAAGCCCGGTTACAAAATACTCACACCGTTAGATAAAAATCCCATACTCTTAGTACTTGTTGTTTTGTCAATGGTAATCTCTAAGTGGACCTTTTCAGGCCTCGAAGGAATGTGTAGAGACAAATACTCTAAGTGTTTTTAATACACAAATTAGCTTGCCTACTACTCCTGTGGGCAGAGATTAGCTCATTGTGCCGACCTCACTTTCGTAAGTGTCATAAGAATTCTTTCGAATCCCCTAGCATCATTCAAGCTCGTGTCACTGCGTTCTACTCATTTCTAAGTTAAGAACTAGACTTTAGATCCTTGCAAGTGATCAGCTTGTTTGCATCCTTGGGTAAATATCGAGAATGAAAGACCAAAACAACAAATATTCTAAGTATAAAGATTACTCAAGCATTTTTGATAAAATCCAGGTACTTCTCCTTCCTACATCCCAAAGGATGTTTAGCTTAACATTTCTGAAGTAAAGAAAGCAAGAGATGAAGATTTGCACATAATAAAACTAAAAGTGATTTAAATTAACTGCCCACAGTGGGGAACGAGAAGTCGTCCCTGCACTGTGTATTTCGAACTACAACAGAAAATAAATTACTGAAATTAAATGCTAAGTTACTGTAGTAAATAAAAGCTTACAACTTAAAGAAAATGCTAGATATATTGCAAGATAGATTGATTGTAATAAATGAGACCCAACACCCCTTTTTATACTAAGGAGGAGGTGTTGGTCTTTACACAAAAAGGGTTTTCCAAGGTGTAAGGACTGCAGGGCAATGCTGAAATCAGCCCATAGGGTAATGCTTCAATCCTCCATGTATAGCTCTTATTACCCAATGGTCTTTTAAAAGTCAACTTTTTGCAAGTACAAAGGGGTGTACTTGATGCTATCTTCAATGAGAACTACCTTGTACTTCTCCAGCCATTTCTCTGCCAAATGAACCTTCCTCCTCCAGAAAATTAGATCCCAACTAAAAGTTTCTTTTTGATTTCTTTTTTATCAGCTCGAAGAGTGGGGAACCGGAGTGGGCACTGTATACGTCACTGCGAATGAAAAATCGAGAAAACACCCAAAACTTCCCCAAATAATTTATTAAAGACCATGGTTCACTCCTTTTGCTCGTTTTCGTAAATCATACCAAGAATGGGGGTTTTTAGAAGTGAAATGGCTAAAATTGACAAAATAAAGTGGAAAATAAATGGAAATAATAACTCTAAAAATAGAGTTATCACAACCTCAAACTTAAATCATTACTTGTCCCCAAGTAATAAAAAGAAAGAAATAAAATGAAACACAATGCATAAAAGATCTTTGAGGGACTTACATATTTCTTGACTTGAATGGGCGTTGATCTCCTTCCTTCGATACTTCCTTCGGTTCCAAACTTGAAAATTTCACTTTTGTGTTTGACGAAACCTTTCCCTTGTTTACCTTTTGATCAATAGGGCTTTCTTGGGTTTGAAGGGTTTATGGCTTTGAATCTTTTCCAAAGGGTTTTGGCAAAAATTTCCAAACATGGACCGAAGATCTCGCTTTGAGATTTTTATTTCAAGAAGTGGGTGTTTAGTATTTTGCTATGATAAGTACGTACACTTTCAGGCTTTATTTGGGAATAAGGAGTATGGCTATTTTTTGTGAGGGTGGGTATTCTGATGGTCCAGAATAGGCACACCATCTTTTTCTGGGATTGAGCACTTTGATGGTCCAGAAAAGGCACACCATCAATTTTGTTAGTGCTACTCCGATTTTCTTTTGTTTTTGTATTTTTGTGTTTTCTCTTTTTTTTTTTTTTGGGAGGGGGGTACGGCTTACCCACCTCAAACTTGGACTTCACAGTGTCCCCACTGTGAGGAAACTGGAAGTCACTCTGGAACTCCCCACCTCAAACTTAAGATCCCACAGTGTCCCCACTGTGACATAGAAATAACGAACAAAGGTGGTGGTTTGGGGTACAAAAAGGGTCGTGTTTAGATGCGAAAAATGGCCTAAATCATTTCACGGGACAAGTTGAGATTTGTACTTACAAAAGTGACCTTTTAAGTCGGAAGCCGAAAGTTGTACCTTGAAATGGAAACGAGGTCAAACAAGCATTCAAACAATCAATACGTTAGTACCCAAAAGTACCTACCTACCGGTAGGATTTTCATGCATCGATATTTAAAAAGTTAAAACAGCAAATAGTGTCAATGCCTAGCCATAGGCACAAAAAGATCAACCAAACAAAATAAAATTGTTTTTGGTGAGCAAAAGAGCGAAACCATTGTTTTAAAACAAACCATTCACGGGGTTTGGGTGGCTTGCGGTGACAGATCCGCATCATCATCATCGAACTCATCCTCACTGTCATTAACCGGGCAGATATCCTTCGGAAATTCTGGTAGCTGAGCAGCTAGCATTGGGTTGGCCTCTTGCATCATCAGGCCCGTCACCTCATCCCGTTCTCCTGTATACATCCAAAATTTCTGCGTGGCCCGGTTCTGATATCGCTGCTCACTTTCTAGCAACTCGATCCTGTATGCGAGCTTCTTCAAAGCTGCCAAAATCTCTCCCATTTGGTTGCTGGATGAACCTGCCTCAGTCTGACGCCTCGATGTATCCGCAGTCCGCACATCATGCTCCTCAGCGATGATCACAGTGGGCCGGACAGTCCCCACTGTGGGAATCTCTTCTTCATGTTCATGTGGAGGAGTGTTGATATGCCTTCCCATCTTGCGAATGGTCTGCACACTAATGTTGCTTGTTGAGTCGAACCACTGATCCTCCACAGCGGAGGGTACACCTGCGTCTATCATTAGTAACGTGATAAGGCAAGGGAGGGGCAACACAACCTTCTTTCGGGTCTTAGCTTGATCGATGGCAGCGTGCATGACTATCCCAACATTTATCTTCATTCCTGTGAGCAGACAGTACAAGAGGGTACATTTGTGCATGGACAAGGTGGTATCGTGTGATGTCGGAGATAAAGAGGCCCGAAGAAATTGAAACCAAACAGCGGCCTCGGTGACGAGGGAGCTAGCGTTTAGACAACGTCTTCGACCATCCTTGTTCCATGGCTTTCCTTCGACAGCTATTTCTTTCAAAATACGGTCCTCATCCTTGGGGGTCATTTTCTTCAAAAACTTTGTAAACTCACACTCATTTGGGCCACGCCTTCCTAACACCCGGTTAATCGCTCCTGGAGTATAGCTTACTTGCTTACCCCGAACTACCACAGTGGGATCCTTTGATTGAGAGGCTTCGGCATAAAATTCTCGGACCAACGAGGCATTAGCGCGTCGATTGGCCTCGGCCAAAATCGACCAGTCTTGCGCGATGATCCTATCTTTTACAAATGAGTTTGCTTCAACAAACTCGGGGTCAAAACCCCTTTCTAACCTTAGCTTCTGGGCTGCGATGCACTCGTAGTGGGCAGCCACCTCTGAAGAGGTGAACTGCCTAGGCACACCACTGGGTGCATGAGCAGTGCCCACTGTTGAGTGATGTGGGTGTAGGGTTTGAACTTGGTCATCCCCAATGTCAACTTCAACAGAAGAAGCACTTAAAGCAGGTTCGAATGTAGTACCTTTCTTTGATGATCTTTTTGCTGATTTCCTCGGTGTCGTGGTCACCGTAGACCTGGTGACCACTCCCCTCTTCTTTAATGCTCGTAGAACAGGACTCTCCCCACTGTGGGCAGTCTTCCCCACTCTGCTCTGCTCAATACTATCCCCAAGCTTTCTGTATTCCTCCTCATAATCAGAATTTACTTTCCTCAGCAGTTCTTGTTCCTCAGTAAAAATCTCTCCCTCCGCCTTTTTCCTTTCTTCCTCTAAGATCTTTGCTTGTTCAGCCTTCAATCTTGCTTCTTCTTTTCTGCGCTTTTCTTCTTCTTCTCGTCGTCTCCTCTCAACCTCTTCCTTTCGCTTTCGAATGACCGATGTTGGTGCAAGTGTACCACATCTCTATATATCTATATATATTTATTTTGATGATTACAAACACACCGTATTATTGTTTATCTAACAATCCTATCCAAGTGTACAGTTCTTGAAGAACACGAAGATTTTATCTGAAGAGTTCAAGACGGAAGATTTACGTTGTCATTAGTGTTTATAATTTATAATGATAAACACCCTAAAATAATATACCACTTGGATATTTCTAAAAACCATAAATGATTTTAATTAAATAAGGTTTTTGAGAAACTGTCCTTTTCTGACGCAGGTATACCGCGAGGTTCAGCAGGTATACCGCGGCGGCTTACTGTAGATCTCTGATTGATTGGTCGTACTTTTGTCTGGGCGGTATACCGCGGTGTTTAGCAGGTATACCGCGGGTACTGTTGGGCGGTATACCGCGATGTTTAGCCGGTATACCGCGGGTACAAGTTTACGTTTGTTTTGCAGGGTTGACTTTCTCTTCTGCAAAAGTACTTTTATTACTGCACGGTATACCGCGTGCTTTTGGCGGTATACCGCGGATGCATATATCCGTTGGAAGAGCTGCTATATAATGCATGCGATGGTGGAGAAGAAAAATAGAAAACAGATACAACCAACAGCCATCTATCCATCTGATCTCTCCCAACTAATATTCCATACTACATATTATCACTACATATTTATTTTATAAAACGTTTTTATAAAATATCCAAGTGATAAATATTATACAAGAGTGATTTCCATTGTGAGTTATACTCCTCTTGTAAGTGTTTGAATAACGGGTGTGTGATCCTGTATATCTCAATAAGCTAAAGCTTGAGAGCCTATTGCTTTCCTTTGTATTTGGTTTGTATTCTACCGTAAAGAATACTTTTATTGGATCGTGTCGGGAAGTGTCTTGGCTAGTGATTTACCAAGTTGTGGTAAATCACTAAATCTCTGTGTCAAGTATCTCTATCCCTTATCTCTTTATATTTCCGCTGTGCATTTAATTATATCTGTTTATATAATTATTGTATATATACTCTGCTTTATTTACTGTATTTATACTATCCTGTATTTATACATATCTGTTGTGTTTTCATATACTCTGTTGTATTTACATTATTAAGATATTTTTATAAAAGGTTTTTTGAAAGTAAAATTATTTAAATACAACCTTACCCCCCCCTAGGTTGTCTAACAATTGGTATCAGAGCAGGGCTTTCAAAAATTATCTGTTTAATTTTTTAAAGTTATATCTTTTATATAATGGCTCAACAAACTGTTTTGTTTTCAAAACCTCCTATTATTGATACTGAAAAATTTGGTCTTTGGGCAAAATTATTTGAATGTCACGTGCGTGGCAAAAATAGAAAGATGTGGGAAATTATTGAAAAAGGAAATTTTATTCCAACCAAAATCGTAAATGATCTTATTGTTGAAAAAGATTCTAAAGAGTGGACTCCCACTGATGAAGCTTCGTATTGTTTAAATTTTGAAGCTAAAAACATGTTATATGCTGCTTTAAATTCTGATGAAATAGAAAGAGTTTATACTTATGAAACTGCTAATGAAATCTGGCAAAGTTTAAATGACACTCATCGTGGAAACACGCAAGTCAAAAGCAGTAAAATAAATATTCTAGTTCATGATTATGAAATGTTCGAGATGACTCAAGATGAGTCTATCGATTCTATGTTTAAAAGATTTAACCTCATAATGACTACTTTACAAGGATTAGGTCGTACTTATCCTAATGAAGATTATGTAAGGAAGATTCTTCGAGCACTACCTTCGGAGTGGATGCAAAAGATTACATCGTTAGAAGATTCCCGAGATCTCTCAACAATGAAGCTCGACGATCTTGTCGGCAATCTTAAAGTGCACGAAATTGCACTAAAAAGAAATCAAGTTCGGGATCGAGTCAAAAAGAAATCCATTGCTCTCAAAGCCGTTGCCCCTAAAGATGAGGAAGAAGAAGAGGAGGAAGAAGCAAGTTCCTCAAATGACGAATCCGAAAGTCTTGACGATTTAATCGAGATGGTAAGAAAACTCTCTAAACTTTTATCTAACAAAAAGTTTGCCAATATTGATAGGTTTCAAGGAAATGGAGACTACCATCGTGGTGGTAAAAATCAAAGTCGCAACGTCCATAACAAATATGACGAATCTAGTGACGATGAAAAAGCCAATAAAAAGAAAGGCTTTTGCTATGTGTGTGGTGATAAAAATCACTATGCAAATGTGTGTCCAAAACGTGCTAATCAAATCAACACACCAAAAACATTCGTCGGAGCCGCGTGGAGCGCAAACGAAGATAAAGACAAGAATATTTGTCTCATGGCCGACCGTGATAATGAGGTATCTACATCATGTTTTCATGACAATAATTATGATAGTAATTATAGTGACAATTATTATGAAAATGAAGATGAAAATAATCTTGACGAATTATATAAATCATTCCATGACATGGCCGCTCTTGCAAATAGGTATCAAGATGAAATCTCAAAATTAAAAGAAACCGTATCTGCATGTGAAAAGAAAATTAATGACGGTAAACAAAAATCTGCAAATGATATGGATATAATTGCTAAGTTAGAAAATAAATTAAGTAAAAAAGATGTTTGCAAATCTTGTGATATTTTAAAAAATGAAATTGCATGCTTAAAAGAAAAACCAATTGAGAAAAATGATTGTAAATCTTGTGTTATTTTAAATGATAAAATTGCATGTTTAAATAAAAATACATATGAAAGTGTTGCATGTATAAAATGTGATTTGCTTGAAAATGAAAATATTTATTTAAAAGCTAACTGCGATTTATATGAAAAAGATAATCTATTAGCTAAAGCTTTTCAAAATAGCAATGATAAAATGCTTAAAATGCTAAATATGTCGAATCGCATTAATTGTCGAAAAGGCATTGGTTCTGATACATGTGTTGATAAATGCTCGTGTAAACCCATTAAAAGATTTTTTGCATCTCCTAAAGTTGATACAAGAAAACCCCCATATATGTCAAAAATGAAAAATGTGAATTATGGGAGGAAACCGTATGCTCGTATGTATAATAGTAATTTTTCTAGACCTAATGCGAATATAAATGCTTCATTTTATGTGTATGATAAATACAATCGCAAAATTAGAATGGTTAGAAAATGGATTCCGAAAGGAATGTTTAATGTTGACAATCCCGGTGGGATGCGTTTGTGGTTTTAAACAAATTTTGTGGATTGTATGTTGTCATGTTTTATTTTATGTCGACAACATATTTTTTTTTTTTTGCAGTTTATGTTTTATACTAACTGTTAAAAGGACCCATAAGAAAAGGGTACCACGAAATATTTTTTCTTTGCCTTTTGTAGGTGATCCCTGACGAGGTTATAATACGTGTTTCCTGACGAGGATATAATACGTGTTTCCTGACGAGGATATAATACGTGTTTCCTGACGAGGATATAATACGTGTTTCCTGGCGAGGATATAATACGTGCTTCCTGGCGAGGATACAATACGTGTTTCCTGACGAGGATATAATACGTGTTCCCTGACGAGGTCATAATACGTGGTAATTTTTGCTCACATAAAATTAACCGAAAAATCGAAGCCTTAAGATCCTTTTTTTTGGTGCAAGTGTTTCTTTTTGGTTATTTTATTTTATGTCTATTATATGCTTTTTATGCATATTTTATTGTTCCTCAAATTTTATAATTTGTTATTAATTTGAGGGGGAGCTTTTTATCTTTTACCTATGAGATTATGCTCTCTCAAATATATGCATATTTTGAGGGGGGGCATCTCTCGAGGGGAAGCATACCGTCTTTCTTGACCCTTTTTGTTTCGACAAACGGGGGAGAGAAACCGCATATGCTCATGCTTAGCGGTTGTGTTTGTCATCATCAAAAAGGGGGAGATTGTTGGTGCAAGTGTACCACATCTCTATATATCTATATATATTTATTTTGATGATTACAAACACACCGTATTATTGTTTATCTAACAATCCTATCCAAGTGTACAGTTCTTGAAGAACACGAAGATTTTATCTGAAGAGTTCAAGACGGAAGATTTACGTTGTCATTAGTGTTTATAATTTATAATGATAAACACCCTAAAATAATATACCACTTGGATATTTCTAAAAACCATAAATGATTTTAATTAAATAAGGTTTTTGAGAAACTGTCCTTTTCTGACGCAGGTATACCGCGAGGTTCAGCAGGTATACCGCGGCGGCTTACTGTAGATCTCTGATTGATTGGTCGTACTTTTGTCTGGGCGGTATACCGCGGTGTTTAGCAGGTATACCGCGGGTACTGTTGGGCGGTATACCGCGATGTTTAGCCGGTATACCGCGGGTACAAGTTTACGTTTGTTTTGCAGGGTTGACTTTCTCTTCTGCAAAAGTACTTTTATTACTGCACGGTATACCGCGTGCTTTTGGCGGTATACCGCGGATGCATATATCCGTTGGAAGAGCTGCTATATAATGCATGCGATGGTGGAGAAGAAAAATAGAAAACAGATACAACCAACAGCCATCTATCCATCTGATCTCTCCCAACTAATATTCCATACTACATATTATCACTACATATTTATTTTATAAAACGTTTTTATAAAATATCCAAGTGATAAATATTATACAAGAGTGATTTCCATTGTGAGTTATACTCCTCTTGTAAGTGTTTGAATAACGGGTGTGTGATCCTGTATATCTCAATAAGCTAAAGCTTGAGAGCCTATTGCTTTCCTTTGTATTTGGTTTGTATTCTACCGTAAAGAATACTTTTATTGGATCGTGTCGGGAAGTGTCTCGGCTAGTGATTTACCAAGTTGTGGTAAATCACTAAATCTCCGTGTCAAGTATCTCTATCCCTTATCTCTTTATATTTCCGCTGTGCATTTAATTATATCTGTTTATATAATTATTGTATATATACTCTGCTTTATTTACTGTATTTATACTATCCTGTATTTATACATATCTGTTGTGTTTTCATATACTCTGTTGTATTTACATTATTAAGATATTTTTATAAAAGGTTTTTTGAAAGTAAAATTATTTAAATACAACCTTACCCCCCCTAGGTTGTCTAACAACCGACATTCGCCTCTCAAACTCCTCTGCCAATCGCTTCTCTTCTTCTTCGGCCAGCAATGCCTCGGTTTCGAAGTGGGTGACACTAGTGTCGGAGATTTGAGAAGAATCCGCATCAGGTACGCCGGATGTTATGGGGTTATCGTCGGAAAATATGGGGTTGTCACTGGAAATAGGTGGTAGTTCATTTAGATCGTCGGTGACAGTTTCCGGCGGGTTTTCTTCTGCGAGACGACGGCGTACGGCTGCTCGTGTGGGTGCATCGTGCCGGATGTTCAATCTTTTGCTTCTCGCCATTTTTTTAGGGTTTTAGGAAGGGTTTTAGGTTTGTGGGTTTTCTTTGAGAGAGAAATGGAGAAGATGAAGAAACTTGGTGTGTTTAGGGAAGTTAAAGTAAAAATCTGATTTGAGGGTGATGGTTTTTGAGTTGATTGGGGACGGTTAGTAGAGAGAGAAAAAGATAATGATGGTTTATCTTGGGAATAGGTGGGCTTTTGACAAGTGGCAGGAAAAGTTGATGTTTGTAAGAAAAAGCATGATGTGCGTCAGCCGTGGGTCCCTCCCAAACCGTCTTTTCCTATGCCAGACCGAGAGTGAGGAGCGCAGTGACCAATCCTTGCCCACTGCGAACCTCTTTGTTCCAAAAAGTGCTAAAATGCTCCTACACACATCGAAATAAACTACCATGCAGAATTAAAAATACTAAAAAAAAAGACAACAATACTGAAATAAATTATTTACAAACAGTGGTGAATTTCTCTAACCATAGCGAGGTGGAGAGTGGGCAGGGATGTGGGCACTTTCATGCAAAAAATGCTTTACCCTTTGCCCATTGACTTTAAAGGTTTGACCCGATTGTGGGGATTTCAACTCCACTGTTCCGAAAGGACTCACCTTGACAATGGTGTATGGTCCCGTCCATCTTGATTTAAGTTTACCTGGAAAGAGTTTGAGACGGGAATTGAACAATAGTACTTGTTGTCCTTCCATGAACTCCCTATGGTTGATTCGACGATCGTGCCACATCTTGGTCTTTTCCTTGTACAACTTTGCATTCTCATAGGATTGATATCGCAACTCCTCTAGCTCATGTATTTGCAGACTCCTTTTGATTCCCGCGGCATCCTCACTCATGTTAAGCTCTTTAAGGGCCCAGAACGCCTTGTGCTCTAATTCAATCGGTAAATGGCAAGCTTTGCCAAAAACTAATTTGAATGGAGACATTCCCAGAGGAGTTTTATAGGCTGTTCGATAGGCCCAAAGAGCATCATCGAGTTTGATTGACCAATCTTTACGGTGTGGCTTAACAACTTTTTCCAAAATTCCCTTGATCTCACGATTTGAAAGCTCGACCAACCCATTGGTTTGTGGGTGGTATGCGGTGGCCACTCTATGATGAATATCATATTTAGCAAGAACCGAGGCCATGACTTTGTTTACAAAATGGGTGCCTTCGTCACTAATTAATGCTCGTGGTGTTCCGAAGCGAGTGAATATATTTTTGTGTAAGAACTTCACCACAGTGTTAGCATCATTGGAGTGACAAGCAATGGCTTCTACCCATTTTGAAACATAATCTACCGCTACCAAGATGTAAAAGTTATTGTTGGAATTTGGAAAAGGTCCCATAAAATCTATCCCCCATACATCAAAAAGTTCGACCTCTAGAATGTTGTTAAGAGGCATTTCATTTCTTTGCGATATATTCCCCGTACGTTGACATTGCTCACAATTTTTCACGAATTCAAATGAGTCTTTAAAAACAGTGGGCCAAAAGAATCCACTTTGCAAAATTTTTGCTGCGGTACGGTTTCCACCGTAGTGGGATGTGTGACAACCATGGAGTATTTGATGTTGTTCACTCCCATGGACACAACGCCTCAATATTTGGTCCGCCCCTATCTTGTACAAGAAGGGATCGTCCCAAACGTATTGTCGTGTGTCGTGTAAAAATTTCTTGAATGGTTGTCCACTCATCCCGTGGGGCTTAAGTCCACTAGCTAAAAAGTTTGCAATATCAGCATACCAAGGAGTTTCATTATGATGTTGCGTAGATAATAATTGTTCATCGGGAAAAGTTTCTTTTACCGGAGTGGGGTCAGGAGTGGGGTCAACAGTGCCCACTGTCTTCTCGAGCCTGGACAGATGATCGGCAACCTGATTGCTCGTTCCTTTTCTGTCGACGATCTGGAGGTCAAATTCCTGCAGCAACAGCACCCATCTGATCAACCTCGGTTTAGAGTCAGCCTTGTTGATCAAATATTTGATGGCTGCGTGATCGGTGTGTACTATGACCTTTGCTCCAATTAAGTAAGACCTGAAACGATCAAAAGCAAAAACTACTGCAAGTAGTTCTTTTTCGGTTACAGTGTAGTTGATTTGAGCCTCGATCAAAGTCTTGCTTGCATAGTATATTGGATGAAAAATCTTATCTTTTCGTTGGCCTAGTACTGCACCTATAGCCCAATCGCTGGCGTCACACATGACTTCAAATGGGAGTGACCAGTCAGGAGTGGTCACTATGGGTGCAGTAACTAAGGCATTTTTGATTATTTCAAATGCGTTTCTACATTCTTTGGTAAAAACAAACTCTCTTTCATGTTGCAGCAGGTTACATAGGGGTTTAGTTATTTTGGAAAAATCTTTTATGAACCTCCTATAGAAACCTGCGTGACCTAAAAAACTGCGAATGCCTTTTACCGTTGTGGGCTCGGGAAGTTGGGAGATTACTTCTAGTTTTGCTTTATCAACTTCCAAACCCTTTTTCGACACAAGATGACCCAAAACAATGCCCTATTCGACCATGAAATGACATTTTTCCCAATTTAGAATAAGGTCGTGGGTTTCACATCTCACCAAACTTTTCTCTAGATTCCTCAAACAGTTATCAAATGATGTGCCGATCACAGAAAAATCGTCCATAAAAACTTCTATGGTATCTTCTATCATATCAGTAAAAATGGCCATCATACAGCGTTGAAAAGTAGCGGGAGCATTACATAAACCAAAAGGCATTCTCCGGAATGCAAAAGTACCATATGGACAAGTAAAGGTGGTCTTTTCTTGGTCCTCGGGTGCGATGTGGATTTGGTTATATCCGGAGTATCCATCTAGAAAACAATAAAATTCCTTTCCCGCTAATCTATCAAGCATTTGATCAATAAAAGGTAACGGGAAATGGTCTTTCTTTGTTGCTAGATTCAGTTGCCTATAGTCCATGCATATTCTCCATCCCGTAACAGTCCTAGTTGGAATGAGTTCGTTCTTTTCATTTCTGACCACTGTTGTTCCTCCCTTTTTAGGGACACATTGAACGGGGCTCACCCAACTACTACTGGCAATGGGATAGATAATACCGGCATCTAACCATTTCAAGACTTCTTTCTTAACTACCTCCTTCATGATGGGGTTCAACCTTCTTTGGGGTTGGACTTTCCCCGGGTGGTCACTCTCCAAGTTAATCTTATGTTGACATAAAGAGGGGCTAATCCCTCGAATGTCCGCTATGGTCCAACCAATTGCTCCCTTATGCTTTATCAACAAATCAATCAGAAGTTGTTCTTGTTTCTCACTAAGTTTGGAAGAGATAATGACGGGAAGTTTATTATCCTTAGCGAGATAAGCATACTTTAAATGGGAAGGCAATGGTTTAAGCTCTAACTCGGGAGGTTGTTCTATTGAAGGGGTTTGAACATCTCTATCTTTGAAGTCCAGAGGTTCAAAAGCTGCAACCATTTCGTTACACTCATCCTTAAAAGTGTCATTACTCTCTGATTCAGAGTGCTCACTGTCAATCCCCACTGTGGGAACTGTACTCCCCACTGTGGGCAAATTGCCAAAATTGTGGGTTTCATAAATCGAACTTAAGGCAAAACAATCTTCGGTGTCTATATATTTGAGAGACTTGAAAACATTAAAAGTTACCTCTTGGTCATTAACTCGCATCGTGAGTTCTCCTTTGTGCACATCGATCAAAGTACGTCCGGTTGCAAGAAACGGACGTCCTAAGATGATTGGGATTTCTTTATCGGCCTCATAATCTAAAACAAGAAAATCGGCGGGGAAGATAAATTTATCCACTTGGACCAAAACGTCTTCTATTTTTCCCTTGGGGTAGGCAATGGATCGGTCGGCTAGTTGTAATGTCACGGTTGTGGGTCTAGCCTCTCCAATCCCTAACTTGTTAAAAATGGACAAAGGCATCAAGTTGACACTAGCTCCTAGATCACAGAGTGCTTGACCTACTTCTTGTCCTCCTATTGTGCATGGAATGGTGAAACTACCCGGGTCTTTCAACTTAGGTGGAATCTTGCTTGTAAGGAGGGCACTACATTCTTCGGTCAAAGCCACAGTTTCAAATTCACCCAACTTCCTCTTTTTGTTCAAAATATCTTTTAAGAATTTAACATAGCTTGGCATCTGCTCGAGAGCTTCTACCAAGGGTATGTTAATGTGAAGTTGCTTAAAAATGTCTAAGAATTTTTTAAACTGAACATCGACATTTTTAGGCTTCATTCTTTGAGGAAATGGAATGTTTCGTGGGTCAATCTGAGTTTGCTGTGGTATTGGCTTTGGAACAGTAGTCTTTGGGACAGGTCCAAAAGTGGGAAGGTCAGGGATGTCGGTCCCCACTGTGGGGATCACAGTGACTTGAGGAGTGCCCACTGTGGTGCTCACAGTGGGTTTTTGAGGCGAATCATCAGATTCAAAAATGATATTTTTCAGATCCTTTCCACTCCTTAAAGTTATGGACTTGACATGTTCTGGTCCTTTTCCTATCACTCTAGCTTGCTCGGTATCACTCGGTAACGTTCCTGGTGGTCTATTCTTAACTTCAACGGCTAGCTGTCCTACTTGGGTCTCTATATTCCTAATGGCTGCTTGGGTTTGATTCATAAAACCTTTGAGAATCGACTCGATCGATTGTTGAGCCTCAGCTGGTTGGTTGGATCGTGGTTGGTATGGTTGTGGGGACTGCCCACTGTGATGTGGGGATTGCCCACTGTGATGTTGCTGAAATCCCGGGGGATTGTATGGTCTTTGCTGGATGTGACTCGGTCCTTGGGGTTGGAGTCCTTGATTACCGGACCAAGAGAAATTCGGATGATTTCTCCAACCTGGATTATAAGTCTGCGAATAAGGGTTGTTCCTTTGGTTGGTCCCTATGACATTAACAGATTCGGGGTTTGCTGGACAATAGTCGAAAACATGCTCCTCTCCACAAAGGGAGCAGTTATCAGCGAGATGGGTTGCGGAATTTACTTGGCCTCGATTTTGATTTAAAACGATTTTTGTCAAGGCCACTAATTGTGCATTCATGGTTTTGAGTGCTTCGGAATCTATGGTGTTGGTCTTTGACATGGGTGCTCTCGGATTTGACCATTCGGTATTGTTGTTGGACACTTTTTCTAAGATTTGATATCCTTCGTTGTAAGTCATACTCGTAAATGTTCCACCGGCTGTTGCATCTAAGATGATTTTGGCTGCATTGGAAAGACCATTGTAAAAGGTCTCCAATTGGATGCAATGTGGGATGCCATGATGTGGGCATTTTCGAAGTAAATCTTTAAATCGTTCCCATGCATCCGAAACAGCCTCATCTTCCTCTTGCCTAAATAAAATTATATCATTTCGAAATCTAACATTCCTTGTTGGAGGAAAGTATTTTTGCAAAAATCTATCGGCAAGCTCTTGCCAAGTGGTTATCTAGTGAGGTGCATGTGCGTTCAGCCAAGATTTTGCTTTGTCCCTTAATGAAAAAGGGAAAAGCCTTAGTCTTAATGCCTCATCACTAACACCTTGCAATTGAAAGGAATCGGTCATTTCTAAAAAAGATTTTAAGTGCGAGTGCGGATCCTCAGATGGCGATCCTCCAAATTGACCCATGGCTTGGATCATTTGAAACATCACCGGTTTGAGTTCAAAATGCGTTGCAACAATATTGGGTCTCAAAATTCCGGAGCTTAAATCACCAACTCCGGAAGTAGCATAGTCCCGTATTTTTCGATCTTTGTTATCGGCAATCGTGATTGTGGTCTCCACTATAGGTGGCGGTACTGCAGCCATGTTCACAGTGGGGATCACAGGAGGTTGTCGATTTGTTTTCTTGCTTCTTCGTGTTTTTCGCAACGTTTTTTATATTTCGAGATCTATTGGAACCAGATGTTCGAGTTGTCGCCGTGGCATACAATACGAACAGCTTAGAAAAACTAGTTACTCGGGCTCGAACAAAAACTAATGTCTTGAGATTTAAAATCACGCCAGTCCCCGGCAGCGGCGCCAAAAACTTGTCACGTGCGAAATATGTGTTTTAATCGCAGTGGGTTGCAAACTGTCCACAGTGGGAAGTGCAAGTGTACACTGTCCACTATGATCGTCACAGCAAGTAATAGTTGGTAAAATACCAGAATCGAATCCACAGAGACTGGACAATCAAGACAATACGGTTCTCATGAGCTCCTTTTACAAGTTTCAACTAGAGAGGAAAATAATACTTTGGTTTGGTTTGGTAAAATAGCTTCTTGCAACGATTTACTAAATGTTAAAAAGGAGGAATGTAGGTTGGATTTTCCCTAAATTTTATCTCAAATACTCGGTCCTTAGAGTGATCCTCGTATTTGTGGTGGATATTTTCGCTAGAAAAGCCCGGTTACAAAATACTCACACCGTTAGATAAAAATCCCATACTCTTAGTACTTGTTGTTTTGTCAATGGTAATCTCTAAGTGGACCTTTTCAGGCCTCGAAGGAATGTGTAGAGACAAATACTCTAAGTGTTTTTAATACACAAGTTAGCTTGCCTACTACTCCTGTGGGCAGAGATTAGCTCATTGTGCCGACCTCACTTTCGTAAGTGTCATAAGAATTCTTTCGAATCCCCTAGCATCATTCAAGCTCGTGTCACTGCGTTCTACTCATTTCTAAGTTAAGAACTAGACTTTAGATCCTTGCAAGTGATCGGCTTGTTCGCATCCTTGGGTAAATATCGAGAATGAAAGACCAAAACAACACATATTCTAAGTATAAAGATTACTCAAGCATTTTTGATAAAATCCAGGTACTTCTCCTTCCTACATCCCAAAGGATGTTTAGCCTAACATTTCTGAAGTAAAGAAAGCAAGAGATGAAGATTTGCACATAATAAAACTAAAAGTGATTTAAATTAACTGCCCACAGTGGGGAACGAGAAGTCGTCCCTGCACTGTGTATTTCGAACTACAACAGAAAATAAATTACTGAAATTAAATGCTAAGTTACTGCAGTAAATAAAAGCTTACAACTTAAAGAAAATGCTAGATATATTGCAAGATAGATTGATTGTAATAAATGAGACCCAACACCCCTTTTTATACTAAGGAGGAGGTGTTGGTCTTTACACAAAAAGGGTTTTCCAAGGTGTAAGGACTGCAGGGCAATGCTGAAATCAGCCCATAGGGTAATGCTTCAATCCTCCATGTATAGCTCTTATTACCCAATGGTCTTTTAAAAGTCAACTTTTTGCAAGTACAAAGGGGTGTACTTGATGCTATCTTCAATGAGAACTACCTTGTACTTCTCCAGCCATTTCTCTGCCAAATGAACCTTCCTCCTCCAGAAAATTAGATCCCAACTAAAAGTTTCTTTTTGATTTCTTTTTTATCAGCTCGAAGAGTGGGGAACCGGAGTGGGCACTGTATACGTCACTGCGAATGAAAAATCGAGAAAACACCCAAAACTTCCCCAAATAATTTATTAAAGACCATGGTTCACTCCTTTTGCTCGTTTTCGTAAATCATACCAAGAATGGGGGTTTTTAGAAGTGAAATGGCTAAAATTGACAAAATAAAGTGGAAAATAAATGGAAATAATAACTCTAAAAATAGAGTTATCACGGACGTCTAGGGTCGTGACACGTGTCAAAAGTCACTTCGGTTGCTTTGGAACTGGATCGGTCCATTTCCAACTAAAGAGGAAGTCGAAAAGGAGATAAGATCGCGACGTCATGCTTACGCACGATCATGCTTAGCAGCTGTCATCGCCAGGTGTCGACGATCTGTCGAGTTTTCGAAAAGGCAATGGCACGTGTCGACCATCGGGTGACCCGACCTGACACGATTATTTACATAAATAGTGACCCACTGTTTGGGTAAAAAATCACACCCTCGACCGACTTGGGGAATTCCTTCGACATGACCCATGGACTTCGATTACCCTAATGCCTACAAAAGTCATACCCCCGATCGATGAAGGTAATACCCATTATTGCCTTATCCCCGACATACGGTAGTTGATTATTAAAAGACATCTTATGTCAATAGTCATTCAAGATAGTGTCTTTACATCTCATGATCGCACGTCACGTGTCGCATGTTACACGTCGTACGACATACATCGTTAGCGACATGTCGCCAGTCACCCGTCGCCAGTCACTAGTCTTACGTCACTAGTCTTATGTCGCCAGTTACGTGTCGCCAGTTACGACTCGTTGGTCTTACGTCGACAGTCTCCTGTCGTCGGTCTTATATCGCTCTGGTCCTACGACATCATCATCTTCGTCTTACGACATTTTCATCCTAGTCTCACGACATTTTTATAAGACCATTCTTATACTAAGATAAGGTCTTACAAGTCATTTACAGTCATATACATGGTCTTGTATTTTGACAACGGTCGTATGCTCCATAAGACCGACGTCCTGAACTTAAGATGGTCTTACGATTACACTAACCATTCATGGTCAACAGCCGTTTCTTTTGTTCATTAATGCAGGTCTACAGGCATTTATGGCACAACGACCAGTAACGGACGAATCATCAATGCCATTTAGAGCCCGACAGCAGTTACAAAGACAATCATCAAAGCGCATTTAATGTCGACAGCGGTTACAAGACCAACAATTAAAGCACATTCAATACCGACCGAAGCTATATAAAGACTGCTCCACCTTCGAGCAAAGGGAGAACAGACAGAGCTACTTATACTCACTTCTATATTTTTATCTCAATACAACGAGGCATTCGAACACGCAAGTATCGCACGACGACAGTTCGAACCACCTGACGACGACAGTCCAGACCACACGACGACAAGTTATTTCGCACGATTTACGCATGACCCACGTCGTTTGCACACGACTAAGTTTATATTTACATTTATTTGTAATCTGTTGTATACAAATAACCTGTAACACATGGACTTTCGCCCCTGTTTGGCGACTATAGTGCATTGTCGACTCTCACAGAGTCGACCGCGGTTTTTTTCCCCTCTTTTTGGGGTTTTTCGCGTCACCAAAACTCTTGTCTCTTTTACTTATTCCTCGCGATTATGTTATTTGGCTCGAGATACGTTTCTTTAGTTGTTAAATGTCCACATCGACCTTAAGTTGTACTTTTGTGCGATTTTTGGCATTAACAGTTTGGCGCCATCCGTGGGACCCCATCTAGAGAAAATCTCAAGCCAACACATATATCGCTCTAACGATCTTGTAAAGTCTTTCAGGTACATGGCAAATTATCAAGATCCCCTGATTCAACCTCAATCGGAATTGAATGCGGCTCGAAGCCAGATTCAAGCCATGATAAAAAATGTTCCGTCAAAGTATCGCATGTATCGCATCATCCAAAGGACTCGGGGGCTCGGAACACCCTTCACAAACTGGAAAAAAATACCATATTTTATTTCAAAAGTCCTCGGAAAAAAGGTGCTTATCGACTCCATGTTACGGTAACTGTGACGTCCCATTTAGAACAACTCTATATATATACTCTAAAGTATATTCTCCTCGTTAATTATTTTGATCTAATATATGATCGTTGATTCAACCATCAAAAGATCATTGGTCAAAACCAACGACCACCCCCGATTTTACATTACACGCTCGCAAGATCATATGAACACAGGTCTTACTATTTACATCGTGAGAAACCAAAGTCTCTACGACTTAAAAAAGCGCAGGTTGCGATTTATAGTCGTCAATAAAAGACGACTCACATTTTTTCTTATGATCGCCAGTGATGGCAAGCGCAGGTTGCAAATTATAGTCATCAATAAAAGACAACTAGCATTTTTTCTCATGATCGCCAATGATGTCAAACGCAGGTTGCAATTTATTGTAACAACCCGGTTTCCCAATATACAATTAACATATATTTCATAACATAATTTCACCACAAAATACAATATATTTCATTTACGGTCCCTTAACTTAATAAGATAGGTCTTTCAGTACAAACTTTTTCACTTATAACGAAGTACATAATATCATAATAACATAACAGATACAAAACACATCTCGAATCTTCATAATATTACATCTTCCAAAAAGCTAAACATGATATATCCTATCACTGTCCCTTATTTGCTCCTTGACCTGGAATACATATTTTAAAACAAAAATGAGGGTTAGACCTTGAGGTCTAGTGAGAAATCCCCGTTAGTTAAAGAAAACATTTGCACAACACCATACACATAATTCACATAAGAATACCAACTATGACTCATGCATCATGTATCTTTTCATCTCTTTCTCTTTCTCTTGGCCATATTAATTGGTAGCAAGCCAATTAATCAATATACACCGCTGTACTAAATACAGCCAACACCACTGATAACTCTATTTTTAGAGTTATTATTTCCTTTATTTCCTATTTTATTCTGTCAAATTTAGCCATTATGCCTCTCAAAACCCCCATTCTTGGTATAAATCTCGAAAATGAGCAAAAGGAGCGAACTTTAGTGTTTAATAAACTATTTGGTAGAATTTGGGTGTTTTCACGTTTTATCCTGCAGTGATCACCGTTGTGCCCACTCCGGCTGCCCACTATTCGAGCTGATCAAGAAAGACAAAAGAAACTACTAGTTGGGACTTAATTTGCTGGAGGAAGAAGGTTCATTAGCAGGGAAATGGCTGGAGGAAGTACAAAATGACATCTACATTGAAGATTGCAACAAGTACTCCTTTATGTACTTGGAGATTGACTTGGAAAATGGTCCATTGGGTAATTGGTTTGCACAAGATGCTGATTTCTGCCACAACACAGCAGTTTTTACCCATTGGAAGACTCATTTTTTTGTGTAATACCCAACTCTTTCTCCTAATATATAAAGGAGCACTCGGGTTCATTTATTACAATCTTGGAATATTGCAATCATCTTGGGTTAAGCTTAGATAGTTGAATAGCTTTAATTTCTCTCATCTACCACATTAGTTTTAGTCTTTTATTTACTGCATTAACTTAGCTTTAATTTCTGTAATTTCCTTTCCTAGTTAATTGTAGTTCGTAAAACACAATGGACAGGGACAAATTCTCGTTCCCCACTGTGAGTACTATTCAATCCACTATCAGTTTTATTATGTACAAATCTTCATCTTTTGTTTTCTTTATTTCGGAAATGTTAGGCTAAACATCCTTTGGGATGTAGGAAGGAGAAGTACCTGGATTTTATTAAAAATGCTTGAGTAATCTTTATACTTAGAATATTTGTTGTTTTGGTCATTCATTCTCGATATTTACCCAAAGATGCGAACAAGCCGATCACTTGCAAGGATCTAAAGTCTAGTTCTTAACTTAGAAATGAGTAGAACGCAGTGACACGAGCTTGAATGATGCTAGGGGATTCGAAAGAATTCTTATGACACTTACGAAAGTGAGGTCGGCACAGTGAGCTAATCTCTGTCCACTGGAGTAGTAGGCAAGCTAATTTGTGTATTAAAAACACTTAGAGTATTTGTCTCTACATATTCCATCGAGGCCTGAAAAGGTCCATTTAGAGATTACCATTGACAAAACAACAAGTACTAAGAGTATGGGATTTGTATCTAACGGTGTGAGTATTTTGTAACCGGGCTTTTCTAGCGAAAATGTCCACCACGAATACGAGGATCACTTCTAAGGACCGAGTATTTGGTATAAAATCTAGGGAAAATCCAACCTACATTCCTCCTTTTTAACCTTTTGTAAATTGTTTAAAGTAGCTATTTCACCAAACCAAACCAAAGTATTATTTTCCTCTCTAATTGAAACTTGTAAAAGGAGCTCATAAGAACCGTATTGTCTTGATTATCCAGTCCCTGTGGAAACGAATCTAGTATTTTACCAACTATTACTTGCTGTGATGATCATAGTGGACAGTGTACACTTGCACTTCCCACTGTGGACAGTTTGCAACCCACTGCGATTAAAACACATATTTCGCACGTAACAAGTTTTTGGCGCCGTTGTCGGGGACTGGCGTGATTTTAAATCTCAAGACATTAGTTTTTGTTCGAGCCCGAGTAACTCGTTTTTCTAAGCTTTTCGTGTTGCATGCCAAGGCAACAACACGAACCTTTGTTACCAATCGATCTTGAAATAGAGAAAACTTTTCGAAGAAGACGCAGAAACAGAAATCGACAACCCCCTGTGATCCCCACTGTGAACATGGCTGCAATACCGCCACCTGTAGTGGAGACCACAATCACGATTGCCGATAGCAAAGATCGAAAAATACGGGACTATGCTACTTCCGGAGTTAGTGATTTAGGCTCCGGGATTCGAAGGCCCGTCCTTGAAACAACGCATTTTGAACTCAAACCGGTGATGTTTCAAATGATCCAAGCCATGGGTCAATTTGGAGGATCGCCATCTGAGGATCCGCACTCGCACTTAAAATCTTTTTTAGAAATGACCGATTCCTTTCAATTGCAAGGTGTTAGTGATGAGGCATTAAGACTAAGGCTTTTCCCTTTTTCATTAAGGGATAAGGCGAAGTCTTGGCTGAACGCACATGCACCTCACTCGATAATCACTTGGCAAGATCTTGCGGATAAATTTTTACAAAAATACTTTCCTCCCACAAGGAATGTAAGATTTCGAAATGATATTATTTTGTTTAGACAAGAAGAAGATGAGGCTGTTTCGGATGCATGGGAACGATTTAAAGAATTACTTCGAAAGTGCCCACACCATGGCATCCCGCATTGCATCCAATTGGAGACCTTTTACAATGGTCTTTCCAATGCAGCCAAAATCATCTTAGATGCAACAGCCGGTGGAACATTTACGAGTATGACTTACAACGAAGGATATCAAATCTTAGAAAAAACAATACCGAATGGTCAAATCCGAGAGCACCCATGCCAAAGACCAACACCATCGATTCCGAGGCACTTAAAACCATGAATGCGCAATTAGTGGCCTTGACCAAAATCGTTTTAAATCAAAATAGAGGCCAAGTCAATTCCGCAACACATCTCCCTGAAAACTGCTCCCTATGTGGAGAAGAGCACGTTTTTTATTTTTGTCCGGCAAATCCCGAATCTGTTAATGTCATAGGGACCAACCCACGGAACAATCCTTTTTCGCAAACCTATAATCCAGGTTGGAGGAACCATCCGAATTTCTCTTGGTCTGGAAATCAAGGGCTCCAACCCCACGGGGCGAGTCATGGCCAATCAAGACCACACAACCCCCCTGGATTTCAGCAACGTCACAGTGGGCAGAACTCACATCACAGTGGGTAGAACCCACCAAACTTTCACCAAGGCCAATCCTCACAACAATACCAATCACGATCTACTCAACCCGCTGAGACTCAACTGTCACTTGAATCAATTCTCAAGGGTTTTATGAATCAAACTCAAGCAGCCATTAAAAATATAGAGACCCAAGTAGGACAGTTAGCCGTTGAAGTTAAGAATAGACCACCAGGAACGTTACCTAGTGATACCGAACACGCTAGGGTGATAGGAAAAGGACCTGAACATATCAAGTCCATAACACTAAGGAGTGGAAAGGATCTGCAAGATATCGTTTTCGAATCTGATGATTCGCCTCAAATACCCACCGTGGTTCCCACAGTGGGCACTCCTCAGGTCACTGTGGTCTCCACAGTGAGGACCGACATCCCTGACCTTCCCACTTTTGGACCTGTGCCAATACCTACTGTTCCAAAGCCAATACCACAACAAACTCAGATTGACCCACGAAGCATACCTTTTCCTCACCGAATGAAGCCTAAAAATGTCGATGTTCAGTTTTAAAAAAAAATTAGACATTTTAAACAACTTCATATTAACATACCCTTGGTAGAAGCTCTTGAGCAAATGCCAAGCTATGTTAAGTTTTTAAAAGATATTTTGAACAAAAAGAGGAAGTTGGGTGAATTTGAGACTGTGGCTTTGACCGAAGAATGTAGTGCCCTTCTTACTAGCAAGATTCCACCTAAGTTGAAAGACCCGGGTAGTTTCACCATTCCATGCACAATAGGAGGACAAGAAGTAGGTCAAGCACTTTGTGATTTAGGAGCTAGTATAAATTTGATGCCGCTGTCCATTTTTAAGAAGTTAGGTATTGGAGAGGCTAGACCCACAACCGTGACATTACAACTAGCCGATCGGTCCATTGCCTATCCCAAGGGAAAAATAGAAGACGTTTTGGTCCAAGTGGATAAATTTATCTTCCCCGCCGATTTTCTAGTTCTAGATTATGAGGCCGATAAAGAAATCCCAATCATCTTAGGACGTCCGTTTCTAGCAACCAGACGAACTTTGATTGATGTGCACAAAGGAGAACTCACGATGAGAGTTAATGATCAAGAAGTGACCTTCAATGTCTTTAAGTCTCTTAAGTATATAAATACCGAGGATTGTTTTGCTTTGAGTTTAATTAATGAAATCCACGATTTTGAAACAGTGCCCACAGTGGGCAGTGAGAGTGAGCACTCTGAATCTGGGAGTGATGACACTTTTGAGGATGAGTGTAACGCCATAGTAGCAGCCTTTGTACCTCTGGACTTTAAGGATAGAGATGTTCAACCCCCTTCAATAGAACAACCCCCCGAGTTAGAGCTTAAACCATTGCCTTCCCACTTGAAATATGTTTATCTCGCTAAGGATAATAAGCTTCCCGTTATTATCTCTTCAAAACTTAGCGAGAAACAAGAACAACTTCTGATAGATTTATTGATGAAGCATAAGAAGGCAATTGGTTGGACCATAGCGGACATTAGAGGAATTAGCCCCTCTTTATGTCAACATAAGATTAACTTGGAGAGTGACCACCCGGGGAAAGTCCAACCTCAAAGAAGGTTGAACCCCATCATGAAGGAGGTAGTTAAGAAAGAAGTCTTGAAGTGGTTAGATGCCGGTATTATCTATCCCATTGCTAGTAGTAGTTGGGTGAGCCCCGTCTAATGTGTCCCTAAAAAGGGAGGGACGACTGTAGTGAAAAACGAAAAGAACGAGCTCATTCCCACTAGGACTGTCACGGGATGGAGGATATGCATGGACTATAGACAACTCAACTTGGCCACTAAGAAAGGCCACTTTCCCTTACCTTTCATCGATCAAATGCTTGATAGGTTAGCGGGAAAGGAATTTTATTGTTTTCTAGATGGATACTCCGGATACAACCAAATCCACATTGCACCCGAGGACCAAGAAAAGACCACCTTTACTTGTCCCTACGGCACTTTTGCATTCCGGAGAATGCCATTTGGATTGTGTAATGCCCCCGCCACTTTTCAACGTTGTATGATGGCCATTTTTACCGACATGATAGAAGATACCATAGAAGTTTTTATGGACGATTTTTCTGTGATAGGGACATCATTTGACAATTTTTGGGAAATTTAGAGAAAAGCCTAGTGAGATGTGAGACCCACGACCTAGTCTTAAATTGGAAAAAATGTCATTTTATGGTCGAAGAGGGTATTGTTTTAGGACACCTTGTCTCAAAAAGAGGGTTGGAAGTTGATAAAGCCAAGCTTGAGGTAGTGGCACAACTTCCCGAACCCACAACGGTAAAAGGTATTCGAAGTTTTTTGGGTCATGCAGGTTTTTATAGGAGGTTCATCAAGGATTTTTCGAAAATTACAAAACCCCTATGTAACCTGTTACAACATGAAAAATACTTCATTTTTACCCAAGAATGCCGAGAAGCTTTTGAAAAAATCAAGGAAGCATTAGTCATAGCACCCATAGTGACCACTCCTGACTGGTCACTCTCATTCGAAGTGATGTGTGATGCCAGCGATTGGGCTGTGGGGGCTGTTCTCGGACAGAAAAAGAACAAAGTTTTTCACCCCATTTATTATGCAAGTAAAACACTGATTGAAGCTCAGATTAATTACACTGTTACTGAAAAAGAATTACTTGCGGTGGTGTTTGCTTTTGATCGTTTCAGGGCATACTTGATAGGGACGAAGGTCATAGTGCACACAGATCATGCAGCGATCAAATATTTGATCAACAAGGCTGATTCCAAGCCACGGTTGATTAGATGGGTTTTATTGCTGCAATAATTTGACCTTGAGATCGTCGACAGAAAAGGAACAAGCAATCAGGTTGCCGACCATTTATCCAGGCTCGAGAAGACAGTGGGCACTGTTGATCCCACTCCTGATCCCACTCCGGTAAAAGAAACTTTTCCCGATGAACAATTATTATCTGCTCAACATCGTGAAAATAATATTCCTTGGTATGCTGATATTGCAAACTTTTTAGCAAGTGGACTTAAGCCCCACGGGATGAGTGGACAACCATTCAAAAAGTTTTTACACGACACACGATAATACGTTTGGGACGATCCTTTCTTGTATAAGATAGGGGCGGACCAAATATTGAGGCGTTGTGTCCATGGGAGTGAGCAACATCAAATACTCCATGGTTGTCACACATCCCACTACGGTGGCCACTTCGGTGGAAACCGTACCGCTGCAAAAATCTTGCAAAGTGGATTCTTTTGGCCCACTGTTTTTAAAGACTCGTATGAATTTGTGAAAAATTGTGAGCAATGTCAACGTACGGGGAATATATCGCAAAGAAATGAAATGCCTCTTAACAACATTTTAGAGGTTGAACTTTTTGATGTTTGGGGGATAGATTTTATGGGACCTTTTCCGAATTCCAACAACAACTTTTATATCTTGGTTGCGGTAGACTACGTTTCAAAATGGGTAGAAGCCATTGCTTGTCACTCCAATGATGCTAACACAGTGGTGAAGTTCTTGCATAAAAATATATTCACTCGCTTTGGAACACCACGGGCATTAATCAGTGACGAAGGAACCCATTTTGTAAACAAAATCATGGCCGCGGTTCTTGCTAAGTATGATATTCATCATAGAGTGGCCACCGCATACCATCCATAAACCAATGGTTTGGCCGAACTTTCAAATCGTGAAATCAAAGGGATTTTGGAAAAAGTTGTTAAACCGCACCGAAAAGATTGGTCAACCAAACTTGATGATGCTCTTTGGGCCTATCGAACGGCCTATAAAACTCCTTTGGGAATGTCTCCATTTAAATTAGTTTTTGGCAAGGCTTGCCATTTACCGATTGAATTAGAGCACAAGGCGTTTTGGGCCCTTAAAGAGCTTAACATGAGTGAGGATGCTGCGGGAATCAAAAGGAGTTTACAAATGCATGAGCTAGAGGAGTTGCGATATCACTCCTATGAGAACGCAAAGTTGTATAAAGAGAAGACCAAGATGTGGCACGATCGAAGGATCAACCATAGGGAGTTCATGGAAGGACAACAGGTACTATTGTTCAACTCCCGTCTCAAACTCTTTCCAGGTAAACTAAAATCAAGATGGACGGGACCATACACCATTGTCAAGGTGAGTCCTTTCGGAACAGTAGAGTTGAAGTCTCCACAATCGGGTCAGACCTTTAAAGTAAATGGACAAAGGGTAAAGCATTTTCTACATGAGAGTGCCCACATCCCCGCCCACTCTCCACCTCGCTATGGTTAGAGAAAGTCAACGCTGTTTGTAAATATTTTATTTCAGTTAATTGTTGTCTTTTTATTAAATTTGGTATTTTTAATTCTGCATGGTAGTTTATTTCTTTGTGTGTAGGAGAATTTTAACACTTTTTGGAACAAAAAGGTTCGCAGTGGGCAGAGGCTGGTCACTGCGCTCTTCACTCTCGCTCTGACTTATGAAGAGACGGTTTGGGGGGCCCAAGGCTGACACACATCATACTTTTTCTTACACATATGTCATCATTTCCTGCCACTTGTCCTCCCCCCACCTATTCCCAAGAGAAACCATCATTGTCCATCTCTCTCTCTCTCTCCCCTAAAAACCATTCCCTCTCAAAAGCCAAAAACCCCTCCTTTTCAAAAATAAAACCTCTCTCTCTCTCCATAAACCACCTACACTATTCATCTTCTTCTTTCTTCTTCACGAACCAGACAAATCCCAAAACCCTAAAATGGCTAGAAGCAAAAGATTAACCTCTCATCCCGAGGCACCCACACGTCCGGCGGTCCGCCGCCGAACCGACGAAGACCAACCACCGGAGGCCGTCACCGGCGATCTCAATAAAACCCCACCGATCTCCGGCGAACCTCTGGTCATCTCCAATATTGCAGACGCAAGTTCGTCCAAACCAGATAGTCCAAAAGCCGTATCTTCATCAAGGGTCTCAGACTTTGTTCAAACCCCTTTTGATGATACAGATTTGCAGGAGGATGAGGAAATGCAGAGGTTACAAGAGGAATACAACCAAAGGGTCGCGGAAATCAAGATGAGGAAGGAAGAAGCCGAGAGAAAGCGCCGAGAGGAAGAGGAAAGATTAAAACGAGAAGAGGAGGAGAGATTGAAGAGGGAAGAAACCGAAAGATTGGCTAGAGAAGAAGAGGAGAGAAAACGAGTAAGGGAGGAAGAACGAAAGAAGTCTGAGGAGGCAAGGATTCTCGAGCAAGAAAAGAAAAAAGCAGAAGACGAGCGATTGGCACGTGAGGAAGAAGAAAGAAAAAAAGTCGGCGAAGAAAGGCAGAAAAAGATTAAGGAGCAGACTCAGACTGTAGAAACTCCCCAAGACAAAAATGCTGATAGTGTGGAGGATGTCCACACCACTGCCCACAGTGAGGAAACCCCGACCAGAACACTCCAGAGGAGCAGGGGAGTGGTTACACGATCTGGTGTAACCAAGAAGGCATCATCCGCAAAGCCTAAAAGAAAAGCATCGAGAAAAGGTAAGGGTATCGAACCCTCTTTAAGTTCTTCTTCTATTGATACTAATGCGGGGAGTGAACAAAACCCATTTGAAAACCCACATCTGTCCACTGTGGGGACTGTTCATGCCCCCAGTGGGATTCCGAGGCAGTTCACTTCCCCCGCAGCTAGAGCCCACTATGAGTGTATTTGCACTCGGAAGTTGAATTTAGAGAGGGGTTTCGACCCCGACTTCGTAGAAGCCAATCCTTTTATCAAAGATAAACTAATAGCGCAAGATTGGGCAACCATTGCCACTGCCAATCGCCGCGCTAATGCATCATTAGTCCGGGAATTTTTTGCTGAGGCCTCCCAAGCCAAAGAACCGTTTGTGAAGGTTAGAGGAAAGGTTATGGACTATACTCCAGGTCAAATAAATCGAGTGTTAGGTAGAGGAGCCCCGGAACCTTGTGCTTTCGGATAGTTCCTGGCAAAGATGACTCCGGCTGATGAGGAGTTGATTTTAAAAAAAATAGCAATAGAGGGAAGGCCATGGAATAAAGATGGCCAGAGGAGGTGTCTATACGCTGGCTCCCTCACAACTGAGGCTGCTGTGTGGTTCCAATTCCTTTGGGCCTCTGTGGCCCCAACATCACACGACACGACTCTCTCCATGCATAAGTGTGCCATGCATTACTGCGTTCTCACTAGAAAGAAGATCAATCTGGGAATCGTTATGCATGGTGCCATCCATCAGGCCCGAACACGAACCAAGGTAATCCTACCCCTTCCTTGCCTTATTACACAATTGCTAATAGATGTCGGAGTGCCCACAGCTGAAGAGGACCAGTGGATCGTTTCCACGAAAAACATCAGTATTCAGACCATTAAGAAGATGAGAAGAGAGATAGGAGGCCAGTCTGATAAGCCTGCCCAGGTACAGCCCAACGTGCGAATAGCCGATGAGCACATAGTGGGCACTGACTTTCCCACTGTGGAGAAGAAGGGTACCCCACTGCGTCCGAAGACTACAGGAGAAGCAAGCACCAGAACAGTCAACCCGATGACCGCCATTCTGCACGCCATTTCAGCACTCACGTACAAAGTCGACCTCCTCGCAGCTGAGCAGAAGCATGTCAACCGCGCCCTTGAATCGGTCTGGATGTACAACCGCGATCGTGATGAGGTTGTGAACCAAATGTACATGGCTGTCGATCCTCTCCTTGCCGCACAAATCCCAGAATTTCCAGAGGGGATCTGCCCCACTGTGGCAAGTAAGGATGATCTTGAGGAAGACTCGGCCGACAGTTCACCAAAGGCAACCCAAACGCCGTAATGGTTTGTTTTAAACACTTTGGTTTCATTCCCTATGCTCTCAAAACAATTTTAATTTTTCTGTATGATGCCTATGGCTAGGCTCTTGACACAATTTGCTGCTTTCAATACTTTTGGTTAATGATGCATGGATCCCTGCTATGTTTAGCAGGTGCTTTTGGTTACTAACTCACTTCGAATTTGCATGTTTGTTTGATCTCGTTTCCAGTTCTGGGTACAACTTTCGGTTTCCAACATAAAAGGGTCACTTTTGTAAGCACGAGTCTTAAACTTGACGCTATGAAATGATTTAGGCCATCTTTGCATCCAAACACGACCTATTTTTGTAACACCAAAAACCACCTCGTTGAACCCAATATTCAAGTCACAGTGGGGACACTGTGCAGTTTTAAGTTTGAGGTGGGGACTTCCAGAGTGACTTCCAGTCTGCCCACAGTGGGGACAATGTGAAGTCTAAGTTTGAGGTGGGTAAGCCGTACCCACCTCCCCAAATAAAACACAAAAATACAAAAACAGAAGAAAAACAGAGTGCCACTCCCACAGAAAAAGATGGTGTGCCTTTTCTGGACCATCAAAGTGACCACTCCCACAGAAAAAGATGGTGTGCCTTTTCTGGACCATCAGAATGTCCACTCTCACAAAAACAGCCAAAACCCTTGGGACAAACACTCAAAGCCACAAAACCTTTCGAACCCAAGAAAAGCCCTATTGATCAATTGTGAACAAGGGAAGATTTCGTCAAGAACAAAAGTGAAACTTTAAAGTGTTAGAATCGAAAGAAGTATCCAAGGAGGGAGATCAACGTCCATTTAAGATGAGAAGTCGGTAAGTTCCTAAAAGCTCTAAGTGCATTATTTTTATTACTTGGGGACAAGTAATGGTTTAAGTTTGAGGTTGTGATAACTCTATTTTTAGAGTTATTATTTCCTTGTATTTCCTATTTTATTCTGTCAAATTTAGCCATTCCGCCTCTCAAAACCCCCATTCTTGGTATAAATGTCTAAAATGAGCAAAAGGAGCGAACTTTAGTGTTTAATAAACTATTTGGTAGAATTTGGGTGTTTTTCACGTTTTATCCTGCAGTGATCACTGTTGTGCCCACTCCGGCTGCCCACTATTCGAGCTGATCAAGAAAGACAAAAGAAACTACTAGTTGGGACTTAATTTGCTGGAGGAAGAAGGTTCATTAGCAGGGAAATGGCTGGAGGAAGTACAAAATGGCATCTACATTGAAGATTGCAACAAGTACTCCTTTATGTACTTGGAGATTGACTTGGAAAAGGGTCCATTGGGTAATTGGTTTGCACAAGGTGCTGATTTCTGCCACAACACAGCAGTTTTTACCCATTGGAAGACTCATTTTTTTGTGTAATACCCAACTCTTTCTCCTAGTATATAAAGGAGCACTTGGGTTCATTTATTACAATCTTGGAATCTTGCAATCATCTTGGGTTAAGCTTAGATAGTTGAATAGCTTTAATTTCTCTCATCTACCACATTAGTTATAGTCTTTTATTTACTGCATTAACTTAGCTTTAATTTCTGTAATTTCCTTTCCTAGTTAATTGTAGTTCGTAAAACACAATGGACAGGGACAAATTCTCGTTCCCCACTGTGAGTACTATTCAATCCACTATCAGTTTTATTATGTACAAATCTTCATCTTTTGTTTTCTTTATTTCGGAAATGTTAGGCTAAACATCCTTTGGGATGTAGGAAGGAGAAGTACCTGGATTTTATTAAAAATGCTTGAGTAATCTTTATACTTAGAATATTTGTTGTTTTGGTCATTCATTCTCGATATTTACCCAAAGATGCGAACAATCCGATCACTTGCAAGGATCTAAAGTCTAGTTCTTAACTTAGAAATGAGTAGAACGCAGTGACACGAGCTTGAATGATGCTAGGGGATTCGAAAGAATTCTTATGACACTTACGAAAGTGAGGTCGGCACAGTGAGCTAATCTCTGCCCACTGGAGTAGTAGGCAAGCTAATTTGTGTATTAAAAACACTTAGAGTATTTGTCTCTACATATTCCATCGAGGCCTGAAAAGGCCCATTTAGAGATTACCATTGACAAAACAACAAGTACTAAGAGTATGGGATTTTTATCTAACGGTGTGAGTATTTTGTAACCGGGCTTTTCTAGCGAAAATGTCCACCACGAATACGAGGATCACTTCTAAGGACCGAGTATTTGGTATAAAATCTAGGGAAAATCCAACCTACATTCCTCCTTTTTAACCTTTTGTAAATCGTTTAAAGTAGCTATTTCACAAACCAAACCAAAGTATTATTTTCCTCTCTAATTGAAACTTGTAAAAGGAGCTCATAAGAACCGTATTGTCTTGGTTGTCCAGTCCCTGTGGAAACGAATCTGGTATTTTACCAACTATTACTTGCTGTGACGATCATAGTGGACAGTGTACACTTGCACTTCCCACTGTGGACAATTTGCAACCCACTGCGATTAAAACACATATTTCGCACGTAACAACCACTGTCCCTCTGTACAGCCAACTTTCACCGGTCCTAAGCCCGGCCAACTAGCACCCGTGCAATGTAATACTCATATAAACACCATATGCACAATATTACATTCATTCACATACATGTATTCTATTTGAAAACATTTTAAGTAAAAACTCACTTGTTTCGCTAAATTCCAAAATCCTTCCAAGCTATTTATCGAGCACTCCAAATCCTTCAGTTCAGTTTCACAGAATCTGTATCAAATAAATACAAATATTTCTTTTTAAGACTAAGAATCTCTAAGTTCTGAAATCCTCGACTCAAGTCGCAATCAACTATGGAATTACTCTTTGTCTCAATACACTACACCAAGTCGCAATCAACTACTGCGACACAGTACCAAGTCGCAATCAACTACTGCGACTTCCCCTTCATGTCGCAACCAACTATTGCGACAACCCCCTCAAGTCGCAACCAACTGTTGCGACATAGCACCAAGTCGCAACCCACTGTTGCGATTTCATGAGCAAGTCGCAACCCACTATTGCGATTTCATGAGCAAGTCGCAACTCAAGGTTGCGACATTCATGAAGATCGCAATATTCAACCATGTCGCAACCCACTGTTGCGACTTGCTTGAATGTCTCAGTCCACTGTGTTCATCTAAACCCAGAATTCTAAACTTTTAAGCGATGCATGTTACTGAAATTATACAGATAGGTTTAAGACTATTAACCTAACCTAACCATATGCTCATATTTTCCAAAACATCCCTAAATCATCAAAACCCATCTAACAACTTACACAAAACTTTATCTAAACAAAAAGAATAGCTTAAGAGGTTACATACCTTTAACCTTCACAAGATGAACCTTCCAATTTCAGCAACAATCTTTTCCTTCTCTTCTTTTCCTTTCTACGGCTCTCTCTCTCTCTCTCTCAACCGAAATACACACACACAAGCATACTTTAGATATTTTCTAAGTGTTCAAAGGAGACACCTCCTACTTAAGGTGAGTATGGCGGTGGTGGTATGGGGTTTGGTTAAAATGACCAATCAAACTCCAAACTTATTCGATTTGGCAAAACCTACCCCTAAACTTTCATTAAAAATTTAAATCTTACCCCTTCACTTCTAACTCCATAAAATACTAAAAATAAATACTTATAAAATTTCTCAAATCTAAATTAACTAAAATACTACAAGTTAAATTATTAAATAATATACCTGGTTATTACAACATCTCCCCCTTAAAAGAATTCCGTCCCGGAATTCAGTTAAGTGAACAAATGAGGGTATTTGGCTCTCATTTCTGACTCTGATTCCCACGTAGCATCCTGACCCCTATGATGTCGCCACTGAACTTTCACTTGTCTTATCTCCTTATTCCGTAGGACTTTGACTTTTCGGTCAACAATAGCTTCAGGTTCCTCCACATAATTCAGTTTTTCATCAACCTGTATATCTGGTAGAGACACTGCCTGATCTGGTGTAACCAAACACTTTCGAAAATTCGACACATGAAAAGCGTTGTGAATCCTGCTTAACTCTGGTGGTAAATCTAGTCGGTAGGCTACTTCCCCAATTCTTTCGGTAATTGCAAACGGTCCAATATACCTCGGACTAAGTTTACCTTGCTTTCCAAATCGAATGACTCGTTTCCAAGGTGAGACTTTTAACATGACAAAATCTCCAACCTGGAATTCTAACGGTTTCCGGCGTCGGTCGGCATAGCTTTTCTGTCTGTCTTGAGCCACTTTCAATCTTTCCCGAATTTGAGTAACCTTATCCGCTGTTAACTGTACTATATCTGGTCCTGCTAACTGTTTCTCTCCCACTTCATTCCAACACAGAGGCGTTCGACATTTTCTACCATACAAAACTTCAAACGGTGCCGCTTGTATGTTGGAATGATAACTGTTGTTGTAGGCAAATTCGATCAACGGTAAATGCTTATCTCACGATCCCCCAAAGTCAACAATGCAAGCCCAGAGCATATCTTCTAATGTCTGAATCGTTCGTTCACTCTGACCGTCAGTTTGAGGATGATAAGCTGTACTTAACTTTATCTGTGTCCCCATCTCCTTTTGGAAACTTCTCCAGAATCTTGAAGTAAAACGACTATCCCGATCTGAAATAATCGAGATTGGAACTCCATGTCGAGTCACTATTTCGTCGATGTACAATTTGGCTAAGCGTTCCATCGAATCAGTTTCCTTTATCGGTAAGAAGTGAGTAGACTTCGTTAATCTATCAACAATCACCCAAATCGAATCAAATCCCTTCGAAGTCCTTGGTAACTTTGTAATAAAATCTGTAGTAATCTGATCCCATTTCCACATCGGTATTTCCAATCGTTGTAACTGACCAAACGGCTTTTGATGTTCAATCTTTACCTTTTTGCAAGTAGTACAATCTTCCACATACTGCGCAATGCTTCTTTTGATCCCTGGCCACCAATAAAATTGTTTCAGATCTTTATACATCTTATTCGTACCTGGATGTATAGAGAATCGAGACTGATGAGCTTCTTGAAGTACCCGGTCACGTAAACTACCCAAACGAGGCATCCAAATTATGTTTCCCAAACACAACAACCTACGATCATCCTTTACTAGCAATGCTGATAACCCTACTAACCGTTCTGATTTCAACTGTTCTTCCTGATAGGCTTCTATTTGACACTTCAACAATTCATCAAAGATATTAGGTAGGAGTTCGGCTCGTAGTGATATAGCTTTTATTGTTCCGCTTTTTTTTGACGACTCAGCGCATCGGCCACTACATTTGCTTTTCCCGGGTGATAAAGAATTTCACAGTCGTAATCATTCACCAGTTCTAGCCATCTTATTTGCCTCATATTTAGTTCCTTCTGATCGAAAAGATGTTGGAAACTCTTATGATCAGTATAAATTTGACACTTGGAACCATAAAGATAATGCCTCCAAATCTTTAGCGCGAATACAACGGCTGCAAGCTCCATGTCGTGTGTTGGATATTGTCGTTCATGATCTTTTAGTTGACGAGAAGCATAAGCAATAACTTTCCCACGCTGCATAAGTACACATCCCAATCCCAGTTTAGAAGCATCACTATAAACAACAAAGTCTTCAGAACCTTCAGGTAGCGATAAAATCGGTGCGCTGCACAGTTTCTCTTTCAATATTCTGAATGCTTCATCCTGTTCTGCTTTCCATTCAAACTTCAGATTCTTTCGAGTCAGCTTTGTCAAAGGCGTCGCGATACGAGAGAAGTCTTTTATAAACTTTCGATAGTAACCAGCTAAACCCAGAAAACTACGTACTTCGGTTGGCGTTCTCGGCGGTTCCCACTTTTCAATCGCTTCTACTTTCATTGGATCAACTTGAATACCTTTCTCGGAAACTACATGCCCCAGAAACTGAACTTCCCGTAGCCAGAATTCACATTTTGAAAATTTATCATACAACTTTTCTTGCTTCAATATTTCTAGAACCAAACGAAGATGTTGAGCGTGCTCTTCCTTGGATCGGGAATAGATAAGTATATCATCGATAAATACAATTACGAATTTATCAAGATACGGCTTACATACCCGATTCATTAAATCCATAAAGGCAGCTGGAGCATTCGTCAAACCAAACGGCATCACTAAGAATTCATAATGACCATACCTTGTGCGAAAAGCAGTTTTCAGAACGTCTTCTTCTTTGACCTTCAACTGGTGATAACCGGATCTTAGATCAATCTTGGAGAAATAACAAGCTCCAACTAACTGATCGAAGAGGTCATCAATTCTGGGTAGCGGATTCTTGTTCTTGATCGTACGCTTATTCAATTCCCGGTAGTCGATACACATTCTCATCGAACCATCCTTCTTTTTCACAAATAAAACTGGTGCTCCCCACGGCGAAGAACTCGGTCTAATGAAGCCTTTATCTGAGAGATCCTGCAATTGAGTCATCATCTCTTTCATCTCTGGAGGTTCCAAACGATACGGTGCACGGGCAACAGGAGCAACTCCAGGAATCAGATCTATACCAAACTCTACTTGTCTAATGGGCGGAAGACTATTCAAGTCTTCAGGGAACACTTCCGGAAATTCACTAACAATCGGAATATCTTCCAACTTACTCTTCTCTAGCTTAGTATCTATCACATAAGCTAAGTAACTCGGGCAACCTTTATTAACACACTTACGGGCTTTTATCATAGATATAAGACTAGACTGATGATTTCTACGATCACCATAAATCACTACTGGCCCCTTCTCAGGTAACACAACATTTATTAACTTCTTATCACAAATTATGTTAGCTTGATTCTCGGCTAACCAATCCATTCCTACTACCACATCAAACTCGACCAGGGCTATTGGAAATAACTGAATCGGTACTCCGCACCCTTCTATATCTATCACACAGCTATCAAATACTTCTTTAACCGACACTTGATTATCATTTGCAGTATCTACCATTAAAGCATGATCTAAAACTTTAGGCTTTAAATGCATATAAGCAGCAAATGAAGGAGACACAAACGATCAGTTTGCACCGGAATCAAATAACACCTTAGCACGTGTAGAATTTATTAGGAATGTACCTGTAACCACGTCCGGATTTTCCTCAGCTTCCTTTGCTGTCATCTGAAATGAACGACCCCTTGTTCTTGCTGGTTCTAGTCTCGGTACTACCGGTTTGACACCCGTCGGTCTTACTGACGTACCCCCTGATTGTATTCTCCCCAGTGGACAATCGGACTGAAGATGATCAGGAGAATTGCACGAATAACAAAATCTAACAACTCGACAATCTTTAGCAATGTGACCGACTTTCCCGCACTTATAACAGTTTCTGGGATCCACTTGACAACTTCCTTGATGAAAACGATGGCACTTTGGGCAAGGCCTTTCAACTGGTCGAAAAGGTGGACGGCTATCAAATCGCTGAAACCTTGACTTCTTCTGATCTTATGGTGGTCCTTCCCATTTTCTCTTTCCCATACTCTTATCACCGGCATCCCTTTTGTTATCCCGCTCCACATTTTCCGCGGCATTTACTGATGCTGAGAAAGTATCAGGTCTTGTTGCAGTCACTAACTTTCGAATTGCTGAATTCAATCCGAATATGAACCTTTCCATCTTCATTTTCTCCGTGGAAACATAATACTCTCCAAAACGCGACTTCTCTAAGAAACGGGCAGTATAGTCTCTGACGGATAAATCTCCTTGTTGTAGGCCCAGGAATTCCTCCTCCAATTGTCTGACTGCTGCTTGAGGACAAAACTGTTCTTTGAATGCCCTTGAGAATTCGCCCTAAGTAAAGGTTGAGTATACATCAGATCCCTTAGAGTCAATAAGGGCCTCCCACCAATATAAAGCATCTGCCTTCAACATTACAGTTCCGTATAACACCTTATCCTCTTCCGCACATTTGCTGGTTTTAAATACCGCTTCGATTTCCTTCAGCCACCGCATCGCCTTCACTGGATCTCTATCCCCTCCATAAGTTGGTGGTTTACAGCTTAAAAACATTTTATAGTCACACCTTCTTGGTACTGCTGTGACAGTAGGTGTGATAGGCATCTCGTCTTCGAAGTTAGGATCTGGTCTTTCCGTTTCCGTATTATGAGTCCGCTAAACATAGCCTGGATATTTGCATGTAATCTTCCCATTTCAGCCGCTAAGTCGTCTCTCGTAACAAACTCAGTATCGCGCCCCTGAACCCTGCCCCCAGTTCTGCCTCTGCCTCTATCTCCCCCTCTTCCCCTTCCTCCGGCTGTTGGATTGGATCTATTCGGATTTCCTTCACCTTCCCGATTCGTTTGTCTCGTACCGCTTGCCATTCTGTTGATTCAGACAAGGTTAATATACATGTAAGCACATACCCCATATAACAAGGTATTCCAGTCCAAACATGTACCTGTAAGATCACAATTACACTGGCCAGGTGTAATCTGAAATTACCTTACATGATGTTTCTTCTACCTTTTTATAATTAACATCCCAAGGTTCTACAATAATAGGGACATCCTACTTCACATGCAGTTTAAGTCTAGGTACAGATAGTAATACCTAAATCCCTTAAACTAGGGCTCTGATACCATCTGTAACAACCCGGTTTCCCAATATACAATTAACATATATTTCATAACATAATTTCACCACAAAATACAATATATTTAATTTACGGTCCCTTAACTTAATAAGATAGGTCTTTCAGTACAAACTTTTTCACTTATAATGAAGTACATAATATCATAATAACATAACAGATACAAAACACATCTCGAATCTTCATAATATTACATCTTCCAAAAAGCTAAACATGATATATCCTATCACTGTCCCTTATTTGCTCCTTGACCTGGAATACATATTTTAAAACAAAAATGAGGGTTAGACCTTGAGGTCTAGTGAGAAATCCTCGTTAGTTAAAGAAAATATTTGCACAACACCATACACATAATTCACATAAGAATACCAACTATGACTCATGCATCGTGTATCTTTTCATCTCTTTCTCTTTCTCTTTCTCTTGGCCATATTAATTGGTAGCAAGCCAATTAATCAATATACACCGCTGTACTAAATACAGCCAACACCACTGTCCCTCTGTACAGCTGATAACTCTATTTTTAGAGTTATTATTTCCATTTATTTTCCACTTTATTTTGTCAATTTTAGCCATTTCACTTCTAAAAACCCCCATTCTTGGTATGATTTACGAAAACGAGCAAAAGGAGTGAACCATGGTCTTTAATAAATTATTTGGGGAAGTTTTGGGTGTTTTCTCGCTTTTTCATCCGCAGTGACGTATACAGTGCCCACTCCGGTTCCCCACTCTTCGAGCTGATCAAAAAGAAATCAAAAAGAAACTTTTAGTTGGGATCTAATTTTCTGGAGGAGGAAGGTTCATATGGCAGAGAAATGGCTGGAGAAGTACAAGGTAGTTCTCATTGAAGATAGCATCAAGTACACCTCTTTGTACTTGGAGATTGACTTGGAGAAGGGACCATTGGATAAAAGAATTGCACAAGGAGCTGAATTCTGCCACAACTCAGCAGTCTTTACCCATTGGAAGACCCACCTCTTTTGTGTAATACCCAACTCCTTCTCCTAGTATATAAAGGAGCACTTGGGTGCCATTAAATGCATGCTTGGTTTTCATCCTTGAATACTTTTAGTCTCAAATTCTCTCAACTACCACATTAGCTTTAGTCTTTTATTTACTGCAGTAACTAGCTTTAATTTTCAGTAATTTACTTTCTTAGTTTAAATTGTAGTTCGTATTACACAGTGCAGGGACGACTTCTCGTTCCCCACTGTGAGCAGTTAATTCAAATCACTTTCAGTTTTATTATGTGCAAATCTTCATCTTTTGTTTTCTTTACTTCGGAAATGTTAGGCTAAACATCCTTTGGGATGTAGGAAGGAGAAGTACCTGGATTTTATCAAAAATGCTTGAGTAATCTTTATACTTAGAATATTTGTTGTTTTGGTCTTTCATTCTCGATATTTACCCAAGGATGCGAACAAGCTGATCACTTGCAAGGATCTAAAGTCTAGTTCTTAACTTAGAAATAAGTAGAGCGCAGTGACACGAGCTTGAATGATGCTAGGGGATTCGAAAGAATTCTTTTGACACTTACGAAAGTGAGGTCGGCACAGTGAGCTAATCTCTGCCCACTGGAGTAGTAGGCAAGCTAATTTGTGTATTAAAAACACTTAGAGTATTTGTCTCTACACATTCCATCGAGGCCTGAAAAGGTCCATTTAGAGATTACCATTGACAAAACAACAAGTACTAAGAGTATGGGATTTTTATCTAACGGTGTGAGTATTTTGTAACCGGGCTTTTCTAGCGAAAATGTCCACCACGAATACGAGGATCACTCTAAGGACCGAGTATTTGAGATAAAATTTAGGGAAAATCCAACCTACATTCCTCCTTTTTAGCATTTAGTAAATCGTTTCAAGTAGCTATTTTACCAAACCAAACCAAAGTATTATTTTCCTCTCTAGTTGAAACTTGTAAAAGGAGCTCATAAGAACCGTATTGTCTTGATTGTCCAGTCTCTGTGGATTCGATTCTGGTATTTTACCAACTATTACTTGCTGTGACGATCATAGTGGACAGTGTACACTTGCACTTCCCACTGTGGATAGTTTGCAACCCACTGCGATTAAAACACACATTTCGCACGTGACAAGTTTTTGGCGCCGTTGCCGGGGACTGGCGTGATTTTAAATCTCAAGACATTAGTTTTTGTTCGAGCCCGAGTAACTAGTTTTTCTAAGCTGTTCGTATTGTATGCCACAGCGACAACTCGAACATTTGGTTCCAATAGATCTCGAAATAGAAAAAACGTTGCGAAAAACACGAAGAAGCAAGAAAACAAATCGACAACCTCCTGTGATCCCCACTGTGAACATGGCTGCAGTACCGCCACCTATAGTGGAGACCACAATCACGATTGCCGATAACAAAGATCGAAAAATACGGGACTATGCTACTTCCGGAGTTGGTGATTTAAGCTCCGGAATTTTGAGACCCAATATTGTTGCAACGCATTTTGAACTCAAACCGGTGATGTTTCAAATGATCCAAGCCATGGGTCAATTTGGAGGATCGCCATCTGAGGATCCGCACTCGCACTTAAAATCTTTTTTAGAAATGACCGATTCCTTTCAATTGCAAGGTGTTAGTGATGAGGCATTAAGACTAAGGCTTTTCCCTTTTTCATTAAGGGACAAAGCAAAATCTTGGCTGAACGCACATGCACCTCACTCGATAACCACTTGGCAAGAACTTGCCGATAGATTTTTGCAAAAATACTTTCCTCCAACAAGGAATGTTAGATTTCGAAATGATATAATTTTATTTAGACAAGAGGAAGATGAGGCTGTTTCGGATGCATGGGAACGATTTAAAGATTTACTTCGAAAGTGCCCACATCATGGCATCCCACATTGCATCCAATTGGAGACCTTTTACAATGGTCTTTCCAATGCAGCCAAAATCATCTTAGATGCAACAGCCGGTGGAACATTTACGAGTATGACTTACAACGAAGGATATCAAATCTTAGAAAAAGTGTCCAACAACAATACCGAATGGTCAAATCCGAGAGCACCCATGTCTAAGACCAACACCATAGATTCCGAAGCACTCAAAACCATGAATGCACAATTAGTGGCCTTGACAAAAATCGTTTTAAATCAAAATCGAGGCCAAGTCAATTCCGCAACCCATCTCGCTGATAACTGCTCCCTTTGTGGAGAGGAGCATGTTTTCGACTTTTGTCCAGCAAACCCCGAATCTGTTAATGTCATAGGGACCAACCAAAGGAACAACCCTTATTCGCAGACTTATAATCCAGGTTGGAGAAATCATCCGAATTTCTCTTGGTCCGGTAATCAAGGACTCCAACCCCAAGGACCGAGTCACATCCAGCAAAGACCATACAATCCCCCGGGATTTCAGCAACATCACAGTGGGCAATCCCCACATCACAGTGGGCAATCCCCACATCACAGTGGGCAATCCCCACATCACAGTGGGCAGTCCCCACAACCATACCAACCACGATCCAACCAACCAGCTGAGGCTCAACAATCGATCGAGTCGATTCTCAAAGGTTTTATGAATCAAACCCAAGCAGCCATTAGGAATATAGAGACCCAAGTAGGACAGCTAGCCGTTGAAGTTAAGAATAGACCACCAGGAACGTTACCGAGTGATACCGAGCAAGCTAGAGTGATAGGAAAAGGACCAGAACATGTCAAGTCCATAACTTTAAGGAGTGGAAAGGATCTGAAAAATATCATTTTTGAATCTGATGATTCGCCTCAAAAACCCACTGTGAGCACCTCAGTGGGCACTCCTCAAGTCACTGTGATCCCCACAGTGGGGACCGACATCCCTGACCTTCCCACTTTTGGACCTGTCCCAAAGACTACTGTTCCAAAGCCAATACCACAGCAAACTCAGATTGACCCACGAAACATTCCATTTCCTCAAAGAATGAAGCCTAAAAATGTCGATGTTCAGTTTAAAAAATTCTTAGACATTTTTAAGCAACTTCACATTAACATACCCTTGGTAGAAGCTCTCGAGCAGATGCCAAGCTATGTTAAATTCTTAAAAGATATTTTGAACAAAAAGAGGAAGTTGGGTGAATTTGAAACTGTGGCTTTGACCGAAGAATGTAGTGCCCTCCTAACAAGCAAGATTCCACCTAAGTTGAAAGACCCGGGTAGTTTCACCATTCCATGCATTATAGGAGGACAAGAAGTAGGCCAAGCACTCTGTGATTTAGGAGCTAGTGTCAACTTGATGCCTTTGTCCATTTTTAACAAGTTAGGGATTGGAGAGGCTAGACCCACAACCGTGACATTACAACTAGCCGACCGATCCATTGCCTACCCCAAGGGAAAAATAGAAGACGTTTTGGTCCAAGTGGATAAATTTATCTTCCCCGCCGATTTTCTTGTTTTAGATTATGAGGCCGATAAAGAAATCCCAATCATCTTAGGACGTCCGTTTCTTGCAACCGGACGTACTTTGATCGATGTGCACAAAGGAGAACTCACGATGCGAGTTAATGACCAAGAGGTAACTTTTAATGTTTTCAAATCTCTCAAATATATAGACACCGAAGATTGTTTTGCCTTAAGTTCGATTTATGAAACCCACAATTTTGGCAATTTGCCCACAGTGGGGAGTACAGTTCCCACAGTGGGGATTGACAGTGAGCACTCTGAATCAGAGAGTAATGACACTTTTAAGGATGAGTGTAATAAAATGGTTGCAGCTTTTGAACCTCTGGACTTCAAGGATAGAGATGTTCAATCCCCTTCAATAGAACAACCTCCCGAGTTAGAGCTTAAACCATTGCCTTCCCATTTAAAGTATGCTTATCTCGCTAAGGATAATAAACTTCCCGTCATTATCTCTTCCAAACTTAGTGAGAAACAAGAACAACTTCTGATTGATTTGTTGATAAAGCATAAGGGAGCAATTGGTTGGACCATAGCGGACATTCGAGGGATTAGCCCCTCTTTATGTCAACATAAGATTAACTTGGAGAGTGACCACCCGGGGAAAGTCCAACCCCAAAGAAGGTTGAACCCCATCATGAAGGAGGTAGTTAAGAAAGAAGTCTTGAAATGGTTAGATGCCGGTATTATCTATCCCATTGCCAGTAGTAGTTGGGTGAGCCCCGTTCAATGTGTCCCTAAAAAGGGAGGAACAACAGTGGTCAGAAATGAAAAGAACGAACTCATTCCAACTAGGACTGTTACGGGATGGAGAATATGCATGGATTATAGGCAACTGAATCTAGCAACAAAGAAAGACCATTTCCCGTTACCTTTTATTGATCAAATGCTTGATAGATTAGCGGGGAAGGAATTTTATTGTTTTCTAGATGGATACTCCGGATATAACCAAATCCACATCGCACCCGAAGACCAAGAAAAGACCACCTTTACTTGTCCATATGGTACTTTTGCATTCCGGAGAATGCCTTTTGGTTTATGTAATGCTCCCGCTACTTTTCAACGCTGTATGATGGCCATTTTTACTGATATGATAGAAGATACCATAGAAGTTTTTATGGACGATTTTTCTGTGATCGGCACATCATTTGATAACTGTTTGAGGAATCTAGAAAAAAGTTTGGTGAGATGTGAAACCCACGACCTTATTCTAAATTGGGAAAAATGTCATTTCATGGTCGAAGAGGGCATCGTTTTGGGTCATCTTGTGTCGAAAAAGGGTTTGGAAGTTGATGAAGCAAAACTAGAAGTAATCTCCCAACTTCCCGAGCCCACAACGGTAAAAGGCATTCGCAGTTTTTTAGGTCACGCAGGTTTCTATAGGAGGTTCATAAAAGATTTTTCCAAAATAACTAAACCCCTATGTAACCTGCTGCAACATGAAAGAGAGTTTGTTTTTACCAAAGAATGTAGAAACGCATTTGAAATAATCAAAAATGCCTTAGTTACTGCACCCATAGTGACCACTCCTGACTGGTCACTCCCATTTGAAGTCATGTGTGACGCCAGCGATTGGGCTATAGGTGCAGTACTAGGCCAACGAAAAGATAAGATTTTTCATCCAATATACTATGCAAGCAAGACTTTGATCGAGGCTCAAATCAACTACACTGTAACCGAAAAAGAACTACTTGCAGTAGTTTTTGCTTTTGATCGTTTCAGGTCTTACTTAATTGGAGCAAAGGTCATAGTACACACCGATCACGCAGCCATCAAATATTTGATCAACAAGGCTGACTCTAAACCGAGGTTGATCAGATGGGTGCTGTTGCTGCAGGAATTTGACCTCCAGATCGTCGACAGAAAAGGAACAAGCAATCAGGTTGCTGATCATCTGTCCAGGCTCGAGAAGACAGTGGGCACTGTTGACCCCACTCCTGACCCCACTCCGGTAAAAGAAACTTTTCCCGATGAACAATTATTATCTGCGCAACATCATAATGAAACTCCTTGGTATGCTGATATTGCAAACTTTTTAGCAAGTGGATTTAAGCCCCACGGGATGAGTGGACAACCATTCAAGAAATTTTTACACGACACACGACAATACGTTTGGGACGATCCCTTCTTGTACAAGATAGGGGCGGACCAAATATTAAGGCGTTGTGTCCATGGGAGTGAACAACATCAAATACTCCATGGTTGTCACACATCCCACTACGGTGGCCACTTCGGTGGAAACCGTACCGCAGCAAAAATTTTGCAAAGTGGATTCTTTTGGCCCACTGTTTTTAAAGACTCATTTGAATTCGTGAAAAATTGTGAGCAATGTCAACGTACGGGGAATATATCGCAAAGAAATGAAATGCCTCTTAACAACATTCTAGAGGTCGAACTTTTTGATGTATGGGGGATAGATTTTATGGGACCTTTTCCAAATTCCAACAATAACTTTTACATCTTGGTTGCGGTAGATTATGTTTCAAAATGGGTAGAAGCCATTGCTTGTCACTCCAATGATGCTAACACTGTGGTGAAGTTCTTACACAAAAATATATTCACTCGCTTCGGAACACCACGAGCATTAATTAGTGACGAAGGCACCCATTTTGTAAACAAAGTCATGGCCTCGGTTCTTGCTAAATATGATATTCATCATAGAGTGGCCACCGCATACCACCCACAAACCAATGGGTTGGCCGAGCTTTCAAATCGTGAGATCAAGGGAATTTTGGAAAAAGTTGTTAAGCCACACCGTAAAGATTGGTCAATCAAACTCGATGATGCTCTTTGGGCCTATCGAACAGCCTATAAAACTCCTCTGGGAATGTCTCCATTCAAATTAGTTTTTGGCAAAGCTTGCCATTTACCGATTGAATTAGAGCACAAGGCGTTCTGGGCCCTTAAAGAGCTTAACATGAGTGAGGATGCCGCGGGAATCAAAAGGAGTCTGCAAATACATGAGCTAGAGGAGTTGCGATATCACTCCTATGAGAATGCAAAGTTGTACAAGGAAAAGACCAAGATGTGGCACGATCGTCGAATCAACCATAGGGAGTTCATGGAAGGACAACAGGTACTATTGTTCAATTCTCGTCTCAAACTCTTTCCAGGTAAACTTAAATCAAGATGGACGGGACCATACACCATTGTCAAGGTGAGTCCTTTCGGAACAGTGGAGTTGAAATCCCCACAATCGGGTCAAACCTTTAAAGTCAATGGGCAAAGGGTAAAGCATTTTTTGCATGAAAGTGCCCACATCCCTGCCCACTCTCCGCCTCGCTATGGTTAAGCAATGTCACAACCGTTTGTAAATATTTTATTTCAGTTATTTGCTGTCTTTTTATTATTTTTGGTCTTTTTAATTCTGCATGGTAGTTTGTTTTAATGTGTGTAGGAGAAATTGCCGCTTTTTGGAGGAAAAATCAAGAAAAAGCTTCGCAGTGGGGAGATGCATGTCCCTGCGTTCCTCACTCTCGGTCTGGCATAGGAAAAGACGGTTTGGGAGGGACCCACGGCTGACGCACATCATGCTTTTTCTTACAAACATCAACTTTTCCTGCCACTTGTCAAAAGCCCACATATTCCCAAGATAAACCATCATTATCTTTTTCTCTCTCTACTAACCGTCCCCAATCAACTCAAAAACCATCACCCTCAAATCAGATTTTTACTTTAACTTCCCTAAACACACCAAGTTTCTTCATCTTCTCCATTTCTCTCTCAAAGAAAACCCACAAACCTAAAACCCTTCCTAAAACCCTAAAAATGGCAAGAACCAAGAGAATGAACACCAACCCCGATGCACTCACACGTGCGGCCGTCCGCCGCAGGACCGCCGAGGAACAACCACCGGAAGCCGTCACCAATGACCTGAACGAACCGCCACCGGTCTCCGGCGAAAACCCGATCATCTCCGGTGCAGCCGACGAGGGTTCTTCAAAGCACGAAAGCCCAAAAGCTACTTCATCATCGCAAGTCTCAGACAACAGTATCACCCATTTCGAGACCGAGACACTTCTAGCCGAAGAAGAAGAGAGACGGTTAGCAGAGGAGTTCAAACAGAAAATGGAAGCCATTAGAAAAAGAAAGGAAGAGGTCGAGAGGAGGCGTCGAGAGGAAGAAGAAAGAATCAGAAAGGAAGAAGAAGAAAGAATCAGAAAGGAAGAAGAAGAAAGACAGAAGAAGATTAAGGAGCAGGCTCAGACATTAGACATTCCCCAGAACAAAAATGCTGATAGTGTGGAGGATGTCCACACCACTGCCCACAGTGAAGAAACCCCAACCAGAGCACTCCAGAGGAACAGGGGAATGGTTACACGATCTGGTGCATCCAAGAAGGCATCGTCTGCAAAACCAAAAAGAAAAGCGTCGAGGAAAGGTAAGGGTATCGAACCCTCTTTAAGTTCTTCTTCTAGTGATACTAATACGGGAAGTGAACAAAACCTTTCTGAAAATCCACATCTATCCACCGTGGGGACTGCTCATGCCCCCAGTGGGATACCGAGGCAATTCACTTCCCCAGCTGCTAGAACCCACTTTGAGTGTATTTATACTCGGAAGTTGAATTTAGAGAGGGGTTTCGACCCCGACTTTGTAGAAGCAAATCCCTTTGTCAAAGATAAACTTGTAGCGCAAGATTGGGCAACCATTGCCACTGCCAATCGCCGCGCTAATGCATCATTAGTCCGAGAATTTTATGCTGAGGCCTCCCAAGCCAAAGAATCATTTGTTAAGATCAGAGGAAAGGTTGTGGACTTTACTCCAGGCAATATAAACCGAGTGTTAGGTAGAGGAGCTCTGGAACCTTGTGCTTTCGGACAGTTCCTGGCAAAGATGACTCCGGCTGATGAGGAATTGATTTTAAAAGAAATAGCAGTTGAGGGAAGGCCATGGAATCAGGATGGCCAAAGAAGGTGTCTATATGCTGGCAGCCTCACCACTGAGGCTGCTGTGTGGTTCCAATTCCTAAGGGCCTCGGTGGCCCCAACATCGCACGACACGACTCTCTCCATGCATAAGTGTGCCATGCTTTACTGCGTTCTCACTAAAAAGAAGATCAATCTGGGAATCATAATGCATGGTGCCATCCATCAGGCCAGAACACGAACCAAGGTAATCCTACCCCTTCCTTGCCTTATTACACTATTGCTAATAGATGCCGGAGTGCCCACAGCTGAAGAAGACCAGTGGATCATTTCCACGAAAAACATCAGTATTCAGACAATTAAGAAGATGAGAAGAGAGATAGGAGGCCCGTCTGTTGAGCCTGCCCAGGTACAGCCCAATGTGCGAATAGCCGACGAGCACATAGTGGGCACTGAAGTGCCCACTGTGGGGAAGAAGGGTACCCACTCCATTCAACCGAGGCCGGATCATCAAGCAACCAAATGGGAGAGATTTTGGCAGCTTTAAAGAAGCTCACATACAGGATCGAGTTGCTGGAAAGTGAGCAGCGATATCAGAACCGGGCCACGCAGAAATTTTGGATGTATACAAGAGAACGAGATGAGGTGACGGGCCTGATGATGAAAGAGGCCAACCCAATGCTAGCTGCTCAGCTACCAGAATTCCCGAAAGATATCTGCCCGGTTAATGACAGTGAGGATGAGTTCGATGATGATGATGCGGATCTGTCACCGCAAGCCACCCAAACCCCGTGAATGGTTTGTTTTTAAAACAATGGTTTCGCTCTTTTGCTCACCAAAAACAATTTTATTTTGTTTGGTTGATCTTTTTGTGCCTATGGCTAGGCATTGACACTATTTGCTGTTTTAACTTTTTAAATATCGATGCATGAAAATCCTACCGGTAGGTAGGTACTTTTGGGTACTAACATATTGATTGTTTGAATGCTTGTTTGACCTCGTTTCCATTTCAAGGTACAACTTTCGGCTTCCGACTTAAAAGGTCACTTTTGTAAGTACAAATCTCAACTTGTCCCGTGAAATGATATAGGACATTTTTCGCATCCAAACACGATCCTTTTTGTACCCCCAAACCACCACCTTTGTTCATTAATTCAATGTCACAGTGGGGACACTGTGAGATTTTAAGTTTGAGGTGGGAACTTCCAGAGTGACCTCCAGTTTGCTCACAGTGAGGACACTGTGAAGTCCAAGTTTGAGGTGGGTAAGCCGTACCCCCCTCCAAAAAAAAAAAAAGAGAAAACACAAAAATACAAAAACAGAAGAAAATAGGAGTAGCACTAACAAAATTGATGGTGTGCCTTTTCTGGACCATCAAAGTGCTCACTCCCAGAAAACGATGGTGTGCCTATTCTGGACCATCAGAATACCCACCCTCACAAAAAAAATAGCCATACTCATTATACCCAAATAAAGCCTGAAAGTGTACGTTCTTATCATAGCAAAATACTAAACACCCACTTCTTGAAATAAAAATCTCAAAGCGAGATCTTCGGTCCATGTTTGGAAATTTTTGCCAAAACCCTTGGGAAAAGATTCAAAGCCATAAACCCTTCAAACCCAAGAAAGCCCTATTGATCAAAAGGTAAACAAGGGAAAGGTTTCGTCAAACACAAAAGTGAAATTTTCAAGTTTGGAACCGAAGGAAGTATCGAAGGAAGGAGATCAACGCCCATTCAAGTCAAGAAATATGTAAGTCCATCAAAGACCTTTTATGCATTGTGTTTCATTTTATTTCTTTCTTTTTATTACTTGGGGACAAGTAATGATTTAAGTTTGAGGTTGTGATAACTCTATTTTTAGAGTTATTATTTCCATTTATTTTCCACTTTATTTTGTCAATTTTAGCCATTTCACTTCTAAAAACCCCCATTCTTGGTATGATTTACGAAAACGAGCAAAAGGAGTGAACCATGGTCTTTAATAAATTATTTGGGGAAGTTTTGGGTGTTTTCTCGCTTTTTCATCCGCAGTGACGTATACAGTGCCCACTCCGGTTCCCCACTCTTCGAGCTGATCAAAAAGAAATCAAAAAGAAACTTTTAGTTGGGATCTAATTTTCTGGAGGAGGAAGGTTCATATGGCAGAGAAATGGCTGGAGAAGTACAAGGTAGTTCTCATTGAAGATAGCATCAAGTACACCTCTTTGTACTTGGAGATTGACTTGGAGAAGGGACCATTGGATAAAAGAATTGCACAAGGAGCTGAATTCTGCCACAACTCAGCAGTCTTTACCCATTGGAAGACCCACCTCTTTTGTGTAATACCCAACTCCTTCTCCTAGTATATAAAGGAGCACTTGGGTGCCATTAAATGCATGCTTGGTTTTCATCCTTGAATACTTTTAGTCTCAAATTCTCTCAACTACCACATTAGCTTTAGTCTTTTATTTACTGCAGTAACTAGCTTTAATTTTCAGTAATTTACTTTCTTAGTTTAAATTGTAGTTCGTATTACACAGTGCAGGGACGACTTCTCGTTCCCCACTGTGAGCAGTTAATTCAAATCACTTTCAGTTTTATTATGTGCAAATCTTCATCTTTTGTTTTCTTTACTTCGGAAATGTTAGGCTAAACATCCTTTGGGATGTAGGAAGGAGAAGTACCTGGATTTTATCAAAAATGCTTGAGTAATCTTTATACTTAGAATATTTGTTGTTTTGGTCTTTCATTCTCGATATTTACCCAAGGATGCGAACAAGCTGATCACTTGCAAGGATCTAAAGTCTAGTTCTTAACTTAGAAATAAGTAGAGCGCAGTGACACGAGCTTGAATGATGCTAGGGGATTCGAAAGAATTCTTTTGACACTTACGAAAGTGAGGTCGGCACAGTGAGCTAATCTCTGCCCACTGGAGTAGTAGGCAAGCTAATTTGTGTATTAAAAACACTTAGAGTATTTGTCTCTACACATTCCATCGAGGCCTGAAAAGGTCCATTTAGAGATTACCATTGACAAAACAACAAGTACTAAGAGTATGGGATTTTTATCTAACGGTGTGAGTATTTTGTAACCGGGCTTTTCTAGCGAAAATGTCCACCACGAATACGAGGATCACTCTAAGGACCGAGTATTTGAGATAAAATTTAGGGAAAATCCAACCTACATTCCTCCTTTTTAGCATTTAGTAAATCGTTTCAAGTAGCTATTTTACCAAACCAAACCAAAGTATTATTTTCCTCTCTAGTTGAAACTTGTAAAAGGAGCTCATAAGAACCGTATTGTCTTGATTGTCCAGTCTCTGTGGATTCGATTCTGGTATTTTACCAACTATTACTTGCTGTGACGATCATAGTGGACAGTGTACACTTGCACTTCCCACTATGGATAGTTTGCAACCCACTGCGATTAAAACACACATTTCGCACGTGACAACAGCCAACTTCCACCGGTCCTAAGCCCGGCCAACTAGCACCCATGCAATGTAATACTCATATAAACACCATATGCACAATATTACATTCATTCACATACATGTATTCCATTTGAAAACATTTTAAGTAAAAACTCACTTGTTTCGCTAAATTCCAAAATCCTCCCGAGCTATTTATCGAGCACTCCAAATCCTTCAGTTTAGTTTCACAGAATATGTATCAAATGAATACAAATATTTCTTTTTAAGACTAAGAATGTCTAAGTTCTGAAATCCTCGACTCAAGTCGCAATCAACTATGGAATTACTCTTTGTCGCAATACACTACACCAAGTCGCAATCAACTACTGCGACACAGTACCAAGTCGCAATCAACTACTGCGACTTCCCCTTCATGTTGCAACCAACTGTTGCGACAACCCCCTCAAGTCGCAACCAACTGTTGCGACATAGCACCAAGTCGCAACCCACTGTTGCGATTTCATGAGCAAGTTGCAACCCACTATTGCGATTTCATGAGCAAGTCGCAACCCACTATTGCGATTTCATGAGCAAGTCGCAACTCAAGGTTGCGACATTCATGAAGATCGCAATATTCAACCATGTCGCAACCCACTGTTGCGACTTGCTTGAATGTCTCAGTCCACTGTGTTCATCTAAACCCAGAATTCTAAACTTTTAAGCTATGCATGTTACTGAAATTATGCAGATAGGTTTAAGACTATTAACCTAACCTAACCATATGCTCATATTTTCCAAAATATCCCTAAATCATCAAAACCCATCTAACAACTTACACAAAACTTTATCTAAACAAAAAGAATAGCTTAAGAGGTTACATACCTTTAACCTTCACAAGATGAACCTTCCAATTTCAGCAACAATCTTTTCCTTCTCTTCTTTTCCTTTCTACGGCTCTCTCTCTCTCAACCGAAATACACACACACAAGCATACTTTAGATATTTTCTAAGTGTTCAAAGGAGACACCTCCTACTTGAGGTGAGTATGGCGATGGTGGTATGGGGTTTGGTTAAAATGACCAATCAAACCCCAAACTTATTCGATTTGGCAAAACCTACCCCTAAACTTTCATTAAAAATTTAAATCTTACCCTTAACTTCTAACTCCATAAAATACTAAAAATAAATACTTATAAAATTTCTCAAATCTAAATTAACTAAAATACTACAAGTTAAATTATTAAATAATATACCTGGTTATTACATTATAGTCGTCAATAAAAGACGACCCACATTTTTTGTGATCACCCGTCACGTAAAACACAGGTAAAAATTCTCGGTCGCCAATAAAAGCGACTCGCATATTGAAATCTAATGATCGCTAGTCATGACATATGTCGTCAATAAAGATGACTTGTGCATTGAATTTCATAATCATCAGTCATGGTAAGACGCATGTCAAAACGCAAAGGTCGCCAATAAGTGCGACTCGCATATTTTAATCTCATGATTGCCAATAAAGGGCAGTCACAAGATTAACCGTATAATCACAAGCAAGAGTCTTTCAAGAAGGCGGCTACGTCCTCCGACGGATGTTCCAAAGCACTCAAGAGCTTAATGCAGGTAAACTTTCCACCAAGTGGGAAGGTCCTTATCGTATCTCAGAAGTCGTGGGTAAAGGTGCTTATCGGCTCCAAACCCTCGACGGTCGAGATATCCCACGCTGCTGGAATGCAACGCATCTAAAAAGGTATTTCTTCTGAGTCCTTTTCCTTCTTTCATACGATTTTTTATTCATCACGACGATTACTGACTTAAGCATCGGAGGGTCGTTGGCTAGCCAACGACCAACCTCTGACATTGCTTTATCGCAGGGTCGCACGACATAAGTTACTAAGTCTATCATATGACTTCAGTAAAATCGTACGGTATAAACAATCAATTTTATTAGACAACTCGATTGAATAACTACAGGAACACATGATTCAATTCATCGTATGATCAAATCACACGATCGTGAGGTCTAACGACCCCACAAGCTAAGTTCTTTAACTTAGAAAATTTTCATGTTCTAAATGAATGCTTTGATCGCATGCGCTTATGTTTGCTTATACGATTCAAAAAGTCTTATGACTTACGTTCTAATCGTGGTATTACAAGGGATGCCCAAGTCGCACGACTTCTTGTTCATTTTTGTACTTAATGAATTTTTTGACATTACACCTGTCCATGACATGTATTAGTCGAAATAATACTCAGGTTCAATAGAAAGGTAAATTTTTTTACCGATTATCGCTAAAGCAAAACTTACACAACGTAACATAGGTCTCTAGCGACCGTATCGGCTGTAAACGCCAGATCAAAGGTCTCCAACGACCGTATCGGCTGTAAACGCCAGATCATAGGTCTCTAACGACCATATCGGCTCGAACGCCAGATCATAGGTCTCTAGCGACCGTATTGGCTCGAACGCCAGATCATAGGTCTCTAGCGACCGTATCGGCTCGAACGCCAGATCATAGGTCTCTAGCGACCGTATCGGCTCGGAACGCCAGAACTTAAGTCTTTAACGACTGTATCACAAGATCCTTAAATTTTATCTTGGTTAGATCATCTTATGATCGCCGCCAAGCTTTATTTCGGACCAATCGTCTTACGATTGACTCCTGACCCATACTTCTCATTTTGATAAAGATCGTCTTACGACCGTCAGATGAACACCACAAGTATGTTGCGCATTAAAGGTCATCATTCGATCGTCGCAACTTACTTAAACACCATCGACTGGACTCACGATTTTAGCTAACCAAGTCGATTTTCTTAGCAAAAGTGACACATCTCCGTATAAACACATTTTACTTTGGTACGAGATCTGAAATTCAAATGGCTTTGAAATTCAAATCTCGGGGGGCTAACTGTTTGGGTAAAAAATCACACCCTCGACCGACCTGGGGAATTCCTTCGACATGACCCATGGACTTCGATTACCCTAATGCTTACAAAAGTCATACCCCCGATCGATGAAGGTAATACCCATTATTGCCTTATCCTCGACATATGATAGTTGATTATTAAAAGACATCTTATGTCAATAGTCATTCAAGATAGTGTCTTTACATCTCATGATCGCACGTCATGTGTCGCATGTTACACGTCGCACGACATACATCGTTAGCGACATGTCACCAGTCACCCGTCGCCAGTCACACGTCACTAGTCTTATGTCGCCAGTTACAACTCGTTGGTCTTACGTCGACAGTCTCCTGTCGTCGGTCTTATATCGCTCTGGTCCTACGAAATCATTATCTGGTCTTACGACCTAGTGGTCTTACGACATTTTTATCCTAGTCTCACGACATTTTTATAAGACCATTCATATACTAAGATAAGGTCTTACAAGTCATTTACAATCATATACATGGTCTTGTACTTCGACAACGGTCGTATGCTCCATAAGACCGACGTCTTGAACTTAAGATGGTCTTACGATTACACTAAACATTCATGGTCAACAGCCATTTCTTTTGTTCATTAATGCAGGTCTACAGGCATTTATGGCACAACGACCAGTAACGGACGAATCATCAATGCCATTTAGAGCCCGACAGCAGTTACAAAGACAATCATCAAAGCGCATTTAATGTCGACAACGGTTACAAGACCAACAATTAAAGCACATTCAATACCGATCGAAGCTATATAAAGACTGCTCCACCTTCGAGCAAAGGGAGAACAGACAGATCTACTTATACTCACTTCTATATTTTTATCTCAATACAACGAGGCATTCGAACACGCAAGTATCGCACGACGACAGTTTGAACCACCTGACGACGACAGTTCAGACCACACGACGACAAGTTATTTCGCACGATTTACGCACGACCCACGTCGTTTGCACACGACTAAGTTTATATTTACATTTATTTGTAATCTGTTGTATACAAATCACCTGTAACACAAGGACTTTCGCCCCTGTTTGGCGACTATAGTGCACTGTCGACTCTCACAGAGTCGACCGTGGTTTTTTCCCTCGTTTTGGGGTTTTCCGCGTCACCAAATCTCTTGTCTCTTTGACTTTTTCCTCGCGATTATGTTATTTGGCTCGAGATACGTTTCTTTAGTTGTTAAATGTCCACATCGACCTTAAGTTGTACTTTTGTGCGATTTTTGGCATTAACACCCACGATGGATCTTTTCCATTTTACGCTTTCAAAGAGTTTTTTTAGAGTAAGATTCTTTCTCGATTTCGTGTTGTTCTTCGTTCAATCCTTTCCAAACCTGCAAGAATCTTCGACGCAGTTAGGAATTTTGAGGTTTTTAGGCGCCTATATAAGGTACGACTTCTTGATCTTTTGTAAGTCTGTTTAGAAATGTCGATTGAACTTGTAAGTTCTATTCGAGAACAAGCGGATCTCGATGATCTTAGGATTCTAGCAAAAATCCCTGTGGGGATTACATTGATTAGAGCAGGTCAGACCCGACCAAATGAGTGTCCTGAGGGGTATATCGTGATATACGAATGAATACCCCTTTAAGGTAGGTTTCGAATGGCCTTATTCGCCTTTGGCCAAGGCTTTTATGCTCGAATTCGATTGAGCACCGGGCCAATTAATGCCCTAGTTTTGGCGAGTTGTACAAGTGATTGAGCGCCTTACCGAAAAATGGGAATCTCCCATGAATGTGCGCGACCTCCTCTTGGCTTATCAAGTCAAGAAGGACGGATGTCATCGCTATAGCCTATTTTCTAGGTTTAAGGGCGATCGTACCTTGGTCCTAAAGAATGATGTAAACGATCGTAAATGGAAGACCAGATACGCGTTTGTGCGTAAGTCGACTCTCGACCCTGAGAGCGGCTGGATTAGGGCAGGCTGGAACATGTCGAGTGAGATTTTTTAGTTTTTTGTCGTACGTTATATGTTAATTTCAACTTATTTCTAACATGTCTGCTATGTGTCGACAGATATAAAGTTTGAGGACGTGAAGCCCTATGCCAACTCTCAAGCGAAGGTTGAAGCGTTTTTAGAATTTAGCGATATCGAGCGATCGTTTGTCACGCGACAATTGGTGGACGACGACGACGAAGACTTGGTGTATCTAGGAGAGAATCGGGGAGAAAAACATGTGGAGGAGGAGGAAGAAGAGAAGACAGAGGAGAAAGAGGAAGAGTCAAGAGAATAAGAGATGACTGGTAAGTGTACCTTCACATTCCTTTCTGCTTGACCCTGATCTTTTTCTCTTATGTTCATCGCTTCTATCTTCTTTGTTTCCAGGAGAATCTCAGATAAAGGTGTCGAATGTCTCTGCTAAAAGAGCATCTCAACTTGAGCTTGACCGTAAGGGCAAAGAAAAGAAGCAAAGGACCTCGACCACTGGGTCGGGGGTTTTACCAAAGACAAGGATGACGATCCTGAGGGAACCGTCTTCAAGGGCTGATGACTCGTCGAGAGTCGTTACGCCTGAGAAGGCGAAGGTATCGGTTGCATCGCCTATGAAGACGAAGACGTATTCTAATGCGATCGATGCAACACCCATTAGTTCGGCGCCTCCGACGAAAACGGCGAAGTCATCGTCTACCACGTCGAACCCTTCGTCGGACGACAAGGGCATGGATCACACGACGGGAGGGGCTAAGGTTACGACGGTCAACTTTACGTTGCCGGCGGACTTTATGGTTGATAATGTCCTAGACGGGACGAATTTGTTCCCTCATCTGGGGAAATATCTGCTCCCTTCTTTCAAGGAGCGTTTCAAGGGATTCCCGGTCGAGGAGACGGGAGCCCATGTCGTCGGGCTGGCGTTCATGGTAAGTCTCTCTTTCAAGACTTGTTTTATTTTATCGATGTTTTACTTTGTCGAATGTTTATTAATAATGCTCGTTTATGTTTTTACAGGCGCTCCAGTCCTCCCTTGCCTTGCGCGCTGGGACGGTGAAGATAATGGGTTTGGTGTCTTCTGCCCACGAGAGGGGGGATGCAGCGCTGGACAGGGAGAAGGTTGCTCTAGAGCGCGAAGAGGCTATGTCCAAACGTCTCGACGAGACCCTAAAAGAGTTAGAGGTCGCCGGTCGTGCAAAGGATGAGGCAAACCATCGTCTGAAGCAGTCTTTGTCCATGATCGCCGATCAAAGAGATGAGTTGGATAAGACCAAGGAGTCTTTGGCTGCGAGTGTGAAAGAGGCTGAAGATTCCAAGTCCAAGGTGGTTGTAACACCCTAAAAATCAGGGCTAATTTGAACCTCAAATTATAACAAGTTATGATAGAACAACATCCAAACTTTTATATAAGAAAATAATCAACTAAGAGGTTTCGTATATACAAACATGGACTTCTCCCAATAACCTAATAATCGAATCATGTCAACTATAATCAGATTAACTAGGTTATCTAAACAATCCATCAAAAGACCTCAATGCGTTAGATAACTCCTCCGCTTATCTCAATAGTCGATTCCTTCCAAAAGCTCTCGTCCCACATCCCAATTACTTCCCTGAGCCTGTACCTGGTAAGAACATTTAATTTGAACAATTAGGCTTACACCTAGTGAGAACATCCAAATTCAAATTAAAACACTAACAGCTTGAAAATATCCAACCATATAAACAAACCTGTTCTCCACCATTCTTACCGTACCCGTGCTCATCTCAATGACGGGAACATACCCGAACTCATGAATATGACTAACATTCAGTAAGTCACATTATCAAAATCAAGAGTCTACTACGAATCATTACAGATTCTAGATTATGCTCTTATCTAAGAAATTACAAGTTCCTTTATGCCTATTTCTTGGACTAGAAGTAGAGATTACAATTTACTTTATGCCTATCTCTGACCTTCCCGTAGAAATCAGGAATTACAATTTACTTTATGCCTATTCCTCGATTCCTATACCACGAAATGAGAATTACAACTTACTTTATGCCTATTCTCCATTTGCATGTGAAAGGGAATTACAAGTTCCTTTATGCCTATCTCGCAATTCACATCACACTATGAAATAGAAATTACAAGTTCCTTTATGCCTATTTCTCCTTTTATAACACCTCTACGAAATGGGAGTTACAAATTACTTTATTCCTATTCCACATTTCAAGTCAACGGGAATTACAAATTACTTTATGCCTATTCCTCGTTACAATACATAACAGTGCCTATGGATCCCTTACACTTTACTAACGTGTATGCATAACAACATATCACGCCACATCTCGTATCATATTCTTAACTCTAAGAATACTAGATAACCTATCGTATCCTCATCCTCAATTGTTCCCCCTTCGGCGACTTAGCACGGGGGTTCCGCTACCCGGTTAGCGGATGGGGTCAAGGGGCAACGCCCTTGCGGGGTCTGGGGGCGGCCCCCCAGAAGGTTTTCAGAACAACTTAATCCATAAATACATCCGGAAACTATATCCGGACATCAAAAGTTACCGGGTACTCAAAAGTATCCGGATACAGAACTTACCGGATACACCTACTTTCCGGCTACACATACTTTCCGAATATACAAACTTTCCGGATACCTATTTAATCCGGATACTGTCCGGTAACTAATTCATCCGGTAACTACCAAAATAAACTGTTGGTCCCGAAGGGTTATACAAGTTTGTAGAAGGGGGGGTTGAATACAAACACACAGATTTTACTTTTCTAAATTGTTTATTGATAAATCATTAACAATTTACAGCTTGTTGCGGAAACAAGATTAAAGATAAATCCTAAATCTAAACAAGTTGGAACACTAAGTTTCTTGCACTAAGAAGGAGAAGGAAATTACTAATAATAACCTATCTCAAGATAAGAAGGATGAACTTGTCCAGAGTTAGCAAGTTACTTCAAAAATGAAGTGAGTTCTTCTTCTTATATACTGCATGCATTTAATGCATTGCAGTTTACACTTTACACGTGGCAGCAGCTGATTGGTTGCATGTCATTGACCTTTGTTGACAACCTTAGTAGCCGCATGTTTGAACAGTGTAGTATCAGAGTGGTTGTACGATTTCAGACAATAAGGAGGTTATATTCTGACATATCGTACGGAGTCGTGCAAGGGTGGATGAGACAAAAAGTACTTTGTACGGAAGACTTCATGATCAGCTTTTCGATGATTCAGCGATCTATCATTCATCATCATCGAATGATAGAGTTCAGCGATAGCTAAAGTCTTGTACTTGATACTTCACGTTGAGTGGACAAATCTGAGTCTTCGCTGATCCGCATCAGTTCATTAGGAGACTTGTCGCTGGTTCTTGAGCTTGATCTTCGACTTCAGCGTAGAACCTATATTGACGTGAAACTTGTCTTCAGGGATCATAAGTAAACAACTAACTTATCAGCGATCACCATAAGTATTGAACAGACTCAGAGTATTATGGTGAACAGTTTCGCTGAATGTTTAATCTAAAGAGCGAGAGTTCCTATCAGCGGTACTGGAAGATCTTAGTACTTATCAGCGATAGTGAAACTCTGATGCATATTGTTTACATACAATTTTCACTAAGTATATAAGAGAGGGTCATCATCAAATCACTGAGGGTTTGGATCAACAATCTCCCCTATTTGATTATGACATAGCAACAGAGAAAATTGCTATATAATGAAAACACAAGGATAAAAAGAACTCATAAAATATTTGTCCCTTTTACTGTTTTCTGGGATCTTTTCTGTACTGATGGAGTAAAGTACGTTCGCTGAAATTTTTCTTTAAACTTTGTAAAGATTACAGAGGGAAGTGGAAAAATTACAAGTACAGCGAATGAAATTACAAGTACAAAAGATGTAGACAGATAAGGATAGAAAGAATTTCAAGGCGATCCTATCCGTCAAAAGGTTCTTCCTTAATGAGTTGTTCATCAAGGGTCATTGATGTGGCAATCATCCAATCAGGGACATCTACTCCTTGATTCTTTTTCTTCAGAGCTTCTTCAAAAATCAAGGGCTTCAGGTGTCTAGCTTTGATGTCGCGTCTGACTTCACACCAATATAAGAGATCTCTGAGTTGTTCGATGGGAGTGAGGTGGAGCTCAGAGATACGTTGAAAGTGATGGTTTCCATCATAGTCTAGAAAGAATATACCATATGGATCACTTACAACTGTGCCAGGAATGAAAGTTTCTCCAGGTGGTAGGGAGGTGTCAAGCGCTGAGAGATCAGCATCAGGGCCAAGAACTTCAGCACGAGAGAAACCAATACATGTTTCATTCCGTATAGGAGGACCTGAATCAGAGACTTTCTTTTTCTTAGCAGAGACTTTTCTTTGTTGAGGAAGAGGAGGAATATCCACAACAGAAGAAAGCAGGTCGATCTGTTTGTTTAAGATCTTCTTGACATGGCTTTTGTACTTTGAGCGCGATCCCTGAATGGCTAATTTTGTTTCTAACCATTCAGAGAGACCAAACTTTTCTAAGGTAGCAGCATAGAAAGTTTGCTTGGTTTTGTCATCTCTGTAGACATCCACTTCAACAACAGGAACGTCGGCGTACAGTTTTCCTCTGAAGTTTGCTTTGAGGATTTTGGATGGTCTAGATCGATAGGTCAGCATTTGTTTAGCCCATTCCAAGGTCGTGTCAGAGACCTTAGTCTTTTCTCTAACGATCTTTTGAGCATCATCCCATAGCTGACGTTGAACATCAATGGGAACTCTTTTCAGCTTGGGGTCTTTTATTGATCGTTGAGTAAGCTTGATGGCGTATTCTCTATCTTTTTCTTCAGCTTCCTTTCTTTCAGCGATTAAGCGTTCAGCTCTGAGGTGTTCCTTGTATTCCTTTTGTGAAACTCTGAACTTTGAAGGAATGGAAGGAAGTTGATCACGCTTCAGAATGATTCGCTGATCTTCGAGTCTCTTGATCATTGCATTTCTCTTTTCTTGATCCTCTTCACTTAGCTTTTGAGGAGCCAAGGAAGGTCTGTTTTTGTGAGAGAGAGTTTGTTCTTCAGGTTCATCAGTCTCAGAGATCAAGTCCAAGACTGGGATTATTTCTTCAGCGTTGAGAGCTGGGATTGTTGTTGAAGTCGCAGCTGTAGGAACTTCAGCGATATCCTCAAACAGGGGAGAGGACTAGCTGAAACGTAGCGATCTTAAAAGTAAGAACAGAGATGGAAAGAATGGGATTATGTATAGAGGTTTGCGGAGGTAGAGAACTGATAAAGTGTATAGAGGAGGGATGTTGTGTAAGATTAATGTACCAGACAAACCGGCTTGTTAAGCAAGATCATCAGATTTTCATCTTCAGCGACACCTTTTCCTTTGCCTTTGTCAGCTTCAGATGCTGATGGCTTTGTCTTTGTCCGCTCCCCTGAAGGTTCATTTATCAGAATCCCTTTAAGAGCTTTAGTTCTCTGAGCAGGCTTGACGATAAAAGAATCATCATCATCGTCATCTTCGTCATCATCATTCTTTGGAGAAGAGGATGGTTAAGCATCAAACAAATCGATGGCTTCTTCATCTTCAGCTTCAGACTCAGTTTCTTCAGCTTCTTCTTCGAGTTGCTCCCCCTCAGATACAGAGGCGAGCTTCTCGGTTCCCTCAGGGTTTTCATCTCCCTGAGGTCCAACGGCTGCTTCAGCTTCAATTGTCTTCTCACCCTCTTCAGTGAAGGTGAGGTCTTCGGTCTTCTCTCCCCTGATAGATTCATCATGGGAAAGGTCTTCAGCGCTTTTGGAGAGGTCTTCAGCGCTCTTCTCCCCCTCTTTATCATGATCACTGGGGGAGGAATGAGAAGATTCAGCAGCTCGTGTGGTTTCCCTGTCTTCTTGGCCAGGGACCCCTATATACATTTCAATCGCTGATAATCTGTTTTCCATTTCAGAAATACCAGGATTGATCTTCACAAGTTCAGTATGATCCGCCGTAGTAAAAGATGGAGGTGCAGGTGCATGGGCGGTCGTGTTGGTCAGAATCTGCTTCAACAAGTTCTGAATTGAAGAGATGTCATTCTTCATCGTGTTGACATCATTCTTCACAGAACTCATATCAGTTTTTACTGAACTGACATCAGTCTTTACAGCAGACTGTAACACCCGGAAAATCCTTGTGAGTAAAAATAGTCCTAATATTTCTTTATATTTTGACTTCTTAGATTATAATTGATTTCCTAAGTAATTTCCGTGATTGTCACTTATTATTTGAGAACTCCCGATAGAAATCGGTAAGTTTATTCCTTAAGGAAATAAATGAAAAATAGATGATAAAGTTAAATATTAGATTTTATGGATTAGTTGGATGGGTAATTTGTATACGGGTCCAACGGTTCTTTCCGGAGCAAAAACGGAGTTCTAACGAAGAAGTTACGACCAAATTAGTAGAAGTTGGAAGATTTGGCAAACAGAAGCCGGCGCCAATGGAGTGGCGCCGATCCATCGGCGCCGACGACTGGCGCCAATTACCTGACGTGCCAAATAGAGGGTTAAACCCACCCCTTAGTCATTACTCATCTCACTTTTCACTTAGAACTCTCAAAATCGAAATTTAGCTCTGCTCCTCATCTTGCAAACGATTTCTTCATAAAACCTAAGGTAATTTCATCTCTTAATCCTAATCTTATCCAAGTAAGTGTATATGAATCTTAACAATTAAACTTCAAATAGGGCTTGCAATATTCATCTTCTTCTTGGAGCAATTAGGTTCAAGTATTCAAGTTAGGGTGTTAGCAATTGAAGAATTAAAGGTGAGTAACTTGTAATTAATTGTTTGTATTACATTTATATACTATTCCTCATCTTGATTTTGGTATAGTTAATGGGAAATCTTGAATAATATGCTCTTAATTGTTAAGAGGGAAATAAGAGGAGTTCAAGTAAGTTAATGTGGCTAAATTGTGTTTATTACTTTGTATGCCATAATAAATGTTGATGTTAAGAGTTTGGTTGGATTATATATCCATAGTATGTGATATTGAGATGATGACTTAATAGATGTCTTAATGATGAATTGATGGCTTAATGGTCCAAATGGATTTATTCTTGAAATGTAAACATGGTGGTTTATTGTTGAATTCTTATGGAATGTGAATTAATACATGTGGATGTATATGAACTACATGGAAGTAGTATGGATTATGATAAATGGTTGGACCATTGCTAAAGTGCTTAATATGCTTTGAATCTTATTTGGAGTAACATATTTGGTATTCACTTAATTGGAGGAGCACCTAGTATGCATTGGAAGATATATTCATACATACCGTGGGGTAAGTGTATTTCGTTCATACCTTCGGATACCGTGGGGTTTTCCGTTGTGTTATGCCTTGTGACAATGCCGTGGGGTATCGATCAAGGTATATCTTCGATTATGATGTAACTGGGTAGCGATATGGACCTTCTCCATGGAATCCAATTTGTGAATGTATCGAATTGTTATTCCTACATGCTATGATTATGCTCTATGTGTTATGTGTAAACCTCACTTAGGCTTTAAAAGCCTAACACTTGTTATGTGTTTTATATGTTACAGATATTAGTGGTCCCGGATACAAGAAGTTTAAACTGGGGTTGTGAGCATGGGATCATTGTTGGAGAGTTAAAGATTTGAAGAATATGATAGAACTTTCCGACACCTTTTGTTATCTGATAAGCTAGTGGTCCATTACTAGTCGTAATTAACTAAATCTTCGTATTAATGGTTATGTAATGATTTATGTATACTTTTACTTTAGTAATGAGTACCACTCTTCCGTTTTATGGAAGTTTTTGTTAACCCCTGTTTTGGGTGTTACAAGTTGGTATCAGAGCTTTAGTTTAAGTGAACTAAGTATGATGAGGAAATACTTAGACTTAAGCTGAGATGAATTAAGTTATGAATCGTGAGAGTGGGTAGAAGTATTAAGATGTGATGGCCTTAGGGTCGACAGAAATACGTGAAATTAGTACGGTAACGACGGTAATGAGTATTCTCATGTATGATACATTCATAATCGCAATTAGCTACTGTTATTATGAATATATTGTTACATAAGCGTACTTGTTTCTAAATTGTTCTGGTGACTAATGATCGGTAAGGTACGTTTCGTGTGTCTATATTCATATAACCATTTCTCAGGGTTATTTTTTTGTTTTATAGCATAATAATGGTAAAAACGCCACCAAGGTCTTTCAATTCTTTAGAGGACAGATCGGTAAATGATCGAGGATAGGAAGGACAACCTGGAACTGGCGGGACTCATGAAAGTCCGCCGAGACAACTTTAAATAAGTGGATTAAAATGTGTGGAAATAGAATGTAAGATGTTTGATCAAGATGGGAATAGTATGAAATGGTTGAGTAAGTGAGCCTTGGAAGGCATGTATAACAAGTGTTAGAATGTTGAGAGGGTAACCACTGGTTGAAAATAGGGCGTCAATGATAAGTTGCGTGAGTTAAACGATAGACCTTGTTTAAGCAAATAGCCTTCAATTGCAAGTAGAGTTTTATGCATGGTGTCCTCGAGTGTGTGTTACATGGGTTTTTGTGATTTCAAAACAAATGCATAAATAACAATTTAGTTGATGATGAGTCAGTAGGTACACGTGGGTATTTAAAGAAAGAGGTAATACCATTTACGTCGCGCAGTCAAATTTTGAGTTCAGTAATTTGCAAAATACATTATACTTTACAAGAAAAGTTAAATATAGATGAGTGTGAGAACCGACTAGCTTATTTTGTGTCGGTAATTTCTTGCAACTTTGGTCGTATGAAAAGATTTTCATTAAATATACTACGGTCATAACAATATCGTTTTGGTTGAAAAAGATTAAGTTTTGCGGAAAGTAGTATGCAAATGATTCTCGTGATCGTGGTGTAGTACACTAAAGTTATAAGAATCTTGGGGTCATGTGTACCCAAGTTGCTCCAAGTGTTGTTCTTTAAAAGGAGGAAATGTGCGAAATAATACATTTAATACATTGTTATGTATGAAGGTTATGAACGAACTAAGTCGTAAAATATTACTATAAGCTAAGAAAGAACTCTGAGAATGGAGAGGTATTGGATAAACCATGGGAGAATGTTTGTAAGTTTTGGTAATGGTGTTTAGGAGGAAGGTGAACAATGGGAGAGTTGAAAGTGGACTTTAGCGTCGGTTGTAAGAAGGTCTATACCCTTGTTTGGTAACTAGAAATACAGTTGGCAAGGGACAGTAGTGTCCGGAGGAAAGATTAGTAGTAATCAAGGTGATGGAATTAGCAAATTGCTATGAGTAGTGTGGTGAGACAGTAAGGAAATACCCTCGACGTTAAATAAAGAATTTATGGTGATCTTGTGATATTAGTATTGCACGAATAAGTTTGAAATGAAGACGATGAGATGTAAATTGTATTATGTTTTGTCGAAAGGATTAAGTTCAGTCCTTGTTGATGAATAGATTAAAGAAGTATCGATAGGTCGACTATTGACATTGAAGTCGGCAGTTGTGTTGGATGTATGAGGCCTTTTGCCTGTCACAGGATGCGGTCTGGGTGCGTCCCGCGTATGCCTGTGCGGGTAGGAACAAAACCGTGAGCGGTGCCGGCATGCTGTTATGCAGAGGGTATCCGTAAAGCGGACAATATCGTGTACGGTGGACTTTAGAATGTTACATAATGTTATAGAATGCGGACAATACATATCTTGTGAAACACCACATGTATGGATCTTGAGTGATTGGCGAATAAATCACGAATAGAAAAGGTTTTGGTTAAATTGCTACAGAAGTAAAAGTTAGGTGGTCAAAATACGCTTTTAGAAGTTTATTGTGGTTGTGCAATAATTTTGGTGTGGTATATGCTTAATCGCATTTTTAGTGTTAGTTTAACTATTGGTCTTATGTGTGAGGACAGTTTGATGGTCTTGTATTTTTAGTACCTTTGAGACTAGTGACCTATGGAAAAATCATAATATATATATAAATATATATAAATATATTGTGGAGTATATAGAGTTGTACTTACGTGTACATATAGATACATATATGAATTGACTTCATTGGGAAAGTAGCAATGAAGGGGTCGTGAGATTATCATGTCTCGAGGCGTGTGTTGCATGATGTGGGATTAGATGTATTTTAAATTTAATGAGTTGATAACTGATAAATGATCAATAGACCCTTTGAGCGGATGGCTTGGTTTTAAATTCGGTTGAGTCTTAAGGGTATTCGTCGGTTTAATTAACTTGACATAGGCTTGAGGGTTGGAATTACATGAATTGTATTATAATTAAAGTTTACGTAATGTGAATACATTAATTTCTTCTTTTGAGATCATGTATGAATGTCAAGTTAGAATCGGAAGATTAAAAGTTGAAGGATCACCTTGTGGGGGGGTGTTAGGATAGTGAAAGAATATTGTTGTAGATGAATATTCTACTTATGATGTAGATGGTTTATATATAATGAAGAAATAGGCACGAACATAGTAAGGGTATGGACTATGTCGATTTGTGATGTAGTGTGCACTGTATATATAATGGTTTGGAGTCACAAAGAAGTAATAATAAGTGATAAAGAGGGGACATTAGATGAGAGTCTTTTCGGGGATTCCAGATGAATAGTGCTAGTTGTCAATAAAGCTGTTGGAATATGTGGTTGTAAGATAGTGTAGTGATTTGGCTATTATTGGAATAGAATGTCGAGCGGTAGTATGAGTTTATCCAAAGTGATTTTGGTTGTGTGAGTCGCTAAATAAGTTTATGATTTTGAATCATAGGAAGTTTAATAAAGATGAGAAAGTGTTATCGGTATGTGGAAAAGTTGGGGAAAAGTTGGGGAAAAGAGACAAATAATGATTGGAGGTTAGTACTTCATGCTAACGTAGGAAGTAATGATAGAAAGGTCGGACCTAAGAATGTAGTTATACTACAGGTTCAACGGAATTATCACCTTTGATATAAAATATTTTAGTGCTTGGTTGCCATGTGGTCGCATGGTACGATATTGATGTGAGGAAGTGGTAGTACTTTTTACTGAAGAAACGTGTGGGTCATAGATGTAGTGATGGGTGCCGTAGATATAGAAGCATTCAAAAGTGGTGAGTATGCCCAATTTAAAGTGAGTATGGATTTTCAAGCATCATACGTTAAGGTTATTTTGAGATATGGAAATTGAGATGTGGATGATGACGGTATGGAAGACTAGGCAATAGTCGGATAAAGGTTTAATGATAAACGGTTACTTTAAAGAGGCTTACAAATCTAAGTTGGGGAGCAGTTAATGAGGAAAGAAGTAAGGTTCAGGAAATAGGAAAGATGAATCCTTGTTCCTTCTAGATTTTTATTTGTGAATGGAACCCATGTGTGGGTTTGGTTAAAGTGCAAAGGTTGGTGATAATTAGGTGTCAACTTTTGGGTTAAAGGCCAAACACCTTTAGTGTAATCGGGAAATTGTAGTTGATTTTAAAAAGAATGATGGTGATGGTAGTAGTAACCTTAAGATACTCATTTGTGATGAGTGGTTTTAGTGAACTAACCTTTGTGTATGATTAGTGAACCTGTCCGTTTGATGATTAATTATTGAGATGGATTTTGGAGTCTATTAGAGCTCTTTGAATGAGAATGGTCGTTAACGATAGGGGCAATTGAAATTAGAGATTCGGTTGGTCTCAGTATTAATTGAGCCTTAAATTGATTTAGAGTTAGAAACTGAAATCAAGATGTATAGAACATTTTAAGGTTGGGAGATGACTGGAGTCGTATGGTTGGGAGTTTCTCTATGGTTGGAACGTTTATCTGTACATGAGTACAACGTATGTGTAGGGGCTTTGTTAATAAACAATTGTTCGAAGAATTGTCTTTATAGACCGTGTGGATAGAACTTAGATTCCTGTTAGGAATTGTTGAATTTTGGTCGACAGTGAGTCGGTTGACTTTGGGTAGTAAAGGATATAGATTTCGAGGACGAAATCATTTTAAAGTTGGGAGAATTGTAACACCCGGAAAATCCTTGTGAGTAAAAATAGTCCTAATATTTCTTTATATTTTGACTTCTTAGATTATAATTGATTTCCTAAGTAATTTCCGTGATTGTCACTTATTATTTGAGAACTCCCGAAAGAAATCAGTAAGTTTATTCCTTAAGGAAATAAATGAAAAATAGATGATAAAGTTAAATATTAGATTTTATGGATTAGTTGGATGGGTAATTTGTATACGGGTCCAACGGTTCTTTCCGGAGCAAAAACGGAGTTCTAACGAAGAAGTTACGACCAAATTAGTAGAAGTTGGAAGATTTGGCAAACAGAAGCCGGCGCCAATGGAGTGGCGCCGATCCATCGGCGCCGACGACTGGCGCCAATTACCTGACGTGCCAAATAGAGGGTTAAACCCACCCCTTAGTCATTACTCATCTCACTTTTCACTTAGAACTCTCAAAATCGAAATTTAGCTCTGCTCCTCATCTTGCAAACGATTTCTTCATAAAACCTAAGGTAATTTCATCTCTTAATCCTAATCTTATCCAAGTAAGTGTATATGAATCTTAACAATTAAACTTCAAATAGGGCTTGTAATATTCATCTTCTTCTTGGAGCAATTAGGTTCAAGTATTCAAGTTAGGGTGTTAGCAATTGAAGAATTAAAGGTGAGTAACTTGTAATTAATTGTTTGTATTACATTTATATACTATTCCTCATCTTGATTTTGGTATAGTTAATGGGAAATCTTGAATAATATGCTCTTAATTGTTAAGAGGGAAATAAGAGGAGTTCAAGTAAGTTAATGTGGCTAAATTGTGTTTATTACTTTGTATGCCATAATAAATGTTGATGTTAAGAGTTTGGTTGGATTATATATCCATAGTATGTGATATTGAGATGATGACTTAATATATGTCTTAATGATGAATTGATGGCTTAATGGTCCAAATGGATTTATTCTTGAAATGTAAACATGGTGGTTTATTGTTGAATTCTTATGGAATGTGAATTAATACATGTGGATGTATATGAACTACATGGAAGTAGTATGGATTATGATAAATGGTTGGACCATTGCTAAAGTGCTTAATATGCTTTGAATCTTATTTGGAGTAACATATTTGGTATTCACTTAATTGGAGGAGCACCTAGTATGCATTGGAAGATATATTCATACATACCGTGGGGTAAGTGTATTTCGTTCATACCTTCGGATACCGTGGGGTTTTCCGTTGTGTTATGCCTTGTGACAATGCCGTGGGGTATCGATCAAGGTATATCTTCGATTATGATGTAACTGGGTAGCGATATGGACCTTCTCCATGGAATCCAATTTGTGAATGTATCGAATTGTTATTCCTACATGCTATGATTATGCTCTATGTGTTATGTGTAAACCTCACTTAGGCTTTAAAAGCCTAACACTTGTTATGTGTTTTATATGTTACAGATATTAGTGGTCCCGGATACAAGAAGTTTAAACTGGGGTTGTGAGCATGGGATCATTGTTGGAGAGTTAAAGATTTGAAGAATATGATAGAACTTTCCGACACCTTTTGTTATTTGATAAGCTAGTGGTCCATTACTAGTCGTAATTAACTAAATCTTCGTATTAATGGTTATGTAATGATTTATGTATACTTTTACTTTAGTAATGAGTACCACTCTTCCATTTTATGGAAGTTTTTGTTAACCCCTGTTTTGGGGTGTTACACAGACATATCACCTTCGAGTGTGCCAACCGATGTCTTCAGCGTTGTGACTTCGCTGGACATGGTGTCTACAGATTTCTTGATGTCGAGGTAGTCTGTGTAGATGTCAGCGAGAACTTTGGCAAAGTTGCTCAGTGATTGATCAACTTTCTCCATGTCAGCTTTGGAGGCATTCTTTCCGACTTCGGTTGTAAGTTTTAAGAGATTTTCTCCAGCGGTTGTTACAGCTGAAGAGTTGCCGGAAAGAGTAGATGTGAGACCAGTCAGCGTTGTCTTTACTGTCTTCAGAGACGTGTTGATGTCTCTCAAATTAGGACCTGTAACATATAAAAACTTGTGAACAGAGGAAAGCTCAGAAGTTTGGGGTTTAGTAACAGTGTATAGGGATTGGTGAGTACCTGCAGGAGGATTGGTGAATTCATCAAAATCACGGGTTCCTGAGTAAAGTTCCATATCGTCAGCGAGAGTACGTGAACGTATGGACAGCTCTGCAGGTCCTACTTCCGTCGTTCCTTTAGCTTCTGGAGGAATGACAGGTGCAGTTGTGATAACTGGAGTGGGGTCCAAATGAGTGGAGGGAGAAGCGAAGGGTAAGAAAGGAGGTTGGTTACCGAGTTCAGCGTTGGAATCGCTGAGAATCACTTCATCGGTCTTTTGAGAGACTGAGGGAGGTTGGGTAGTTTCCAAGTTTGTAACCTCAACATTTGGAGATGCTGAGGTCGGGATTAAAGGGATGGCTTGTTCAGGTGTGGCAGAGCGTACCACTGAACTTTCCTTCAGCTCAATAGGAGGAGCTGAGGAGTTTTTAGCAGGAGATTGCTTGGGTTGCTCCTTGGTCTTCTTAGTTCTTTTGGAACCAAGGTGGGTGTCAGAATGTTGCCTTTTAGGAGGAATGGAGGTAGCAGCTGGGGTATCAGCGGTGGGTTTGTCCGCTGAAGGAGCTGTAGAAGTAGAAGAAGTAGTAGGGTTAAGAAGAGTCAAAAGTGTAGAAAGACGTACCTCATTCTCCACTGGTTTGAAGTCGAGTATTTTAGGGCCGACCTGAGAGAGTTTCAGGTCACCCTCTTCTGGGTAGCTGTCTTTCAGGCCTCTTTGGAAAATAGCGCTGATGAACCGAGGATATGGAACCCATGGAGGTCTGTCAGCGACGGTGTCCACTCTGAGAACCAGGTCATCATAGATAATCGATGCCCAGTCTATGTTGAGACCTTTCAGCAAAGCATATCCCATTGCTTGCTGAGGCTTAGCGGCTTGGTCAGAGGAGCCGCTCTTGGCAGTCATGCAGCTGATTAAATGGGCGAAGATGAAATTCATCTCGCTGGGCATTTTCGATTTCTTGATAATCGTCAGCTTCTTCTCGGGCTTCATGTATCTTCCGATTTCCCATACATAGCCCATTGCATCGAAAAATGCAATGATGGCTTCCCTGTCTGAGTTTTTCTTGGGGTCAGGGAGGGGAACAAAGGGTTTTTCCTTGGTGGCGATGGGAAGGCTGAGAGCTTTTCGAATTATGGCAGGGGTAATCTTCATGGTGCCATATTCGATATCGCAGAGGATGCAATCGATTGTTTTGGAGGGGTCTTTGGCTGAGGGTAGCTGAGAGTGTCTGGCTGAGTACCAGAATTGTGAGAGCAAAAGCTGATGTGCAGGAGGTGTTATGGTCAGGGCTGTGGAGATGCAACAATTCTTTAGGAAGTTCACAGCATCAGCTAGATGTGTGACTTGCTTTCGAGGAGGAAACTCGAGAAGCGCATAGAGGTTGTTCACCTTAGTCCAATCCAGTTTGTCAAGGGCAAATTTGACTTGAGGAGCCTTGAAGATGTCCACTTCATCAGCAGTGTCATCAGCAGAAGTGTTTTCAGCGTTGGTGTTCTTGGGAGTTGGGAATGTCAGAAGATGCCATTTTCTGTATTATCAGTTCAACCAAAGGATTAACAAATAAGAATAATCTTAATGTGGAAAGATTTTCCAATAAGATGGTTCGAATTTTGTCCATTTCATTCATACAAAATGTCTTAATGAAGATTACGGTGTTTTTTTTTTAAAAAAAAACGAAATTTCAAACCCAATAAAAATCTTGTTTTCCAGTTTCCTTTGAAGATAGGGATTCTGGAAAAACGAATGTGTGAAGAACAAGTTTAAGATTTTTGCATTTAAACTTGAAGAACAACCATGAAATGGTTGTGTTCATAAAACCATGAAAGAAAATGATTTTATTTTTAAGAAGTTCTTTTGTTTGATCTTGTTAAAACAATGAGAAGATCAGAAACAAGTTATTTTCATTTGGTAAATAATAAGAACATATTAAGCTTTGATGTTTGAAGAAGATGAACAGTTGTTCTTGAAAAATCGAGAGCCAAATGCAACAGTGAATTCTTTCTTTGCTTGGAGGAGAAGTTCGCGTAAGAGAAAAATATAAACGAAGAATTTGTTTATATAGAGATTTTTTAGAAAGAGAAAATATTGAGCGGGAAAAGATTTTCATCATGACACGGACACGTGTTTGCATTTGATTGGCAAGTAAACGAAACGTGCAAACGTGTGTCAGAAAGAAGAACGTGTCTGGGTTTATCCGTTGTAATGACGTCACAACTGTCCTTTCATATTCTTGGTTGTCTCTGAGGTTTTGAAAAACTCAGGGACACTTTTGAAAACATGAAGCACTGAATAGAAATATCAGTTGGTTTTAAGAAATTTCAAAGTATCGCTGATAAGGAAGAGATATTCAGCGATGAGATTTGTTTTGAAATCTTGAATTTACATGCGATTTGTCAGAGAGAAAAACATACCTTGATATCAGCGAATCAGGATAGAGAGGACGATAGAATGGGTTATACAAGTTGATTTTATCCTATCGCTGATCAAATGTGAACTGCTGAAGATTTTATCATTCAAAGTTCAGCATTCCAAGCTCGCTGATGAGAAAGTTGAATCTTGTCTCATCAAGAGGTTTGGTGAACAGATCAGCTAACTGATAATCAGTTGGGATAAAGTGAAGTTCTATATCACCATTCATCACATGATCTCTGATAAAGTGATACCTGATTTCGATGTGTTTTGTCTTTGAGTGTAGCACTGGATTATTAGCTATAGCGATGGCACTTTTGCTGTCGCAATAGATTGGAATATTTGAGAGTTGAAGGTCATAGTCCAGTAGTTGATTTCTCATCCACAAGACCTGAGAACAACAGCTTCCAGCGGCTACATACTCAGCTTCAGCTGTGGAAGTGGACACTGAGTTTTGCTTTTTACTTGTCCAACTTACCAGCTTTCCACCCAGGAGCTGACATCCTCCTGTGGTGCTTTTCCTATCCATTCTGCAACCTGCAAAATCACTATCTGAATAGGCGATTAAATCGAATCCCGAGTCTTTGGGATACCAAAGACCTAGATTCGCTGTACCCTTAAGATATCGAAAAATTCGCCTTACAACTTTCATATGAGATATCTTAGGTTCAGCTTGATATCGTGCACACAAGCATGTTGCAAACATAATATCGGGTCGGCTAGCTGTAAGATACAATAGTGAGCCGATCATCCCACGGTACAGCGTGACATTGACAGGAACACCCTTAGTGTCCTTATCAAGTGTCAGCGGTGGTGCCATAGGGGTTTTCATAGCTGAACTTTCAGTTAAGTCAAATTTCTTCAACATATCTTTAACATACTTTCCCTGATTAATGAAAGTTCCTTTTTCATTTTGTTTTATCTGTAGACCAAGGAAATATGTTAGTTCACCCATCATGCTCATTTTATACTCTTCTTTCATTCTATCAGCGAAACGAGTACAGAGATCAGGGTTAGTCGAGCCAAATATAATATCATCAACATATATTTGAACAAGAATGATATGACCTTTTACTTTCCTGAAAAATAGAGTTTTGTCTATTTTGCCTCGCTCAAATTTTTCAATATGGAGATAAGTAGAAAGAGTGTTATACCATGCACGTGGAGCTTGCTTTAAGCCATAAAGTGCCTTATCCAGTTTATAAACATAACCTGGATGCTTAGGATCTGAGAATCCTGGAGGTTGTTCCACATAGACTTCTTCATTCAGCTTTCCATTTAGAAACGCTGACTTAACATCCATCTGATATACTTTGAAGTCTTTGTGTACAGCGTATGCTAAGAATAGACGAATAGATTCTAATCTTGCTACTGGAGCAAATGTTTCGTCATAATCTATGCCTTCCTCTTGTCTGTATCCCTGAGCAACAAGACGAGCCTTGTTGCGGGTTACAGTTCCATGTTCGTCCAACTTGTTTCGATAGACCCATTTAGTGCCTATCACTGTTTTGTCAGTTGGTCTTCGAACAAGTTTCCAAACTTTGTTTCTTTCGAATTCCGTCAGCTCTTCTTGCATGGCGCTGACCCAGTTTGGATCTTTGAGGGCATCATCTACTTTCTTTGGTTCAGTTAGTGAAATAAAATTTACAAATAAACAAATATTACCTGCACTTCGTCGAGTCTGAATACCAGCGTTTGGATCACCAAGAATTTGATCAATTGGGTGATTTATAGTCCATCGCTGAGCCGGAGCGTGAGACGCTGACTCAACCTGAACTGGAGGAGCTGAAGATGAAGCTTCATCGACGTCTGGAGTATCAGCCAAGAGAGGAATGGATGCAGTTGTCATTATATTTACTGATTGCTGAGAAGTGGATGGAATATCTGAGGTATTGGTTTCAGAAGCAGGTATAGTGTTTATAGGAACAGCTGAGACCCATGATGTTTCAGCTTCACTATTCTGCATATTTGGAATGATAGTTGGACCATCATCTTCAACTGTGTGAGCACGAGGAGTGGGAATATCTTCTGAATCACCAAGATGAGAAAACATCCATTGATTCAGTTCTTCAGTATCAGCGGACGGTTTAGAGTTCGCTGAACGGGACTCGTTAAACGTGACGTGAATTGTTTCTTCAACAGTTTGTCTTCTTCGATTAAAGACTTTGAAGGCTTTGGAAACTGAGGAGTATCTAAGAAAGATTCCATCATCAGCCTTAGGATCAAACTTTCCAAGGGCATCTCTGTTGTTCAGTATGAAACACTGACATCCAAAGATGTGAAAAAAGCTGATTGAAGGCTTTCTCCCATGAAATAGTTCATAGGCTGTTTTATTGAATCTTTTGACTATCAGTGACCTGTTTTGCGTAAAACAAGCAGTGTTGACAGCTTCTGCCCAAAACTGAGTAGGCAGGTGAGAATCGCTGAGCATTGAACGTGCAACTTCAATAATTGTTCTATTTCTTCTTTCAGCGACTCTATTTTGTTGTGGTGTTCTCACTGAAGAAAAGTTGTGAGAAATACCCTTGCTCTCAAAGAAGGAATCAAGAGAACTGTTTTTGAATTCAGTCCCATGATCACTCCTTATTGAGCGAACGGTCAAATTGTTCAGGGTTTCCATCTTCCGAACAAAGGTGATGAGTTCTTCAGGGGTGTCACTCTTGGAACGGAGAAACATAACCCATGTATAACGAGAGAATTCATCAACTATGACCAGTGTATATTTCTTTCCAGCGATGGATTGTTTGTTAACAGGGCCAAACAAATCCATATGGAGTAGTTGTAGAGGAGATGACACTGAGGAGACTTGCTTTGATTTAAAGCTTGCTTTGGTCTGCTTCCCTTTCTCACATGCTGAACATAAAGACTCTTTGGCATATGAGTGTTGAGGTAGACCAGTAACTAACTCTTTTGAAGAAAGAGAGTTCAGTGTCTTGAAATTCATATGAGAGAGCCTCTTATGCCATAGCCAGTTGACATCAGATGAGGCTTTTGAGAAGAAACAGGAGTTCTCAGTGGTTGTTGAGTCCATGTTTATTACATAAACATTTTCCAAACGATAACCGCTGAGAGCTATCTTCTCCTTTTTGTCAGTGACAAAGCAGGATTCCTTGGTAAAGATTACTTTGTTATCCTTGTCGCAAAGCTGACTGATGCTTAACAGTTTATGCTTCAACCCTTCAACATATGCGACTCTTCTGAAGGTGGTTGTACCATTAGAGAGTACACCAAACCCTCGGGTATGTCCTTTTCCATTTCCACCGAAAGTCACAGAGGGACCCTTCTCTTCCTTATATTCAGCGAGCAGGCTTTTCTTTCCAGTCATGTGTCTAGAGCATCCGCTATCGAGATACCAGATACCCTTCTGAACCTGCATCACAAAGGAAGATTAGTTTTTCTTGGGTACCCACTTAACCATGTGTACATGTTTGTCAGTGGAAGCAGTTTGAATGGAAGGTTCAGCAATCTTCGCAGCATTTGAAGATTCAGCTTTGTCAGTCTTCACTTTGGTTAATTTCTTAACCTCAGTGGTCTTCTTTGCCTTGGGGGCAATCTTCACCTTAGCTATCTTATCAGCTTTGGTGGATGTGGGGCACTTACTAGCAATATGATCAGTGAGTCCACAGTGATAACATTTCCAATAACTAAAAATAGTTCTAGGACTATTTGAATGCTGAGTTTTAGATTTTGAATTAGAAGGACCAACACCAAATAAGCTTTTGGCTTTAGAAATGGGAGGAACACTTGGTTCTTCAGATTTCTTACCAAGGATATCCACTCTGAGTCTAGGAGTAGATCGCTGAATAGACCCACGCTGAGTAGATCCAGAGATCTGATTTCTTGATCAAGAGGAATAAATCACTAAAGCTTTAGAAGCATTCAGCTTTGGTGCTAAAGTACCCTTCTGAGGATTTTGGTTCAACACAATTCCTTTACCTTTATATTTAAAGACAGAGGTAGGTTTTGGATAAACCATTTTCTCTTTACCTTTTGAAGAGGCAGAGATTTCCTCAGGGATAGGCGGTCTGGAGGACGAACACTGAGAGGATGAAGTGTCAGCGACTGAGGATACGAAAGTTCCAAATACGAGCATGGAACGATCAGTGGTTGGTTCTTGAGTTTCATATTTGTAACCAAGACCACGTTTATCACTCAGGGGTATCTGAGACTTAATTATCTCAGTGATCTTTGTTGAAGAGTTACACCATCTTTCAACAGTAGCCTTTTCAGCTTTCAAAGCAGCGATAGCTTCTGCTCGTTCGATTTTGACTAGCTGATTTAAATGCACTTGATCTTTAAAATCTTCTTCAATTTTAGAAAGCTTTTCTATTTGAAGGTGACAATTTTTAAGTTGTTCAGCGAGATCAAGGTTTTGGTTTTCAACTATAGTTTTGCCATTCATGGCTTCATATAAGCTTCTAGTCAAGAGATCGATTTTGCGGAGACTATCAGCTTCATCAATATTTGCAATATTTGTAAAGAAGGAAGGTGATACCTGAATAGTAGAGGTTGAAGTAGAGGGAATGTCTGAACTTTCTTCCTCATCCTCAATCTTTGCCATAAGACAGAGATTGGCTTCATCATCTTCAGAGTCAGATGATGATTCTTCTTCTTCTGAAGCAGCCCAATCATAAACCATCAGGCCTTTGCCTTTCTTCTTGAAGCTTTTCAGCTTTGTATATTTTTCTTTCAGCTTAGAATATTTGTCATCTTTATTCCCGGGAATAAAAGATTTATTGGGAAACGCTGAGTTTCTCGATACTTTTTTAGACCTGCACTCGTTAGCGAAATGTCCAATCTTTTCGCAGTTAAAACAAGTAGCAGTAGCCTTATCAACAGTAGCTGATGATCTTGGCTTATCAGTTATAGAAAGAGGTTTGTTCTTTCTGAACATTTTCTTTTTGGCGAATCTCCTGAACTTTTTAGTTAGGAGAGCCAAAGATTCATCATCATCTGAAAAGTTAGAATCTGATGACCTTTCAGAGTTACTCTCTAACTTAGTGATAGTGACCGAGGGTCGGTGAGTAGAAGGTTCCTCTGAGATTAAAGCAACAGGGGTGCTTTTGGAATCTTTTACAAGATTCTTCTTAAGATGGCTTGATTGCTCATGATTCAGCATTGTGCCATATAAGGTAGCAAGAGTCATTGATCTTAGATCTTTTGACAGCTTGAGACACATAGAATAACTGTCCCAGCTTTCAGGTAGACATTCTAGAAACTTTGTCAGCACTTCAAAGTTAGAATATTCCTTACCAACAGTTTTTAGATCTATTATTAAGCAATTAAAACGTTGGTGAACTTCAGAGAGAGTCTCATTCTTACCACAAATGAAACTTTCATACTGTCTTACCAGGTTGATCTTTCGAGAGTCCTGGACTTCAGCAGTACCTTCATACTGAACACATATTGTGTCCCACATGGCTTTTGAGGATTTCAGGTTCATGACGGAATGGTAGACTTCGTCGGGAAGAGCCATGGATAGTATGGATCTGGCTTTTGTGTCGATAGCCACTTTCTTCTTATCTTCGTCAGTCCACGTATGAACATCTTTAGGTACCAGCCTTTCTGGAATAGCAGGTCTATTCTCAGCGGCAGGTACTGCGACATCAATTCTTACAGGAATAAATGGGCCGTTTTCAAGATAATAAGGCATAGTAGGGTCTACACCTTCTAGGAAGAGAGTCATCCTATTTTTCCATAGATTAAAATTATCTCTGGAGAATCTAGGGGGTTTTGCAAGAGAACCATTGTCTATATAGTTTGTGTTTGTGTTGGTGGCCATTTTCAGAAATAGCAAGGAAGAGAAATCTTAGTATAGATTAGATCTTGTTTATGAGTTTACACAAATCTGCTCTGATACCACTTGTTGGTCCCGAAGGGTTATACAAGTTTGTAGAAGGGGGGGGGGGGTTGAATACAAACACACAGATTTTACTTTTCTAAATTGTTTATTGATAAATCATTAACAATTTACAGCTTGTTGCGGAAACAAGATTAAGGATAAATCCTAAATCTAAACAAGTTGGAACACTAAGTTTCTTGCACTAAGAAGGAGAAGGAAATTACTAATAATAACCTATCTCAAGATAAGAAGGATGAACTTGTCCAGAGTTAGCAAGTTACTTCAAAAATGAAGTGAGTTCTTCTTCTTATATACTGCATGCATTTAATGCATTGCAGTTTACACTTTACACGTGGCAGCAGCTGATTGGTTGCATGTCATTGACCTTTGTTGACAACCTTAGTAGCCGCATGTTTGAACAGTGTAGTATCAGGGTGGTTGTACGATTTCAGACAATAAGGAGTTTCTATTCTGACATATCGTACGGAGTCGTGCAAGGGTGGATGAGACAAAAAGTACTTTGTACGGAAGACTTCATGATCAACTTTTCGATGATTCAGCGATCTATCATTCTTCATCAGCGAATGATAGAGTTCAGCGATAGCTGAAGTCTTGTACTTGATACTTCACGTTGAGTGGACAAATCTGAGTCTTCGCTGATCTGCATCAGTTCATTAGGAGACTTGTCGCTGGTTCTTGAGCTTGATCTTCGACTTCAGCGTAGAACCTAAGTTGGCGTGAAACTTGTCTTCAGGGATCATAAGTAAACAACTAACTTATCAGCGATCACCATAAGTACTGAACAGACTCAGAGTATTATGGTGAACAGTTTCGCTGAATGTTTAATCTAAAGAGCGAGAGTTCCTATCAACGGTACTGGAAGATCTTAGTACTTATCAGCGATAGTGAAACTCTGATACATATTGTTTACTTACAATTTTCACTAAGTATATAAGAGAGGGTCATTATCAAATCACTGAGGGTTTGGATCAACATAAACAACTTACCGGATAATTTTGCCTTGTTCGGAAACCTTCATACAGAGGTTTTCAGATACTTCATCTACCGGACACCAACAAAGAGGAACTACCGGACACATTCAAGTCTGTCCGGAAACTTCGATCTATCCCTTAAAATCTCCAGCCAGATATCGATTTAAACCCCTTTCTTCCAAACCAAACATACCAGTACTTTGTAAATGAGTTATCTAACATATTCCAAACATTAATTTATGCTTAAAACAGTTTTCATAAGAAAAGTAGAATGAACTCACCTTGAAGAATAATAAACCCACTTCATTGCACAATCTGATTCCAAATCAAAATAGCACCTAGAGGAAATCAGATTAAGATATGGATACCATCTTGCTACTGAAATCAAACTTACAAAATCTTTTGTATACTTACCAAGATTCCAGCTCAATTTCTTCTTTTTCTCTCTTCCTTTCTTCTTCTTTCTCTCTTCTTTCTCTCTGATGAAACCCCCCCCCCCCACACACAAGAGAGATACAAAAATCTCTTTTTCTTCCCTATGACCCAAAAAGAGCCTGTTCATTAAAACAATAATAACCAACCAAACCCCAAACTCTCATCACATGACAACTTCAATCCCTCATCTTATAAATTAAAATTAAAGTTTACTCCTTTCTTATTATTCCAATAAAACACATAATATAACTTACTCGGGGATAAACTATAAAATTAATCTCATCAAATAATTATACCCAAATTATTTAATAGACCAAACGTAATTTTTTATATAGAAAAATCGAGATGTTACAGTGGTGGATCTGAAGAAGGAGGTGAGAGAGCTCAGAGACGAGGCTGCGTCTACCTTTGCCTTGGCTCGTTTGACTGCTCGGTCGGCGATCATGCGACAACACTTGTCGAGCAAAGATCCTCTGGCCTCGGCGTCTAACGAGCTTGCCTACTTCTTGAGGGAGGTCGGGACCGAAAGAGACATCGACTCTGATGACGAGAAAGAAGTCGAGGAGGAAGAGGTGGACGAAAGTTCCAAGGGCGAGGCCTCGGGCAAGGACGCGACTGACACTCCTCTTCAGCCTTAGGAAATATTTTGATTTTTGTTTTGCTTGCTCGATCGCTGGTGGTCGAGCTATCTAATGTAGCTGACGATATGATAAATGAAATTTTATCTTGCATATCACTCTGTTTTATACGTCTTATTAGTAAATACAACATTAATGGTGAAATTCACTAAGCGTAGATTAAACGAGAAATCATGCGACTTAGGCATCCATTGTAATACAACGACTAAAACATAAGTCATACATTTAAATCGTGTGGGCAAACATAAGCACACGCGATCGAGACAGTACTCATTCAGAACGTGCAAATTTTTCTAAGTTAAAAACTTAGATCGAGGGGTCGCTAGACCTTACGGTCGTACAACTAGATTGTATGATGATCTTGAATCGTGCGTTCTTGCGATAAAGTAGTCAAGACCTGACTAAAGTCGTACGATGGACTTAGTAATTTATATCGTGTGTTCCTGCGATAAAATAAGGTCAGAGGTTGGTCGTTGGCTAGCCAACGACCCTCCGATGCCTAAGTTAGTAATCGTCGTGGTAAAAAATCGCGTGAGAAAAGGAAAGAGATTTAGAAGAAATACCTTTTCAAATGTGTTGCATTCCAGCTACGTGGGATATCTTGATTGTCGAGGGTTTGGAGCCGATAGGCACCTTTATCCACGACTTCTGAGATACGATAAGGACCTTCCCACTTGGTGGAAAGCTTACCTGCATTGAGCTCTTGAGTGCTTTGGAACACTCGTCGGAGGACGTAGTCGCCTACTTGAAAGACTTTAACTTTGACATTCTTGTTGAAATGTCGCTCGACCGCTTGCCTTTGCGACGCCATTCTGATCAATGCTGATTCTCTGAGCTCTTCGAGGGCATCGAGGTTATAGCTTAAATCAACCAGATTGTGGTCGACGGAAGTATGTCTTGAGGTTGGGAGCTGAACCTCGACCGGCAAAACTGCTTCACAACCATAAACCAAAGAGAAAGGGGTTTGCCCTGTGGACGTGCGAGGCGTCGTGCGATTCGCTCACAGGACCGAAGGGAGTTCCTCGACCCACATTCCCTTTGCGGCTTTTAACCTTTTCTTAATTGAAGCAATGATGGTATTATTGCTTAACTCAGCAAGTCCATTTGCTTGGGGATACCTGGGTGTCGAGGTCGTCAGCTTGATGCTGCGGTCTTCACAGAACTGTCGACTCATGTTGCTTATGAACTGGGATCCGTTGTCGCAGACAATTTCGGATGGAATCCCAAACCTGCATATGATGTTAGTCTGGATAAAAGAAACGACTTCCTTGTACCGAACTTGGGAAAAGGCATCTGCTTCTACCCACTTAGAGAAATAATCTGTAAGTACGAGGAGAAATACCCTTTGCCCTGGGGCAGGTGGTAGCTTGCAGACAATGTCCATTCCCCATCTCATAAAGGGCCACGAGATCAGTGTTGAATGTAAAGGTTCAGAAGGTTTATGGGACATACCTGAATGTCGCTAACAAGGGTCACAGTTCTGGACATACCTGATGGCATCTTGTCGCAATGTCGGCCAAAAATAGCCCTGTCGAGAGATACGATTAGCCAAACTGCGACCTCCTGAATGATTGCCACACTCCCCATCGTGCATTTCTTGAAGGATCTTCTGAACTTGACTTTTGTTGATGACGCATCTCAGGTTTAAGCATGCCGATGATCGTCGATAGAGTCTATCTCCGATCACGACATACCTAGATGCTTTGAATTTGATTTTCCGAGCTTCCATCTTGTCTTCTGGGAGTTGGTCGTGCATAAGAAAATTTTGGATGTCGCACGACCAGTCATCTTCTTGCTCTTCGATCTGGACGACATCGTCATTTTCAATGGACGACATCGCTAGGTGGATCATAGGGATACTGTCGAATATTGGTTCGACTAGAGCAGACCCAAGGTTTGCTAGAGCGTCGGCTTGAGTATTCTGATCCCTCAGAATCTGTTCAATAGAAAACGATTTGAATTTCTCTGATTTTTCTTTTGCTACCTTTAGGTACGCTGTCATCTTTGAATCTTTGGCTACGAATTCTCCATTCATCTGGTTCATGACCAGAAGAGAATCGCTTTTGACGTGTAGCGCGGTTGCCCCCGATTTGTGGGCCATATCCATTCCCACGATCAGGGCTTCGTACTCGGCTTCATTGTTGGTGGTTTTGAAATCGCATCGAACGGAGTACACCATCTTGCCCCCCCTGTGGCGACTTTAAGACGATGCCTAGTCCTGAACCTCTAATGTTGAACGACCCGTCGACATACAGAGTCCAAGGCACGTCGTCGCGAGTCGCCACAGTTGACACTTCGAGCTCTGCTTCTTTCCCCAATTCAGGGCTGAAATCAGCAATGAAATCTGCCAAGGCTTGCGATTTGATCGCCGTCCTGGGCTTAAAATTGATGTCGTAACTGCTGAGATATATACTCCATTTTGCTAAACGACCTGTCAACTCGGGTTTCCTCAGGACAAACTTAAGAGGAAAGTTAGTCACGACAGTAATAGGATGCGATTCGAAATAATGTCGTAATTTTTTAGCGGTTGTGACTAGCGATAATAGCAATTTCTCCATGGAGGAATACCTGGTTTCGACGTCCAAGAGAGATTTACTTACATAGTAGATCGGCAGTTGCTGCTTTTCATCTTCTCGTGTCAGGACGACACTTACTGCATTAGGACTAACAGCCAAATATAGCTGCAAGACCTCATGGTCATCAGGTTTTGACAACAAATGAGGCGACGTCATGTACTCCTTTAATTTTTGCAGCGCTTGCTCATGATCGTCGGTCCAGTCGAAGCCTTTATTTTTCCTGAGGACGTTATAGAATAAATGACATATATCTGAGGATCGAGAGATAAATATGTTCAGAGCAGCCACTCGACCAGTGAGCCTTTGGACCTCTTTGAAATTTCTCGGAGATTTGATCTCGATGATAGCTTTGATCTGGCCGGGGTTGGCTTCGATTCCTCGTCGAGTGACCATGTAACCCAGGAATTTTCCAGCGCTGACGCCAAAGGAACACTTCGTCGGGTTGAGCTTCATGCTATACTCCCGAAGGATGTCGAACGACTGCCTCAAATGTTCGACGTGGTCGACTGCTAGCTTCAACTTGACCAGCATATCGTCGATATAGACTTCCATTGTGTTGCCAAGATGGTCTTTGAACATCTTATTCACCAGACGCTGGTATGTGGAACCTGCATTTTTTAAACCGAACGACATGACTTTATAACAGTAAATACGTCGATCTGTCATGAAAGCAGTCTTTTCTTGGTCCTCGACGTGCATCAAGATCTGATTGTATCCAGAATAAGCATCCATGAATGTTAATAGTTCATGTCCTGTTGTCGCGTCGACCATGGCGTCGATATGCGGTAATGGGAAAGGATCTTTTGGACAAGCTTTGTTGAGATCTGTAAAATCGATACAGACCCTCCATTTGCCATTTTTCTTTGCCACGGCCACGACATTAGCAAGCCAGTTGGGGTACTTTACTTCTCAAATTTTCCCTGTCTTGAGGAGGTTGTCGACCTCGTCATTTATCACCTTATTCCTTTCAAGAGCGAATTTCCGATGTTTTTGCTTGACAGGCTTAAATGGTGGGTCGACATTGAGCTTATGGGAAATGACGCCGGGGTGTATGCCGACCATGTCTTCGTGCGACCAGGCGAAACAATCAGCATGTTCCTGCAAGAAAGATATTAGCTTGCCTTTAAGGCAGGGATCGAGGGACGATCCTATAAAGACTTTCTGATCAGGCTTGCTCTGATCCAGGACGACTTCCTCCCGGCGATAATCGTCGACTGCCCCAGGAACACCCTGTGCATTCTCAAGCTCTCCATGCATTGGGGCAATGGGTCTGTTGTAGGTTTCCATTACCTGCCATCTTCCTGAAAAAGAAAAGAGAGGAAACTCCAAGAAAACGTTAGTAAAACGTACGTTTGTCGAAGATTTTCTCTAGATGGGGCCCCACGGTGGGCGCCAAACTGTTAATGCCAAAAATCGTCCAGAATGATAACTTAAGATTGATTGTGGAGCTTAACAACTAAAGAATAGGAATCTATCGACAAACCGTACGACAAAGGCAAAAAATACAAAAGAGACAAAGATTTTGGTGACGCGGAAAAAACCTCAACGAGGAAAAAACTCGCGGACGACTACGGAGGTCGTCACTGCACTATGATCGCCAAACAGGGGCGATGTCCTTATGTTTCGGGTGTCGAGAGTACAATGATTACAATACAAATGAAAGAAAAACTTTAAATGTAAAATAACAAGTCTATCGAATGTAGAAACTGGCGCGTCGTGTGGAAAAAACTATGTGTCGTGTGTGAAAGTCGTGCGTTGTGAGCGATCTGTTGAGAGAGAATTATTTGCTTCGGGTGTTCTTCAGAGTTCGGATGTGTTCAGATGCTTCGAGCTGTGTGAAATGATGCTCCAGTCTTTGCTTTTATAGTCTTCGAGCGCCTTGAATGTCTCCATAAAGACTTCTGATAACGGCCGTAACAGTCACTGGGTTTAATGCTCATAATTGTCTCTGTCGGTTATGGCCGTTGGTCATTAATGATATTAATCCTGCAATAAATACTGAAAATGTAACCGTAATATCATATGTTAGTCGGTCGAGGTCGTGAGGTTCCATACGACGGTCGAGGTCGAGAGTAAGTTTTGTTTTAAACTTCGGACTGTAGATAAAAATGTTCTGTGACTTTATCTTATTATGGGAAAGTGTAATAAATGCTTTCTACTGTTTGGTCGTGGTCGAGACTAGGGCTGTAAACGAACCGAACGTTCAACGAACCGTTCGTGAACCGTTCGGCGGGAAGTTCGTTTATGTTCGTTCATTTAATAAACGAACGAACATGAACAAGTTTTTTTGTTCGTTTAGTTAAACGAACGAACATGAACAAAGGTCTCGTTCGTTCATTTACGTTCGTGAACGTTCGTTCATTTATGTTCGTTTACGTTCGTTTATTACGTTCGTTTAACGTTCGTTTAACGTTCGTTTAACGTTCCTTTAATATGTTTGTTTGTGTTCGTTTATTATAACAATTATATTAAATTTATATTTATAATTACAATTAATAAAATGAAATATTATTAAACTGAAATATTTATATTTAAAATTTAAATAAAAATTTAAATAAAAATTTAAATAACAATGGTAACATGTTAAAAGTGATGAAATCCCACCCAATAAATACTTATTTCCTTGCCTAACATTTCCCTTCAAAAGCGATGTGGGATGAGAATAGCCTCAAATCTCAGTCACATGCTCACCACGTGAGCAGCTCAACATACTTCCCATTTATCCCTTGTCCCACATCGATGGTTTTAACAAACTCAAGCCTCATCTCCACTATATATATAACCCCCTCATCCCATTTATCCCTTGATTCAAAGTAAAAATTTAGCACATCAACCTTGAAGCCAACAATGGTGGTTCAAGCCCATTGGCTTGAGCCTTGCCTTATGGTTGTGGGTTTATATTGACTTTTTTGTTTAGGTTCGTTCTAGTTTGAGTCTTACAGCTTGAACCCGATGGTTTGAGCCTTATTGGCTTGAACCCATTGCAAAGTTTTAACTGGAGTACCCCAAGATAGTGGGTGCACCTGTTCATTAATAAGTGTTCGTTTGTGTTTGTTTAACCCGTTCGTTTATGTTTGTTTAGCTGCGTTCGTTTATGTTCGTTTAGCTGCGTTCGTTTATGTTCGTTTAGCAGGTTAACGAACGAACATAAACGAACACGAACACACTAGATTTCTAAACGAACGAACACGAACACAAAGATTTTTGTTCGTTTACCGTTCGTGTTCGTTCGTTTGTTCGGTTAAGTTAAACGAACGAACATGAACAAGGCTCCGTTCGTGTTCGTTCGGTTCGTTTACAGCCCTAGTCGAGACTGGTGAAATTTGCCCAAACAGTTAACATTTTCTATTTTTATGTACTTTTTTAAATAAGAATGAATACACATTAATATTCGGTTTTTGAAATTCATAATTTTTGGACTCTTGCCAAAAATTGATCTATCACATAAATTGAGTGGATTTTATGTAAATACTGTCTATGTTATTGCTTCTTTTCAGTATCAAATAAATATTGAATCTTATAGTTATCAATATATATATATATATAGAGAGAGAGAGAGAGAGGGAGGGAGAGAGACGAGTTCATACGAGAACGCTAGTTATTTAAGAAAACAACATCTATGTACAAAATCATATATGATTACGTGACTTTTCCCGCCACTTTTTATCGCGGCCAAAGTCATGTGTGTCCAGTTTTTGCAGTTAATGTGAAATCACATGTGATTTTGCACATGATTTATTGTTTTCTTGTTTTCTTAAATAGTTAGCGTTCTCGTTTGAACCTTCATCAATATATATATATATATATATATATATATATATATATATATATATATATATATATATATATATATATATATATGTGTGTGTGTGTGTGTGTGTGTGTGTGTGTAGAGGCCCACTATTTTGTAAAAAAAATTCGTGTAAACTTTTGATTTCATAGGTTTTCTTGATGAAATTGTTTATTTTGATGTAATTGTTTCATATCATTCATGTTTTGATGAAATTGTTTCATATATTTGTGTTTTTATGTAGTTTAATATACTTTTTTCATTCTTATGAAACTGTTTCATATATTTTCTCAGTTTGATGAAACTTTGTCGTTTTTACATAAAACACACAAATATATGAAACAATTTCATCATGAAAGAATGATATGAAACACTTTCATTAAAATAAACAATTTCATGAAACAATTTAATCAAGAAAAACCTATGAAATTCAAAGTTTACAATATTTACACACATTTAGAGGTTTATAATTTATTATCCCTCTGTATGTATATATAAAATAAAATATTTTTAAGAAACTATAAAAGAAAATAGTTAAGAATTTATTGGGTTTTGTTTGAGTATTGGTGGTGTGAATTGATGAAAGATCTGTAGCTAGTGTTGGCTGCAGCCCTAAACATACATGACTTCTGAAACCCTAATCCCCTGAACCTCACCATCTTTCCTTTATATCAATGCATCCCTACTTAATACACTTGTTTCTGCCACCACCTGCATGCTCAACTGCAGCTACCTCACATGACTAAAGCTGTTTCAATTCACTGTTTGACCTTATGGGTCTTTTAGGGTTTCAATTCTCTCCAGGTTACTCTTCTCTCTCTCTCTCTCTCTCTCTCTCTCTCTTCACCACCCCCTACCCCCAGTCCCCCACCCCCACCCACCTGCTTTTGTTTATAAATTTCGAAAAGGGTTTTCACTTAGATAGGCACTTCAATTTATTTGCTAGCTTCTTCTGTGTTCAATTCTTCCTGGTTAATTAATTTCTCTTTGAAATCTTGAAGACCCTATTCATGTTTCTCTTAAAAATCCAATATAAAGAAATATTTGGCATCTTTTAGATACAACCTGAAAACCTAATCTTGTTTTCTTTTCTTTTTTTGATACTAAATTTTCATTCCATACCCAGTACTGTATTCAAGTACTCGTGCTTCTTCTGTGTTCTTAATTCATCTTCAAATTCAAATCTTGAAAACCCTCTTCATGTTTGTGTTAAAACCCCAAAAAATAACGATTTATATACATATAAAAAAGCTGGCCTCAGCTCGTTTAGGTACTACCTGAAAACCCTAATCTTGTTTCTTTTTCTTAGTATTGATCAATCTTAATTCCTGGTTACTTCATCTTCAAAATTCAAATCATGAAAACCCTATGAAAACCTAAAAAAAACGTAAAAATGAAGAACACTCTTTCACACTCTGGTAGTCCTTATCTGGACGTTATACACTTGTGCATATAATTAAATTATGTTGTTTTTTTGGTTTTTATGCATAAGTGCATTATGCATGCTACAAATTACTTGTATACACAAATGCATACAATCTAGATTGAAAGGCTACAGGGTGTTCTTCGGTTTTCTGTTTTTTTTTAGGTTTTCCCTGAAACCATATATATATATATATATATATGCACAGAAGAAGCTAAAGAAGAGAGAGCTGATGGTTTGCAATTGAAGCTAGGTGATTAATTAATGTGGATGGATGGATGCATGGTGATGAAATTGAAGGAAATTAAAAGGTGAAGCTGCCAGCATGATCTAGATAGCACGTGTTAATTTCACTGTTTAATTATGGTTAAAGAACAGTAGCTAGGTCATGCAGTCGGCTTCACTTTTTGCTTTCTTTTGGGTACCGGTACATTATATTTGATTCAACAAAAGCATTCAGACACTGTCTCTGAATCTATCTGTGATATATAAAGGCATCCACATTGCAATACAAAGAAGCTTGCAGGTATATATGTACTGTTTATAATATATATACCCACACATGCATCTGCTTGATGTCAAAGTTCTTTTACCTTTCCATAAATATTTCTCAAATAATATATATAGGTAGATCACATAGAAATCATCTAAAAGTTAGAAACCGTAAAAACCAGTTTCATATATTGTTTTATAGATGAAATAACACATGTGAAAATCAATTAATCCGTGAAAATTAATCAAAACCGTCCAATAAATTTGATTTTAAGCTATGATTCATATTGTTTCACGTGTTATTTCTGTGTGAGCATGAGTGTGTATTTAATGTATAAATGTATTTCTATATTGTTTTCACTTGCAAAAAATACTTTGATGTTTCATTTATCAAACCACAATGTTTGAATTATGTATATTTACATGTGTTGTTTCATCTATGAGACGACATATTCAAACTGGTTTCCACAGTTTCTAATATTTAGAAGGTTTTTGTACGATGTTCAATTCCCAATACATAGTATATATATAGGCGAAGAATCTTGTGAGAAGTTGAGGTTAACGTGATAAGTGGATCTGGACCGTCGATCACTTTTTTATCAAATGTCCTCTTATGAATTGCGCCTTATAAGAGATTTTATCTGGTCCATCTTATTTCGGTGTATCTCATGCTAATGCGTCAATCTGTCATCCAATGGTTGATAACCACTTCTCACGCTAACCTCAACTTCTCAACGTAACACCCCCCCCCCTCTCTCTATATATATTAGCCTACTAAAAGATAAAAAAATATAAACAAAAAAATGAAAGGTTGTAAATGATTAATGCAACATTTTCTTTTTAAAAAAAATCAAAACTCTAACAAAGTTCTAGAACCTCAGTTGAGGCTTCTTCTTAACTCTCTTTACCACATTCTTCTTTATATATATATATATTGATGATTACTCCCTTTAATTTCTTATGAAATTTTCAGGTTGATTTTGTAAATTACATATACTCATTTTACAATCTAGTTAAAAGATTATGATTAAACGAAATAAAATCAAAACAAGAACGTACAAATAACGCTAACAAACTTAAAAATAAAGTTGAAGGTTCATTTTAATAAGAAAATAATATTGCGATTGAAATTAATATATTATTTTTTACAAACCACGGGGACCAGATTTGTAGTTTACTCTAAAATTTAGAGTAAATTACGTTTTTAGTCTCTGTGGTTTGTTGAAAATTTCTATTTTTATCCTTATGGTTTTAAAATTACGATTTTAATCTCTATGATTTATTATTCATTACCTTTTTCGTCCTTATGATTTAAAATTAATTGCTTTTTTCATCTCTATTATTTACAATTCATTTCTATTTTAGTCCTTCATAATTAAAACTAGTGTTTTGGCCTCATGGACGCAAATAGAAATAAATTTCCAACTATAGGAACTAAAATCGAATTTTTAAAACCACAAGGACAAAATCCATAACTTTTAACAAACCACGGGGACAAAAACGTAATTTACTCTAAAATTGATGTAAAAAGGAGGCCTTGCCTAACAAGGCCGATCCATTGGGCTTGTACTTTGATATTTAAACCGTTGGTTTGATAAAATTGGCATGGGTTAAAAATAAAGCCCCATATCACTCCGTGAATTGGGCCATAGAATATTTGAGACCGTTTATCAAATGTTTATTAGATATTTATTTATATTTTTACCTACCGAGTGAGTATGATAAAATGAACACGATAACAAGGACAAAAAACTGAGCAAAAAGACGAGCTCTAATTTGTTAGCAACTTAATGAACACGATGAGATTCACGATTTATAGGTCAGTTATACATGATTGTTTTATAGTGACTTAATGATATATAAAATGACTTATAAAGTAAGCTTCTAGGAGAAACTTTATGCAAAAAGTCAAGTTTTTTCCAAACTTGTACCTCACAACTAAAAAACACACTCTTTCAATTGATGAAAGTACCCTCCCAAACAAAATCTTTGAGAATCTATATACACATTAATACACATGCAACTTTATCCATACAAAATTTAATGGAAAACCAATGGAACAATTCTTACCCGGTAAATATTTATTGGATAGAGACTTCAACAGTTCATTTTAATATCCGATAACATTACTTGATAAGGTTAAGGAGAGTAAACAACCTATTAATGTTTAATTAGGCTTCTTTTATGAAACTATTATTAGTAACTATCGAATCATCTATCTTTTATTGGGGAAATTGAATCAAATAGCCAAAGCCAAAAACCATCTTCACAAAATAGCCAAAAACTCTCTCTGTTTACAAAAATAGCCAAAGGGTCCGCACTCTGACCCGACCCGGTGAGTGCGGACCGCAATGGGATCACTACGAGACAAAAAAAGACACTGAAACGGGTTAGTCCGCACTCGATCCGACCAGACCCGGTGCGGACCGCACTTGGTTAACTGCTTCTGGGATACAGGTGTCAACCTTTTATCCGACCGCTCCACCGCTCCGCAACCGCAATTGCGAGTGCGGACCAGGTCCGCAATTGCAAGTGAGGACCGTTTGGCTATTTTTATAAACCAGGAGAGTTTTTGGCTATTTTGTCAACACTCTTTGTCCCTTTAACTATTTGAATCAATTTCCCCTTTTATTGTGTTTGGATGTTATAATAATATATTTCTCAAAAAACTCCAAAGTGTAAATCAAAATTTAAGATCTTAGAAGAATTACATCAACTCCAATAAAGAAAAAGAGATTACAGCATTAACTATAATATTTAAATATTTCATATATTTAATAAAATATTATTTATCTTTGCTAAACATTTAATTTTAAAGTTTTTTTATTGGTAGAAATATAATAAAACAAAATATTTTTCTATCAATCACCACAACATAATTGAGTTTATATGATTTTAGGAATTTATAGACGTTATGATAGACTGTTTTATAAAACTTAGTTTTTAAGACCAAGAAGTAAACATATTCTCTAATGAATTGTAATAATTTTATAAAACGTTTTTTGACATCTTAATAAGTTTATTATGACACTTTTAATATAAAACGTCACATTAACTATTTTATCAAACACTTTTAAAAATATGTCCAGTAAACCAACACTACTAAACGGAAGACTTTTACCTACGAACTTTTTCCTGGAAAATTTGTCGCTAAAAGGTGATTTGTCACAAAACCGTCACAAAAGTAGTTGGGTAAAATTTTGTTGGTAATGCAAATCAATGACAAATTACACAGTGATTATTTGGGTGATCCATGGGTATTTTCTCAAAAAATATCGGATTCTACCGAATCATTGATATTTTCTTGCCTATTCTGGGTGATCACAGACGAAAATTTTTATGGATAAATTTTGTGGGTAAAATTCATTTGTTTTGTAGTGCAATCTATGTTTCTTTGAAAGTTGAAACCCATCTAAATGATTCGAGAAGTTTATCAGACAATTAAACTATCGAGGATCTATTAGGAATTGATGTGCATTCCCTCTTATGTCCGGTTTGCGATTTGGAGATAGAGTCGGTGGGTCATTTGTTTTTCTCTTGTCAAATGGCTCGGGATGTTTGGAAGCAAATTGGTCGATGGTGGAGTTTGGATATTCCGGAGTTTAGGTCAAATTCAGAGTGGATTGGCTGATTATTATCTTTGCGTTTGAATAAAACGGAGTCGACATGTTTTGATGCGGTTGTTCTGACGGCGTTATGGGCTATTTGGTCTTTCCGGAATGGGACCCTCTTTAGGCTTTCTAAGCCTAAGAAAGTGACGTTGTGGGATAACATTGTAACTCAGTCGTTCTTTTGGGTTACAAATAGGAGTAGAAAATGTAATATTAATTGGGTGGGTTGGTTACAAAACTCTCTTCTGTCTATCTCTTACTTGTAATTGTTCTCTTTAGCTTCTTGCTAGTTTTTCTTTAATATATACTTCTGCCGTTCAAAAAAAAACATTTCTTAAAATAAAAATTAAAGCAAAGTACTTTCGTTTTTAACCCAATTCACCCAATCAAAAGAAACTAGACTGCATTTGCATTAACTTTGTCTTATAATTATACGAAGGTATTATTTGTATTTAAAATATCTATATTTAGGTAAAATGAATAAATACATTTATGAAAAGTAATTTTTTAACGGTCAAAAATGCATCTCATAAATGCTAAAAAGGATAGGAATGAAATGTAGAGCCGTGCTTTGATAGCAATTTCCTAACCTTACATGTAAAAGATATATTAAGGAGTTTTTATAAATAGTTATTGGGTAAGTATTTATCCAAAAAAAAAGTACTATCACTTTAATTATAGATAATTAAAATGGATTGTTGATAAGAGATTTAAACCTAGTGAATTTTTGTTTCCTCACTCATCAGGTAAGACTCTCAGTCATTATTACATCTCTTACTAGATAAAATTGTTGGTCCTTATCATGTTCAACCAGTAAGGCAAGTAATGTCTGTAACTGCTTAGAGTTATTAAGGAAATTACTAATCATTGACCATGTATTAATTGTATTGATTGTATTTCCTTTTCACCTTTTGTTATATTTAGATAGTTACTGTGGTTACTATTATTTACCATATAATTAGCCGTAGATATCTCCTTTCCATTCATTGTATGTATAATGTAAGTGGCTATAAATAGCCTTTGTATTATGTCTAATGGTAAATGAATTTCTCATTCTCAATCAGATTGCATATGGTATCAGAGCAACCTATCTCAAACGAGAATTGATCCTCTGCACAACTCTCTTCCTTTTTCAATTAAACACTCTCTCCCACCAAACACTTTCCATGGCACCAATCACAGTTGTCCAACTTACTGCCTCCACCCACTTTAACTTCACCCTCGCTCAGAAAAATGTGTATTCTTAGGCTACTCATCTTCTAAATCGGCTTACAAATGCTATGATTACACGAACCGGCGACTATACCACTCCCGACACGTAGAATTCATTGAAACTACATTTCCATTAAAATCTCAAAGTCATCCCTCAATCATTCCTACTGTGGACGAATTTTTTGGTATCTCACTATCCCAATCTGTCCCCCCTTCATCAACCAAGTCCACTCACCCGGCCCAATCCATACACATCCCAACCTCACCTGACCCACCTATACCAACCTCACCTCACTCTCCTATTTCCCCAATACACTCCACTACATCTGACAATACCACTGAATCCCACACTCCTATCCATCCTCAAAATGACACCTCATCTCACACCATTTCCTCAAACACCTCACCTTCATCCGATTCATCGCCATCTCTCTCTACATCCTCGATCAATACACAATCGGATTCATTTGATTCTTCACCCTCACCTTCCCCGCTACCCCCACGCACCCGCAAACCAAATCCCAAGTATTATAACTCCAAATTTGTTAACCACACTACCATCTATCCGATTTCTTCTACACTTGAACCAACAACTCACAATCAAGCCTTAGCTGATCCCGAGTGGCGAAAGGCAATGGATAATGAGTTTAATGCTCTTCTTCAAAATGCCACATGGGAACTTGTCCCTCCTTCGCAACACAAACCTATCGGTTGCAAGTGGGTATTTCGCATCAAACGGCGTCCCGACGGGTCTGTTGAGAAATACAAAGCCCGTCTCGTTGCCAAGGGATTCCTTCAAGAATACGGCAAGGATTACTTTGAAACGTTCAGCCCGGTTACTAAACCCGTAACTATCCGTACGGTTCTCGCCATTGCTTTATCACAAAACTGGCCCATCCGCCAACTTGACGTTAACAATGCCTTCTTGCATGGCAATCTGCATGAGGATGTTTACATGTCTCAACCACCTGGCTATGTCAATCCGGATTTTCCAAATCACCTTTGTCATCTCCGGAAATCTCTTTATGGCCTCAAGCAAGCACCACGAGCATGGTACATGGAACTTGCCACATTCCTCCTTGAACTCGGTTTTCGCAAATCCTTGGCCGATCCATCTCTGTTCATCTACAACCGGGATGGCATTATCTCCTATTTTTTGGTATATGTTGATGATATTGTCTTGACCGGCAACAACAATCCATTTATTCAACATATTATCCGTGCGTTATCCGAAAAATTTTCCATTAAAGATCTTGGCATGCTACACCACTTTCTTGGTATAGAAGTTATCAACACAACTACTGGTTTATTTCTATCCCAACATGCTCATGTGCAGAATTTACTCACGAAGTTTAAAATGGATGGAGCTAAACCCGTTGCCACACCACTTAGCTCTACTGAGCCACTCTCTCTTATTGATGGTTCGCCTACCATTGACCCTACCCCGTATCGTCAACTTGTAGGCTCCCTCCAATATCTTGCTTTCACTCGACCAGATGTTTCCTACGCGGTCAACAAACTCTCTCAATACATGCATACCCCAACTCAACTCCATTGGCAAGCCTTGAAACGGGTTCTTCGATATTTGAAAGGCACCATTCATCACGGTTTGTTTCTAAACCGCGGCTATCCCATTGACCTTACCGCGTTTACCGATTCTGATTGGGGTGGAATTGCCGACGGGGGGCGTTCCACAACTGGCTATATTATCTACCTTGGTTCCAACATCATCTCGTGGCGCTCCTCGCGTCAAAAATCAGTTTCTCGTTCTTCAACTGAGGCGGAGTACAAGGCATTAGCAAATGGTGCAGCCGAACTATCTTGGGTTCAAAATCTCCTATTAGAGCTTGGCCTATCGGCAACTAAACCTCCTACATTACTTTGTGACAATGCTGGTGCTACTTATTTGTGTGCCAATCCGGTCTATCATTCGCGTATGAAACACGTGGCACTCGATTATCACTTTGTTCGGGAAAAGGTTACTAATGGTTCATTACGAGTTCTACACGTTCATTCCGCTGATCAACTTGCTGATGTCCTCACTAAACCTCTAGGCCGGGGTCCTTTTCTTCGTTTTCGGTCCAAGATTGGAGTCTCCGACGGATCCTCCATCTTGCGGGGGCATATTAAGGAAATTACTAATCATTGACCATGTATTAATTGTATTGATTGTATTTCCTTTTCACCTTTTGTTATATTTAGATAGTTAATGTGGTTACTATTATTTACCATATAATTAGCCGTAGATATCTCCTTTCCATTCATTGTATGTATACTGTAAGTGGCTATAAATAGCCTTTGTATTATGTCTAATGGTAAATGAATTTCTCATTCTCAATCAGATTGCATAAGGGTTTACCCGTTAAAATTTAGTAACGACCATGAAGACCATGTTTGATAAACATAGGGGAGCTAATTTTTTGAAATTATTATAAAAGGCTTGTTTGGATATGTAAAAAATAACTGATAATTAGTTTAAAAGCTAGCTTATTGAAACGTTACATGAAAATATATTGAATAATAAAAAAGGAAAAAAATTAATATGATTAACAATAATCAATAATAATTAAATAGTAATTAATGCCAAATAGCAATAATCAGTTATCTTTTGAAAAATCAAACGATACTTTTTTAAATAAGCTAAACAAAATAAACTAGTTTATGATTATCAAACATAACCCTAAATATTTCTCGTTTCCTGTAATTAATAATTCTATGACCATATACACATTACAAAATGTACACCAAATCACAAATTGATTCATGATTATACCAAAATATTTGAATTAAATACAAATATATCCGGTGGCGGACGTAGCTTGTTAAGGGGGGGGGCCAGTCAAGTACTCAAATTTTTTTTACCTAGCTTAAATATTTTTATTTTTTACAAAAATTACCATTTGGTTACTTGTGTCCCCCCCTTGAAATCTACCAGGGACCCATGTTCAACAGCGAAAAACCAAAATGTCTCAAAATCAACAAAAAAACCAAAATTAACTATCGAAATCGACTAAAAAAACCAAAAAATCCCAACGAAATCGATAAAAAAACTTAAAAATCTAACAAAAACTTAAAAATCTCTTAAAATATAGGCATAAAAAGCCCTCGAAACGTTGAATTTAGGCTAAAAATATATCGGGCAATTTCATGGACATTTAAGCTACCTTAAAGGGACCCCAGTAAAAAAATTCCTGGATCCGCCACTGAATATATCCCTATTAGTACCGATATAATCTAAAGAGTCGTAATGGGGAGGGGAAGGCGAACAGCGGGAATAGGAAAGTGTTGAAGTAGTAGTTGTTCTAGAGCTATCATCCTTTCTTGCGTTTAATTTCAACACACTTGGCTCTTTTCCTTTCATCCTTTTCTTTTTTAGCGGTACGTTCCTCTTCTATTTTTGGAAGTTTATACTTTAACCATCATACCTACAAATAATAAAAACAAATAAATAGTATAATGACATATTTTGCAATTAATTAATTAAAAAAATAAAAGGTAAAAAACTTCATTTGAACGGGATTAACCATATATAGAATCTACCAGTATTAGAACTAGTTGCAAACCCGTCCAAGTAAGATCCAAATCCTCGCACATACTATTGCTGGTCGGACTGTTTTTCCCCTTTCTGTTACTTCTTTGCATTGCTTCCAAATCTTTGTATCGCCAATTGGATGAGCGCCATCGTCTAGCCCTTATTTCTCTATCATGGTCCGTTGATTTTATCCTGCAAAATATAATAACAGATAAGTACTTTTTTAAAAGAAATATAACGATTATATATGATCATACTTATTGCTTGATTATTTAATATAACTAAAATTCTATAAAACCCTAATCATGTGATACTAATTATCATGATGCAAACTAAAAATTATAAGGATTTACAAACACATTTAACTCCCCTTAGGCCATCAGTACCCCATGACCCCATCTTTCAAAGATTCCAGCTCCACATCAGCGTCACATCAGCTTTTCTCAATCCCTCACTCAATCCCTAAACACCCTTAGGCCATCAGTACCCCATGAGAGGATCTTTCAAAGATTCCAGCTCCACATCAGCGCCACATCAGCTTTTCTCCCATCCCTCACTCAATCCCTAAGGCCATCAGTACCCCATGGAGGAATCTTTCAAATATTCCAGCTCCACATCAGCGCCACATCAGCTTTTCTCCCATCCCTCACTCCATCCCTAACAATCCCTAAACACCCGTACCCCATTCCCTCAAACCCTTTTGCCACCTCGTTTATTTTAATTCTTTTATTTATACTTTTAATTATTTAACAAAATAAAAATATTTATATATTTTTTAATAAATAAAAATAAGATAAATAATAAAAATAAAAATTACAAAATACAAAACACTACCAATCATGAAATTTTTGAATTTGCTCTTTTCTCGCTAAAGTAACCCTCAAAGCTTTTCCCGTAAGGTGACATGTGGGGCCATGAAAAACTCGAAGTCTTTATCAAATCGATTTGCGCGTTCGATTTCGCGTTCTTGATCCAACCTATGTCGTTCGAGTTTTGAGCGTTCGATTTCGAGATCGAGTTTTTTCATTTTGTATTCCATTGTATCATCAATCTTGTCGTTGAACGTCGTCAACAACTGAGTAACACTTTCGTCCGTATTCGCCCCGGACGTATTACTCGTTGATGATTTTTTTGCCTTGTTTCTCCCGATGGGTCGTTGAATTTGCTCGTCATCGTCATCATCGGAAGGTTGGGTACGTTTTGAACCCCGCGATGAAGTTGTCGTCATCGTTGGAACGGCTCCCCATTTTGGACATTTTTTTAGGACGTCCCAAGCTTGTTCGTGAGTGAAAGCAACTTTATGGCGTGCTAGACACCGTTCGTGTGCCGTTCGGGATATATCGGCCTCACTCATCCCGCTTGATCTATTATTGAGCAAGTTGTTGTAGATGCCGCCAAACGAATTAACTCTTTTATTGAGGTCGTTGAACTTGCTATTGAGTTGATGGGTTGATCTATAACCTGGTTCACGACCCATGCGAGTAAAGAACACATGCCCGATTCGGCCCCAAAAATTTCCTACATTTATGTAAAATTAAGTATAAGAATAATAATAATAATAATAATAATAATAACAATAAAAATAATTACCACCGCTTTGTGCGTTACCGACCACGGGGTCCTCCGAAACGTCAACCCACGCCGACACTAACGCGAGTTCCTCGGCTTTACTCCACGTTTGTTTGGCGGCTTTCTTTGGTCTCGGATTTGATGGTTCCGGGTTAGATTGTTGTGTCGGGATATATTGTGGTGTGTTCGGGGTAAAAGGTTGGGTTTCCGGAACAATGTCGTCGTCGAGATTGAAGTTGGCCGGAGTAAAACCTTGTTCAATCAACCCGGGACGTGTAAATTGGTAAGGAATTTGTTGGTGAAATTGTTGGTGAAATTGTTGGGGAAATTGTTGCGGATATTGTGGCGGATTTTGTTGCGACCATTGTGGCGGAATTTGTTGCGAAAATTGCGGATGATAACCTTGTTGTGTAAACGCATGGAAACCAAGCTCTTGATCTTCTTGCGATTGTGGTGTATTCGGTCGGTTACGACGGGATGTAAGTGTTCTGTTTGAATTCATGATGAGAGAGGTGTGAAAAATAAGAGGTTGAGAGAATTTGAGAGAGTTTGAGAGGTGTGAGAAATAAGAGGTTGAGAGAATTTGAGAGGTGTGAAAAATAAGAGGTTGAGAGGTGTGAGAAATAAGAGGTTGAGAGGTGTGAGAAATAAGAGGTTGAGGGTTAAATATATAGTGAGATTAAATTGAGAAAAATAATTTTTTTTAGTAATAGAGCCGTTCAACGGCATGAATTTTAAAAAATTTAATTAATTTTTTTTTTTAAAAACCCTTCGGGATGGATCGGGATCCCATCCTCGGATTCCATCCCTTACCGCCATCCCCGCAACCTCCGTAGCCCATCCCCGCATCCCCGCAGCCATCCCCGAGAGCCATCCCGCTTGGGGTACGGATGGCCTAACAATCCCTAAACACCCTTACCCCATTCCCTCAAACCCTTTTGCCACCTCATTTATTTTAATTCTTTTATTTATACATTTAATTATTTAACAAAATAAAAATATTTATATATTTTTTAATAAATAAAAATAAGATAAATAATAAAAATAAAAATTCATACCATTCATTAAAAATAAAAATTACAAAATACAAAACACTACCAATTATGAAATTTTTGAATTTGCTCTTTTCTCGCTAAAGTAACCCTCAAAGCGTTTCCCGTAAGGTGATAATGCGGGGTCATGAAAAACTCGAAGTCTTTCTCAAATCGTTTTGAGCGTTCGATTTCGAGTTCTTGTTCCAACCTATGTCGTTCGAGTTTTGAGCGTTCGATTTCGAGATCGAGTTTTTTCATTTTGTATTCCATTGTATCATCAATCTTGTCGTTGAACGTCATCAACAACTGAGTAACACTTTCGTCCGTATTCGTCCCGGACGTATTACTTGTTGATGTTTTTTTTTGCCTTGTTTCTCCCGATGGGTCGTTGAATTTGCTCGTAATCGTCATCATCGGAAGGTTGGGTACGTTTTGAACCCCGCGATGAAGTTGTCGTCATCGTTGGAACGGCTCCCCATTTTGGACATTTTTTAGGACGTCCCAAGCTTGTTCGTGAGTGAAAGCAACTTTATGGCGTGCTAGATGCCGTTCGGGATATATCGGCCTCACTCATCCCGCTTGATCTATTATTGAGCAAGTTGTTGTAGATGCCGCCAAACGAATTAACTCTTTTATTGAGGTCGTTGAACTTGCTATTGAGTTGATGGGTTGATCTATAACCTGGTTGACGACCCAAGCGAGTAAAGAACACATGCCCGATTCGGCCCCAAAAACTTCCTACATTTATGTAAAATTAAGTATAAGAATAATAATAATAATAATAATAATAATAATAATAACAATAAAAATAAAAATAATTACCACCGCTTTGTGCGTTACCGATAACGGGGTCCTCCGAAACGTCAACCCACGCCGACACTAACGCGAGTTCCTCGGCTTTACTCCACGTTTGTTTGGCGGCTTTCGTTGGTCTCGGATTTGATGGTTCCGGGTTAGATTGTTGTGTCGGGATAGATTGTGGTGTGTTCGGGGTAGAAGGTTGGGTTTCCGGAACAATGTCGTCGTCGAGATTGATTGCGGGTGAAGGAAGATTGTAGTTGGCCGGAGTAAAACCTTGTTCAATCAAACCGGGACGTGTAAATTGGTAAGGAAATTGTTGGTGAAATTGTTGGGGAAATTGTTGCGGATATTGTGGCGGATTTTGTTGCGACCATTGTGGCAGAATTTGTTGCGACCATTGCGGATGATAACCTTGTTGTGTAAACGCTTGGAAACCAAGCTCTTGATCTTCTTGCGATTGTGGTGTATTCGGTCGGTTACGACGGGATGTAGGTGTTGTGTTTGGATTCATGATGAGAGAGGTGTGAAAAATAAGAGGTTGAGAGAATTTGAGAGAGTTTGAGAGGTGTGAAAAATAAGAGGCTGAGAGAATTTTAAAGAGTTTGAGAGGTGTGAGAAATAAGAGATTGAGGGTTAAATATATAGTGGGATTAAATTGAGATTTTTTTTACAAAGAGCCGTTCAACGGCATTATTTTTAAAAATTAAATAATTTTTTTTTTAATAAACCTTCGGGATGAATCGGGATCCCGAACCCGGAATCCATCCCGCACCCCGCATCCCGCTGAGCCCGTAGCCCATTCCTGCTGAGCCCGAACCCATCCCAAGCCCCATCCGTAGCCCGTAGCCCATTCCCGCTGCCTCGGCCAACATACACCGTTGCTTGGGGTACGGATGGCCTAACAATCCCTAAACACCCTTACCCCATTCCCTCAAACCCTTTTGCCACCTCATTTATTTTAATTCTTTTATTTATACATTTAATTATTTAACAAAATAAAAATATTTATATATTTTTTAATAAATAAAAATAAGATAAATAATAAAAATAAAAATTCATACCATTCATTAAAAATAAAAATTACAAAATACAAAACACTACCAATTATGAAATTTTTGAATTTGCTCTTTTATCGCTAAAGTAACCCTCAAAGCGTTTCCCGTAAGGTGATAATGCGGGGTCATGAAAAACTCGAAGTCTTTCTCAAATCGTTTTGAGCGTTCGATTTCGAGTTCTTGTTCCAACCTATGTCGTTCGAGTTTTGAGCGTTCGATTTCGAGATCGAGTTTTTTCATTTTGTATTCCATTGTATCATCAATCTTGTCGTTGAACGTCGTCAACAACTGAGTAACACTTTCGTCCGTATTCGTCCCGGACGTATTACTTGTTGATGTTTTTTTTGCCTTGTTTCTCCCGATGGGTCGTTGAATTTGCTCGTCATCGTCATCATCGGAAGGTTGGGTACGTTTTGAACCCCGCGATGAAGTTGTCGTCATCATTGGAACGGCTCCCCATTTTGGACATTTTTTTAGGACGTCCCAAGCTTGTTCGTGAGTGAAAGCAACTTTATGGCGTGCTAGATACCGTTCGTGTGCCGTTCGGGATATATCGGCCTCACTCATCCCGTTTGATCTATTATTGAGCAAGTTGTTGTAGATGCCGCCAAACCAATTAAATCTTTTATTGAGGTCGTTGAACTTTCTATTGAGTTGATGGGTTGATCTATAACCTGGTTCACGACCCAAGCGAGTAAAGAACACATGCCCGATTCGGGCCCAAAAACTTCCTACATTTATGTAAAATTAAGTATTATAATAATAATAATAATAATAACAATAAAAATAATTAACACCGCTTTGTGCGTTACCGATAACGGGGTCCTCCGAAACGTCAACCCACGCCGACACTAACGCGAGTTCCTCGGCTTTACTCCACGTTTGTTTGGCGGCTTTCGTTGGTCTCGGATTTGATGGTTCCGGGTTAGATTGTTGTGTCGGGATAGATTGTGGTGTGTTCGGGGTAGAAAGTTGGGTTTCCGGAACAATGTCGTCGTCGAGATTGATTGCGGGTGAAGGAAGATTGTAGTTGGCCGGAGTAAAACCTTGTTCAATCAAACCGGGACGTGTAAATTGGTAAGGAAATTGTTGGTGAAATTCTTGGGGAAATTGTTGCGGATATTGTGGCGGATTTTGTTGCGACCATTGTGGCGGAATTTGTTGCGACCATTGCGGACGATAACCTTGTTGTATAAACGCTTGGAAACCAAACTCTTGATCTTCTTCCGATTGTGGTGTATTCGGTCGGTTACGACGGGATGTAGGTGTTCTGTTTGGATTCATGATGAGAGAGATGTGAAAAATAAGAGGTTGAGAGAATTTGAGAGAGTTTGAGAGGTGTGAAAAATAAGAGGTTGAGAGAATTTTAGAGAGTTTGAAAGGTGTGAGAAATAAGAGGTTGAGGGTTAAAAATATAGTGGGATTAAATTGAGAAAAAATTTATTTATTTTTGTTTAAAAAGAGCCGTTCAACGACATTATTTTTAAAAATTAAATAATTTTTTTTTAATAAACCTTCGGGATGAATCGGGATCCCATCCCCGGAATCCATCCCGCCCTGCCATCCCCGCAAGGCCCGTAGCCCACCCCGCACCATCCCGCAGCTCATCCCGAGCCGGGTACCGAAGGCCTTAATTAATGGATGATTTGGAAAGATTAAAGTTTTTGAAAAGCTTAATAAATCACTAATTATTTTTGCTCAAGATCTTGAATTATTGATCACCCATTTCATAAATGCATGGCATGTGACTTTTATGCCATTTTTGTTTTCAATATAAATATTTAAGGAGTAATAATTTTGTTTTCCTGTAGTATAGGCAAAAAGAGACAATAGAAAATGCTACCAAAAATTCACTTCTACATTATTGACCTAAGTGAACCAACATAAAATTTACTCAAAAAATACTTATTATCTTCTTCGTATAACAAATACTTGAAACAGAAATTCATTATATAAACTCGGTCATTAAAAAGATTCACATATATATAACAATCAGGTAATTCAATGTATGTGATGTAATAACCGATAATACGTTACATCATTTTATCTGTTTCTATGTAAAAAACAAATTGTCATTAAACTTTTGCTTGTCAAAGAAGTTAGTTTTCGTTTTCTCGAGTGTTTCTTTCCTGTCCTAATCCCTAAAGGAAATACAATTGTCGTATTTGATATGTGTCGTCCGAGTTATTATGTGAACTAGAAAGGTAGAGTTAATTAAACAAAAATGGTCTTTGGTCCAATGTTTTTCGGGTTATCAGTAGAGCTCAAACTCCATGAAAGTTAAGGGTTTAAACTCATCAAATGTGAAGAGTCACTACAACAAAATTCGTGTTTATCCAACGTCACAATCTTACACCACAAGAAACACGGGGTTTAGCAACGACTTTTTTCGTCGCAAAAAAATCCACTTATCGTCATAAAGTGTTACAGAGACGACATGTCGTCGCTGTATCTTATGGCTGAAACAACATTTCAGTGGGTTTATAGAACATCTTTGGACTTATTAAATAGTTTTTTATGACACTTTTTAAACAGTGTCCTATAATTAGCTTGGTTGTATTTGTCATATATAAATATTATATACTTCAAAAAAAAATTAGCTTGGTTATATGACATTTTTTAAACTGTCCTATAAACACATCGTTTTATAAGACATTTATGTTTATATAACACTCTTTTATAATCATGTCATATAAAATATTTAATATGACAATTTATTTCAGAAATGTCCCAAAAATTATTTGGATGTCCAAAGGCGTCTTATAAATATATTGCAACACTCTTACATATGTATATATATATATATATGGTTGGTCTTGTAAACTTAAGTCTTATTTAGTACTCTATTTGGACACTTAAAGATCTAATGACGTTCTATAAACCGATTATGTGGTTAATTAAAAGAAGAATGTATTAGGGGGTGTTTGATTAGAGGTATTAAACAATAATTGATGGGATTGAAAATAAAATAGGCTGTTTGGTTTTATATAATATAATCCCAAATTTTCATTTCAGATTAAACAGAGGAAAATAAAAGTTCTGTCTCATTTTTATTCTCGATTAATTTTATTTTTATTTTTCTGCGTAACCAAATAACCCCTAATTAGTATTAGGGTTAGAAAATTATGTATGGGTGAAAATTTAAAGGTTTTCCTTTTGAAAAAGATAAAGGGTTGGTTTTATAGAATATGTCCCAAATGAGACCATATAATAGAAACTTTATGAAGGAAATAACCACTTTTTGCTACTTTAATGAAAGTTTGGTATGGACATGGGTTGCATCTATTGGTTTCATATGCTCAAACCCTAGAGAAAGGGAATCAATTAAAAGATGAAAGACAACGAGAGATATAGCCAAATTAAATTAAAGATTAATTAAGTCTTGATCTCGATGTTGGACCACTCATAATTAACAATCTATATTGATCTAAAACTTCGGTTCCAGTTATTTATTTATAATTAATCTGTTGGCATGTAGCCGTGTTGCCGTGTAGATCTATCAGTTAAAAATCCTAAAATTTGTGTAAATATATTCAATGAGCCATTTAAAGGTGTAAAAAAAGATGTATATATATTTGTTTGTATTATATGTATTTAGGGTTTGGCTGTAGCAATGCGATTCTACGGTTAATCACACATGACTATATCTGAGAGTTGGGTGTGACCTAGCTAGGTCGCGGGCCAAGTCGTTTGGACACCCTAGTTTGACCATGTTTCTTAATCACATGTGATTTGATTGTAAAATCATATGTGATATCAGGGGCGGACGGATCCACTTGAGAACTAGTGGGGGAAAGGCCCCCATGAGAAAAAAATTTCTATATTTTTAAGGTTAAAAACATTTTTTTTAACTTTTTACCCTTCGTCACCCAGTAATATTTTGTCTGTGCCCCTATCAATAAAAAAAATACCTGAAAATCAACAAAAAAAAACCTAAAAAGGCTTTCAAAATTAACCAAAAAACCAAAAAAAAAATCTCTCAAAATCAACCATTTTTTTCTAAAAATTCATCGAAAAGATGGAATTTGGCTAAAAACAGATCGGTTGACTTTGCAGGCCTTTAATATACCTTGAAGGTGCCCCCAATATACAAAAATGTTGGATCCGCCGCTGTGTGATATAAGTGTTTTCTTACTTTAACAATGTTTTGGTTTGAACCCCTCTTTTTTATCTTTATATATGGATAGAACAATAGATGGGAATTAATAGGTCTGTGAAGATGATAAATATACAGGCATGGATGGATATATATATATATATATATATATCATATCATATCATATATATATATATCATATCATATCATATCATATATATATATACATCATATATGATGCATGGATGGTAGGCAAGAATTAAGGAATAGATACAACTCTTAAAGATTAGAGTTCCAATGATCTTTCTTAATATAGTGTCATGTCATTAGCACTTTGCCATTTAAAGCCATGGCTGTCACCATTTGGTTGCAGGCATGCAGACAAACACCCATTCTTTCTTTGAAAAAACTCTCTCTCTCTCTCTCTCTCTCTCTTCAATTCTGTAAATCTTTAGAGAGAGAAAGTGAAGAATTGAAAGAAAGAAAGAAAGATGAATCCAGTTTGGTGAAGATGCTCTTTCCTTTCTAACAAAACATATATATGGTCCCCTCATTAACTCTATGGATCTTTTGTTCATTTCTATCTGCTTCTTGCATGATGCTTGCTTTATAAAACCCCATCTGGGAATTGAAATCATCACCAATCCTTATTACATAAATATATATACACACACCAATTGAATATATATATATATATATATATACCCTTATCATCATATCTTATTTTGCAAATTATTGGAAATATTTGCACACATGGTTTGCTCACATCTTCCATCGTTATGTATGAAAATAATCAAAATGAAAATGTAGAGGAGGTCATTACGGGAATATCCTGAAATAAAAATGAACATGCATGTACTTGTTGTATTTATTATGTCATGCATGTTGTTTAACAAACTATTGTAAATTATTATACTGAGTCAGTTTTACACACTTCGACTACTCTTCTAGACGACCACAAATGATCTCTAAATTATATGGCTAATTAAAGTAAAAACAGTACAATTAGCTAAAACTATGGCTCTAATGGCTCACAAGTTGCAATAAGTATTACAAATTCTTCAATCGTTTTATTCCAAAAAAATATTATTTAAATAATAAAAATTTTAAAATAATATTAAGATAAGTATTTTTTTCGAGGAAATGATGAAGATAAATATTTATAAACTTCTAAAAATATATCAACCGACACATCAAAACCAACATTTTTAAGGTATTTTGATCTGAATTATTTTGATCACTTATCCATTTAGTGCTTTATATATGATATACTAGAAGTATACTTGTGCAATGCAGCGCGATATATCTCGATTTGAATGTTCAAATTTATTTTAATGTGTGGTTTTGAGAAAGCGATCATGTTTTTTTGTAAATTGTTTTAAAGAATGACGTTTTTTAAGAAGTTTATGATTTGAGAAATTGAAAGTGGTTAGAGATAAAGATTAATTAATACGATTTAAAGATTTGAAGATTGTTAGAGATATATATTAATCAAGTAATTAGCATTAAAAGCGGTACATAAAGCTTCATCAGTTGTTTTTAAAAAAATTTAAGTAATTAACATTAAATAACGGTACATGAAGCTTTAAGGGTGCATTTGGTACGCAGACTGGAAGGGACGGGACAGGACAAAAAAAATAGTCCCATGTTTGGTATGCCATGGAACAAAAATCAGATGGGACAACATGGGACAAAAACAAGTTTTCATGGAACAAAACTTAAGATTTTTTGTTCCACCAAAATAGGTGGAACAACATGGGACTAAAACATAAGATTACTAAAATGCCCCCTTTTTCCAACGTAACCTAGATTAAAATTATCTCTTCCAGTCTAGTCTAGTCCCGTCCCGTCCCATCCAGTCTAGTCCCGTCCAGTTCCGTCCCGTCCCGTCCCGTCCCATTCAGTCTGCGTACCAAACGCTACCTAAGGGTGGTTTTTAAGAGCATCTCCAACAGCTTCCCCAAAATGGGGAAAATGTAGAATATGGGGATTTTGGGCTAATATTTAGCTCCAACAACTTCCCCAAAACTATCCCCAAAATGGAGAAACTTTGAGAAAGAAGGTTTTTTTCTCCAAATATGAAGATCACTCCAAAAATGATTAGCAAGTGAGATGACCAATAGAAAACTTTGAAAATAAAGTGTTCGAAAAACAAGGAGGAGGATTAGAGCTCCAGTTTTTCCACTCCTTCCCAAACTTGACTCTATTTTTAACCCACATAAAGGAAAAAAAATTGAATCTCGACTACCACCTCACGGATAGACCGGATCTTGCTATCGAAAACTTTCTCATTCCGACTCCTCCACAACAGTACCCAAGGGACTGCAAGGCAGATCACAGACGGAAGCAATTTTAAATTTGTTAGATAACTTATTATTTTTCTACAATAATATTGTCTTAAAGGAGACAGTAAAAGTAAACAAATTATTTTTACAACAAATAAATAATAATCGATAAACAACATTAATAGAATCATAAATAGTTTCAAATAAATTATGGGCTGTTTATAAATATTACAGCTGTGATGTAAGTTGTCGCACCACCTAAAAAATAATTTTCTTACAAAAAATTTGGTTTTATGCATAAATAAATTGTAAAAATATATGTATATATATATATGAACAAAAAGAAATGCATGTGACCAGATGGTTGATCAAAATAATAAGCATGTAATTTTGGATCCATTTTGGACTCTTGTATTTTTTTATTTTTTCTGATATTTGAAAAAGTACAACTGAAATTCATAATTAATAGTTAAATTAAATTAAATATTTTATTAAAATTATTTATTACAGTTTTATTATCCAAAAAAACAAAATAAATATAGTGAATTTTTACATAAATATTTTCATAGTTGTCATATTTTATTTGTAATTGTTAAAGAATATTGAATAATAAAATAAAAATAATTAATATAATTAATAATATATAGTTTCAAATAACTAATATTAATGTATAATCAAAATTAACTAATATTAAGTACTACTCCATTAATCAATATTAGTAATAATTACTTTTTTGAATTTTACTACTAATTGATATTTATTTATATTAATTTATAATAAATAACATATTTAGTATTAATCAGGTTTGAAAAAAATGTTAAAAAAACTCATAAAATGTCACTTTAAGTAATATTTTAACAAGCTAACTTATAACCAATTCATTTAATTTCTTTTTAATATAAATTCAAAAAATAAGTTAAATTATATTCGTCAAATATAATATTTGTTTTTGTTTATTATCATCTTAGAGGTTTTTAGGTTCAAATATTAACTTAAATATTTTAATCAATTATAAAAGATAACTCAATAAACAAAATATGTATCTAATGAGCATGATTCTTTTATTCCTTAAAAAACTATTTATTTTAGAAAAAATGAGTCTAATAACCAAAGTAAATAAAAAAATTGGTCTCCTATTTATTCTTTTCTATTTTTACTCAAATGTCATTATATCTACGGTATATAAATCCGTAGTTGGTGACCTAGCTCAAAACTTAAAAAAATACGAATCTAATTGATTTTTAAAAAAAATACATATTGCAGACATAGGTCTACAATTGCGGATCTGAGTCAAATTTTTTCTTTTTTTTAAGGAAAATCGACTAGATTCGTATTATTTTTCTGTTTATAAGTTAGGTCTGCAACTACGAACCTATATATTACGAAAATAATGACATTTAAATAAAATTTAAAGATAATTGACTAAAACAACAATTTTCATTAATAAAATGACTATTTAAGTTAATTTTCTTATTTTTTAATCTATATTGTTTTTAGTTTAGATGTAAAGTTTTTTTTGAACGACAAGTTTACCCACACACACGTTCGAGGGGTATCCCAGGCTCCCTATAGAAACCCAGACTAATCCCCCCGACCCAGTTATACCCTCCCATACGGGACAGGCCCATGTCGTACTCATGAACCGGTCCAAAGAACCGGCCCATGAGCAGATATCGCCAGAGCACACACCACAGGGTTCGAACTTCGAACCCTGGTAGTCAGGCCTTCCAGCACTGACCCGAGGGATGTTGCCACTGGGCTGCAACTCCTTTGATAGTTTAGATGTAAAGTGGAGTCCCTTTATAAACAAATGGAGTGTCTTTTCTTTTGTAGTTCCCAATTATGATACCTCTACATCTATCACATACTTTACTTTTATTGTTATCCGAAATTCAAAATAATAATTTTAAAATTGTGCATCACTTTTATTGTGAATACTTAATATGGGACCGAATTTATACTATAAAGCATTTGAGGAGAAAGAAACAAAGAAAGGTTCAAACGAAAAGACTTGTAATGTATACTCAAATGTGAGCACAATTGTAAAATGTTAAATAAATATTTACCCTTTTTTAGGAACACATGCAAGAGTAAAATGGGCAAAAAATTGTAAATCACATAATAAATAGACAAAGCTGATGATTGTGGACGTGATCATCACTGGTTTTCAATCTATCACAACATTATCACAGAAAAATCATCATTATCGACAATGAAGGCATCGACATAAGAAATCTTTGATGACACTAACAACATTATATATATAGGGTCATGCATGGGCGGACCTGTAGTGGTGTCACTGTATTAATTTGTTATGTGTCACCATATATATTTTGAAACTACAGTAAAGACACAAGTTTTTTTGGTAAAGTTGGTTTGCAAGGTTTTTAGTTTCTTGCAACAACAGGACTCGAACATGAGACCTTACATTTGAAAAGCAAGAAACTAACCACAAACGTATATCGTCCAGATGAATGGCTACCAGGATGTTTCTCAGTTTTTCGTGGTCTAAACCGTTGGTCACTTTTAATCATGTTCTCCAATGAATTGCGGCTTAGAATGTAATTGATTTGTTGCATCTTATCTAGATGCATCTCATACTAACGTGTTTTAATTTCTCATCTAAATCCAACGGTTAATAAGCATTTCTCATGCTTCTCATGATAATCTAACCTTTTTACCGGAACCCAACCATATATATAATGAATATAATAAAAAGTGGTCCCAAGTAGTAAAGAAAATTAAGAAAAAAGCTGTAATTATAGAGAAGGTCGCTAAATTGTCTTCATGGGGGCGAGGGGTGGCGTGGGTGTGACAATATTCAACCTGTCTCCCTATGGACCACTATTTTTTTTAGAGTAAACTACGATTTTCGTCCTTATGGTTTAAAGTTTATAACGATTTTCATCCCTGATCTTTAAAAACTGTTTTTTACATCTTTATGGTTTTCGATTCATTTCGTTTTTCGTCCCTAACACTCACTCTGTTAAAAAATATACAATAACTAAAGGACATTTTAGTCATTTCCTCTTTTTATTTATTTTATTATTATTTTTAATTGAAGAAATCACTAAATAATTTATTAAAATAAAATAAAAACTTACCTAACCTACTCTACCATTCCCCCTCACCCACGTGACTCCCCTCCACACCCACCCCACCCTAACCCATCTTCTTCCCAATCCCAACCCTCATCAGTAGTGGCCGTTTTAGAGCAGTCAGAACAGGAAGCATTCTCAACCTTTCACAACATTTTGTTGAGAAAGGGGTCAGGCATTGAATATCCAAATCCAGCCACCATCAACATCCTCAACGCCATCATCTCAGAGGGGTACGTTGCAGGTTTGGGAAACAGAGACGTAGGTAAGGTATTGCGATTTGTGGTACAGAGTGGAAGGGAAACTGGCGACGTGGTGATGGTGTTCACCGGATGGGATGGAAGGATGCGTTGTCTAGTCGATGGCCGACGATGGTGATTGCCAGTCACCTAAGATGGTAACGAAGTCGGTCTGAACTCTGGAGTGTATATACACGTTCATATATTAATATTATATGTATACATATATATATTAAAATAATATATTATAATATACTATTATTAACTTTTTTAAGGAAAATAAATAAAATAGTAAGAATACCATTTTATCCCTAATTTAATAGACTAATTTGACAGAGTTAGTATGAGGGACGAAAAAAGAAACAAAGTACAAACCACAAGGACGAAAAAAGCAGATTTTAAAGATCAGGGACGAAAAACGTTATAAACATTAAACCATAGGGATGAATATCGTAGTTTACTCTTTTCTTTACTACTACTATTTTATTTTCAAATTTCAATTAAAATGTTTTCTTTAATATATATATATATATATATATATATATATATATATATATATATAGGATTGGGTTCACGTGAGACTAACATGTTTTCGTGAGACCGTGCGACCACAAAATAACACTAAAACTTTACAACGACTCATTGTGAAGGTAAACAAAACATCGAACCTTCACAGCAAAAACAATGTGAAAGTTTACCTTTACAATACCTTCACAGTCTTTTGATGTGAAGGTTTAGTGTTATTTTTTTGGTCTCACGGGTCTCACGGAAATGGCTTGGTCTCACATGATCTCAAGTCTCTCTTTCTCTCTCTCTCTATATATATATATATATATATATATATTTATTTATTTTTAAAATTTTAAATTATTTATATACTATAGACCTAAATACTTGCAATTGGTTGGTCTCTGTTTGAATATACAATTATCAAAATAACATCTTTGATAGAACGGGACATGACTAAACATAATGGGTGCGTTTGGTACGCAGACAAGATAGAGGGCGGGACAAGGTGGGACAGGACATGACAAAACATTTGTTCCACGTTTGGTAAGACTGAACTAGACATAACAGAACAGATAACATTGACCAATTTACCCTTACTAAATTTAAAAAATGAATAAAATATGAAATAAAAAGTTTATTTGATGTTTTAAAAGAGAATTAGATTTTATTTTGAGGTTATATTGGTAAAACATAAGTCTGTTTCACCTTGTTCCACCATGTTCCATGGGGTGGGGTGGAATATGCATGTTCTAGTTTGTTCCACCAAGTTCCAGTTTGTTTCACATAAAAGTCATGCCAAACGTGGGACAGTGGACCCTGTTCTATCATGTCCAGTGTACAAAACGCACCCAATATGATTGAATTGGACATGACACATGTTTGCCTGGTGTTTGGTACGACTAAGACTGGTTAGGACAGGACTACACAAGTGTCCTTAAAAGTTGTTTGATGATTTTATATATCATATATATAATAGTTATAAATGACACAAATAAAGTACATGTTAAATAACTTAAATTATAAAACAATTTTCATATATATATAAATACATAAATATATAATAGTATGAAATTTAAATGAAAAATATGATATAACGTGTGGTAGTTCGGAAAAACCAGATTCGTACAAATGAGATACTATGATTTTGTTTAAAAAATCCTTGTGAATTGGGACAATGGATTTTGCCATGTTCTGTCATGTCCTATCCCATGTACCAAACGCAACTTAACGGTGTCAATCATTGTGTTTGTTGTCTGTTGTCACAGAGCAACGTTGTAGAAAGCTGAGAGGCTATATTGGAACGTACATTACAGTCATGATAGTTATAATAACAGTGGAACACAAAACTTCTAACTGTAAATCGCTAAAATACAATCTTATATCTTACTATTTCGTATTTATTGATTAAAAAACTTGACGTATACTCGTATAATGCAACATAATACATTTTTATTGTGAGTTTCTCAATTTTATTTTATATTTTGGTGTGGTTTTGGAAGAGCGAGAGTCTTTTGTTGGTTATCAGTTCTTATGTATTCTTTTCATTTTAATAGGGTTCAACACGTATCTTGTATTTGAACAATTTTATGAATTACGAGCTATTAATAAGTTGTGAATATTATATAATATAGTATGAATATACTCGTGTCAGATGTGAATATACTGACTGAAATTTTGAATATCAGATTAAAAAATTGAATATATATAGGGAAAGGATTCAGGGAGAACCCTAAAAAATAAAAGAACCGAAGAACTAAGAAAAACTAGATGAAAAACATATCAAAATAGATGTCAAATTACAGATAATAAAGTGATCATTTTTTGGTGTAATTTGTTTCGCTCCAATTTTTGTTGTTTTCACTGATTTTCGATGTTAAAAATTAGGAGGAAATGCTTTTGTTTTTTGAAAAAAATAGTTATAACCACATTTTTAATCTCATCCGTTGAATCTTCTCAATCTAATGGCTTGGATGAGTTCTTCGGTTCTTATATTTTTCAGGGTTCTCTCCCGATCTCATCCATATATATATGTATGTATGTATGTATGTATGTATGTATGTATATCAATAATTAGGTATACTTGAGATAACTTAGATTTATATAAATTAAGATAAATCCATGTTTTTAAAACTTGATCCATATATAAGTTTCTATTTTTTTTGTTACAAACTCAATAACTAACAATATTATACCAAATTACCAACCGAAAGATTTTAAATGGCATTATTAAATTACATGTTATATTCTAATTATTATATTTCTGAAAATTTAAAAAATAAAATCTAAATATTTTATAATACTAAAAAATAAATATAAGAAAGTTCCCCAAATACCAACAAAACCTCCAAAACGAACTCAAAATAGTACAACTATCCCATTTACATGGAAACATAATATCGGGAGCATCTTCCTGTTTTTTTTATTGTCTTTTTTAATTTAATAATTATACTATTTAATTTATCTCTATATATACCCTTTGAACCCTTTGCACTCCATTGCATGCTCTCTATGTTCTATGTTCTACTCTCTCTCTCTCTCTCTTTCTAAAACACAAAAGACATGGTGGTGACTTATGGAAAAGTCTACAAACGTGAAGCAGTAGTAGATGAAGCTGCCAGCATGATCTAAACTTTTCTTTAAAATCAAAATAAGATGTCAGATTGCAAAACCAAAGAAAAGATCAGATCATGTGGCATCTTCACCTGCTGTTGCGTTTCACGAACTCTTATCATATCGACATTCTACCTAAAGACCAACCCTCATCTAAACACGAGAAGATGTGTGTAAGTTCAATCCATTCTTTCTCCTGTCTATTCAATTTTGCCCTTCGTTTATTAACAGGTTTTGTTACTGTATAATTTCATAGTCGTAAAAATTAATACATTGTATTCAAATTAATTTTAATTAGACAAATGAAAGCAAGTGTGTGTTGGGATGGAGTGCAAGTACATGTATGGCGTGGGAATCTTAGTTGTTGATGTTAGAGTTATTAGTGACAAGATTTCATATGTCCAATTGCTTTTAAGATTCTCCTTTTTTCCTTTGTTATTATTTATTATTATTGTCGTTATTTAATTATCATTATTTAGTTCCTTCGAGCTACTCGCATGAGAAGTAAGAGGGGACCGTTGATTTACCTCTAGCTGGCCTATTATTTTAAAGTAGCGATAAATTATTTTCCAGATGGAAAACGGGACCACTATTGATTCATATTGTTAACGACATCTATGTTTTGTACTTTCTTTTCCCATAACTATGCAATCGATGCTTATGGTTTCTCTGGTTCATGATAAACATCACATATAAACCAAACATTCTTTCTTTCAGAAAATGAACAAAAGAAAAAGAGGTTTTTTTTTGGAATGGTGTCCTAGGCTATGCCTGGACTAATTCCTTGACAAATTATGACTGTAAGACATCAACTCTGATTAAACCTTAGTGGCCACAATTGTTGTGTACGTGTGGATTAGAACCCTGGACATATCGGATATTCCACCACATCTCATAGGGCCTTAACTAGTACGCCACAACCCCTGTGGTTAGAAAAAGGGTTTTATACATAGTCAGAATGTGTTAGGCACCGAACCAATTATGGTTTCGGCCGAACTTTAATGAATTAAAGTACAATTTTACTTGATTGAAAATTATAAATAAGTTATCAATTGTCTTTTAGTGTCGTTATTTTAAGAGATAGATAGTGGACGATGATTAGTAATAATTACACATGTTTTGGCCTTGTGTCAAAAGATTATAATATGTGTACCTGTTAACGTATTTTCAACAACTTATCAGAACAATACAAGGTGTTGGATTCAAGATTTCTATATAATACAAATGGCAAGTCAACAACAATTGAGGGAAAAGAAGTTATCCACGGTGGACATCAAGTAGGATTGTACGTTTAGGGAAAAAGTAGACATATACCATGTTATTTCAGCAAATAATCTTTAAATTATATCTACTCTGAAAAGAACCAATCTCAACGAATGATATCTTAACCGCAAGTGTTTGGATTAGTGCATACACTACATCACCCGATGTCTCATTAAGCATCATGTCTTAGAATTGAATTGGTCTAAATTCTATTAGTTTCAAAATTAAATTACTAAGAAAATATAAAACGAAAGAAACCAAGTCGATTGCATGTCACTTTCAATGTAATATGAGATTCAACTGGCGAGTGGGTGGCGACTAAGGAATTTGTGTGCAAATCGAGTATACCTAAAAGAATTTAAATTTTGTGTCACATTCTCAACACTAGAAATGTTTCAAATGGACCCATTGTCTATATTAACAGTAAAAAGTCTTATTATACTACCAAAAAAATCATTTTTAGAATATTAAAATCATGTAAAATAATGATCACAAGTTTGGGTTCGACTGAAGAAGTTAGATTCGGTTTTTGCCAAATCCTCCAATAACATCTAATTAAATCAGAAAGAAGAGAAAGTAGGTTTAAGTACAGACTTAAATATCTCCGTATATAATCTATAACAAATATTTAAATAAATAAAATATTTAAATATTCGGTAATAAAAAGAACTTCAACAATTAAAATAATTTGACTAAAAACTACGTCAAATTTTGATTAAAACATAAAATTATTGTATTTAGATTAAATTATAAAATTATAAATAAAATTTTAAAATTAACCTCCAAATTCATAATATTATATCGAGATTCTACTCTCGTTGTCCATGGAGGCCCCGATCTTGAGATTTTATAGGCCCAGGCCCTTTGTACGAACTAAGAAATGGCTACTCTAGAATAAACGCGATTTATATATATATAATTGGACTTAAGATTAAAAATATAAAGAATGTAAGATCCATTTCTTAGGCTTTTTAAATATATATATATATATATATATATATATATATATATATTAGTTGTATACCCGCGCGATGCAGCGCGGGTGAATCTTGATTATGAAGCCACTACAGCAAAATTGATTATATAATGCCTAACAATACTAAGTGTTTTATACAGCGTGCCAGGGGGAGGGCGGGTCGGGTGCACGCTCAGGGCCCACAAAAAGTAGAGGCCCAAACGTTTTTAGTATGTATATAATATATATACTATATATATAGTATATAGTATATAATAGTAGTTCAAAAAAATTAGTCAATTAAATTACAAATATTTTTAGTATGTAATAGGACCCAAAAAGAATTTAACATTATATTAAGAGTCCATAAAAAGTAAGGGCCCAAATTTTATTTAGTATATAGTATATACTATATAATATATAGCAGTAGTTCAGAAAAATTAATCAATAAAAGAGACAATTTTTTTAGTATCTAATAGAACCCAAAAAACTTTAACACTATATTAAGGACCCACATTATGGACTTTCTTATTACCTAATATTGAATGTATAATTTAAGTATTCTCCTATCTTTACAGCAAGAATAAGATCTCAAACTATAACCAACATGGACTTTTGATTCTAAAATTGATGGTTCGTAAAAAGTATGAATTACCCTAAAAGTTTAAAATGGTTGATTACAACATTAATATGATGTGATATGGACACGGGAAATTCAACCGATTTATATTAATTTGCATAGAGTGTTACTTCGAATAGTCAACATTGTGACATAAAATGATGTCGGTATATCATATGATGTGTTTGACGGTGAAACGAATTTATGATGTTATGTAACAATGTTATGATAAATTATATTAATTTATAAATAATGATTGATTGATTTTGTGTCTAGAAATGAATTGAAAAACAGTTTAATATGAATTACTAATGTTTTTGAATTCATTGTTATTTCTGATGATAAAAGACAACATATTAAAAAAATAGTACTTATCAAGGGCCTACTTTTATATCTCGTCCATGGTCTACAATATGTTAGAAACCGCCCTGGTTTTATAGGACTAAACAAAAAAGTGTTTCAGCAAGTTTATAGAATGAGACATCATAACATGCTTTTTAAAACAATTTTTAAACTTTTGAACACCTTAACATAAATATAATTATTTAATATTCAGGTGTTCAAAAGCAACTTTGTATCTCTACATGATTCATTTTTGTATATAAAAAACCAAACCCGTATGATGACTCATACACACTAATAGTAAATTTCGATAAACATTGAAGATTAGGATTATGATGAGTCAAAACTTACCCAAATTAACATCAATGACATCCAATGTTAGCATACTTTTGATAACAAGTATCATTAATCCACATCTTTTATTTTTTTCTATTTGAAACTTTTGATATTGATTGAATGCAAATTGGTAAAGGAAAATGAGTAAACCACAACATTAAACACAAGTGTATTTTATAAGCTACTTTCAAAGGGGACCAAACCCTTGCGAAAACTTTATTCAAGAAGAAAGAAAAATTACAAATTACAAGGGGCGTACCCCACAAAATACAAAATGCATACCTAAAAAACACAATCAATGAAGGCTTAACACCAAAACCAAAATTCAAGCTAAAAAACCAAAACCCCAAAATAATAATGCACAGGTAAAATTATTCTTGCAGCCCAAGTCGTAAACAAAATCCAATCATAATGATCCAAAATCCATTCTATTTAATCCCAATATACTCCATCAAAAATCAATGAACTTTTCTCCCATGTCAAACTAAGAAACAAACTTGATTTTTAGAAACAGTTTTGACATGTTAAAGTCAGAAACAGAGGCTGACCATTTTAAGACCTCAAAAAAATAGATGAAACATAATCGACAACATAATCAATTCATGGCAGCCCCTACTTGCAGCAGCATTCAAATGACAGATCCATAAGAAACCAATGCTATAAATTATGTACAAAAACTGCAAAAAAACAAAATCATCTCTACTCTGAACAAGTTTTTGAATTCTTCCTTTTGACCACACCAATTTTTTGTATTTTAAATCAACAAGCCACGCAAAAGGCCCCCCCTAAACTTTCTGCCCATCAACAACATATGAGCCGCGAGATAGCTAACTGAGATTTGAGAAGTACTAATAGACTTAAAATGATCATCTCTAAAATTGTTCATTAAAAATTGCTGTAAAAGATAAAGGAATAAAGGATACATATGCATCCTGAGACTTTTGACGCCTCAAATTTCCATATTTAACCTGTAAAAGTCGCATTTCAAATTAGTATGCAAAGGATATAGTTCTACCTTATTAAATCTACAAAAAATAATATGAGAAAAGCTTTATATATACACAAAACACCTCTTCATAGAGGACCACTCCAAGAACTAATCCCAAGAAAGCAAATTGCTGTTGAATACAGAGAGAAAGCCTCAGCTTCATTCAGACATATTATCGAACACCTAGAATGCAACTTTTTCTTGAAACTATCAAATCACAAGCTAGCAATCAGAAACCATATCAAAACACTGATTAAAGCAAAGAAAATACCAAATTTGATTTCAAAAACCAAACTAAACAGGAACCCCATTCTATTGAGAGCAGATCAACATATACAAAAAAAAATGATTGAAAGAAGCTCAGCTAATACAGAAATAGAAAAAAAGAGCCTTTGGTTTGTAAAAAAAGAATATCAATTGAAAGCATAAAAAACATAGAACGTATAATACCTTCACTGATTCCCTTCTTTGTATGTTCGAAGTCTGGTTACAAAACCTAAAATGAAGGATAGAAAACCTTCTACCAAATTTATACATAAATGGGAGCCTCTCCGATTGACCTGTCTTGGAGACATATAGACATGAAATTGGGTTAGAAGAAAAAGTTGGCTTATGAAAGAACGTTATTGACCTCCGATGTTTGAGGATGAATAGGTTAAAGGTATGGTAAGAAACCATAAAAGCTAAAAATAGGAGGAAGACCTTGTAGAGGGAAGAAAGAGAACTTGTTTGGAGGCTTGATTAAATAAAATCGTAACAGTTATTCATGAGGATGGAAGAGGAAAACTTTTGCAGGCAAGAAATAGAACTGTTTAAATACCAATTTTAGGAAAAGCTTTGCAGGAGTTAAAAGTCTGCATAAATAACTTGTACATTGTGTATTTTGACTTGTATTTAAGAACTTATCAAGTTTGATGCATAAATTGATGGTACACCATGCATGAAAATTTGTCTTTAAGAGTTTTGACCAAAACAATATTAAGGTAGTAATAGATAATAGATAATAGATAATAGATATAGGGATGGTATATTTTAAAACCATTAAAAAATGTTGCAACTAGTGCAACCTATGATCTAACTGTTGATTATACAATAGATGGTTAAGATTGATTCTTATTTTTTTTAATAAAAATTCAAATATTTATCCGTATTCCTTCCAATTATAAGGCGCTAAAGGGTAAAAATGTAAAATCATATTTGATGTTAATCGGCTAAGGAAGGCAATTGGGATTCATCGTGATCAACATTCCGAAATTCTCTCCAGAAACGATATTCAGGGGGTGTTTGGGAGTGCTTTTTGAGTCCAAATGTGCTTTTGGCCAAAAGTGCTTATTGACTTATTGATTTTGGAAAATGAGTTTTTAAAGTGTTTGGATTAGCTTTTGTGGTAGAAAAAATCAATAAGTCAATAAGTTATTTTTTAAAAAGTGTTTGACTTAGCTTATACATGTAAAATGACCAAAAAGGACATGCCTATTTTTAGACAAAACAAATAATTTTTTTAACAAATAATTTTTTTAACAAATAAGTTATTTTTAGACAAAAAATATTTTTTTAACAAATATAATAAAATTTATTATATCAAAAAAAATATAATAAAAAAGGAGGTTATTTTTGTAATTTTGATATCAAAAAGCTGTTTTCAAATCAAAAAGTCAAGAATTCCTGACTTCTTCAAAATCACGTTTGCAAGGTAATCAAAAAGGAGTTTTAAAAGTGCTTTTGAGTTTGCCAAACACTAATTTTAACTTATTGACTTCTTAAAAAGCCAATAAGTCAATAAGTAGTTTTAAAACACATTCCCAAACACCTCCTCGGTTTCCTAAAATCGTGCTATCAAATTCGAATAACTGTTCGATCAAACCTAATCAACCAAACATGGGTGAGAGATACAGAGGTTTGCTTACAAACTCAAAAACACTCCCAGTCGTTTCTCTTCTATTATATGTTTCAGTGTTCTAATTAGGGTTTTCTTTGAACCATTGTCAATAATCATCAGGAGGAAGAAAAACCGAAAGAATCATGCTTAAATATTCTTTTTCTCGCTTCAAGAACACAGCATCAGACCCTATTTTGATGGATGTGAAGAAGAAACTGTCGAGAAGAAGAATGAAGAACAAGACACTGAGAATGAGGTAGACAACATGATTGTGGATATTCTCTCGCCCGATGATCCCCCTACACTTGAAATTGTTACCTTCCATCATCACCCAGAGCAATATTGATGAAGGTATTCCACTTGCATTATAGTTTCAATAGTTGTAAAAACAAAAAAAATATGCTCTGTTGCCCTTGGTTAATGTATGATTCATAAGGTAAACAGAGTCTCTTGAGTGTAATCTATGATTCAAGAAATTTTCCTCACTGATTTTATTTGGTTATCCCATATCAATCATTGCATGTCATGATTAATATGTTTTAACAAAGAAAAAAATACCAGTATTATTATCTAAATTACCAATATTGTGTGTTTTTGTGGTTTCGCATTAAAAAGAGTTCCGCCTGAAGTTGGGGATTTTTTACATATATACATAGTATATGAAACAGATTAAATGAATACATGATTCATCACATGGTCCCTCAAATAATTAATTATAAAATGCAAGTGAATGATGATGTTGGTAATCATGATTTTAAGTGATTTATTATTTGTTGGTTTGACCAAAGATGAGCTTGTCTACACCCCTCAATATTAGATTTTTTTGATTTGTGGAATTGCATATATTAAAACACAGGTTTGGTGATACATGAATTGGTATTCCTGGAATGATGCATTACATATGAAACATGTTGGTGTTGATCATGTATTAGATGATTAGATATGATACCCAATCATGAACGCAAATAGTGCAAGAAGACATGATTCAACCCATGGGTTTCGATGAATTATAAAATGCCCGTGAATGATGATGTTGGTAATCATGATTTCAAGTGAATTATTATTTGTTGGTTTGACCAAAAATGAGCTTGTATACACCCCTCAATATTAGACTTTTTGATTTGTGGAATTGCATATGAAAGCGCAGGTTTGGTGAATCATGAATTGGTATTCCTAGAATGATGCATTTCATAATAAACTTGTTAGTGGTAATCATGTATTAGATGATTAGTTGTCATACCCAATCATGATTGCAACAGTCAATGAATTCACTATTTGTTTTGAATCATGATTCTGGTAGTCATTGCATAAAGAAAATAATTGTTGTTAAGTCCTAATTAAAGAGTGCATATATGATTTGCAATAGAGGAATAATGTCGTGTGAATCCTAATTTGTTGATTTTAACCAAACATGTGCTTGATCATATCCGTTAACATTACACTTTTTTAGTTGTGGAAGGATTGATGAAGGAGCTGTCAATGGGTGATGACATAAAGCAGCCAAGTACTTTTTGGATAAGTCCATGTTGTAGTATTATTACTTAATAAAATGAATGTTTAAGGATTGAGACACTATTCATTATTTGTGATTATGTGTCAAGGAAAATCTCCCATGAGCGATGAGAAGAAAGCCAAGAAGCTTAAGAGCGAACCATCAGCCAATGATACTAGTCCAAGTATGTCTTAAATAATTGTAAAATGTTTTATTTGAAGATAAGTCAATGTTGAATTATTATTACTTTAAAAGGTATGAACTTAAGTGTTGTCTGATTTTTTTAAGCTGTAGAACCTGCACCTGTTGGGAAATACACCATCCTCATAGAGAGTACGTCGCGCTGTACCCGAAGTTCAAGTAGATTACAACATATGACTACCGGAACCAGCTGTAAAGGAAAATCTCCTTCTTCCCCGTCAGAAGATGATTTGATAAACAGTAAGACAAAGGTTAAAGTAGAAGGTACATACATCTTGTTAACATCATCAATTTACATAGACAATTCAACACATCTAAGAGTTGATTTAGTAGATTAATACCTTTTAATGAAACCATCCAGGGAACGGCGTTGATGCATCAGTTGTGAAGAAAGAAAAACATGAAAAGGACAGCCAACAGAAGCCTAGCAAGACTGGTTCATCAGGTTCAAGAAGAAGGGTTCATAAGTTTGGGAGCCTGAAAACACGAACTTCACCAAAGACTCTATACGAAACTATAAGTGGCTTAAACACCGCGCAAAAGGAAGCTCTCAAGGATATAGGACTGAAATCATTTACTGACATGCGACTTGATGGCGTTCCGTCAAAGCTTGGCTGATGGGTAGTTACTAATGAACATTTATTCACTTAGAAAACTTTTGTAAAATAAACATGGATTAACGTGGATGATTAGTTGCGTAAATTAGTGTACATTCAAATACTGGATATTGAGTTAACTTATACACATAAAATCCTAAAAATAAACAAGATATTGTTGGGGGTAATTAACTGCATTAATTACTTCAAGTACACAACATCAACATGGTCTTCTTAAATGCATCAAATACATAATATGTACATGAGAAACAAAGCTAATGATTTGCAGTTTCAAAATAGTGTTCTTTTTGGGGCAGAAAAAAAAGGAAGGGTTTACATATTGACGACGACAACAACATGAAAACGTTAAACCACACGTTTAAGAATCCACTACCTCCTTCCAAATTAGCATCTATCCCGTCATCATCTGGTATAATTTGGTTTTCTTCTTCGGCTTCAAGAAGTAGACCATCGTCATCGTTACATAACAACGAATCAAAGGTCAGATTCGACTTCTTCTTTGAATCTCCAACATCTAAGAATGACTAAACGTAATCATCTACGGCATCGTCTTGGCATATTTCATCTCCACGGTTAATCATCGTTAACTCCGTGCCAGCATGAATGTGGGTTTGATCGTGAAACATGTTAGCGTCAACATCGTCTTTGCATATTTCATCTTCACGGTTGATCATCGTTAAGTCCGTGCCATCATGATTGTGGGTTTGATCGTGAATCAAATTATCGTCAGCAGCTTCCATGGTTTTCAGTTTCATGATTTCATCCTGTATCAATTGATTAATTCTTTGACCTTGATTAAATACAGGTTGTATAATTAAGCCACGATTACATGATTATAGGACAAGATATTGAAAAATCATTGAAAACAATCAAATCGGGTCTTAAAGGATAAAGACTACAGTTTCATGAAATATCTACTAATATTAAAGAAGATAACTGCAATATTATAGGATAGAAAAATCAAAATTAATTAAAAATTTAAAAACAAAATACAGTTACCAAAATAGTCAGTTACGTTATCCTTAGAAACCTACTAAAAACTGCAGAATTTAAAAAAAAAAAATTAATACTATAATTACGAAATACCTATATTACCCTTAAGTATGGAAGGAACACTAAAATGATTTTGGCTAATCAAATGTAGATCAACGGTTAAGATTGAGGTTGCACCGGTTTCAACTTTTTTTAGGGTTGCAAAATAGTCTCCCCCCCCTCTCTCTCTCTCTCTCTCTATATATGGTTGGGTTCACGTGAGACCAACTTGTTTTCGTGAGACCGTGAGATCAATAAATTAACACTAAACTTTCACAGTGATTCATTGTGAAGGTAAGAAAAACAGCAAACATTCACAGCAAAAACACTGTGAAGGTTTACCTTCACAGTCTGTTGCTGTGAAGATTTAATGTTAATTTTTTGGTCTCACGGTCTCACGAAAATAGTCTGGTCTCACATGATCTCAAGTCTCTCTTTCTCTCTCTCTCTCTCTCTCTCTCTATATATATATATATATATATATTTGAACGGTAAAACAACCAATTTTATTACCACCAACCTTACAACAGTTTTAAACAAACCATCCCAACCACACCACACAAGAAAGTAAACCGAAACCAAACATACGAGTAGAGATTCATCCGGATAACTTAACAACCGCAGGAAACCACAAGAATTTTGTAAATGCAAGAAGCCCCAACCACAGCAGCCATTAAGCCACACCTGAAACAGCCCGAAACAGCAGCTGAACCTGTACCGAAAATGAGATTGAAATGAATTTCATCAACCATACAAACCAAACGAAACCTTATTTTATTTTTGATACATACCAATCGAGGGTTGTGTTTCGATAAGAAGTTTCAAATTTAGTGAGAAGTGGTTATCAACCATTGAATGAGAAATGAACGAACATTAGAATGAGATGCACCAGATCAAACGGTAGTTTATAGATTTAATTAAAAATGATCAAGTACTTAAAATTACTTCCCACAACCTTATTTTATTTTTGGACAAACTGTAATATATTTAGGGAAATTAATTAAAATGCCCTAAGTTGACTAACGGTTCACCGAAATGCCCTTTCTCTCTCTCAATTTGCAAAAATACCCTGAAAATCCGTGGCATCACCCGTGGCCCACGGATGTTTTTAAAAAATATGACTTATCCGTGGGCAAGACATTAAGTCCGTGGACCACGGATGTTTTTACAACAATTTGTGAATTTTGAATTGAATGTTACACTTTCAACCCCTATACTTATTTATTTAATTTACTTTATACCTTTTACTTTCATAATTTTAATTTTACATTTAACACATATAATCGTTTATTAACTAAAATACGTTAAAAAAATACGTTTTAATTTTAACAAGTTACACTATTATAATCGTCTCTTCGATACGTTCGAAATGAGCCCAATATTGAATATTTTTGGATTTATTTATTTTATTATATATCATATATACTACATAAAAATATTTTTAATATTTACAATTCATACTCTTATAGTTAATTATTTCATTTATGGTACATTTCTTATTTTTTTTTAATTTTGTTTTACACTCCTATCGCATTAACATAATAATATATTAACTAATTCATTAAATCGTTTTAAATTATTATTATTTGTATGTGTTTTTAGATATCGTGAATGACAATATGATAAAGTTTCACGAGAAGAATATGAATTTTAAATATAAAAAATATTTTTATGTAGTATATATGATATATAATAAAATAAATAAATCCAAAAATATTCAATATTGGGCTCATTTCGAACGTATCGAAGAGACGATTATAATGGTGTAACTTGTTAAAATTAAAACGTATTTTTTTAACGTATTTTAGTTAATAAACGATTATATGTGTTAAATGTAAAATTAAAATTATGAAAGTAAAAGGTATAAAGTAAATTAAGTAAATAAGTATAGGGATTGAAAGTGTAACATTCAATTCAAAATTCACCCAGACTTAATGTCTTGCCCACGGATAAATCATATTTTTTAAAAACATCCGTGGGCCACGGGTGAGGCCACGGATTTTCAGGGTATTTTTGCAAATTAAGAGAGAAAGGGTATTTCGATGAACCGTTAGTCAACTTAGGGCATTTTAATTAATTTCTCATATATTTATGCCCTATTTTGTGGGCCCATTCCGTCGTCCATGGCGGTTCTCTTTTGGCGTCGATGTCGATCCTCCGTCTCCACCGCCGACTAGAAATTATTCGGTGCTCCTACTACCGTAACACTACGCACAGATTTATCTCTATAAAAATGCTTGCCATATGTTTCCATCTTCAAGCCAAGGTGCGCCCGTAATCATTCTCGTGTACACACACACACACTCGTTAATCTGTAGATGTTAATGCAATATTGATCGTGATTGTTGATCTACGTTTTCGATTGACCAGAAATTTCATGAAATTGTGATCGTTTAAAGGAAGTTTATCTCGAATTTGATTCTCATTAATATGTGAAACGAAGTAATATTGATTGAATCGAATATATATGTGAAATTTAGACGCCAAATCGTTCCACCTTTCAACTTTAGAACCGATAGTGAATTTGAATGTGACACTCCGGTGAACAATCGTTGTCGGCGGTAGAAGTTTCGCTCCGTTGAGATTTTCCGGTATAGAAAATAATAATGTGGAGATTTAATTGTTTTGTTTCTTAATTAGTTTACGATTATTATTTGTTTTCCTAAATAGCTTAGGTTCCTTATAGTTATAGGATTTATCTTTAGTTATTATCCTATTTGATTTCCTAGTTGGTTTAGGATTAGTTTAGGATTAAATTTAGATTTCATAGTTTGCTTAGCTTATAAATAGGTTTTGTTATTTTCATTGTTCTATCAGACCATCAATTATCAATGAAGTTCATCTCATTGAGATTATTTCTGTATTTTGGGTTTTACGTTCATAATTCTCTAATGATGGTTAAAAGGTTTTAGACGCTTGTCGATCCTTATTCACTTCCTGCTCTGTCATTAGTTGTCTCAAACATTTTGTTCATTCGGAGTGTTATTGTCACCTCCTAGTTTATGCCCTTTGTGTTTTGGCAACTGCATATATGTATCCTTGACATAGGAAGAGGTGACGTATTATTTAGCGGTTGCATCTTTCATGTTTCTCGAGTCTCTCGATCTTTACTCACAATCTTTAGCTTTTAGAAGCCAAGTTACAATGTTGTTCTGATCATGGACGTACCCAATGTATGGTGGCATGTGCCACCGTTTCGTTCCTCCGTCGTAGTGTAAAGAAATATAGGGTTGTGAAAAATGCCACAGTATCAATTTGCACCGTATATATTTTGAAACTACAATGAGGACACGAGTTTCCCTTGGCATAGTTGGTTTGCAAGGATTTTCTTCCACCTCAGACCGAGTTCAAATCTTGTTAAGTGTCATTTTCGTAGTTTTTAGCTTTTAAAATTAGATTTATTATGTTTCCAAAGTTTTTTTGGGATAAAAGACTTGAACACAATTACACAAGACCAACGATGAACTAACCAACAAACCAACGATGATTTTGTGAAAACCATCCCTATATTTGTTTCTTATAGTCAAATGTCATTGTTTAAAAAATTTATGATACAGCCAAGATGACAAGTTGACAACCCAGAAAAGGAATAGAGTCAATAGACCATAACAAATTAACAACGCTGTAATATATTTATATATTTATAATCCAGGTCCATACAAGAGAGAGAACATAAATTAACTTATAAAACTGCTATATCTATAGGTACCAAAAACTAATAGGAGTGATCTTGTGAGAATCCTTTATTGAGCTGAAAAGAAGATGCAAAGCAGGTAAACTGCAACCCAAAATGGCACCAACTCATCCATGGAGGTTTAAGTTAGCGTCTTATGTAGCTTAGAAATGGTTTATCCGGTACCGGTATGAACTTTACGATCCATCCGATAGGCCACGATAGAGCTGCAACCGCAATACAAATTCCCCACTGCATTCCGTTCAATTTCTCTGTGTCGGCAAAGTTCTTTAGGAACTCCACCATCACAACCTGTAGAATTATCGTTATCCCGATGATTCCAAGAAACAATCGGTTTCTATGAATACCTCTGAATATGTTTCTTTTCTCCAGCTTCCTCGAGTTGAACTCGTTAAACACTTGGCAGAACACGAAAGTGTTGAAGATGATCGTATTTTTCACCCTCTCGTTCACGTTAAAGATCATCTTACCCCTGAACTGGAAGGTCAATAGAATTATTATCTGGTAGAGAGATTGTGCAAACAGGTTTCTCCACATAACGTTTGTTATGAGGGGCTCGACTCTACCCACTGGCGGCTTGTTCATGAGTTCATCGGTTGGTCGTTCTGTGGCAAGTGCTAAAGCACCCAAAGTATCCATGATTAGATTCACCCACAAAAGTTGCACCGCCGTTAGCGGCACATCACCGGCGGAAACCGCTGCAATGAAGTTGATAACAAGAGCTGCAACGTTTACCGTGAGTTGAAATTGAATGAATTTCTGGATGTTGTTATACACGCACCGACCCCACATTAATACGGTGGAAACAGAGGCGATATCGTCGTCTAAGATGACGATATCCGAGCTTTGTTTAGCCACCTCGGTGCCTTGAATCCCCATCGAGAGTCCAATATCTGCTTCTTTGAGTGCTGGTGCATCGTTGGTCCCGTCACCGGTGACTGCAACCACGTGACCTTTCCGTTTCAAGCACTGCACCATCAGAAGCTTGTCGAACGGTGAAGATCTTGCCATCACACGGATTCTGTCGACTTTCTGCATTCTCTCTTCATCTGTGTAATTACGGAACTCGACGCCTTCCACCACTTCTCCTTCACGATCTTCTCCACCGATTTCAAGTATTCCGCATTCCGTGGCTATGGCTTTTGCCGTGAAAACGTTGTCTCCGGTGATCATTTTCACGTTGACTCCGGCTGACCGGCAAGTTTCTATAGCTTTCTTGGCTCCTGGTCTACATGGATCCTTCAGGCCAACGATCCCTAGCAACGTTAAGCCTTCTTCAGTTAGCGTGCCGTCTTCCCTATGTTCTAGAACCTTCTTATATGCGAAAGCAATGCATCTTAGACTACTTGCTGCCATTCCTTCGATTACGTTCTCGAGTTGTGTTCTTTCGTCGCTATCTATTGTCTTTATACACCCGTTGATCTGATAGTATTTTGAACACATTGCTAGTACCATCTCCGCAGCTCCTTTCCAGTGTACATTCATGGCGTTATCCGCCACTCTCTTGATCAAAACCCCGCTTCGTTTCTTCTTTGAGTTGAAGGTCTCGACATGAACAACGGTTGACGTTTGTTTCAGTTTCTCCATATCCATATCCAAATCCGCAACGGCCCACGATAAGATGGCTTTTTCAGTTGGACTTCCGGAATATTCCGGAACGGAACGTGAATCGGGTTTGAAAACTGTACCTGTAGTGTTAAAACCGACTCCCTCGTGAAGAAGTTGACAAACGTCCGTGGCTATTACATTGGAAGAATCTTTTTTTATGTACTCGAGGCCGAGCCAGAACTTTGTAACCGTCATCTGATTTGTAGTCAAAGTCCCCGTTTTATCGGTGCATATAACAGTGGCTGAACCCATGGTCTCACAGGCGGATAACTTCCGAACCATCGCCTGATCCGCCATCATTCTCTTCATGGAGTACGCAAGAGTGAGGGTGACAGCTAGCGGCAGACCTTCGGGGATCGCCACCACGACAATGGTGACTGCTGCCGAGAAGATCCGCGTAACCGAATCGAATACTTCGTTTATATTCGTGCGCTTCCCGTTGTACTCTCGTTTACCCTCATCGTTTTCAGTGTTTCCGGTGAAATAACGAATTAACATAACGACAAGAACCAGAAAAGCGACTGCAAGGCCGACCTTTCCAATGGAAGAAGTGAGTTTGTTGAGACGAACTTGTAACGGCGTTTGTTCGTTAGAATCCCCCGTTATCGAACTCATCATCTTACCCCAAGTTGTGTTCATTCCGACTGATAACACAACCATCCGACAATTCCCATCCGCCACTTTGGAACCCGAGAACAAGAATGGATTTGTAACGGAATCCACGGTTATGTTCTCACTCTCCCCCGTCATACTCGACTCATCAACTAGCAACGAAAACCCGTCCACGAACAACCCGTCTGCCGGAATCTGATCTCCGATATTCAAAATCGCAACATCTCCAACCACAATATCAAAGATGGATATCTTTTGTCGCCTCCCATCTCTAATAACATCAATCTTGATATTATCGCTTATTTTGGACAAATTGTGGAATTGGATTTCTTGTCTGTAGTTACTAAACGCAGATACAACGATCACTAGAAAAACCGCAACGAAAATGCTGCCGCCTTCATACCATCCTTGTTCTACCCCGTGTTCTTTGATACCGAATCCAAGCGAAAGAGCGGCACAAGCCAGTAATATTATAATCGTGGTGTCTTTAAAAGCCTCGATCACGAAATAAAGCAAGCCCTTGGGAGGTCGTTTTTGGTAAGTGTTGGAACCGAAAACGCTTCTCCTTCGATCTAAATCTCGACCGTTTATCCCGTTGTCGAGATCAGTCTCGAGAGCTTCCGCCACACCCTCGACTCCACCCAACTTGTGAAGCTTCTTCAAATCCTTGGTTTTTACCGTATCGATGAGGTGTACGGGGTCCGCTTTGGGGATGATTTGGACGACGGAATAGGAATTAGGGAAAGTGATGAGTTTGTTTCTGGCGATGGAAAGGAGGGTGTTGGAGAAATGAATGGTGAAGAAAGCAAGACGCCATCGTTTTTGAGGTTTGGTGAGGGTGGTGGTGCTTATGTTGTAGAGCATAATCCGAAAGTGATGTGGTTGGATTTCGTTAACCATTGTTTTTAGAAGACCTTAAAAAAGTGATGAGATGGAAATGGAGTTGGAGGATGGGTTTTGTTTATTTTCTGGATGGGCGTTATATACTAAGCATGCAGCTTCGAAGAAAGTTACTGGTAAAATCCTCCTGGCTATACGCATTTATGACGATCTTAAATTCCTCTAACAATTTACTCTTAATTAAAAATTTCTGTAGAAAATAGTAATATATACTACTGAGATTTCAATAATTATTATATTACTAAAATATTTAAAGCATATCGAACAACTGTGACTATGACTATGCCTATGCCAAATTGCCAATGCCAAGATAGGGATTATGCACGCGTTTGGTATAGTTCAGTGTTTGTTAAACAAATCGGGACAAAACAAAATAAATAACACGACCAATTTATCTGTTTACATATTTTGATTAATTATGTAGACTTGAGATCATGTGAGACCAAACTATTTCCGTGAGACCAAAAAATTAACACTAAACCTTCACAACAAAAGACTGTGATGGTAAACCTTCACAATGTTTTTGCTGTGAAGGTTTAGTGTTGGTCTCACGGAAAAACTCAATCTCATATTGATTTAGCCTTTGAAACTCAACTACTCGCATTCAATTGGATTTCGAAACGCTTCAAGGCTTGGAAGATGGATTGGGTAGACTGGTGCAGCTGCCCCGAAGGTCACTTCTAAGCCTCGTTCTCGTTCTCGTCTTTGGCTCCTTAGCATCGAGGTGCGCTGGATATGTTTCCTGCTCCATTTTCAGATTGTTACTCTGCATCGTTATTTCGGCTCCTTCGTGCTTCTTGATGGACGGCTGTTGTCATAAAGACTGTTGTTTCTTCCTGTGTGGTTTCATTTGATTCCATTGTTTTGCCTTGTTCTTCTTTTTCCTTGTATTTGCTTTACTTGGTTCCTCCGTTGTTTTCTCCCTTTCTGTGTCTTGCAGAAATGGGTTTTTAATAAAGTTTGGCTTTTCAAAAAAAATGAAATCATGGTCTCACGAAAACAAGTTGGTCTCACGTGAACCCAATCCTAATTATGTAATTTATTAAATTATAATGAAAATAAATATGTTTTACAACAAAATATATTATTTGAATTTTTTTTTCAAGACGATTATAGTGACACCAAAATAAAAAATATATGTAGTTTCCAACATTTTTCATATTTTTTTACTATTGATATTCATTAATTTACATAAATTTATCAAAACATAGAAACCATATAAAAGTAAAATTTGAGGACAGTAAAGTGAAAGTTTAAATGACATAAAATACGATAAATTAAATTTAAAGAAACGAATAAAATATGAAAAAAGCATGTTTGATGTTTTATAATAGAATTAGATATTATTTTAAGATTATATTGGTAAAACATAAGTTTGTCTCACCTTGTTCTGGTGGGGTGGAACAAGTCTCTTCCACTTTGTTCATGCTTGTTTTACATAAAAGTTCTGTCAAACGTAGAACAATGTTCTATGTTCTGTTTTGTCTTATCTAGACTCGTGTACCAAACGCACACCAGATATGTTATAAATTTTTTTTTTTCTACCAATAAAAGGAATTGAAATTAAATTTTTAGGAGAAAAATATAATATTTTATTTATTATTTGAATATTTTAATTATATAATTAATGTGGAATCTAGTTGGATGAAAATCTTTTTTGGGATTTTTACTTTTGATATTCAAATTTAAAATAAATATAACATATTTGTTGGAGATGTTTTTTAGGAACATGTCATAAGTTGTTTCTTTCTCTTTTTTCATTATTTTATTGGTTGGTCGGAGGTGTTTTGCCTTTCTATTTTTTTTCATTTTGGAGAAGTCATCGAAGAAAAGAACTCCAAAATTCTTACTTTTTTCGATTTCGGAGAAGTGGTAATGGTTATACACGATTTCTCCAAAATGACAAGAAACAAAAAGTTCAAATTTCCGAAAGTTAATTTGTATTCAAGTCTAAAATCTTGTTCATCTTGAATTTTTTTAATATTAATTATATTAGTAAAATATCCAATAACTTTTCTTTTATCTAATGTCATTCGTTGATTGAAGATATATGGTGAAAATAAGTGAACAATAAACTATGAGTTCTTTTTGAATAATTTTCCAAATTTGAAGAAAAATCTACTCTGTTTTATTTTGTTTGTTGTAGACACGCTGATAGAGCAATTAAGAAAAAGGCTAAAAATCTTTGTTTTTCTTATTCTGGAGAAACTTTCAATGGTGTTTGGTTTATAGAATAGAACTTGTTTTTGAGAAGGGTGTTGTAGGCTATGTCTAGACTAATCCCTTGGCAAATTATGACTGTAAGACATCAGCCTTGAATAAACCTCAGTGGCCACAATTGTTGTGTGCTCCTGGATTTGAACCCTGGACAGATGGGATATTCCCTCAGGGCCATAACCAGTACGCCACAACCCTTGTGGTTTTTATAGAATAAAATTTGATGGAATTGTAATCCCTCACAAAATTTTGACGGAATTGTAATCCTTCAAGAAAATTCGACTTTAAAAGAATTGGAATGAAATTTGAATATTTGATAGAATTTGGCCATGCATTTGGTTGGTAGGCGTTCAATTTATTCACTTAAGCCAAATAAATGATGAATTCCTTAAGTTGTGGAATTCAATGCAATTCAAATGATTCCAATATTTTTAGTCAAAACAATGTATCATTCCAATTCCATCTAATTCCTTTGAATTCTACGAACCAAACAGCCTCTCAAATCATACTTTCTTTTGAAGCATTTCAATATTTCCCTTCATATTGCTATAAACTGTTGTCTATAGTATAATTATTATTGATTTGTTTAGAAAGTTTTATTAAAAATAACATGTATTCCATAATGTAAACGAACTCTTCCTTTTATCGTTAATTCAATCAGATTGATTAGATGTTTGAAAGTTTGTTTCCAGTTTTGTTAGGGTATTAATGTACTAAATGATATAATTAACAATAATACTTTAAAAATAAATAATTGTTAAAGTAGAATGTAATTTCTTTAAGATCTGGTATTTGCTTCTACTTTTAGGAAATTGTTGAAGCAGGTAAGTTCTCCCAAATATCGGGTTTTAACTAAATATGGTGCACACAATACCCTCCTAGCCACGTGCAAAGAGTCATCTTATTTTATATATTCTTGAAAAATGATAAACCAAAGACATCTTCAATGCATAACATCAAATGTTACAAATTTGGTGTGGACAATAAGGTGCCGTTTGGTTCATAGAAACTGGTGGAATCTGGTGGAATTGGAATGTCAGATTCCTTTGACCAGATTCCATTCCAGTGTTTGGTTCAAGCTTTTGTCTAAATGGAATCTTTAAAATTCCATTGAATTCCAAGAAATAGCCAATTTTCATTCCATCACTTAACCAAGGTATTCTAAAGGAATGGAATTCAACATTTTTTTATTTCCAAAATTACCCTTGCCCTAATGGCCTTCTCATTCACAACTTCACTTCACAGAATCACCGCCATCCCTTCCAACTCTTCTTCTTCACTATTTCTCAAACCCTACCCTTCGCAACTGTCCTTTCAATCCAAGAAATTTGGGTCCTGCTCACCCAAGTCGTTTGCTGTTTCTTGTGTCCTCGCTAAGCAATCACCAGACCAAATGGCGGCGGTTCTTGATGAATTGTCGATCCTCCAGCGCCCTGATTCTCTCCGAGCTTGAATCCGTTTTCAAAGCCCTCGCCACCGACCATCAATTCCAGGTTATTCATCTATTTTCCTTTCACTTCGTATCTATTCAATAGTCTTCTACTTTCGATCAATTGTTGTGATTTTAGCTTCTCACGTTTATTAAACCAAACTATCACCACTTAACTGCACTTATTGATTGCTATTCTCCTTACCTACCACTGATTACCACTGATTAAGAGAACTTTGTGCAATATTATTCCATCTGTTGGACTGATTCGTGTTAGAAGTTGAAAACTGTGCTCCTTTGAGTTTGGTTTGTGGAATAAAAAATCTTGTGGACAACCAAGGGGGGGGGGGGGGTTAGGTTGTATTATAAAAAATCTTACTTTCAAAAATTCTTTTGTAAATAAATACAGAGTAAATATAGTACAATACAGAAGAGTATAAATACAAACAGATACACAGAGATTGTATAAATAAATATAAATGCAAAGCAGTTTATATAAACAGATATAATAAAGCACAGCGGAAAAAATAAAGAGATAAAGGAAAGAGAATACTTGACACCGGAATTTTAAAGTGGTTCACCAATCACGCGGTTGGCTAGTCCACCTCGAGAAAAACACTTCTCGGAGATCCAATAAGAAAACGTGTTCTTTACGGTAGAACACAAACCTTAGTACAACAAACGCGAATCACTCTTCTTTGAGAGAATTATGTGGATCACTCACTCTGTTCAAACACTTACAAGAGGGTATAATTTTAATATGAATAATCACTCTTGTATAAGGTTTATCACTTGGATATTTTTAGAGAGTTTGATCACTTGAGTTGTGTTGCTGATTCAACTAATCGAGAGATTTTAATCTGCTATCAACTCAAGATTTCTTACTCAAAAACGTGTTTTATAATTTTAACAGTTTAATTATCAAGAGAAGAGGATGCAGAGTCTTTATCAAATGCAGAGAGGAGTTATTGTAAATTGGTAGCTTTGAATGCTGGTAGGTTGCATTTATATACTGGATGAGCAACAGTCCACGGGCTTTCGCGGTATACCGACAATCCTTCGCGGTATACCGTGCAGAAGAAAAGTACTTTGCAGAAGAGAAGGTCAACCCTGCAAAACAAAACGTAAACTTGTACCAGCGGTATACCGGCTAATCTTCGCGGTATGCCGTGCAGACAAAGGGAGCTTCCAACCAATCAGAGATATACACCATGCCTGCCGCGGTATACCGCCCAGAAAATTGTTGCAGGAAGCAGTACGCATGCGCAAATTCTTCTAGAAACAAATCTTTCACATTAAATGATCCAGCAAGATGATAAGATGTTGAGGAGAGCTGACTTGGTTTATTTAAAAAGACAGTATTAGAAAAATCCAAGTGGTATATTATTTTAGGGTGATTTATCATTTTAAAATTAAAACGACGAAAATCTTCAGTCTTGGATTCTTCAGATAAAATTATCGAGATTATTTAAAAGCTGCACACTCAGATAAAATATTAGATAACAAAGAATGCGGTGTGTTTTGTAATCATCAAAATAAATATGGAGATGTGATTTTATGTGTACCAAAAAAATATCTTAATATTAAAGCTGGGTACACTTGCACCAACAATCTCCCCCTTTTTGATGATGACAAACACACGCTAAACAGGAGAGCATACTCGGTTTCTCTCCCCCTTTTGTCGAAGCAAAAAGGGTTAGGAAAGACGCTATGCTCCCCCTTGAAAGATGCTCCCCCTCAAAATATGAAGTATTTGAGAGTTAGCATTTTCTCAAGGGTTATACTCAAGCATGCCTAAACCAAGTCTTAATTTAAAGAAAGCCTTTTTGTTAAGAGCTTTAGTAAAAATATCGGCCAAATTATCTTCCGAATCAACCTTTTCAAGCACGATTTGGCCTTTTTGAACATTATCTCGTAAAAAGTGATGTCTCAATTCAATATGTTTTGTACGAGAATGTAAAACAGGATTTTTACTTAAGTTTATAGCACTTGAGTTATCACACATAATAGGAATTTTGGTTAGATGTACCTCAAAATCGGTAAGGGTGTGTTTCATCCAAAGGACTTGAGCACACGCTCTTGCGGCGGCTACATATTCCGCTTCGGTAGTAGACAACGCTACGGATTGTTGTTTCTTGGAGAACCAAGACACAAGTGAGAGACCTATAAAGGCACATACCCCACTAGTACTTTTTCGGTCAACAATAGATCCACCAAGATCGGAATCGGTGAAACACGTTACTTCTAACTCGGGTTTCTTTGCATACCATAAGCCAAGATTAGTAGTACCTCGTAAATATCGAAAAATACGCTTGACAGCTTCATAGTGAGTTTGTTTAGGTGAAGATTGAAAACGAGCATATAAACATACACTAAACATAATATCAGGTCTACTAGCAGTTAAATATAATAAACTACCAATCATACCACGATAAATCTTTTCATTAAAATCGTTTCCCTCCTCGCCACGAGATAATTGTAAGTTTGTGGTCATTGGAGTTTCAACGGGTTTGACATTTTCAAAGTTAAACTTTTTCAACATATCTTTACAATATTTAGATTGACTAATAAAAATACCAGTTTCACATTGTTTGATTTGCAATCCTAAGAAGTATTTTAACTCTCCCATCATGCTCATTTCAAACTCGCTTGTCATTTTCGCAGAAAATTCATTACACAGTTTTTCATTAGTGGAACCAAAAATAATATCATCAACATATACTTGCACAACTACAATATCATTTTGATCATATTTCACAAATAAAGTATTATCTATTTTACCCATAATATAACCACTAACAATTAGAAAGGTTTTTAATCTATCATACCACGCACGCGGAGCTTGCTTTAAACCATAAAGCGCCTTTTTCAATTTATAAACATGTGTCGGATTTTCAAAATTTTCAAAACCGGGAGGTTGAGAAACGTATACCTCCTCATTTATAATACCATTTAAGAAAGCACTTTTAACATCCATTTGAAATAATTTAAAATCTTTAGCATTTGCAAAAGCGAGAAGCATTCGAATAGACTCCAACCTTGCAACCGGTGCAAAGGTTTCATCGTAATCTATACCTTCTTGTTGATTGTACCCCTTGGCAACTAAACGTGCCTTGTTTCGTGTGACTCCACCGTTCTCGTCTATCTTGTTACGGAAGACCCATCTTGTGCCAATAATGGTTTGACTACTAGGGCAAGGAACTAAGTCCCACACATCATTCCTAGTAAATTGGTTTAACTCTTCTTGCATGGCCATTATCCAATCCTCATCACCTAAAGCTTCATCTATGGTTTTAGGTTCTATGGTTGAGATAAAGGCATGGAAAGCACAATGGGTATGGATTTGTGATCTAGTTGTCCTTTGGTTTAGGTCACCTATAATTTGATCTACGGGATGGCCTCGAGCGGTTCTAAGGTTAGGATCATCTATACCTTGTGGAATAAAGCAAGGAGGGGCATTACTAGATTCAATATTATTTGTGGAAGGTTGGGTACCTAAATCCAAGTTGCTAAGTTGTTGTGCTAAGACGTCTCCCTCACGGATATTGTCATTTGCTAAGGGTGCACTCGGTTTGGGAGGACTCTCGTCAAAGCTAACATTTAGGGATTCTTCTACAACCATGGTCTCCTTATTTAGAATTCTATAGGCTTTGCTATTCCAAGAGTAACCTAGGAACACTCCCTCATAGGCTTTGGCATCGAATTTGGTTAAGTAGGATTTGGTGTTTAAAATGAAGCATTTACAACCAAAAACTTTCAGGTGAGCTAAGGAAGGTTTTCTACCACGGTAAAGTTCATAGGGTGTCTTATTTAGGATATTTCTAACTAGGACACGGTTTAGCACATAGGTTGCGGTAGCAACGGCATCACACCAAAACTTTTGGGGAACTTGATGTTCGTTTAGCATGGTTCTACTCATTTCTTGCAACGTTCGATTTTTCCTTTCAACAACCCCATTTGACTGAGGAGTTCGAGGAGCCGAAAAGTTATGAGTTATACCATGTTTATCACAAAATGCACCAAATTGGATATCATTATCGAATTCTCGTCCATGGTCCGTACGTATGGAAACAATCGTACAACCTTGTTGGTTTTGAATTCGTTTTCCCAAAATTTTAAACTTTTCAAAAGCCTCATTTTTATGTCTCAAAAATAAAGTCCAAGTATAACGGGAATAATCATCCACAATAACCAAAGTGTAAAAATTTCCTCCAAAACTTTGAATCGCCATAGGGCCAAAAAGATCCATATGAAGAAGTTCTAAAACTCTTTGAGTAGAAACAACATTTTTAGATTTATGAGAAACGTGATGTTGTTTGCCGACACGACAAGCATCACAAAAATGATTATCAAACTTTAATTTTGGAAGGTCACTCACAAGCTCCTTATTTTTTAAGTTTTGCATTAATCTTAGATTAGCGTGACCTAAACGTCTATGCCATAAAGTAGAAACATCATAAATAGAAGATAAGCATACATTTTCAGATACAACAGTTTTGCAAATATATAAATTTCCTTTCACAGAACCAGTTAAAAGAACTTTGCCATTTTTCAAGATTTTGCACGAGTCTTCTTCGAAGACGACAGTTATACCATTTTTACACAATTGGCGAACACTTAACAGATTAAAATGCAAATTATCAACATGATTCACATCAAGAAATTTAACATTATTGCAAGAAACTGTACCTCTCCCAATTATATTTCCTTTGGAGTTTCCTCCAAAAATTACCTGTCCACCATCACATGACTTATATGATGAAAAAAGATTGCTGTTTCCGGTCATGTGACGTGTGCAACCACTATCGAGTATCCAGTCCATATCAAGGTTTATCTACAATAATAAAGATGTAACTTTTATGGTCCCCATTTCTCGTGGGTCCTTGTAAATTAGTTTCAAGATAACAACCAACATATATATAAAGTTAAGCAAAAAATATATATATAATAGATCAAAAAGAATATATATATATATATGTAGTACGTATGTATATATATATATATATATATAAACAAAAGTACATATAACAATATATTACTTATATATACAAGAAAATATATCATATTTAAACTATATATATATATATATATAATATATAACACATTTAAAACCATAAACGCATACCACCGGGATTATCATTACTAAACATTCCTTTTGGAATCCATTTATTTATCATTTTAATTTTGCGATTGTATTTATCATACACATAAAAACAAGCATTTATATTCGCATTATTTTTAGGTTTAGAATACTTATCGTTATACATGCGAGCATACGGTTTTCTCGTATTATAATTTACATTATGCATTTTAGGTACATACGGAGGTTTTTGCATATACGGCTTTCGTGTATTAAACTTAGGTGGTTCATAACATCTTTTAATAGGCATGCAATTACATTTTTCAACACATGTATTTGAACCTATACCTTTTCTACAATTTATACGGTTCGAAATATTAAGCATGTTAAGAACTTTTTCATTACTACTTTCAAAAGCTTTAGCTAACATGTTATCTTTTTCATATGAAGCACATTTAGCCTTTAAACATGCAATTTCATTTTCAAGAATATCACATTTTGTACAAATAATATTTTCATGTGACTTTTTATTTAAGCATGCAATTTCTTTCTTTAGAGCATCACAAGATTTACAAAAATCCTTTTCTCCTAATTTAGTTTCTAATTTAGCAATTATATTCATATCATTTGCAGATTTTTGATTAACATTATTTATTTCCTTTTTACATGCATTTACAGTTTCTTTTAACATAGCAATTTCGTCTTTATAATTATTTGCAAGATTAGCCATTTTATGAAACGATTCATGCAATAATTCAAGATTGTTTTCGCTATCGCTATCATAATCACTATCGTAATTTGAATAAGAAGTGTTTACCTCGTTGTCGCTTTCAGCCATAAGACAAATGGCTTGATAGTCATCTTCTTCTTCACTCGCGCTCCACGCGCCTCCAATGAAGGCTTTATCCTTCTTGTTTTGGTACTTGTTCTTTTTCGGACATTCATTGGCGTAATGATCTTTGTCGCCACACGAGTAGCAAATCCTCTCTTTGGCTTAGCTTTATCGTCACCACTTGAGTCGTCATTTTTCTTTACTTTTTCGTCTCGTTTATGGAACTTACGACTTCGGTTTTCACCACCACGACGGTAGTTGCCGTTTCTTTGAAATCTGCCATTGTTAGAAAATTTATTATTATTAAAAAACTTGGAAAAGTTTCTTACCAACATGGCGACTTCATCGAGAGTTTCGGAAGGATCTTTTGAGGAGCTAGCTTTCTCCTTTTTCTTCTCGACTTTTGGTGTTGAGACATTGAGAGCGATTGACTTCTTTTTAACTTGCTCCCTTTCTTTATTTCTTTTAAGTGCAATTTCGTGCACCTTGAGATTTCCGATTAAGTCATCTATCTTCATTAGGGAAAGGTCACGGGAGTCTTCCAAAGATGTTATCTTTTGCATCCACTCCGAAGGAAGGGCTCGTAGGATTTTCCTTATATAGTCCTCGTTAGGATAAGTGCGATCCAAACCTTTCAAAGTAGTCATAATAAGGTTAAATCTTTTAAACATTGAGTCAATTGACTCATCTTGTTTCATTTCGAATAGTTCATAATCGTGAACTAGAATATTTACTTTACTTGATTTAACTTCCGTGTTTCCACGATGAGTATTATTTAAACTTTCCCATATTTGATTAGCGGTTTTATATGTATATACTCTTTCAATTTCATCAGTTGTTAAAGCAGCATATAATATATTTTTAGCTTCAAAGTTTAAACAAAAATGAGATTCATCAGCAGTAGTCCATTCATCTAAAGGTTTATCAATAAAAACATCATCTTTAACAATTTTGGGTTTAAAGTTCCCATTTTCAATTATGTCCCAAATCTTTTGATTTTTGCCACGCACGTGACATTCAAATAGCTCGGCCCAAATGCCAAACTTTTCAGTATCTATCAAAGGAGGTTTTGAAAACACAATATTAGTTTGTTGAGTCATTTTAGAAAAAAAATTTAAGCAGAAAAATTTGAAAGCCCTGCTCTGATACCAATTGTTGGACAACCAAGGGGGGGGGGGGGTTAGGTTGTATTATAAAAAATCTTACTTTCAAAAATTCTTTTGTAAATAAATACAGAGTAAATATAGTACAATACAGAAGAGTATAAATACAAACAGATACACAGAGATTGTATAAATAAATATAAATGCAAAGCAGTTTATATAAACAGATATAATAAAGCACATCGGAAAAAATAAAGAGATAAAGGAAAGAGAATACTTGACACCGGAATTTTAAAGTGGTTCACCAATCACGCGGTTGGCTAGTCCACCTCGAGAAAAACACTTCTCGGAGATCCAATAAGAAAACGTGTTCTTTACGGTAGAACACAAACCTTAGTACAACAAACGCGAATCACTCTTCTTTGAGAGAATTATGTGGATCACTCACTCTGTTCAAACACTTACAAGAGGGTATAATTTTAATATGAATAATCACTCTTGTATAAGGTTTATCACTTGGATATTTTTAGAGAGTTTGATCACTTGAGTTGTGTTGCTGATTCAACTAATCGAGAGATTTTAATCTGCTATCAACTCAAGATTTCTTACTCAAAAACGTGTTTTATAATTTTAACAGTTTAATTATCAAGAGAAGAGGCTGCAGAGTCTTTATCAAATGCAGAGAGGAGTTATTGTAAATTGGTAGCTTTGAATGCTGGTAGGTTGCATTTATATACTGGATGAGCAACAGTCCACGGGCTTTCGCGGTATACCGGCAATCCTTCGCGGTATACCGTGCAGAAGAAAAGTACTTTGCAGAAGAGAAGGTCAACCCTGCAAAACAAAACGTAAACTTGTACCAGCGGTATACCGGCTAATCTTCGCGGTATGCCGTGCAGACAAAGGGAGCTTCCAACCAATCAGAGATATACACCATGCCTGCCGCGGTATACCGCCTGTACCTTCGCGGTATGCCGCCCAGAAAATTGTTCCCAGAAGCAGTACGCATGCGCAGATTCTTCTAGAAACAAATCTTTCACATTAAATGATCCAGCAAGATGATAAGATGTTGAGGAGAGCTGACTTGGTTTATTTAAAAAGACAGTATTAGAAAAATCCAAGTGGTATATTATTTTAGGGTGATTTATCATTTTAAAATTAAAACGACGAAAATCTTCAGTCTTGGATTCTTCAGATAAAATTATCGAGATTATTTAAAAGCTGCACACTCAGATAAAATATTAGATAACAAAGAATGCGGTGTGTTTTGTAATCATCAAAATAAATATGGAGATGTGATTTTATGTGTACCAAAAAAATATCTTAATATTAAAGCTGGGTACACTTGCACCAACAAATCTTACTTTCAATGTTAATTTGTGATAAAGCATTTTTGTTTAAAAAAATTAAAATTAACAAAAGGGTATTTTGGTCATTTAACCAAATTTCAATCCAATTTCAAAGCTACATTCTGTGAACCAAACAGACAGATTCCAATTCTTTCAACAGATTCCATTCCAATTCTGTCAACCAAACAGCTGGTCAAACCTGACAACATTTCATTCCAATTCCTTCAAAGTCAAATTCCTTTGACATATTCCATTTCATCCAAAAACATTCCGCGAACCAAACGCTCCCTAAATTACTCTAATAAAAATACCAAACACTTACCCGAGTAACGGAGTAAGTGCTTATCAGTCAAATTTTACACTATCACTTACTTATCGGGTAAGATTTTAGTCACCGTCAAACCGGTTTCATATGCAACAATTCACCCGGCAAACGCTAACCGTGGTAAGAGTCGTCGCTATTACTTACCGAGGTAAGACTCTCAGTCATGTCATTCGCTCTTACCGGGTAAGATTTTTGGTCCTTGTCATATCAATCCGGTAGGTAATGTGACTTGGTAAGCGCTTACCCGGGTAAGTGTTTGATAAACGATCCTTACTCCTAGATGTATGATTCAGATTTATTTATTTTTATCTTCTTTTCCATTAGTGCAAATTTTTGGTCTAATTGAATAAATTTACACCAAATTTGATGTGTCGTTGTTAGGCATAGTTTGACAAAAATAAGTTAGCTTGTTTCTTGCGTAATCGTTTCAATACACTAGTTTATTACTTGGAAGTAATTTATGGAAACTTTTTGACACTTTTTTCAATTTCAACCGATACTAAATTACTAATTACTAATATTAATTATTTATAAATAAATATTAATTGTTAATAAATATTAAATATTCATAAATATTAATTTATAAATCTAATTATACAATAGATATCAATTATTTATAAATATTATTAACTATATCAATTATTATTAAATTAGATATCAAAAAAGAAATATAACAATTCGAAAAGTGTTTATGTAAATCATAGAAAAATTATGTTATAATTTATTTGATAGATAATTAAAATATACTAAATAATGTTAATACAATATTTAATTTAATTAATACTTTTTTAAAAATATTAATTAATTAGAATATGTGAAATGACCAATTTTATTATTATTTATATTATAGGTAATGCTTAATATTTAACCAATGTTCATTGACCAAATAAACCTGTAAAGCATTACTTTTGAGTTTTGAGAATTGTATCACGTTGAAGGTTAAGTTTCTAGGAAATAAATTGTAGGAATTGGCATTCACGTCACATTAAGAGATTCAAATATAGTTTGTTAGAGCATCTCCAACAATCTCTAAAATAGAGAAAATTACATTTTTGTTCTCTATATTGCTCCAACAACTTCTCTATATTGTTCTCTAAAATAGAGAAAACTTGAGAAAGCTTCAATTTTAGAGAATTCTCTAAAATAGAGAAAAACTTGAGAAAGCTCCAAGTCTAGATAATTCTCTAAAAGTTACTAGATGGAGAGAGAAATTATTTTTTTATTCATTCCCACCAATAGGATTGAGTTATCATTACATTATATAAATTATTTTTAAAAAATGTATTGGGATAATAAATTTAAATAATATAATGGATGATGAGTTTTTTAAAATAAAGAATCTGTTGGAGCTAAATGTAATACATTTTAAAGATTTTGACTTTTAAATCCCTATTTTTGAAAAATTATAGAAAATCTGTTGGAGATACTCTTAGGTCACGTGATGAGGTGAGGTGCTGCCGTGCTTCTTTCAGTGCATTAACATCTTCCTTCCCATTTCTTACTCTCTTTTTTAATATACAAACCTTATTATTTTTAAAGGTGTTTATGCGTTTGGTTGATCGGGTTAAAGGTATTTAAACAATATAACTTAATGGTGACGGTTTGAAAATTTTCAATCCAACTCAAACAAAAGTACATCCCAACCCGTCCGGGTTCGTTGGGTTGTCTTTAAACAAAGTAAAACCAACATTAAGAACATAAAAGTAAATGAAACATTCATAGGAAATACAATCAATCATTCAAGAAAATATACGAGTTTATCAAATATTTAGGTATTACATATAACTTTTCAATAATATTCTCTATTTTCTAACTGAATTTCTAAAAAAATCTAAAAGAGAGAAAATATGAAGAAGAAAAAAAGGTACAAATTTTTAATTTTAAAAAATAATAAAGTTAAATGGTGGAAAAAGATAAATTCTTTTTTTTTTTACTTTTTCCATCAATCAAGTTTGAATATATTTTAATTTACAAAATATATAAAACATATTTAAAAATATATTGAAACATTAAATATTTTGATAATATAATATTGTGAAAGTTTTAAAATAAAGATATTAAATAATATATGGATTTTTTTTCTACATATTTGCGTTGGAAACTGGAGAATGATGTCATCCAACAAGAAAATGAGACGCGGCGTTAGTTGGGCAGGTCAACAAGTCCCCGCGATGATATCATGGGTTCAAAGGTAAAAGTTGAAAGCATTTTTGCTGAAATAGAAATTTTGTTTGCTGCTATTTTTTTTTGTTAAAATTAGAGCATCTTCAACAGCTTTCCTAAAATGGGAAAAATGGGATTTTGGGCTAAAATTGAGCTCCAACAGCTTTTCTAAAACTATCCCTAAAATGGAGAAAGTTGGAGAGAGAAGCTTTTTTTCTCCAAATATGGAGATCACTCCAAAAATGATTACCATGTAATGTCACACCCCGCTAAAGCGGAAACACGAGGTATAACAGCGTAGGGTTTCATTCAAAAAATAACAGACAACACTAACCACAACATTTAATAAAGTAATACAAGTTAATGCAATACAACATCTTAACCAACTTGTTCCAAAAGAAATTATGGCGGTTACAAAAATTAACAAAAGAAGTTTTAAGGTTCTTGGTGTTGATGTCATCACACAATATGCACCCTACGTGCCTTCACTTACTTATTAGTACCTGAAAAACATGAGAAAAGAAAAGGGTCAACTACAAAGAGTTGGTGAGTTCACAGGTTTTCATATGCACTAAAAATAAATTTATATGCAGAAATTGTTATTGTGAAACGTTTGTTCACACGAAGTTTAAGTAACCAGTTGTTCGAGTATTTGCACAAGGTATAATGTATGCAATGATGTCATAGCATTGAGCCACTACCAAACCTTCCGACAAACCAACGCCTCTTATATTATTCACGTCCTACCTCAACGGTGAAATAATTCCACATGGGTAAGACCATTGTTGTTACTGGTAAAGGTGCACTTCTAGCTCGTCAGCTTAAAGTGGGGTTGTCAATCCAAATAGCGCTACCCACAAATACCATTGGCTCATAATGAGTTAATAAGTAGTGTCTAACAAGTGGGGACTTTTTCATTTAAAACTCAAGCACATCAAAAAGTATACATACCTTAGTGCACAAACAATTAAATTTGAGGTTCAACATTTCATAGCATAATTCAATCAATTTGAAATTCAATATCATGTTTTTCACCCCAAATTGTAACAAAAGAGTAAAAAGGGGCTGTGAAAACTCACAATGTTCAACAAAGATTTCCAAGAGTTGACGCACGGTTGCCCAAATGCCCGGTTCTAGGTCCTTCCTATGGAAGTGAAACACATTATCAGTTTTGGGTCTAACTCTTAGGGCTAACGCATTGCTTAGCTCATCATATCTTATAAAATGCCTTAGTGTAAGTTATTAAGTGTAAGTATTATTTCGCGTTGTTGATCTCAAGTAAATTATTGGTTTAAAAGGTTTGTAGAATTTTATTGTTACATAATTAATTTATATGTTGTATATAGCATTTAATCCATTGTACCATGTTTTATAATTCCTTCATGATGAATCCTTTCATTAATTATACATATTTATTTGTATTTCTTAATTATCTTGTGTTTTATCTTAAGTTCGAATTTTTATAAATCTCTTATTTATTTGGGTAACATTCATACATTCATATATATATATATATATATATATATATATATATGTATGTATTGTTCTTATTTGGGGTCTTGACAAAATCTACAATTTATATGTTTTTTATCTTTTAATATTCCTAAAAATCTCTTTTTCTTGAATTAGGGTTTTTACTTTTCTGATGGCAGAAATATAAGTCCACTTATGGTCATAATTAAATGTTTTATCGAATTCTTTATTTAATCAAATTTTTATATACTTAAATTTAATGTCTTGGGGAACTTTTGACATAAGTATCACCAGTTTTAGAGAAGGTTAGGTATTTTAATAATTACAATTAAGTTTAAGTGTCACAGTTACCAAGACAGTCTGCACATTCTTTTTGTCACGTCCATTTGGAGGGTCAAATCTCAACATTTTTCAGTGATTCAAATTGGGTTTTAAACTTAACTCACAGATGTATCTTCCAGAAAAATTTCATCATTTTTGGTTATATATTAAGAGAGTTATTTGTGATTTAAGTAGAGATTTTTCTCTGTCAGATTGTCTTTGCACTCTTTATTTGATATGGGTAGATGAAGGGTCAAATCTTCGAGTTTTTACATGAAACCACTTGGGTTTGAAACATAACTCAATAAACAAAGCTCCAGAAGAAGAATCATATCATTTAGTTAATTATTTTACAAGATATGGTCGGATGAAGTTCATCCATGTAATCTGCCAGAAACTAAAAATGCTATTTCATGAAGAATGAGTGTTTTTAGTTCTTTATTTTCACTCATATGATTTTCTTTGATTTGAAAACTTATTTACCATTACTTTATCATATATTTTTAGGTCAAAATCATCCTTTAACTTGTATGAACACATGCATGAACTCACACATCTCAGATTATAGCAAAATCCACATGCATGTGGTCAAAACTTCATTTTCTTGAGTTCTAGTTGTATGGATTACGGATTATCAGCATTTGCTTGACATTTAATATGTCATTGGTGATTAATCTACCATTAAAAGGTCCATGAAGGTCCTATTTTCCAGAACTTAAGAGTCATGAAGATTAAGTAAGAAAAAGAAGGAAAAATTACAAGAAAAAGGAAGAAAGTGAAGAAGAACACAAGGGAGATGACTTTACTCACACTAGGGTTTATGTTTACCTTCAAAATATTCAAAGATTGGATGATTCTTGAGGGATTTTGGGGCTGATTTCGGCAGAAACTAGAGAGGAAAAGAGAGAGGTGAAAGTTTGAATATAGAGAGAGAGAATGGTAAGGCAAATGAGGAGGTTTTCCTGAGAATGAGAAGATTATAATGAGAGAGTTGGTGGCCTTAACGAGGGGGCATAATTTTGGGCCTAATTTTCTGTTTTAATTTTTATTTTTATTTTTAAAATGTTAATTAATATTGTATAAGTAGATATTGTATGAAATTTTATAAAAAGATTGATTTAAAGTAGCTAAAATCTCATTTATCTACTCAATTTTTGGTTTGATTATTTAAAGTTTTAAAACTTAGATTTGGGTATATATATAAACTATATATTTACTCCTCTTATTATTATTATTGTTGAATTTAAATGTTAATTGTTTCAATCGGCATTTATAAGACAGCTTAAGCGGTTACGTGCGGTAACATGATTTTCTAAGCGTACAGTCGGAATTCTTAGGAAACTAAACCTTAGCCATCATAATTAAGTCATAATGAGTTATTTCTACTTGTTAAGACATGTATTATGCTATTCAGTTGCTAACCTGAGTGTTTTGGTTTGACGGGTGTCACAGTCTCCCCTTGTTAGAAGAATTTCGTCCCGAAATTCGATGATTGCCATTCCCCGTCTAATCCTTTACAAATAGGTGAGGGTACTTACGTTTCATGTCATCTTCTCGTTCCCATGTGTACTCAGGTCCATGCCTCGAGTTCCAACGAACTTTTAAAATTGGGATCTTACTACGCCTTGTTCGTTTGACTTCTCGGTCAAGGATTTCAATCGGTTCCTCTATGAAGTGTAATCGATCGTTGATCTGAATGTCTTCTAGGGGTAGAACCAATGATTCATCAGTTAGGCATTTCGTAAGGTTTGACACATGGAACGTATTGTGGATGGCACTTAGCTCTTGTGGTAAATTGAGTTTATACGCTACTGGCCCAATCCTTTCAACTATTTCAAACGGGCCAATATATCTCGTACTCAGTTTGCCTCTTTTTCCGAAGCGTACTAATCTTTTCCAAGGCGATACATTTAGAAGCACTTTATCACCCACTTGGAATTCTAATGGCTTCCTGCGGTTATCTGCATAACTCTTCTGACGATCTCTTGCGGCCTTAAGTCTATCCTTGATAATTGAGATCTTGTCAGTAGTCTCTTGAACGATTTCGGGCCTAGTCAATTGTCTGTCGCCAATTTCCAACCAACTAAGTGGGGATCTACACTTGCGTACATATAAGGCTTCATACGGTGCACACTGAATGCTGGTATGATAGTTGTTGTTGTAGGAGAACTCCACTAATGGTAGGTGAGTATCCCAACTTCCACCAAAATCTATCACACATGCACGCAGCATATCCTCTAGCGTCTGTATAGTTCTTTCTGACTGACCGTCCGTTTGAGGATGGTAGGAAGTGCTCAAATCCAAACGCGTACCCAACGCTTTCTGGAGTGATCGCCAAAACCGTGACGTAAAACGACTATCTCTATCCGAGATGATGGAAATAGGCACTCCATGACGCATAATGATTTCATTGATGTAAATTTGTGCAAGCTTTTCCATCTTGTAGTCTTCCCGAATAGGAAGAAAATGCGCAGATTTCGTAAGTCGATCCACTATAACCCAGATTGAGTCGTGCCCTTTGGCAGTTCTCGGAGGTTTGGTTATAAATCCACACTGATTTGTTCCCATTTCCACTGCGGAATCTCCGGTTGTTGTAACAGACCTGATGGCTTTTGATATACAACTTTGACCTTTGAGCAAGTTAAACATTTTCCTACGTACAAGGCGATATCTTTCTTCATTCCTGGCCACCAATAATATTCCCTTAAGTCCTTGTACATCTTATCTGCTCCTGGATGGATTGAATACCTAGACTTGTGGGCTTCCTCCAAAACTACTTCCCGTTCATTGTTAACTTTTGGAATCCAAACTCTGTCCTTGAAATAACGTACTCCATCAACCTTAGTTTCAAATTTACACTCTATACCATGAAGGGTCTCATCCTTCAAGTTCTCTGCTTTCAATGCTTCTTCTTGAGCTTTAAGAATTTATGTCTTTAGACTCGTCTGAACGAACGCACCCATTGCTCGCACCCTTGACGGTTTCACCCTTTCCTTCCTGCTTAGTGCGTCGGCTACCACATTAGCCTTGCATGGGTGATACTTTATTTCACAATCATAGTCGCTAAGCAGTTCAACCCATCTTCTTTGCCTCATATTAAGCATTTTCTGGTCAAGGATATGTTGAAGGCTTTTATGATCGGTGTAGACGGTGCATTTCGTGCCGTAAAGATAATGTCTCCAAATCTTAAGTGCGAACACTACGGCTCCTAACTCTAGATCATGAGTAGTATAGTTCTTCTCATGAACCTTAAGTTGCCTCGAAGCATATGCAATGACCTTGTCCTTCTGCATCAACACACACCCCAAACCTTGGTGTGATGCATCGCAGTAGACTACGAAATTCTCCGCTCCTTCTGGCAATGCCAGAATTGGTGCATTACATAACCTATGCTTAAGTGTTTGGAACGCTTCTTCTTGTTTCTCTCCCCAAATAAACTTCTTATCCTTTTGGGTTAATGTCGTTAGCGGTTGCGCAATTTTTGAGAAATTCGCAATGAATCGCCGATAATAGCCTGCTAAACCGAGAAATTGACGAATTTCTGTCGGGGTCTTCGGGGCTTCCCACTTCTTGATGGCCTCAATTTTTGCCGGATCTACATGAATTCCCTTCTCATTAATCACGTGGCCAAGAAATTGTACCTCACGAATCCAAAATTCGCATTTGGAGAACTTTGCATACAATTTCTGGTCTCTGAGCAGTTCTAGTATTGTTGGGAACTGAAGATATGCTAAGTATGGTTAGTACTGCCAAGACAATTTTACTACTGCCAGTTCTTCATTAATACTGCTTATGTGAAGTTACTACTGCTAGACACAGTTACTACTGCAAGTCAAGGTTAGTACTGCTGGTGCATAATTGAATATCTGTTAGTACTGCTCATGATTAATACTGCTGGAGTGATGTTAATACTGCTGGAGATGAAATCGGTTAATACTGCTGAAGATTGTTAGTACTGCTCATGAAGAATGAAGGTTAATACTGCTGACTTGATAAGTTTGGTATGCGATACTTTTGGAGACAAAGAAGGAATTGATCAAGATATGTTTAACGAAGATTCAGAAGATCAATTTACTTTTGGTAGTTATCTTGTAATTATTTGTGTATAAATAGAGTTCAATAGATAGCTATTAGATGAGACGTGAGAGTTTCAATTTATACATTCTGCAAAAGATATTCTGAGTGAAGATATTGATTCAAGAGAGAATTAACCTCAAGGTTGAAGAACCCTATTTCTAGAGAAGTAGAAGTCGTCTTGTTGAGCCTGTTCAACAAGATTGAGGTTTGGTTGTAATCTTGTGAGTTGATTTAGTGAATACACAACATTGTGAATTTTCTGTTACATTGTTCTTGATTGTGAGAATTAAAGTTCTTTTCCGCAGATTCTTTAATTCTGAATTCTAAGTGTTTGTAGTCTTGTTAAGATTCGATCCTGACAAGTGGTATCAGAGCAAGTGTTTCTTAGAATTCTACAGTCATTATGGAAAATTCTTTTGAATCAAATAGTACTCTTGTATCTAAGGTTCCCATGCTCAGACCCAATGAATTTGACATGTGGAAAATTAGAATCAAGCAGTACATTCTGCTTACTGATTATTCCATCTGGGATATCATTGAGAATGGTCCATGTGCTGAAGGAAGAGTAGGAGCAGATGGCAAAAGACCCCCACCAAAGACAGATGCAGAAAGAAAGGTCAGACAGACAGAGATGAAAGCCTTAAGCACTTTGCTTTTGGCTATTCCCAATGAATATCAGCATCAATTCCATCACTGTTCTGATGCTCAAATCTTATGGAATGTCTTGGAGAAGAGATTCACTGGAACAAAGAGCACAAAGAGAAATCAGAAGGCAATTCTCAAGCAACAGTATGAAAACTTTACTTCTACCAAGAATGAGTCTATGACTCAAACTTTTGATAGATTCAATAAGTTGATTGGAGAGTTGGCTACAGTTGGTGTTCATATGGAGCCTGATGATGTGAATAGGAAGTTTCTCAGATCCCTAGGTGAGGAATGGACCATGTACACTGTGTCCTTCAGACAGAATGACCAACTGGAAGATAAGGAACTTGATGATCTGTACAATGATCTTAGAGTCTTTGAATCAGAGGTTGAAGCCAAAAGGAAGCCCTCTGGATATGTTCATAATGCTGCACTTCTTTCAGCATCACCTGATTCTACTGCTAACCATGAATCAGTTAGTACTGCTGGTTCAGTTAGTGCTGCTGGTTCAATCAATCAGGAAAAATCAAAAGATTCAGTACTAGAAGCTTTCTTTTCTAGTCATGTAAATTCCTCTTTGATTAATGATGATTTAGAACAGGTTAATGCTGATGACCTTGAAGAGATGGACATCAAATGGCAGATGGCTATGCTGTCTATGAGGGTGAAGAGATTCATTAAGAGGACAGGGAGAAACATTTTTTCCCAAAGAAGAGAGGATGGTGCTGGATTTGACAAATCCAAAGTTGAATGCTACAAGTGTCACAAGATGGGACACTTTGCCAGGGAATGCAGAGGAGGAACATCTCACAACAGCCATCAACAAACTCAGGCTGGAAGTTCCAATCAAAACAGAAACTCCATTCAAGCTCTTGTTTCTCAACAAGGAATGGGATTTGACTGGAGTGACCAAGCAGAAGAAGCCATCCAAAATCAAGCTCTTATGGCTGAAGTTTCAGATCTTCCCACTGAGGTAAAATCTAATCTCTGTACTCAAGCTTGTATAGACACTGTTAAAAGGTATAGAGATCACAATCAGGGTATGTGTGATGATCTTAAAAGGTTAGAAAAGGATAGAAGAGACTATGTGTTGATTGTTGAGAGGTTTGAAGAACATATTAGGGCCTTTCAAGCCAATGAACTTCAACATTCATATGATACTAACTACTGGAAGTGGGAAAAAGGTGATCTTGAGTTCCAATTAAAAGAGTCTAGGGAAGAGTGTGGGAAATTAACAGAAGAACTTAAGAAAGTTAAAGCTGATGTTGAAAAGTTTTCAAAGGCATCTAAAGCCATGGACACAATAATAAATGCTCAAGTCCATGGTAAGGTGAAAACAGGCCTAGGGTATAATGCCACACCTCCACCCTATAACAACAACTACATCCCTCCTAAGTCAGACCTATTAGAAACCAAGGATAGGAAGGACTTACCTAAAGGAGCCATTGAAGTAGATCCATTAGATAAAGTAGTTGTTGAGGATGAGACTGACAAAGTAAAATCTGATGAGGAATGTGAAAGTCCATGTGTTAAGAACAATGAGATCAAAAGGACTGAAAAGGAAAAGGGAGTTCATTACACACAGACCACAGTTGTGAACTCCAATACTTGTGAACAGTGTTCTTGCAGGAAATCTAAAGAGAACAAGCCCCAAAAACATGATAATCAGAGGGGAAATCAAAGGAACTGGAATAACCAGTGGGCACTAAGGCAAGGAGTTGATCTGCAAAAGATTAACAGACCAAAACCTTGCTTTATTTGTGGCAAATTGAACCATCTTGCCAAATACTGTTACTTTAATCCTATTAACCAAAAGAGAAGTTTACAAAGAAGTTTTCAAAAATCCTCTGGTTATAGGAAGCCTGCAAAGAAAAATGTGGCCAAGAAACAAGATAAACCCAAAAGCCACATAAAGAAAACGACTGAAAAGGAATGTGGTACTATGTGGGTTCCAAAAGGCACTAAAAACAATACTGCTGCTAGCAGTGTTAGTACTGCTTCAAAAGTTGGTGCTGCTAGCAGTGTTAATACTGCTAGTAATCATTCCAAAGTTGGTGCTGCTAGCAGTGTTAATACTGCTAGTAATCATTCCAAAGTTAGTGCTGCTAGCAGTGTTAATACTGCTAGTAATCATTCCAAAGTTAGTGCTGCTAGCAGTGTTAATACTGCTAGTAATCATTCCAAAGTTAGTGTTGCTAGCAATGTTAGTGCTGCTAACACTTTTAGTGCTTCTTCTTCAGATAGTACTGCTGCTAGCAGTGTTAACTCTGTTAATACTGCTACCTCTGTTAGTACTGCTGATACTGCTGCTAACAATACTGTTGCTCCCAGTATTAGTACTGCTAGCACTGTTAGTACTTCTGAGGTTAATACTGCTTCTAGTGCTGCTACACCAATAATTTTGACAAAGTACTCCAGTACTGCAGTACCTAAATTTGAAAATCTCATCAAAACCAAGTGCAAGTACTTTGATGAGCAAGGGAGACCCAAGACCACTTTGGCTTGGGTTCCCAACAAAACTAACTGATTTATCTTAATGTGCAGGGTAACCAACAGCTCAAGGGGAAGAGCATTTGGCATGTTGATAGTGGTTGCTCCAGGCACATGACAGGTAACATGGCATGCCTCAAAAATTTCAAAAAGATTGATGGAGGACATGTTGCATTTGGGAATAATCCTGCTGGTGGAAAGATAAGTGGTAAGGGTGATGTTTCAAAAGGTAAGATGACCTTTGAAGATGTGTACTATGTTGAGCAATTGAGATACAACCTGTTAAGTGTATCACAGGTTTGTGACAAGAAGCATAGCATATTGTTTACTGATTCTGAATGTATTATCCTTGCTCCTGGATACAAAGTGGTTGATGAAAACATGATACTTCTGAGAACTCCTAGGAAGGATAATGTATACTGTTTAGATTTGGAAAGTGTGTCATCTGGTTCATCCCTAAATTGTTTAGTTTCAAAAGCTTCTTTGGATGAATCATCACTTTGGCACAGAAGGATGTGTCACATGAACTTTAAAACAATGAATAAACTTGTTAAGAATAACCTTGTAAGGGGTTTGCCATCCAAAGTCTATTCATGTGATGATCATTGTGTTGCTTGTCTCAAAGGCAAACAACACAAAACTTCTCATAAGACCAAAGAGATAAACACTATCTCAAATCCTCTTCAACTGTTACATATGGATCTGTTTGGTCCTACTAATGTGATGAGTATTGGCAAGAAATCATACTGCTTAGTTATTGTTGATGATTATTCTAGATTTACTTGGGTATATTTTCTGAGAACTAAAGATGAGACAAGTGGACTGATCAAATCTTTTATTCTCAAAATTGAAAACCAATCAAATCAAAGAGTGAAAGTCATTAGATCAGATAATGGAACCGAGTTTAAAAATTTTGATCTAAACACCTTTTGTGAAGAAAAAGGAATTGAGAGACAATACAGTGCTCCTAGGACTCCACAACAAAATGGTGTTGCTGAGAGAAGGAATAGGACACTGATTGAGGCTGCTAGATCTCTGTTAGCTGATTCAAAGTTACCAATTACTTTTTGGGCAGAAGCAGTTAATACTGCCTGCTATGTTCAAAACAGAGTTTTAGTTGTAAAGCCTAAAAACAAGACACCTTATGAGCTTTTCCATAAAAAGAAACCATATATTGGATTTTTCAAACCATTTGGATGTCCTTGTACTATTCTCAATACCAAATCTCACTTAGGTAAGTTTGATAGCAAAGCAGATGATGGTTTTCTTGTTGGGTATTCATCTCAGAGTAAGGCCTACAGAGTTTTTAATACCTCTTCTAGAATAATTGAAGAAAGTGACAATGTCAAATGCAATGAGAACACACCAAATCCTATTAGTTCAGGTCCTAATTGGCTATTTGACATTGATTCACTCACTAATTCTTTGGGTTTCAGTAGTGATGTATATGCAGGACAAAGGGATACACCAACATCAGAACACAGAATTCAATCTGTGATATTTCCACTCCCTTCCATTGATCCTGTTGAATTATGTGAACAACAAGAGGAGGCTGAACCTATTCAGAATGAAGAAGAGAGGAGAGCAGAGGAAAATCAGTCTTCAGGTCCAAATTCCAGAGAATCTGAGGTGACTGAAGAAGCAGAAACAAATCCAGAATTAAATGAGTCAAATCTGGATGAGAACATACAAGAGGAAGCTGGTCATCCAACAAGAACTCAGAAAAATCATCCTCCTGAGTTGGTGATTGGAGATATTGCATCTCCCATGATGACTAGAAAGCAAAGCAGACTCCAAGAGTTGCAAGAGCAGCAAAATACAGTTAATACTGTTCTTACTTGCTTTCTATCCCAGATTGAGCCCAAAAAGGCTTATGATGCTATGAAAGACCCAAGCTGGATAGAGGCAATGCAAGAGGAGCTGCTACAGTTCAAATTACAGGATGTTTGGGACTTGGTAGACCTTCCAAAAGGTCATAGAGCAATTGGCACCAAGTGGATTTTCAGGAACAAGAAGGATGACAGAGGGATTGTGATAAGAAACAAAGCTAGACTGGTTGCACAAGGGTACACTCAGGAAGAAGGAATAGATTATGAGGAAGTCTTTGCTCCTGTGGCAAGGATTGAAGCAATCAGGTTATTTCTAGCCTATGCCTCATACATGAAGTTCAAAGTGTACCAAATGGATGTCAAAAGTGCATTTCTGTATGGAAGTATTGAGGAAGAAGTATATGTCTGTCAACCCCCTGGATTTGAGAATCCATTGCACCCTGACAGAGTATACAAGTTGAAGAAGGCTCTTTATGGTTTGCATCAAGCCCCAAGAGCATGGTATGACACCCTGTCTACCTATCTCTTGAAAAATGACTTTGAAAGATGAGTAATTGACAAAACCCTGTTTATCAAGAGGAGAAAGAAAGACACATTACTTGTTCAGATCTATGTGGATGACATCATCTTTGGATCCACCAATGATCAAATGTGTAAAGAGTTTGAAGAATTGATGCACAAAAGCTTCAAGATGAGTTCCATGGGAGAACTTACATTCTTTCTTGGGCTTCAGGTAAAACAGAGGAAAGATGGGATTTTTATTAGCCAATCCAAGTATGTGAAAGACATCCTGGACAAGTTTGGCTTAACAGACTCAAAGCCAACAAGCACACCAATGGAAACACATAAACAGATCACTGCAGATCTTGAGGGGGAGGATGTGGATGTCCATCATTACAGATCAATGATTGGTTCACTCATGTATCTCACAGCCTCTAGACCTGACATTATGTTTCCAGTATGTGTATGTGCCAGATTTCAGGTTTCTCCTAAGCAATCACACCTTCATGCAGTCAAGAGAATATTCAGATACTTAAAAGGGCAACCTAGATTAGGTCTCTGGTATCCTTATGAATCCTCTTTTGACTTGCTTGCATATTCAGATAGTGATTTGGGTGGAGCCAACATGGATAGGAAGTCTACTTCAGGTGGATGTCAGTTTTTGGGTACAAGACTTGTATCATGGCAGTGTAAGAAACAAACCACAGTGTCCTTATCCACTACAGAAGCTGAGTATATAGCTGCTGCAAGTTGCTGTTCTCAGGTTCTATGGATTCAGAATCAGATGCTGGACTATGGGGTAACCTTTCTTCACACTCCAATCTTCATTGACAATAACAGTGCCATTAGCATTGTTAACAATCCTGTCAAGCACTAAAAAACAAAGCACATAGAGATCAGGTATCACTTTATTAGAGACTGTAATGAAAAGAAATTGATTCAAGTTGCTAAAGTTCATACCAATGACCAGTTTGCAGATCTATTCACAAAGGCTTTTGATGTGGGTAGATTCAATTTCTTGGTAGCAAGTGTGGGCATGATCAACTTTGAATAAATTATTGATTTTCATTTTTTTTATATACCTGTATTTCTTTGAGAATTTGGATTTCTAACTAGCTTTCTCAGAACCTCAGTTTGCCTCAGAATGACAAGTGCTGCAAAATGTAAGTATCGTTTCTACTGCCAGTGCAGAGTTAATACTGCATGTGTAGTTAATACTGCTTCGTAGTTAATACTGCTTGGTAGTCAATACTGCTTGGTAGTTAATGTTGCTAGGTAGTTAATACTGCTCGGTAGTTAATGCTGCTAGGTAGTTAATACTGCTTGGTAGTTAATACTGCTTGGTAGTTAATACTGCTCGGTAGTTAATACTGCTGTGTAGTTAATACTGCCTTGCAGTTAATACTGCTCGGTAGTTAATACTGCTATGTCGTTAATACTGCTTTTGAAAATCTAGGGCAAATACTGCTATAAATACCCCTGGTTGCCCGCCAAAGTTCATAACGACTCTTCGCATTAACTTCTTCTTCTCTCTCTCGCTCTAACCCCTTCTCCCCAGAATCTTTGTGTTTTTCTTTCAAGAATCCTCAGGAATCATGGAGTTTGTTGATGAGCACAATGAAATAGCCATGCTTCAGAAGCCGAAACAAGCTGCGGGATTCCACGATATCGTCGATTATCTTAAATCCTCGCACATCTCCTATGCCCTAACGGTGAGCCCAACCATCTATATCGAATATCAGACGCAATTTTGGGAGCATGCCACTGTTAGTTTCGAAGAAGGGCAGAAAACCATTCGAACAAGGGTTTGTGATAAACCCTTGAAAGTCACAGAGGAGGTTATTCGCATCTCTCTTCACTTGGATGATGCCTCAGGTATAACCTCTCTATCTTCTGATGACCTATATTCGACTTTACAAAGAATGGGGTATGAAGGTCCCATTGGTGTTTTTAAATTCTACAAGTCAAAATTTTTCAACCAATGGAGATTTCTTGTTCATACCCTGATGCACTGTATTTCCAAGAAAACTACTGGATGGAGTGAGTTCAGCAGTCCCATTGCATATGCCTTGGTCTGCTTATCCACTGCCAGAAAGTACAATTTTTCAGCTATGATCTTTAATGATCTTGTATCAAACCTGGAATCCAAAAAGCGGTTTTATATGTATCCAAGGTTTGTTCAAGAAGTGATAACTAAGGAATTGACGGAATTACCTCAGTTTGATGAGGTATATGTACCAAAATCCCCTAAAGGGAAGGTTTTTTCAAATATGAAAAGACTTCCTAGGGACTCGGAAGGAGTTGACACACCATTGTTCTCTACAATGATGGTTGTGTCCCACACAATTGAAGGTATGGCATCAGGGTCAAGGCCCTCATTAGACACACCCACTGATGACCAATCCCAACCTTCCATCTCAAAAGACATCCCTCAGTCCATTCTTGAACGACCCACTCCCACAATAACCAAAAGGTTTGAAAGAAGAAAGGTACACAAGGTTCCTTCCCTTGATGTATCTCCTAAGAGCCCGAAGCCTTTAAGCCCTCTGTTGGAGCATTCTCCAATGGAGAATATCGAAAGGGAAACCACAGGGGTGTCTCCCAACCCCAAGAAGGTGCTCACTAAGGAGAAGATTGAGCATGTGAGTCGCAAGGCTGCCACTACTTCTGCTAGCAAAGAGAAGGCCAGTGGTAAAATAGCTAAGACCTTCCTCACGGCAACTCAGGGTGAGATATCATCCAGAGGTCCCAGGTGCCAAGAACCCATGGGGGCAGGTAGTGCTTTTGCTAGGCAAAAGACACCTGCTAAAACTTCCAATGATCCTGTAATGGAGGTAAACACTTCTAAACCGGGTGAGGATAGATACACTTATGAGGAATTGATGGATACTATTGCCAATATAAACCTTGATGTCCTAAATCAGCAGCAGGAAATTGAGGAACTCAAAAAGGTGGTCCTCTATCAAAACTCCCAGATAGAGAAGAATAAGAAGATGATCACAAAGCTACTACACAGAAGGAAGAAAGCACAGTTTGTCATTAGAAGAAGAAACCCAACCAATGATGCTCCCAAAAAGGGGGAGTCAGAGGATGAGTTGAACATGGAGAGTGCACAGGAACAGGGGGAGCAAGTGAATGAATTTGCTGCGGAAAGTACAAAGGAAGCTGAAAATGTTCAAGCAACAGAAACCACAGCAGCAGAAACTACAACAGCAGCAGAAACTGTTAATGCTGCTGAGTTTGAACAAGCAGCAGAAACAGTTAATGCTGCTGAAGGCCAAAAAGAAGAAACAGCGGAAACCTTTGCAGAGGCAGTAGAAACAGAAAAAGCAGCAGAAACTGAGAAGGAAGCAGTAACTACATCTCAAGCTGAAATTGATGAAGAAGTATACTGGATTGTGAAGAACAGTGTTGAAGCAGCAGCATTACATGTTCTAAGAGAAGCAGTAACAGCCATAGCAGCAGAAATGGTTATTGCTGCTGAAAAACTTAAAACAGCTGAACCAACTCCTGAAGCTGTTAAAATTTTTAAAAGAACCAAGATGATGTCAAGGAAAAGACCAAGAACCAAGCCCATAACTTCAAAGAAGAAAAATGAAAAGAAGCCAAGGGTGGAACCAACTGCAGAAGAAGTCCAGGAGGAAGCACTGAAAGAGAAATCTGATCCAAAAGTTGTTGAAGAAGAAGTGGCAACTCCATCAGGGCAATCAAGCAATGTACAATCACAAACTGATGCCCAATGTGATTTGTATATTACTGTTGTTGACTCTAACCCAATTCAGGCTGAACCAATATCGTCTAAGGCTCTTGAAATCATCTTTTGGGACACTTTGAAAGATGGTAGAAAGGAGTTCATTAGGATAAAAAGAGCAGATGGAAAATTTGAAGTCTTTTCAACTTGGGGAATAATTGTCAGAACTTGCTCAAGATCAGACTTAGAAGAGATGTTCAAAGTTGGGATGAGGCTATATGAAAACATGCTGACTGAGCAAGGGATGTCAATCTCTAAAATGGTACTTGAATTCTTGTGCCAAATGTTCAAACCTGAAGCAGTTCAGTATAGGATAAACACACAGTTTCAAACCATTACCAACTGGATGCTCTATGAAAACTGTGGAGTATATGTCATCTCCCTTGACTCTGCGACTCATGAATACTATCTGGTGGATGAAATATACAAACACAGCATGAAGAGGCTGAAAGGAATGCTACATGCTAAGTTGACCTGCAACAAGGATTCAGCAATGGGTAGATTCTTGGTAAAAAGGATTCTCAATCAAAGTCTGGGATTGAATCCTAATCTAGGCATGTATGATTAGGTTTTGGAAGCATCATCTGAAGAACTTGACTTCTTTTCCTAAAAGTCAAGTTAGGGGGAGATTGTTGGGAACTGAAGATATGCTAAGTATGGTTAGTACTGCCAAGACAATTTTACTACTGCCAGTTCTTCATTAATACTGCTTATGTGAAGTTACTACTGCTAGACACAGTTACTACTGCAAGTCAAGGTTAGTACTGCTGGTGCATAATTGAATATCTGTTAGTACTGCTCATGATTAATACTGCTGGAGTGATGTTAATACTGCTGGAGATGAAATCGGTTAATACTGCTGAAGATTGTTAGTACTGCTCATGAAGAATGAAGGTTAATACTGCTGACTTGATAAGTTTGGTATGCGATACTTTTGGAGACAAAGAAGGAATTGATCAAGATATGTTTAACGAAGATTCAGAAGATCAATTTTTTTTTGGTAGTTATCTTGTAATTATTTGTGTATAAATAGACTTCAATAGATAGCTATTAGATGAGACGTGAGAGTTTCAATTTATACATTCTGCAAAAGATATTCTGAGTGAAGATATTGATTCAAGAGAGAATTAACCTCAAGGTTGAAGAACCCTATTTCTAGAGAAGTAGAAGTCGTCTTGTTGAGCCTGTTCAACAAGATTGAGGTTTGGTTGTAATCTTGTGAGTTGATTTAGTGAATACACAACATTGTGAATTTTCTGTTACATTGTTCTTGATTGTGAGAATTAAAGTTCTTTTCCGCAGATTCTTTAATTCTGAATTCTAAGTGTTTGTAGTCTTGTTAAGATTCGATCCTGACAAGTGGTATCAGAGCAAGTGTTTCTTAGAATTCTACAGTCATTATGGAAAATTCTTTTGAATCAAACAGTACTCTTGTATCTAAGGTTCCCATGCTCAGACCCAATGAATTTGACATGTGGAAAATTAGAATCAAGCAGTACATTCTGCTTACTGATTATTCCATCTGGGATATCATTGAGAATGGTCCATGTGCTGAAGGAAGAGTAGGAGCAGATGGCAAAAGACCCCCACCAAAGACAGATGCAGAAAGAAAGGTCAGACAGACAGAGATGAAAGCCTTAAGCACTTTGCTTTTGGCTATTCCCAATGAATATCAGCATCAATTCCATCACTGTTCTGATGCTCAAATCTTATGGAATGTCTTGGAGAAGAGATTCACTGGAACAAAGAGCACAAAGAGAAATCAGAAGGCAATTCTCAAGCAACAGTATGAAAACTTTACTTCTACCAAGAATGAGTCTATGACTCAAACTTTTGATAGATTCAATAAGTTGATTGGAGAGTTGGCTACAGTTGGTGTTCATATGGAGCCTGATGATGTGAATAGGAAGTTTCTCAGATCCCTAGGTGAGGAATGGACCATGTACACTGTGTCCTTCAGACAGAATGACCAACTGGAAGATAAGGAACTTGATGATCTGTACAATGATCTTAGAGTCTTTGAATCAGAGGTTGAAGCCAAAAGGAAGCCCTCTGGATATGTTCATAATGCTGCACTTCTTTCAGCATCACCTGATTCTACTGCTAACCATGAATCAGTTAGTACTGCTGGTTCAGTTAGTGCTGCTGGTTCAATCAATCAGGAAAAATCAAAAGATTCAGTACTAGAAGCTTTCTTTTCTAGTCATGTAAATTCCTCTTTGATTAATGATGATTTAGAACAGGTTAATGCTGATGACCTTGAAGAGATGGACATCAAATGGCAGATGGCTATGCTGTCTATGAGGGTGAAGAGATTCATTAAGAGGACAGGGAGAAACAATTTTTCCCAAAGAAGAGAGGATGGTGCTGGATTTGACAAATCCAAAGTTGAATGCTACAAGTGTCACAAGATGGGACACTTTGCCAGGGAATGCAGAGGAGGAACATCTCACAACAGCCATCAACAAACTCAGGCTGGAAGTTCCAATCAAAACAGAAACTCCATTCAAGCTCTTGTTTCTCAACAAGGAATGGGATTTGACTGGAGTGACCAAGCAGAAGAAGCCATCCAAAATCAAGCTCTTATGGCTGAAGTTTCAGATCTTCCCACTGAGGTAAAATCTAATCTCTGTACTCAAGCTTGTATAGACACTGTTAAAAGGTATAGAGATCACAATCAGGGTATGTGTGATGATCTTAAAAGGTTAGAAAAGGATAGAAGAGACTATGTGTTGATTGTTGAGAGGTTTGAAGAACAGATTAGGGCCTTTCAAGCCAATGAACTTCAACATTCATATGATACTAACTACTGGAAGTGGGAAAAAGGTGATCTTGAGTTCCAATTAAAAGAGTCTAGGGAAGAGTGTGGGAAATTAACAGAAGAACTTAAGAAAGTTAAAGCTGATGTTGAAAAGTTTTCAAAGGCATCTAAAGCCATGGACACAATAATAAATGCTCAAGTCCATGGTAAGGTGAAAACAGGCCTAGGGTATAATGCCACACCTCCACCCTATAACAACAACTACATCCCTCCTAAGTCAGACCTATTAGAAACCAAGGATAGGAAGGACTTACCTAAAGGAGCCATTGAAGTAGATCCATTAGATAAAGTAGTTGTTGAGGATGAGACTGACAAAGTAAAATCTGATGAGGAATGTGAAAGTCCATGTGTTAAGAACAATGAGATCAAAAGGACTGAAAAGGAAAAGGGAGTTCATTACACACAGACCACAGTTGTGAACTCCAATACTTGTGAACAGTGTTCTTGCAGGAAATCTAAAGAGAACAAGCCCCAAAAACATGATAATCAGAGGGGAAATCAAAGGAACTGGAATAACCAGTGGGCACTAAGGCAAGGAGTTGATCTGCAAAAGATTAACAGACCAAAACCTTGCTTTATTTGTGGCAAATTGAACCATCTTGCCAAATACTGTTACTTTAATCCTATTAACCAAAAGAGAAGTTTACAAAGAAGTTTTCAAAAATCCTCTGGTTATAGGAAGCCTGCAAAGAAAAATGTGGCCAAGAAACAAGATAAACCCAAAAGCCACATAAAGAAAACGACTGAAAAGGAATGTGGTACTATGTGGGTTCCAAAAGGCACTAAAAACAATACTGCTGCTAGCAGTGTTAGTACTGCTTCAAAAGTTGGTGCTGCTAGCAGTGTTAATACTGCTAGTAATCATTCCAAAGTTGGTGCTGCTAGCAGTGTTAATACTGCTAGTAATCATTCCAAAGTTAGTGCTGCTAGCAGTGTTAATACTGCTAGTAATCATTCCAAAGTTAGTGCTGCTAGCAGTGTTAATACTGCTAGTAATCATTCCAAAGTTAGTGCTGCTAGCAATGTTAGTGCTGCTAACACTTTTAGTGCTTCTTCTTCAGATAGTACTGCTGCTAGCAGTGTTAACTCTGTTAATACTGCTACCTCTGTTAGTACTGCTGATACTGCTGCTAACAATACTGCTGCTCCCAGTATTAGTACTGTTAGCACTGTTAGTACTTCTGAGGTTAATACTGCTTCTAGTGCTGCTACACCAATAATTTTGACAAAGTACTCCAGTACTGCAGTACCTAAATTTGAAAATCTCATCAAAACCAAGTGCAAGTACTTTGATGAGCAAGGGAGACCCAAGACCACTTTGGCTTGGGTTCCCAACAAAACTAACTGATTTATCTTAATGTGCAGGGTAACCAACAGCTCAAGGGGAAGAGCATTTGGCATGTTGATAGTGGTTGCTCCAGGCACATGACAGGTAACATGGCATGCCTCAAAAATTTCAAAAAGATTGATGGAGGACATGTTGCATTTGGGAATAATCCTGCTGGTGGAAAGATAAGTGGTAAGGGTGATGTTTCAAAAGGTAAGATGACCTTTGAAGATGTGTACTATGTTGAGCAATTGAGATACAACCTGTTAAGTGTATCACAGGTTTGTGACAAGAAGCATAGCATATTGTTTACTGATTCTGAATGTATTATCCTTGCTCCTGGATACAAAGTGGTTGATGAAAACATGATACTTCTGAGAACTCCTAGGAAGGATAATGTATACTGTTTAGATTTGGAAAGTGTGTCATCTGGTTCATCCCTAAATTGTTTAGTTTCAAAAGCTTCTTTGGATGAATCATCACTTTGGCACAGAAGGATGTGTCACATGAACTTTAAAACAATGAATAAACTTGTTAAGAATAACCTTGTAAGGGGTTTGCCATCCAAAGTCTATTCATGTGATGATCATTGTGTTGCTTGTCTCAAAGGCAAACAACACAAAACTTCTCATAAGACCAAAGAGATAAACACTATCTCAAATCCTCTTCAACTGTTACATATGGATCTGTTTGGTCCTACTAATGTGATGAGTATTGGCAAGAAATCATACTGCTTAGTTATTGTTGATGATTATTCTAGATTTACTTGGGTATATTTTCTGAGAACTAAAGATGAGACAAGTGGACTGATCAAATCTTTTATTCTCAAAATTGAAAACCAATCAAATCAAAGAGTGAAAGTCATTAGATCAGATAATGGAACTGAGTTTAAAAATTTTGATCTAAACACCTTTTGTGAAGAAAAAGGAATTGAGAGACAATACAGTGCTCCTAGGACTCCACAACAAAATGGTGTTGCTGAGAGAAGGAATAGGACACTGATTGAGGCTGCTAGATCTCTGTTAGCTGATTCAAAGTTACCAATTACTTTTTGGGCAGAAGCAGTTAATACTGCCTGCTATGTTCAAAACAGAGTTTTAGTTGTAAAGCCTAAAAACAAGACACCTTATGAGCTTTTCCATAAAAAGAAACCATATATTGGATTTTTCAAACCATTTGGATGTTCTTGTACTATTCTCAATACCAAATCTCACTTAGGTAAGTTTGATAGCAAAGCAGATGATGGTTTTCTTGTTGGGTATTCATCTCAGAGTAAGGCCTACAGAGTTTTTAATACCTCTTCTAGAATAATTGAAGAAAGTGACAATGTCAAATGCAATGAGAACACACCAAATCCTATTGGTTCAGGTCCTAATTGGCTATTTGACATTGATTCACTCACTGATTCTTTGGGTTTCAGTAGTGATGTATATGCAGGACAAAGGGATACACCAACATCAGAACACAGAATTCAATCTGTGATATTTCCACTCCCTTCCATTGATCCTGTTGAATTCTGTGAACAACAAGAGGAGGCTGAACCTATTCAGAATGAAGAAGAGAGGAGAGCAGAGGAAAATCAGTCTTCAGGTCCAAATTCCAGAGAATCTGAGGTGACTGAAGAAGCAGAAACAAATCCAGAATTAAATGAGTCAAATCTGGATGAGAACATACAAGAGGAAGCTGGTCATCCAACAAGAACTCAGAAAAATCATCCTCCTGAGTTGGTGATTGGAGATATTGCATCTCCCATGATGACTAGAAAGCAAAGCAGACTCCAAGAGTTGCAAGAGCAGCAAAATACAGTTAATACTGTTCTTACTTGCTTTCTATCCCAGATTGAGCCCAAAAAGGCTTATGATGCTATGAAAGACCCAAGCTGGATAGAGGCAATGCAAGAGGAGCTGCTACAGTTCAAATTACAGGATGTTTGGGACTTGGTAGACCTTCCAAAAGGTCATAGAGCAATTGGCACCAAGTGGATTTTCAGGAACAAGAAGGATGACAGAGGGATTGTGATAAGAAACAAAGCTAGACTGGTTGCACAAGGGTACACTCAGGAAGAAGGAATATATTATGAGGAAGTCTTTGCTCCTGTGGCAAGGATTGAAGCAATCAGGTTATTTCTATCCTATGCCTCATACATGAAGTTCAAAGTGTACCAAATGGATGTCAAAAGTGCATTTCTGTATGGAAGTATTGAGGAAGAAGTATATGTCTGTCAACCCCCTGGATTTGAGAATCCATTGCACCCTGACAGAGTATACAAGTTGAAGAAGGCTCTTTATGGTTTGCATCAAGCCCCAAGAGCATGGTATGACACCCTGTCTACCTATCTCTTGAAAAATGACTTTGAAAGAGGAGTAATTGACAAAACCCTGTTTATCAAGAGGAGAAAGAAAGACACATTACTTGTTCAGATCTATGTGGATGACATCATCTTTGGATCCACCAATGATCAAATGTGTAAAGAGTTTGAAGAATTGATGCACAAAAGCTTCAAGATGAGTTCCATGGGAGAACTTACATTCTTTCTTGGGCTTCAGGTAAAACAGAGGAAAGATGGGATTTTTATTAGCCAATCCAAGTATGTGAAAGACATCCTGGACAAGTTTGGCTTAACAGACTCAAAGCCAACAAGCACACCAATGGAAACACATAAACAGATCACTGCAGATCTTGAGGGGGAGGATGTGGATGTCCATCATTACAGATCAATGATTGGTTCACTCATGTATCTCACAGCCTCTAGACCTGACATTATGTTTCCAGTATGTGTATGTGCCAGATTTCAGGTTTCTCCTAAGCAATCACACCTTCATGCAGTCAAGAGAATATTCAGATACTTAAAAGGGCAACCTAGATTAGGTCTCTGGTATCCTTATGAATCCTCTTTTGACTTGCTTGCATATTCAGATAGTGATTTGGGTGGAGCCAACATGGATAGGAAGTCTACTTCAGGTGGATGTCAGTTTTTGGGTACAAGACTTGTATCATGGCAGTGTAAGAAACAAACCACAGTGTCCTTATCCACTACAGAAGCTGAGTATATAGCTGCTGCAAGTTGCTGTTCTCAGGTTCTATGGATTCAGAATCAGATGCTGGACTATGGGGTAACCTTTCTTCACACTCCAATCTTCATTGACAATAACAGTGCCATTAGCATTGTTAACAATCCTGTCAAGCACTCAAAAACAAAGCACATAGAGATCAGGTATCACTTTATTAGAGACTGTAATGAAAAGAAATTGATTCAAGTTGCTAAAGTTCATACCAATGACCAGTTTGCAGATCTATTCACAAAGGCTTTTGATGTGGGTAGATTCAATTTCTTGGTAGCAAGTGTGGGCATGATCAACTTTGAATAAATTATTGATTTTCATTTTTTTTATATACCTGTATTTCTTTGAGAATTTGGATTTCTAACTAGCTTTCTCAGAACCTCAGTTTGCCTCAGAATGACAAGTGCTGCAAAATGTAAGTATCGTTTCTACTGCCAGTGCAGAGTTAATACTGCATGTGTAGTTAATACTGCTTCGTAGTTAATACTGCTTGGTAGTCAATACTGCTTGGTAGTTAATGCTGCTAGGTAGTTAATACTGCTCGGTAGTTAATGCTGCTAGGTAGTTAATACTGCTTGGTAGTTAATACTGCTTGGTAGTTAATACTGCTCGGTAGTTAATACTGCTGTGTAGTTAATACTGCCTTGCAGTTAATACTGCTCGGTAGTTAATACTGCTATGTCGTTAATACTGCTTTTGAAAATCTAGGGCAAATACTGCTATAAATACCCCTGGTTGCCCGCCAAAGTTCATAACGACTCTTCGCATTAACTTCTTCTTCTCTCTCTCGCTCTAACCCCTTCTCCCCAGAATCTTTGTGTTTTTCTTTCAAGAATCCTCAGGAATCATGGAGTTTGTTGATGAGCACAATGAAATAGCCATGCTTCAGAAGCCGAAACAAGCTGCGGGATTCCACGATATCGTCGATTTTCTTAAATCCTCGCACATCTTCTATGCCCTAACGGTGAGCCCAACCATCTATATCGAACATCAGACGCAATTTTGGGAGCATGCCACTGTTAGTTTCGAAGAAGGGCAGAAAACCATTCGAACAAGGGTTTGTGATAAACCCTTGAAAGTCACAGAGGAGGTTATTCGCATCTCTCTTCACTTGGATGATGCCTCAGGTATAACCTCTCTATCTTCTGATGACCTATATTCGACTTTACAAAGAATGGGGTATGAAGGTCCCATTGGTGTTTTTAAATTCTACAAGTCAAAAATTTTCAACCAATGGAGATTTCTTGTTCATACCCTGATGCACTGTACTTCCAAGAAAACTACTGGATGGAGTGAGTTCAGCAGTCCCATTGCATATGCCTTGGTCTGCTTATCCACTGCCAGAAAGTACAATTTTTCAGCTATGATCTTTAATGATCTTGTATCAAACCTGGAATCCAAAAAGCGGTTTTATATGTATCCAAGGTTTGTTCAAGAAGTGATAACTAAGGAATTGACGGAATTACCTCAGTTTGATGAGGTATATGTACCAAAATCCCCTAAAGGGAAGGTTTTTTCAAATATGAAAAGACTTCCTAGGGACTCGGAAGGAGTTGACACACCATTGTTCTCTACAATGATGGTTGTGTCCCACACAATTGAAGGTATGGCATCAGGGTCAAGGCCCTCATTAGACACACCCACTGATGACCAATCCCAACCTTCCATCTCAAAAGACATCCCTCAGTCCATTCTTGAACGACCCACTCCCACAATAACCAAAAGGTTTGAAAGAAGAAAGGTACACAAGGTTCCTTCCCTTGATGTATCTCCTAAGAGCCCGAAGCCTTTAAGCCCTCTGTTGGAGCATTCTCCAATGGAGAATATCGAAAGGGAAACCACAGGGGTGTCTCCCAACCCCAAGAAGGTGCTCACTAAGGAGAAGATTGAGCATGTGAGTCGCAAGGCTGCCACTACTTCTGCTAGCAAAGAGAAGGCCAGTGGTAAAATAGCTAAGACCTTCCTCACGGCAACTCAGGGTGAGATATCATCCAGAGGTCCCAGGTGCCAAGAACCCATGGGGGCAGGTAGTGCTTTTGCTAGGCAAAAGACACCTGCTAAAACTTCCAATGATCCTGTAATGGAGGTAAACACTTCTAAACCGGGTGAGGATAGATACACTTATGAGGAATTGATGGATACTATTGCCAATATAAACCTTGATGTCCTAAATCAGCAGCATGAAATTGAGGAACTCAAAAAGGTGGTCCTCTATCAAAACTCCCAGATAGAGAAGAATAAGAAGATGATCACAAAGCTACTACACAGAAGGAAGAAAGCACAGTTTGTCATTAGAAGAAGAAACCCAACCAATGATGCTCCCAAAAAGGGGGAGTCAGAGGATGAGTTGAACATGGAGAGTGCACAGGAACAGGGGGAGCAAGTGAATGAATTTGCTGCGGAAAGTACAAAGGAAGCTGAAAATGTTCAAGCAACAGAAACCACAGCAGCAGAAACCACAGCAGCAGAAACTGTTAATGCTGCTGAGTTTGAACAAGCAGCAGAAACAGTTAATGCTGCTGAAGGCCAAAAAGAAGAAACAGCAGAAACCTTTGCAGAGGCAGTAGAAACAGAAAAAGCAGCAGAAACTGAGAAGGAAGCAGTAACTACATCTCAAGCTGAAATTGATGAAGAAGTATACTGGATTGTGAAGAACAGTGTTGAAGCAGCAGCATTACATGTTCTAAGAGAAGCAGTAACAGCCATAGCAGCAGAAATGGTTATTGCTGCTGAAAAACTTAAAACAGCTGAACCAACTCCTGAAGCTGTTAAAATTTTTAAAAGAACCAAGATGATGTCAAGGAAAAGACCAAGAACCAAGCCCATAACTTCAAAGAAGAAAAATGAAAAGAAGCCAAGGGTGGAACCAACTGCAGAAGAAGTCCAGGAGGAAGCACTGAAAGAGAAATCTGATCCAAAAGTTGTTGAAGAAGAAGTGGCAACTCCATCAGGGCAATCAAGCAATGTACAATCACAAACTGATGCCCAATGTGATTTGTATATTACTGTTGTTGACTCTAACCCAATTCAGGCTGAACCAATATCGTCTAAGGCTCCTGAAATCATCTTTTGGGACACTTTGAAAGATGGTAGAAAGGAGTTCATTAGGATAAAAAGAGCAGATGGAAAATTTGAAGTCTTTTCAACTTGGGGAATAATTGTCAGAACTTGCTCAAGATCAGACTTAGAAGAGATGTTCAAAGTTGGGATGAGGCTATATGAAAACATGCTGACTGAGCAAGGGATGTCAATCTCTAAAATGGTACTTGAATTCTTGTGCCAAATGTTCAAACCTGAAGCAGTTCAGTATAGGATAAACACACAGTTTCAAACCATTACCAACTGGATGCTCTATGAAAACTGTGGAGTATATGTCATATCCCTTGACTCTGCGACTCATGAATACTATCTGGTGGATGAAATATACAAACACAGCATGAAGAGGCTGAAAGGAATGCTACATGCTAAGTTGACCTGCAACAAGGATTCAGCAATGGGTAGATTCTTGGTAAAAAGGATTCTCAATCAAAGTCTGGGATTGAATCCTAATCTAGGCATGTATGATTAGGTTTTGGAAGCATCATCTGAAGAACTTGACTTCTTTTCCTAAAAGTCAAGTTAGGGGGAGATTGTTGGGAACTGAAGATATGCTAAGTATGGTTAGTACTGCCAAGACAATTTTACTACTGCCAGTTCTTCATTAATACTGCTTATGTGAAGTTACTACTGCTAGACACAGTTACTACTGCAAGTCAAGGTTAGTACTGCTGGTGCATAATTGAATATCTGTTAGTACTGCTCATGATTAATACTGCTGGAGTGATGTTAATACTGCTGGAGATGAAATCGGTTAATACTGCTGAAGATTGTTAGTACTGCTCATGAAGAATGAAGGTTAATACTGCTGACTTGATAAGTTTGGTATGCGATACTTTTGGAGACAAAGAAGGAATTGATCAAGATATGTTTAACGAAGATTCAGAAGATCAATTTACTTTTGGTAGTTATCTTGTAATTATTTGTGTATAAATAGACTTCAATAGATAGCTATTAGATGAGACGTGAGAGTTTCAATTTATACATTCTGCAAAAGATATTCTGAGTGAAGATATTGATTCAAGAGAGAATTAACCTCAAGGTTGAAGAACCCTATTTCTAGAGAAGTAGAAGTCGTCTTGTTGAGCCTGTTCAACAAGATTGAGGTTTGGTTGTAATCTTGTGAGTTGATTTAGTGAATACACAACATTGTGAATTTTCTGTTACATTGTTCTTGATTGTGAGAATTAAAGTTCTTTTCCGCAGATTCTTTAATTCTGAATTCTAAGTGTTTGTAGTCTTGTTAAGATTCGATCCTGACAAGTATCAACTTTAGATGTCGCTCATGATCCTCCTTGCTTTGAGAATAAGTTAGTATATCATCTATGAACACGATCACGAACTCGTCCAAGTACGGTCTACAGACCCTGTTCATTAAGTCCATGAAGACAGCTGGTGCATTGGTTAGCCCGAAAGGCATAACCAGGAACTCGTAATGGCCGTAACGAGTCCTAAACGCCGTCTTGGGAACATCCTCTTCACGGACCCTCATTTGATGATATCCAGATCGAAGGTCAATTTTTGAAAAGTAAGTAGCACCTTGGAGTTGGTCGAACAGGTCGTCAATTCGGGGAAGAGGGTATCGGTTCTTGATGGTTAACTTATTGAGCTCTCTATAATCGATGCACATCCGCAAGGATCCATCTTTCTTTTTAACGAAAAGAACTGGGGCTCCCCATGGTGAAGAGCTAGGTCTTATAAGTCCTTTGTCGAGCAGCTCCTGGAGTTGTCCTGACAATTCCTGCATTTCCGATGGGGCCAAACGGTACGGTGATTTAGCCACAGGTGCAGCTCCAGGAACTAAGTCGATGTGGAATTCGACTTGTCTTGACGGGGGTAATCCTGGTAGCTCATCCGGGAATACCTCGGGAAAATCCCGAACTACAGGAAAATCCTGAATGCGTTTCTCTTTCATTTCCTTAACTATAACGTGAGCCAAAAACGCGATGCATTCCTTTTTCAAGTACTTCCGCATCTTCATACACGTCACTAACTTAAGGTTCTTTCCGGACTTCTCTCCATGCACGTCGAGTGTTTCACCCTCTGGCAGCGGAATTCGGATGATCTTTTCGGAACAGCATATATCTACTTGGTTTTTGGATAGCCAATCCATGCCCACGACTATGTCAAAGCTTCCTAGCTCAATTGGAATAAGGTCTATACTAAAGTTCTTATTAGCTAAGTTTAAAGTACATTCCGTAATTACGTCCCTGACCTTAACTTCCTGCCCATTGGCAAATTCAATAACGTAGACCTCTTTCAACTTTTGAGGTTTCAAATTAATTTTTGGCCTAAACTCTAGTGATACAAAGCTCCTCAACAGTCGGTGGGTCTTTCCTAGGTCGACTAGTAACATAGCCAGAGGCGTCGACAGAGTGCTCAATGGGGATGGACGTGGACGACATAGTGAACTGTGATAATAACAGACTTAGTTATTAAATGTGCTATGGTAAGTGCCTAAGATATGCAATGTTTATGCATGCACACACAAAATCATGCTTTCCATGTTTAAGTAGAAAATTTATTTTTAAGCATACTTCCAATATAATTAATCCAAGTCCCCCATTATGCATACCTAAAATGGGAAAAATGGGATTTTGGGCTAAAATTGAGCTCCAACAGCTTTCCTAAAACTATCCCTAAAATGGAGAAAGTTGGTGAGAGAAGCTTTTTTTCTCAAAATATGGAGATCACTCCAAAAATGATTATCATGTAATGTCACACCCTGCTAAAGCGGAAACACGAGGTATAACAGCGTAAGGTTTCATTCAAAAGGTAACAGACAACACCAACCACAAAATTTAATAAAGTAGTACAAGTTAATGCAATACAACATCTTAACCAACTTGTTCCAAAAGAAATTATGGCGGTTACAAAAATTAACAAAAGAAGTTTTAAGGTTCTTGGTGTTGATGTCATCACACAATATGCACCCTACATGCCTTCACTTACTTATTAGTACCTGAAAAGCATGAGAAAAGAAAAGGGTCAACTACAAAGAGTTGGTGAGTTCACAGGTTTTCATATGCACTAAAAATAAATTTATATGCAGAAATTGTTATTGTGAAACGTTTGTTCACACGAAGTTTAAGTAACCAGTTGTTCGAGTATTTGCACAAGGTATAATGTATGCAATGATGTCATAGCATTGAGCCACTACCAAACCTTCCGACAAACCAACGCCCCTTATATTATTCACGTCCTACCTCAGCGGTGAAATAATTCCACATGGGTAAGACCATTGTTGTTACTGGTAAAGGTGCACTTCTAGCTCGTCAGCTTAAAGTGGGGTTGTCAATCCAAATAGCGCTACCCACAAATACCATTGGCTCATAATGAGTTAATAAGTATTGTCTAACAAGTGGGGACTTTTTCATTTAAAACTCAAGCACATCAAAAAGTAACCATACCTTAGTGCACAAACAATTAAATTTGAGGTTCAACATTTCATAGCATAATTCAATCAATTTGAAATTCAATATCATGCTTTTCACCCCAAATTGTAACAAAAGAGTAAAAAGGGGCTGTGAAAACTCACAATGTTCAGCAAAGATTTCCAAGAGTTGACGCACGGTTGCCCAAATGCCCGGTTCTAGGTCCTTCCTATGGAAGTGAAACACATTATCAGTTTTGGGTCTAACTCTTAGGGCTAACGCATCGCTTAGCTCATCATATCTTATAAAATGCCTTAGTGTAAGTTATTAAGTGTAAGTATTATTTCACGTTGTTGATCTCAAGTAAATTATTGGTTTAAAAGGTTTGTAGAATTTTATTGTTACATAATTAATTTATATGTTGTATATAGCATTTAATCCATTGTACCATGTTTTATAATTCCTTCATGATGAATCCTTTCATTAATTATACATATTTATTTGTATTTCTTAATTATCTTGTGTTTTATCCTAAGTTCGAATTTTTATAAATCTCTTATTTATTTGGGTAACATTCTGTTGGTCCCAGCTATGGATTAGCAATGGTAAACAAGTATTGTAGAAGGGGGGTTGAATACAATACACAAAATTTTTCACTTAATTTAATTCTTTTATTGAAAACTTCAAATAAGAATTACACATAGAAAACTTAAAGATTGTTGCGGAACAGAACAGATAAATCAGTTCAAACAATCTTACACACAGACACACAGAGAATGAAGAACAATTGTAAAACACTTAGAACACAAATGAACTTCTGAGAGAGAGTAATGCCAGCACTTGAAAGCTTTTAGAGAGTCTGTAAACTGGTTAGTTGCAAGGATGAAGATGATCTCCTTTTATAGTGCCTCATGAAATAAATGCAATGGACACTTGTCAAGGAGGGCTTGGAAGGCAGAACGGAAGCAGTCTTCTGAAAAGTGATTTTGTCTTTTCACTTTTGTCTTCAAGCGTTGACCTGCTTGTTGAAGCTGATGTTTCTTGAAGAAGATGAGAAGTCCAAAGAACCTTTTTCTGATCTTAGGATGATGTCTCTGTCAATGCAAGATATACTGAATATATTCTGCAGATAAAGTTAATATACCTGCTAAAATTTCTTTGCCGAAGACTTCTTTGCCGAAGATGTTCCTAACATGTCTTCAAGGAATTTGCCTAACATGTTATCTTCTTCAAAGATTTTGCTTCTTCAAAATCTTGCCTGACATTTCATCTTCTTCAAAATTTTGCTTCTTCAAAATCTTGCCTCACATTTCATCTTCTTCAAAATTTTGCTTCTTCAAAATCTTGCCTCACATTTCATCTTCTTCAAAATTTTGCTTCTTCAAAATCTTGCCTCACTTTGCCTAACATTTCATGTTCTTCAAAGTCTTGCCTAACTTTGCCTAACATTTCATCTTCTTCAAAAACTTCAAGTGAACTGGCCTAAGACTTTAGGAAAAGTCTTTAAGTAGCAGCTTAATCTTTGGTTGAGAAGGTATCTTCAATCCGCTTTGAAGATATACTTCTACTTTGTTTCTTCGGTTGATCTTCGACTTCACCGAACATTTTTATATAATTAAGCTGCTTGTAAAGAACATAAAAGTATTCTAAGTATGAACTGTGTAAAATTGAGAGACTGATGTCATCTACAAATCTTTAAGTGACCCAACAATCTCCCCCTATTTGAGGATGACATCCATACTTAGAATTTGAGAGTTAAACACTGAATAATTCATTTGTGACCCTTGTTTACTCTTTTGGGTTCTTTTCACACAGTCCATTCTTTTTGGATTTTTTTTTTATATCTGACATTTACAAGTAAAAAAGAAATGGTAAAGTATATTGTACAAACAAATGAAAGAAACAGGAAATAAGTATTAACAATATGAACAAAACAAATATGTACTTGCATGGGAGAGTTGAAACTTGTATCTGGCTTGAGGATTCTTCATTTTGATCAGCAACCCGTTGATGTGTTGGGAGACAAACCCATTCTGTCCATCTCTTGCATCTTCTTTCTTTCTCTTGGCACCTTCAGCTCTTCATTCAGCATCATCATCCTTGTCTTTGTTTTGCTCCCCCTCAGTTAGTCCAGCTGATCTTTGTGTTCCTCTCCCTCAATTAGATCTGCCCGAACTGATGTGCTCCCCCTTAACCGGTCGGCAGATTTTCTTATTTTTCGAGTTGGACGCTGGATATGAGTAGTATGATTGATGTTGCTCCCCCTCAGATGACTTCTCCCCCTCAGCGGCCAATGAAGGAAAAACACTAAGAAAAGGATGGGAAATCGACCAGAAAACAAGACTGACTCTTTTTTTTTGGGGGGGGGGGGGGGGGGGGTTCGGGAAGGTGGTTCGGCAAGGGAGGGGGGGGAAGGGGGGGTTCGGCAAAATGGCTTGATCGTGGTTGGGATTTTTGTGAAATGTGGTTAGAAAGGTTGTGTGGCTAGAAGTATATAGGATAAATGATAAGTAGGGTAAGTTTGTAAGGTTTTAGGGAGAGTAGGTTGTGTTTGTGTGAAGGTAAAAAGTGTTTGATGGATTGAGAAAGAAGGGTTAGGATGGAAAGTAAATGTGGATTGGTAAGAAAATGAAAGGGTGAGATTGAATTGACATGGATTGAGAGGGGTAAAAAAATAAGTGGTTAGTGTATGAGGTAAAAGGTAAGGGTTGTATTGGGATTGGTAAAAATAAAAAAGAAAAGTAGAAGAGAAGAATTAAAAAAAATGGACTTTTCTTGTAACTGATAAAATATCAGTACTTGAAATGTCGAACTGATAAACACACTTTTTTTTTTTTGAAGAAAGTCTGCAGAAGTTCGGGAAAGAAAAAAAAGAAGATGTTTTTTTTTTAATTCGGCAGAAGTTCGGCAAAAAAAAAGAAATTTTTATTTTTATTTTTTTTTAAAAAAAAATTCGGCAGAAGTTCGGGAAAAAGAAAGATTTTTTTTTTTTGAAGATGATGGAAACGATTTATCTTCTGAAGATTGTGGGAAAAATCTTGAAGTCATCTTCAATCTTCAAGTGTAGTCTTCAAATATAGATCTTCAAGGCATCTTCAAGAGTGATCTTCAAGACCAGGAGGTTGTTTCACATAGACCTCTTTCAAAATGAGAGAGTTCTTCTTTCATTACAGTGACCCAACATGGATCGGCCAAGCCTTCTTCAAATTGCTTTGGGTTTTATAAAAGACAAAAGATTCACATAGAAGGGAGAGAAGGGAATATTTGGTGAGTGTGAATATTTAGTGGGATGGAGGAGGGAGGTATGATGGGAAGTTAGGGAAGTTGGTAAAAGGTATGGGAAAAGAGAAGAATAGGAGAGAAAAGTCTGAAAGATGTAGGAGGGGATGATGGCAGTCTATTAATTCTGTGAAGAGGAGGAGAAGCACTTAGCTGATATAAGAGCAGTTGAGGATATGTGGCCTTCTGGATCCATGTCATTTATCTTGGCCATGAAACAGACATTTGAGGTGTCCTTCTCGCTTTCAGATGTGGGTTCATCTGCCAGATCATGAGTTTTAGCAGGCAGACCCTTTGCCTTTCTGATTAGCCTTTCATTTCTTTCCTTTTCTCTCTTGTATTTTTCTTTGTATCTTTCAGCCCGGTCAGAATCATATTTGGATCTTCCCGGTTTTGAAGAATATCGGCCTGAGGAAGAAGTTCTGGGTTTTTCAAAACGTTTACTCCTGCACTCAGAGGAAAAATGACCATTTTTACCACAGTTAAAACATTCCTCATTAGATTTGTCTGAGGAGGAGTGTTTGGAGAGAGAAGAGGAGGGTTTTCGACTAAACTTAGATTTTTCAGAAGAAAAGTGAGATTTGGATTTAGAATACCCATCCATCCTGGCCATTCCATCTGATAATTTATCAACAGAAGTTTCCTCACATTCATCATCAGCATCACTAAGATATGCTTCTGAATGCTCATTGGGATCTCCTTGACTATCATGTTCAGAGTCAGATGGATAGGTGATTCTTGGAGTACACATAGTTCTTTTGGAAGAGTCACTTATGAGAGCTATAGAAGAGCCCCTTATTTCTGTGATGATAGACTTCCTTTGCAGCTTAGTCTGCTCATAGTTGAAGAGAGTTCCATAAAGAGAAGTGAGAGGCATGTGATCAAGATCCTTGGTTGTCTTTATACAAGTGCAGATGTTTTCCCAAAAATCAGGAAGGCAATCCATAAACTTGCACAAGACTTCCTCATTATCATACATGCGACCCAACAGTTTAAGATCATTGAGAAGACTGTTAAAGCGATTATAGTAGCCTGAAAGAGATTCTCCTTTTTCATAAGAGAAGAGTTCATATTTTCTAACAAGAGCAATTTTTCTGCTCTTTTTCACTTCAAAAGTACCTTCATAAAGAACACACAGAGTGGACCACATTTCTTTAGCAGTAGAAAAGTTCACAAGAGAATGATAAACCTCATCAGGCAAAGAGAGGGCAATGATGGCTCTGACTTTAGTGTCAAGAGCTACAAGACGCTTGTCTTCATCAGTGTACTTACTGGGGTCCTTTACAATGTATCTCCCAGTAGCAGGTGTTCGTTCTTCCTCATCAGAAGAAGACTCATCACCATCCTCATGTTTATTTTTGGTATTAAAACGATCCCAAACTCTAGGGACAAGAGGTCCTTCATGAAGTATAGTAGGATATCTGCTGTCAACTCCTTCTAGGAAGAGCATCATACGACTTTTCCACAAAGAGAAGTTATTGGGGTTAAACTTTGGTGGTTTGGCTATGGAGCCATTGTCGTATGATCCAGCAATAGAGTTTTGAGAAGAAACATTGTTTAAGGAAGATGAAGCCATTGCAGATCAAGTTTATTAGATTAAACTGACCTGCTCTGATACCACTTGTTGGTCCCAGCTATGGATTAGCAATGGTAAACAAGTATTGTAGAAGGGGGGTTGAATACAATACACAAAATTTTTCACTTAATTTAATTCTTTTATTGAAAACTTCAAATAAGAATTACACATAGAAAACTTAAAGATTGTTGCGGAACAGAACAGATAAATCAGTTCAAACAATCTTACACACAGACACACAGAGAATGAAGAACAATTGTAAAACACTTAGAACACAAATGAACTTCTGAGAGAGAGTAATGCCAGCACTTGAAAGCTTTTAGAGAGTCTGTAAACTGGTTAGTTGCAAGGATGAAGATGATCTCCTTTTATAGTGCCTCATGCAATAAATGCAATGGACACTTGTCAAGGAGGGCTTGGAAGGCAGAACGGAAGCAGTCTTCTGAAAAGTGATTTTGTCTTCAAGCGTTGACCTGCTTGTTGAAGCTGATGTTTCTTGAAGAAGATGAGAAGTCCAAAGAACCTTTTTCTGATCTTAGGATGATGTATCTGTCAATGCAAGATATACTGAATATATTCTGCAGATAAAGTTAATATACCTGCTAAAATTTCTTTGCCGAAGACTTCTTTGCCGAAGATGTTCCTAACATGTCTTCAAGGAATTTGCCTAACATGTTATCTTCTTCAAAGATTTTGCTTCTTCAAAATCTTGCCTGACATTTCATCTTCTTCAAAATTTTGCTTCTTCAAAATCTTGCCTCACATTTCATCTTCTTCAAAATTTTGCTTCTTCAAAATCTTGCCTAACATTTCATCTTCTTCAAAATTTTGCTTCTTCAAAATCTTGCCTCACTTTGCCTAACATTTCATGTTCTTCAAAGTCTTGCCTAACTTTGCCTAACATTTCATCTTCTTCAAAAACTTCAAGTGAACTGGCCTAAGACTTTAGGAAAAGTCTTTAAGTAGCAGCTTAATCTTTGGTTGAGAAGGTATCTTCAATCCGCTTTGAAGATATACTTCTACTTTGTTTCTTCGGTTGATCTTCGACTTCACCGAACATTTTTATATAATTAAGCTGCTTGTAAAGAACCTAAAAGTATTCTAAGTATGAACTGTGTAAAATTGAGAGACTGAGGTCATCTTCAAATCTTTAAGTGACCCAACACATTCATACATTCATATATATATGTATGTATTGTTCTTATTTGGGGTCTTGACAAAATCTACAATTTATATGTTTTTTATCTTTTAATATTCCTAAAAATCTCTTTTTCTTGAATTAGGGTTTTTACTTTTCTGATGACAGAAATATAAGTCCACTTATGATCATAATTAAATGTTTTCTCGAATTCTTTATTTAATCAAATTTTTATATACTTAAATTTAATGTCTTGGGGAACTTTTGACATAAGTATCACCAGTTTTAGAGATGATTAGGTATTTTAATAATTACAATTAAGTTTAAGTGTCACAGTTACCAAGACAGTCTGCACATTCTTTTTGTCACGTCCATTTGGAGGGTCAAATCTCAACATTTTTCAGTGATTCAAATTGGGTTTTAAACTTAACTCACAGATGTATCTTCCAGAAAAATTTCATCATTTTTGGTTATATATTAAGAGAGTTATTTGTGATTTAAGTAGAGATTTTTCTCTGTGAGATTGTCTTTGCACTCTTTATTTGATATGGGTAGATGAAGGGTCAAATCTTCGAGTTTTTACATGAAACCACTTGGGTTTGAAACATAACTCAATAAACAAAGCTCCAGAAGAAGAATCATATCATTTAGTTAATTATTTTACAAGATATGGTCGGATGAAGTTCATCCATGTAATCTGCCAGAAACTAAAAATGCTATTTCATGAAGAATGAGTGTTTTTAGTTCTTTATTTTCACTCATATGATTTTCTTTGATTTGAAAACTTATTTACCATTACTTTATCATAGATTTTTAGTTCAAAATCATCCTTTAACTTGTATGAACACATGCATGAACTCACACATCTCAGATTATAGCAAAATCCACATGCATGTGGTCAAAACTTCATTTTCTTGAGTTCTAGTTGTATGGATTACGGATTATCAGCATTTGCTTGACATTTAATATGTCATTGGTGATTAATCTACCATTAAAAGGTCCATGAAGGTCCTATTTTCCAGAACTTAAGAGTCATGAAGATTAAGTAAGAAAAAGAAGGAAAAATTACAAGAAAAAGGAAGAAAGTGAAGAAGAACACAAGGGAGATGACTTTACTCACACTAGGGTTGATGTTTACCTTCAAAATATTCAAAGATTGGATGATTCTTGAGGGATTTTGGGGCTGATTTCGGCAGAAACTAGGGAGGAAAAGAGAGAGGTGAAAGTTTGAATATAGAGAGAGAGAATGGCAAGGCAAATGAGGAGGTTTTCTTGAGAATGAGAAGATTATAATGAGAGAGTTGGTGGCCTTAATGAGGGGGCAGAATTTTGGGCCTAATTTTCTGTTTTAATTTTTATTTTTAAAATGTTAATTAATATTGTATAAGTAGATATTGTATGAAATTTTATAAAAAGATTGATTTAAAGAAGCTAAAATCTCATTTATCTACTCAATTTTTGGTTTGATTATTTAAAGTTTTAAAACTTAGATTGGGGTATATATATAAATTATATATTTACTCCTCTTATTATTATTATTGTTGAATTTAAATGTTAATTGTTTCAATCGACATTTATAAGACAGCTTAAGCGGTTACGTGCGATAACAGGATTTTCTAAGCGTAATGTCGGAATTCTTAGGAAACTAAACCTTAGCCATCATAATTAAGTCATAATGAGTTATTTCTACTTGTTAAGACATGTATTATGCTATTCAGTTGCTAACCTTAGTGTTTTGGTTTGACGGGTGTCACATGTAAGAGGACTAATAGGAAAATTTGAAAATAAATATGTAGAGAGATAATATTTTAATAGATAAATGGAATATTTTAATATTTTAATTAATGTTTGATTCTCCAAAATGGGGAAGCTGTTGGAGATTAATGTATATTTTTTTGGGGATTTTGGCTTTTGATTCTCCATTTTGGAGAAATTATGGGGAAGCTGTTGGAGATTCTCTTAGGGGTGTCGAATTTGTATCATGACAAATCAACCAATTCATTATTAAAATTACCAACTTCACAAACTTGATTGGTACGTGGTATTGAAAATCGTATACCACGGTAATATCGCACAGTACCGACTTATATATTATTATTTTTAATTATTTATTAAATAAAAATCAATGAAATTTATTTGATTATTAAAGAATTATTAATGCATTATTCTAAAGAGATTTAATGTTTTAGTAAATTAACATTTGTAGTTTTACAATTTATAGTAAAAAACTACAAATTTTACCCGGTCCTCAAACTCAAAGAGCCCAACTCAAACATTTTTTTATTTTATAACTAAAAGTTTTACGGACATCGGGTTTTGAATCAACATGTTTGTAAACTTTGAGATGTTGGTACAAAATCGTATCAACATGTACTAACCCGAAAAAAATTGGTACCAATTAGAGTTGGTTGGTATACAATATAAATTTGTGTGTACCAATTATAATTGGTTGGTACTTGGTATTGAGTAAAAAACATGGTACCGTGCCATGTTCACCACAAGCTAAAATAGATATTAATGAAAAAAATCTCTAAATATAGAGAACTCTATAATTTTCTAAATAGGATAAAGAAATAATTATTTTATTTAACGAACTAATAACATAAAATCTTTTTCATTTGATATTAAGTTTTATTTTAAAGTGTATTAGGAATATAAATTTAAGAATATTCTTTTTTTTTCTAAATATTTGCGTTGGAAATTGGAGAATGATGTCATCCAACAAGGGAGACACGGCGTTAGTTGTAAATCAAGTTTTTTTGTTAAATTTTGTTTAGAGCATCCACGCGTATCTTGCATAAAGTTGACCTACTATATGAATTGTAAAATCTTGCAAATTTAGCAAGAACTTTTAACTTTAGAAAAGTCTTCTACAATAAAATATAGAGAATTTAATTAAAATACTCAAAATTTGACTTTGACTTACCAAAATACCCATTTTTTCAACTCTTGTAAAAATACTCAAAAATCCCGCGATATGTCCTGCGATCGCGGGATAGGGTTCATTTTGAAACATTTGATCCTGCTATAGGAGGTGAAAGTGTAAAATTATAAATAGCGGGACAATAGCGGAATCAACATTTTCATTTTATTCCCTATCCTGCGATCGTGGGACAAATCGCGGGATTTTTGGGTATTTTTGCAAAAGTTGAAAAAATGAATATTTTGGTAAGTCAAAGTCAAACTTTGGGTATTTTAATTAATTTCCCTAAAATATATATAAAATAAATACATTTTTGCTTAATTTAATTTATTTATTAGTTTGTTTAAAAAATTAATTATTATAGGTTCATTAAATTTAATTCATTAATTTATTTGAATATTATTTTTTGTTATTTTTTATTAAAATTTCTTCCTACAATTTATTTTAAATAAATGATACTTTTTATGTGATATTTTGGAGAAAAAAATAATTAGTAATTTAATGTTTATTGTGTATTTTGTGTAATATTTTAATAAACGTAGCATGATTTCAATATATCTATGTATTTTATTTGTTAATTAAATTATATTTACATAAAATATAGTAAAAGAAAATAAAAGTAAAATTTTAGTTATCTATATATTATAATTAATTTATTATTTAAAAAAAATTAGTCTTGTATGGATGTTGATAGTATTATTGCAAAGCTGATGTGACACTTTAGAAAAGAGTTTGGTTTTTTTGGATGCGAATGGTCACGTTTATCATTTTAATAGTGTTCATGAGTTCTTTTTCATTTTTTTAATAAAGGTTTAATCAATATTAATTGTTATTTATTCGTAATAGTTATTAATTGTTAACTATTATTTGTAATTTTTTTTTATGACGGAGATCACACATTAAATGTAGATATATTCAATAGTTTCCAAGTATTCTCATTCCTAATGAAACATGGGATGTGATACCCAAAGCTTATTGTCTCATTACAACCTTCGGTCCTAACTACCTTTCAACCGAATTGTTATGAAAGTAAAAGCAAGAACGGTAAGTGGATAAATCGATCGATCGATCTGTAACAACCAAATAAAGTATGAATCGTCTGAAAATGTTTATTTAGATCATATGGTTTGCATAATGTAAGAAGTTGTGTTAATGTGAGAAGTGGATCTGAACCCTTGATCATTTTTAATCTCAAGTTCACTCATGAATAGCGCTTGATACACGGATTGATCTGGTGTGTGTCATCATAATATGCATCCAACGTTGATAACTATTTCTCGCGCTTCTCACGTTAACTTATTTCTCACCGGAATCCAATCCATATATATATAGAGAGAGGAAGACTATTTTGAAACCCTCCAAAAGGTTGAAACCAATGAAACTCACTTCATCACCGTTGATCTAAATATTTAACGGTTGTAAACACACTTGAAACCAATGAAACCCACTTCTTAGACTATTATAGCTAGTTTGTAAACACACTTGTATAGTTTGTGAACATATTGTAAACACCAACTAAATCTATAAAATTAAATATAAAGTTATTTACATTATGGTCATTGTTCACCTTGTTTACACATTTAATTTTGCATGTGCGGAGATAGAGAGAAAGATATGTATGAAATTTCCCCAAAAGTGCATTAATTTTTTAATAAATAATTATACTTATCTTAATTATTTTATTAATCAATAACATTGATTATTTTAAATTAGTGGTTTATAATGGATCTTATAAATCTCACGAAGTTTTCAAATTATTAAACTTATATATATATATATATATATATATAATATTCATATAACTGTAAAAAGTATAGACACAGGACTGGTAAATCATTTGGGTCAAAAATATATCGGGAGGTATTTAGATATGTTTTTTATGTCTAAATTCGTAGTAATGTGAATGCTTGAAATAATAGATTTTTTAAAATCATATATAACCCTATGTTGAGCTCGGCCCGGCCCAGGACCAGCGAAGGCCCAGTTTTGTTGGGGCCTGGTCTGGCCCGGCATTTTGGCCATCTCTTTAAAAACAAGTATCAAGTTTTAACCATCAAAAGTAACCAGATAATTATAATCGGTAATTAATTACTCAAGCATTATAAACCAAGAATATAATATATAGGGAAATTAATTAAAATACCCTAAGTTTGACCATCTTTTACTGAAATACCCAAAATCTCTTTCATTTTGCAAAAATGCCCTAAAAATCCGCGATGGAGCCCGCGATCGCGGGCTCCAGGCCATGTGTCACCAATGTTTACCCACTTTGCCCGCGTTGGTCCCTCAAGAATACCCACGGTACAGCTTTCCCCCCTCAAGAATTCCTGCGTGTGCATTTTTGGTCCCTGCCCGCGATTGACTTTCTTTGACCTCCCGCGATCGCGGGCTCCTGTGTCACGTGTCGGCACATGGTTAACCCTAAAATCCCTTTGACGAACCCTAAACCCTAATTGTTTCTTCGGCCGCACTATATAAGGGGGGGGGACCAAGACACGACCACTCTCAATTTTTTTAATCACTCTCTCAATTTTTAATCAAACTCTCTCAATTTTCTCCCACTCTCTCAATTTTGTCGTGTGGAATACGCGTTCGGGTTTTGTGAAGATGTCTCGTATTACCTCTTTGGTATGTTTTCCTTATGTTATTTGTTATTTTTTGTATGTTATTTTAAGTTAAGATATATATGATTTGTAGGTTGTTATAGTGTTTATAACTTATGTTTGAATATGTTCTATGTTTAACATGATATGTATGGTTTTATGTTTGAATGTGATATTTGTATGTTATAATGTGTATGTTGTTATAGTGTGTTTTTTCATATAAAAATTGTTAAGAGTGTTTTTTTATAAAAAAATTGTTAAGAGTGTGTTTTTATAAAAAAATTGTTAACAATGTGTTTTTTTTTTATAAAAACACACTCTTAACAATTTTTTTTATAAAAACACACCCTTAACAATTTTTTATAAAAACAGTTTTTTTATAAAAAATGTTTAATAGTGTGTTTTTATAAAAAATTGTTATAGTTTTATGGTTTTTATAATGTGTTTTTTTATAAAAAAAATTGTTAATTTTTTTTATAAAAACAGTTTTTATAAAAAAAAATGTTAAAAATGTGTTTTTTTATAAAAAATTGTTAAGAGTGTTTTTATAAAAAAATTGTTATAGTTTTATGGTTTTATGTTTGAATGTGATATTTATATGTTATAATGTGTATGTTGTTATAGTGTGTTTTTTCATATACAAATTGTTAAGAGTTTTTTTATAAAAAAATTGTTAAGAGTGTGTTTTTATAAAAAAAAATTGTTAACAATGTTTTTTTTTTATAAAAACACACTCTTAACAATTTTTTTATAAAAACACACCCTTAACAATTTTTTATAAAAACAGGTTTTTTTATAAAAAAATTGTTAAGAGTGTGTTTTTATAAAAAATTGTTAAGGGTGTGTTTTTATAAAAAAAACACATTTTTAACAATTTTTATATGAAAAAACACACTATAACAACATACACATTATAACATACAAATATCACATTCAAACATAAAACCATAAAACTATAACAATTTTTTTATAAAAACACACTCTTAACAATTTTTTATAAAAAAACACATTTTATAAAAAAATTGTTAAATATGTGTTTTTTATAAAAAAATGTTAAGAATGACAACTTAGGTCCCTACGGTTTTAAGAATGACAACTTAGGTCCCTAAACTTTTAAGAATGCCAATTAGGTCCTAAACTTTTAAGAATGACAACTAGGGTCCCTAAACCGCACTTTATCTCTATATAACAATATGATACGTTGAAATAAAATAAACCGCACTTTATCTATATATAACACTATTATACGTTGAAATAAAATAAACCGCACTTTATCTATATATAACACTATTATACGTTGAAATAAAATAAACCGCACTTTATCTATGTATAACAATATTATACGTTGAAATAAAATACAACCGCACTTTATCTTTATATAACACTATTATACGTTGAAATAAAATACAACCGCACTTTATCTATATATAACAATATGATACGTTGAAATAAAATAAACCGCACTTTATCTATATATAACACTATTATACGTTGAAATAAAATAAACCGCACTTTATCTATATATAACACTATTATACGTTGAAATAAAATAAACCGCACTTTATCTATGTATAACACTATTATACGTTGAAATAAAATAAATCGCACTTTATCTATGTATAACACTATTATACGTTGAAATAAAATACAACCGCACTTTATCTTTATATAACACTATTATACGTTGAAATAAAATACAACCGCACTTTATCTATATATAACAATATGATACGTTGAAATAAAATAAACCGCACTTTATCTATATATAACACTATTATACGTTGAAATAAAATAAACCGCACTTTATCTATATATAACACTATTATACGTTGAAATAAAATAAACCGCACTTTATCTATATATAACACTATTATACGTTGAAATAAAATAAACCGCACTTTATCTATGTATAACACTATTATACGTTGAAATAATATACAACCGCACATTATCTTTATATAACACTATTATACGTTGAAATAAAATACAACCGCACTTTATCTATATATAACAATATGATACGTTGAAATAAAATAAACCGCACTTTATCTATATATAACACTATTATACGTTGAAATAAAATAAACCGCACTTTATCTATATATAACACTATTATACGTTGAAATAAAATAAACCGCACTTTATCTATGTATAACACTATTATACGTTGAAATAAAATACAACCGCACTTTATCTTTATATAACACTATTATACGTTGAAATAAAATAAACCGCACTTTATCTATATATAACACTATTATACGTTGAAATAAAATAAACAAATACAACCGCACTTTATCTATGTATAACACTATTATACGTTGAAATAAAATACAACCGCACTTTATCTTTATATAACACTATTATACGTTGAAATAAAATACAACCGCACTTTATCTATATATAACACTATTATACGTTGAAATAGAATACAACCGCACTTTATCTATATATAACACTATTATACGTTGAAATAAAATACAACCGCACTTTATCTATATATAACACTATTATACGTTGAAATAAAATACCACCGCACTTTATCTATATATAACAATATGATACGTTGAAATAAAATAAACCGCAACATCTATATAAAATAAAATAAACTGCAGCATCTATATATAACACTAACTATAACATCTGTGAATGACTATGTAGAAGGATTTCTTTAACATCGACTTGACGGTAAGGTGCAAAGTTTCATACATCGAGGAATTAGGAGCGCTGTTTAGGGGATTAGGTGATCGCACGGATACCCTTGAGACCATCTATAGAGGGACACCGTTCGGGCCATGGATGGACGTGTCTTACTCTGGTGGCGACCCTACGCTAGTACACATGTTTCTACAGTTGGAGGTCGAGGACGCCAACGCTGAGCCGGAGGAGATGCATTTTGATTTCTTCGGCTCTCAATTGCATTTTGGGCGTCGGGAGTTCTGTCTAATTACAGGACTACGTTTTGGAGAGGCTCCCCCCTTCCTCCCTTAGAAGACTGCTCCTTCGTTCCTAGGGTTTTCGGCATTTCAACATCTCGTTTGAAGCTGAAGGCAGCCCGGGAAAAGATGAAAGAGGGCCTTAGTGCCCTAACCGACGACGATGCTGTCCGTGTATGCTTGGTGGTGATCGTGGATATGGGCTTCCTGGGCCGTGAGTATAGCCAGCATGCTTCATCGACGGTCCTTAGGGCCGTCGAGGACCTTGAGCTGTTTAACAGCTACCCGTGGGGTAGCCATATCTGGACACATTGCTACTCTAATCTGCACCGAGCCATAGGCAAACGCGCCGATCGACATGCAAAGATGAATCTTTGTGGTTTTACATACGCCTTCAAGGTTAGATACGTAGTATAACAATTGTTAATAATACATACAAACCGTTTGGCTTTTCTTTTTACGTACTTGCTCTTCTTGTCTAATTCCAGATATGGATCTTGGAGGTGTTTCCCGCATCAATCCGATATTTCGTCAAGCGCGACGATCGAGTACTTAGGGGAACCCGTTGGGACAAGCGTGTTACCCTAAGTAGGTCGCGTTGGATTGAGTTCTTCAAAGCGTCTAGAAATGTAAGTTCTTTTACTATGTTTACAATTTGCATACGTTAGTCCCGCTTATTAATTTCTTTTATGTTTTATCATATATTTAGCAGCCACTCTTGCCTTTCGATCGCCTTGTGCCTACTGTCGACGAGATGGGCACAGATTGGTACAGAGACAGCGTGGCCTTTATTGACGCAGAGGCGGAAAGGGCTCGACGTCCCCCTACTTCCGAAGATGAGGAAGACGACGACAGGCCCCCTTCCGGTGGATACCAGCCGCCCCTTCCTCCTCCTACCAGGCGCCCCCTTCCTCCTCCTACAATCCATATCAGGCGGCCCCTTCCTACGAGCCACAGCGTGGCTCACATGAAGTCCTGTGGGACTACGTCCACGGGCCGCTAGAGACACGTGTACACTATCTGGAGGAAGTCTACAGACAGTTTAGCGCTGTCAATGTTAGTGTTTAACTTAATTTGTTGGCCACGTTTATTTAGTTTGTATATTAATATTACGTTCTAAATTTGTTTTAGCTGTCGAGTACGACACCGATCCCCGCTCCGTTCGGACAGGGGGCACATGCGACGTTTGCCACCACATCCCATCCGTCATTCCCTGAAAATGTAAGTGACATTGAGTAACCATTATAGTTATATGTTTGTTCCTAAGTTTGTAACTCTTATAATGATCAATGTCACACAGGCCGGGATGTCGGGGGCCGGGATGTCCCAAACGCCGTTCGCCACCACATCTTATTCTACTATCCCGGAGAGTGTAAGTGACACTGAGTAACCATTATAGTTATATGTTTGTTCCTAATTTTGTAACTATTTTAATGATCAATGTCACGCAGGCCGGGATATCGGGGGCATACACCTCGCAGATGCCGCCGACGTTCGCCACCACATCATATTCGACTATCCCGGAGAGTGTTAGTGACACTGAGTAACCAATATAGTTATATATCGATATTTTAATGATCAATGTCACGCAGGCCGGGATGTCGGGGGCACAGCACATGTCGTCGTTCGCCACCACAGCAATCACAAACATCTTTGGCGGTTCGGCCGATGACTATTACAGGCCGGAAATGCATACTGTAAGTCATTTTGGTAGTTTTGGTTTAATTGTGAACATTTCCTAAATTGTACTTAAAACATTGAGTAACGTAATTTTCAGACGGGGTCTCCTATTATCCAGGATCACTTCTCGGAGCACTTCTCGGAGCCTGACGATGACTCGATGGATGTTGTAGATCCACCACCACATGTGACCCCGCTCCCTCAAAAGCGGCCGCGATCAATTTCACAATGGTTTCGTCACCCGTTTGGCCAACAAGGATCTACGACACCACCGCCCGCTAAAAAACAAGCAAAGAAAGCGGGGGGAAAGAAGGGAGGAAAGAAAAAGGGAAAGGTGCCTTCACCGGAGCCTCAACCGGCTTCGGAAATATTGAGGATGTGTCGGACTGGTCACCTCTCCCCCATGATATTCGTCCCTTACTTGAGCCTGGAAATCACCCCCCGCTTTTTCCAAGTATTGCTGGCGGATGACCTTTGGAGTCTGAGTTACAGGATGTGGTTAGTATGAAGTTTAACTATAGTCATATAATCAAATATGTTTATATTACATGTCTAACCATCTATTTTTTATGTATAGCACATCGATTGTTGGGTCTCGCTGTTGCAAAGACATCGTGGAACAGACACCAGGTGGACCATAATGTATAGTATTTTCTTTGCCTACCTGGTGCTCCCCCATCAAGGTCCCGCCTCCGTGGCCAACTCATGCAACGGCGTGGAAGGGGTTTCTTGGGCTCTCCTCGATGTGGTATGTAAATCGTTTTACTCTTATTTTATTTAAGTTGTTTTGTTGCTAACTAAGTTGTCTAATATTGTAATATTTCAGGTGTACATCCCAATATGCATTCATCCCAAACATTGGCTGCTTGGAGTGTTTGAGCTTGACGCTATGACCATGACCATATATGACAGCGATAGTGCCAATCTCTTCAGAGACCAATTGGAAGACCAGATGAGAAGGTTTAAAGATGTGCTATTTGACTTCTTTTGTCGGGTCAAGGACACGAGGCGTCGCGATAGGTCAGAGCTCTTTCGCCATAAGTTCGCCAAGAATACACCCCAGCAGGCCGGGATGAATGCGGATTGCGGTGTCTGGGTATGTCGTAATGCCAGCATCTTGATAAATAACGATGTGGTATTTGTACACCCTGACCAGACCGAGGCCGAGGCCAAGGCATTTCGCATACATATGGCGGAGTCCATTTATGCCCATTGTCAAATAAATCAAAGTTAGGTTGTTTATGTAACATTAAATAATTGTTATTTTTAGTATTAACTTATTTTGTTAAAGTATTGTGATTGACTTACTGTTTACTTCATTTGGTTTTTGCTAATTTCATCCATTTACTCAACTTTGAGTATCGATATCTCTTTCACACATACTCTATTTTGGACGCATTATATATCATTTCGAAGATCTCATATAGAAGAACATAAACCTACTAAAAGTTAGTTATATATAACACATATATATAAATTTAAATGCGTCCAAAGTTTAGTAAAACCCATATTTCCAACACCTAGTAAGTAGGTTTATGAAACTTGCGATAATCCTAATACAGAGATTATTGGATGAACAAGCATTTATTTCTTGATTATTGGGGTATTGGTTCTTGTTGTCTGGAAGTGATTCATATGATGCAAAAATTGGTATCATGTAATGTAGAACAATATCTATATTATAGAAACTTGCATTTGATAGTACCATATAAATCTGATCTAAATTCTCATTAATTAGCTATGTTTGACTACTTAAAGACTAATTTCCTGCCTAATGAAAGACCTTTATTCAAAGAGCAGACGAATATTGCAGTTACTTTTTCAGTGGAATCATGCAGACAACTTTTTCAGACGAAATCTATAAACACATTCAAATAATAATAATTTAAAACGATTTAATGAATTAGTTAATATATGATTATTATGTTAATGCGATAGGAGTGTAAAACAAAATTGAAAAAAAAATAAGAGATGTACCATAAATTAAATAATTAACTATAAGAGTATGAATTTTAAATATAAAAAATATTTTTTTTATGTAGTGTATAACTGTATATTATATATTAAAATATATAAATCCAAACAAATTCAAGATTAGGCTCATTTCGAACATATCGAAGAGACGATTATAATGGTGTAATTTGTTAAAATTAAAACGTATTTTTTAACGTATTTTAGTTAATAAACGATTATATGTGTTAAATGTAAAATTAAAATAATGAAAGTAAAAGGTATAAAGTAAATTTAGTAAATAAGTATAGGGGTTGAAAGTGTAACATTTCATTTTAAATTCGTAAAAATGGACGAAATGGGGTGAACAGTGCCAAAATATCAAAATTTTCATAAATGGTCCCTGGAATTTTTCAAAAATGGTCCATTGCAATTGAAAAGTCACAAAAATAACCCCATCGCGGGATGAGCCCGCGATCGCGGGATTCCATTTTTCAAAAATGGTCCCTGCAAGTTTAAAAAAGTGTCAGAAAAGGTCCCTGGCCCGCGATCGCGGGCTCCCATCGCGGATTTTTGGGGTATTTTTGCAAAGTGAGAGAGATTTTGGGTATTTCAGTAAAAGATGGTTTGACTTAGGGTATTTTAATTCATTTCCCTAATATATATATATATATATATATATATATATATATAGTGTTAGGTTCATTTGAGAAGTCTAAATATTTTGAGAAATAGAGAAGTGATCGTGACTCTTCGATTAAATGCGCTGATTTTGAACACGGAAGGGTATTTTGGTAATTAGTCATCCCGTTTACAAAAAACACGGGCTGAGTTCATATATGAATTTGTGTGATTCACATATGAACTATACGTTCATATATGAACTATACGTTCATATATGAACCTTTGTAATTCACATATGAACTCTTTATAACTAATTCATATATGAATCTTGTGATTCATATATGAACCTTTGTGTTTCATATATGAAACTAATTAATTGTAGGTTCATATATGAATCAGTTGAACCAATTAACTGATTCATATATGAATCTTTGTGTTCATATACGAACCTTTGTAATTTACATATAAACTTTTTTTAACTAATTCATATATGAACCTTAATGATTTATATATGAATTTTTTTAACTAATTCTCATATGAACAAATTAACTGATTCATATATGAATCACAAAGATTCATATATAAATCACAAAGGTTCATATATGAATTAGTTAAAAATATTTTATATGTGAATTACAAAGGTTCATATATGAACACAAAAGTTCATATATGAATCACACAAATTCATATATGAACCTGTCCCGCGTATTTTTTTACGAAACTACCCTAAATACCCCTGAGCGTCGTTTATTAATTAATGTGGACGCGCGCATTAATCAGGTGTAACGCGAATTTCTTGACCGTGGATTATTTAATCCAATGGATATGATCACTTCTCTATTTCTCAAAATATTTAGACTTCTCAATTGAACCCTTCCCTATATATATATATATATATATATATATATATATATAGGCTGGGTATCAAATACAAACCAACTAGTTTGTACAAACTCGTACAAACCATACATAGCTTCATGATTTTGTAAATTTGGCTTCATGAATGTATATATATATATATTTTTTTTGGCTTCATGAATATATAATTTGGCTTCATGAATATATCATTTGATATTTTTAACTAATTTTTTTACAAAAATACCCTAAAATACCCTTATTTTTGTAAAAAAATTAGTTAAAAATGCCAAATGATATATTCATGAAGCCAAATTATATATTCATGAAGCCAAAATATATATATATATACATTCATGAAGCCAAATTTACAAAATCATGAAGCTAGGTATGGTTTGTACGAGTTTGTACAAACTAGTTGGTTTGTACCCGATACCACCCCTATATATATATATATATAGAGAGAGAGAGAGAGAAAAGTTCATCTAAAAACCAAATTTCAGTTGTAAACGTGAGGACAGATCTCATCCACTGATCCGAGCCATATTTGAGCCGCCCCTGAAATTCGGCTCTAGGGGTATTTTCGTCAGTTTTTAATTTTTCTGTTTTCTATTTCATATCCTTTCCATATTTCTCGTTATTACTCTGTATCTTCTCCTAATTTCTCTCATCACGATCGATCTTTAAATATCTTTGATTTCTCATCACGATCGATTCATTCCTTCCTGATTCGATTTCTTCTAATTAGGTTATTACTTTGTATCTTCTCCTAATTTCTCTCATCACGATCGCTCTTAAAATTTTATTGATTTCTTCTAATTAGGTTATTAATCTGTTTCTATGGATTCGGTTGCGATTGAGAATTCTACACTTTTTGTTGATGAGGCATTCAATTTTGTTGAAGAAGATGATCGTCTTGATTCAAGAATCGATCAAAATGATTCCTTTTCTGTTTTTTCCAGTTTATCGAATGTGGATGAATCATTAATATGTAAGTTTTGTCTTGTTTAATTAATATTTTGCTTAATTGATATTTGTTTCTGTAATACTAATGCATTCAATGTTTTAAATCTATTTTTTATTATTTGTTTATCTGTTAAATTTGTTTAATCGTTATTATCTCTTTTTTATGAGTATTAGACATTCTTAATTAATGATTGTGTGATATTCAGACTGAATATTATTCAGACTGAATAATGTGTGATTAAAAGGTCATATTGATTATTGTTGTTAAGATGTTTGGGAGCAGAGATATTCATACTGAATATGTACCTTTATTCAGTTTGAATAAAAGGTAAATATTCAGTATTAATATAACTTCAACTTCATAATATATTCATGTTATTCAGACTGAATAAAATGTGATTAAAAGGTCATATTGATTATTGTTGTTAAGATGTTTGGGAGTAGAGATATTCATACTGAACATGTACCTTTATTCAGTTTGAATAAAAGGTAAATATTCAGTCTGAATATCACTTCAACTTCATAATAAGCTTATATATTCATTCTGAATAAGCTTATATATTCAGTCTGAATAAGCTTATATATTCAGCTTGAATAAACGTATATATTTGGCAGGAATAAATGTTTACGTTTTATTCTTTTTTCATATTTACCTTTATTCAGTCTGAATAAGTCTATATATTCGGTCTGTATAAATGTAGATTTGAAAAAAGAATTATTTATTTGTTTATGTGATACAAATTTATTTAATGTTTTAAATCTGTTTTTTTCACACAATATTTTCCAGTATTCAGTCTGAATAAGTTTATATATTCAGTTTGAATAAATGTAGATATGAAAAAAGAATCATTTATTCAGTTTGAATATTTAAACTATTTATGTTGAATGTTTTATTTATATTGTATACATTTTGAATATTAATTTTAATATACTTTATAGATCAAATTCATAATGGAAATGAAGATGTGCCTTCTGTTACTGAAGTTGATTGTGATGGAATGAAGTTTTGGATTCCTGATGTAGAAGAAGATTTGAAACATGTTGTTGGTACAGTTTTTGAGTCATTGGACAAAGGTATCGAAATGTATAAGAAGTATGCTGCAAAAGCTGGATTTGATGTCAGACTATCTTCTTTGAAAAAAAATGCATATTCTATGGTTGTTTTAAGGTATGTTGTGTGCAATAGGGCTGGTTTTCCAGAATCTGTCAAGGTCGATACATTGGATTCGAAAAAGAAAAGAAACAGTAACATTCAAAGAACTGGTTGTGATGCATCTGTGAAGTTCAAAGTTGTTCCTGGTGGAATTTCATTTATATTATATGCATTTGAAGAGAAGCATAACCATTGTTTGTTTGATGATGATTCGAAGCACTTGTTGAAAAGTAGTCGGAAATTAGACTATTCTCAGCAAAGGTGGATTCTTAAGATGTCAAATGCAAATATTGGTGCTACACAAGCACACAATATTCTTTGTCAATTGAAGGGTGGTTATGAAATGGTTGGTGGAACGAAGGTTGAGTATAAGAATTTTCAACGGGATCGTAATTGTTTCATTGGAGATAGAGATGCAAATTTATTTGTTAGGAAAATGAATAATAGAAAATTGTATGTTCCAAATTATTCGTTTGAATATAAATGCGATGAAGGTCTCTTGAATTATGTTTTTTGGGCCGACCAAACAGCTAAACGCAACTTTGAAGAGTTTGGTGACATTGTTTCATTTGATGCAACCTTCCGGACAAATAAGTAAGTATTTTGCTTTTTTTATTTTATACGTTATTTTAGTTTGTGTTTTTGTATAACTTATATTATTTATATTTGTTTTAGGTACTGTATGGTATTCGTCCCATTCACTGGAATTGACAATCACAAGAATTGTGTAACTCTTGGTGCTGGCCTTCTTGATGGTGAAAATATTGAAGCTTATAAATGGTTGCTTCGTTCTTTCTTAAAATCTTTTGGAAAAGCACCAAAGTTGGTTGTTACAGATCAGTGTCCTGCTATTAAGCAAGCTGTTTCTGAAGTCTTTCAAGATTCAAGGCACCGGTTTTGTATGTGGCATATTAGTACTAAATTGCCTTTGAAGGTATTTCTTTATTCATACTGAATAGTTAAGGTATTTATTCTGAATATTGAAGTATTCGGACTGAATAGTATAAGTATTCAGACTGAATATATAAGCTTATTCAGACTGAATAGTATAAGTATTCAGACTGAATAGTATAAGTATTCATGTTGATTGCATTTTATCTTTTTGTTGTCAGATTTCTTCCAATATTATTTCAAATACTGATTTCAAGAAAAGGTTTCATGCTCTTATATGGGATGAACACATTGATGCTACTCAATTTGAAGAGAGATGGAAATCTTTAATTGGTGGCTTTAATCTTTTTGGGCTCAAGTGGTTGTCTTATATGTATGATAATAGGAATAGGTGGATTCCATCATTTTATAGAGATATTCCTATGGCTCGGCTAATGAGAACGACTTCAAGATCTGAGAGTGAAAATTCATTCTTTTCACTATTTTTTCATCACAGTGCAAACCTTATGGCTTTCATTGACTCTTTTGATTCTGCTATGGACAAACAACGGAATAATCATAGGTTGCTCAATCATCAGACAAAAACAACTGTACCAAAGTTTAGTACACCACTTCCAATTGAGGTTCATGCTTCTAAGATATATACTCGTGCTGTATTCAGAGATGTTCAGAATAAGATAAATGAATCGGTTTGGTCGTGTTTCCAATCATCTGTCAGTGTCATAGATGGTTCTGATGTTGTTGAGAAGAAGAAGGTTAAAGCTAAAAATAAAGATGGTGCATCCAGTTCAATCTTGAATCATATGTAAAAGAGTCTGATCACAAGGTTAGTTGTATTTCATTTAGTTATTCATAATAATAATCATTTAATTTTTGTTTTGTATTATTCAGTCTGAATAATAGGTATACATTAAAATGTCAAGTTATATTCAGTCTGAATATCTACATTGTATTCAGACTGAATAAAGTTGTTTTTGGTTGTATGTTAATTATAACTTAGTATTCATTGTGAATAATGAAGTTATTTGAGTTTTTTTTCAGGTTGTGCATAATAAGACCACAGGTTCTTTTGACTGTAGCTACTTGTTTTACCATCATTATGGTTTGTTATGTCGTCACATTTTTTGTGTATTAAAGAATATGTGCATTGAAGAGATACCTTTGCAATATATAGTGAAGCGTTGGAGAAAAGACCTCATTTCTTCTGAATTGTTGAAGAAACGTCATTGGGTTGGAGAAAGAAACGAGCGTCGTGAGAAACTAGAAAATGATGCTCAAGCTGCCTTTGATTACTGCATTGGTCTGGTAGTTGATGATATTGACAAGCTTGAAGACTTTGTTTTGAAAATTCAAGAATTGAAGAGTAATTTGGAGGCTAGTGGATGTAGTGCTCCTCATCGCAGTACCGAAGAGGTGATGGAGTCGTTGCTTGGCGTGTCAAAACCAGAAGTTGTTGATATTCACAATCCCAAACCGATAAGAAACAAAGGTTGTGGTACGGGCAAGAGGTTGAAGAGTAGTAAAGAAAAAGCAATTGAAAAGAGTTAAAAGGGAATTAGATTGTGTAGGTTGTGTAAAAACTTCTCTACCCGTGACTCACGCAATTGCCCATCGAGAAATGATGTTAGTAAGTAGGGGCTTTTTAGTTAATAGTGATAGTTTTGATTTTTTATTCATTTTGAATATTGTTAAAAAAAACAATTTCATAAGCTGATTTCTTTGAATTTCATTTTTATATTCATTATGTATGAAATATATTTATAAACCATTTATAAAATGCAATATGCAGAACAAATTATATTCAGTTTGGATATTAAACATTTATTCAGAGTGATATAAAATTACATGATTTGACATAATGCAATATTCAGACTGAATAAAGTGATTAAATGTATATATTCAGTATGAATATCACCCCTTACAAACAGCTTAACAATGTTTTAGTTATAATAATCATTTACAGTTTTTATTTTTTTAGTATTCAGTCTGAATATAACTAAAATGTTTTAGTTATATTCATTCAGTCTGAATATAACCAAAATGTTTTAGTTATATTCAGTCTGAATATAACTAAAATGTTTTAGTATGCAGTCTGAATATAACTAAAATGTTTTAGTTATATTCATTCAGTCTGAATATAACTAAAATGTTTTAGCTAAAACGTTTTATTCAGACTGAATAAAATATAACTAAAATGTTTTAGCTAAAACGTTTTATTCAGACTGAATAAAATATAACTAAAATGTTTTAGTTATATTCATTCAGTCTGAATATAACTAAAATGTTTTAGTATTCAGTCTGAATATAACTAAAATGTTTTAGTATTCAGTCTGAATATAACTAAAATGTTTTAGCTATATTCATTCAGTCTGAATATAACTAAAATGTTTTAATTAAAACGTTTTATTCAGACTGAATAAAATATTAATTAATAATATTACATTTTTTTCACTGTTACAGTAACAATATATTCAGACTGAATAAAACCCAATATATTGTTAATTTGTACAAACCATTAAACCAACCAAAAACTAAATGTATTGTTCAACAGAACAAAAAAAAACCTACATAAGTGTTTTTTACATCATCATTCACTAACAAAACCTTATATCATCATAACCCATTATCACACTTATATATACCAAAAAAAACCATCTAATTGTTTCAAAAGCAACTAAAAACAAACCCACTGAATAATTGTTTTAAAGATCACCCACCAACTGAATAATTGTTTCAAACAACCAAACACCCAAATTCATTTGTTCAACACAAACTTACCATTCTTCATTCACCTTTTTAACGCCTAGAAAATGTTTCGTAGGCGTTCATTCTTCACTTTTTATGCGTTGTCTGCAATTTCCCTCTTCCTGTCTTCTGGCAATTGCGCAAATGCATTAACTTCATTGATCACCCATTCCTTTTTCTCATTCATATCTGACAGAAGCATCTTTGTCACATATTTGTATCGCAGTTTTCTTAACTGCGATTTTTGACCTGCAGACTCATCCTGCAGCCCACAGTCCCAATTCTTCACATTTCCTCCCATGAACGTCTCCATATGTCTCATCAAAAATATTGCACAGTCTTTAGAATTTTCCTTGGTTCTCCATCTCATCACTTCCCTTTTCGGCACTACTCGATTGAGTTTGTTTGATCTTGCATCACCCAGCTTTTCCAAAAACTTCATAAATAGTTTTTGCTGCATTATATACATATTATATTTATTATTCATAATACTAAATAAAATAATTATTATTAATGTATATTAGATAATACAATATTCTACTTACAACAATCTTTGGTACATTCCCATATTTAGCTGAATCTGGAACATCAGTTGCACTGTTGTCCAGGATATGTGATGCACCATTTTTAAGATCAAAACACAAGAGATAATAATGGGAAGAACACCTGCATGAATTTTTTATGTAATGAATTATATGTTATACGAAATAAAATTAATTCAAATAATATTTTTAATCTAATTATCTAGTACCAAATCAACTTTCTTCAAATTCTCCAACTCTGAACTCCCCTTCATGTTCTCTGTAAAGTTTTCGGTGAACATCTTCAAATACTTATCAAGAATGAACCTTCCTTCAAACATTACCTGAGACTGTTTAAATGAAGAATATTTTAATTTAATATTATTACTTATTTTTAATTTGGTTTAAAACTATAGTAAACTTACGAATACTTCTGTGCTGCAGAATAATCTACTTGGAGAATCTTTGCTACGTAATTTCTCCTCTTCATTTAATATCACTGACCAGATGTCAATGATATTTGAAAACGGTTCTGAATCTGTGATCATGCTTTCGAACATCACTCTGAAACTCAACAGCCCATTATTTGTAGCAAAGACAACATCCCTGTTTAAAATTTAATTAAATATTAAAAAATTTTGCCCAATATAAGTAGATCATGAATTCATAATATATGAATTTTCAATTTTAAGTTATATTCAAACTGAATATATAAGGTATATTCACTTTGAATATAAAGCGATATTCACTTGTAATATTTACTATATATTCACTTTGGATGTATAGTTTTATTCAGACTAAATATAAAGTATATGCAAAGTGAATATCAAGTGATATTCACTTTGAAATATCTACTATATATTCATTTTGGATGTATACTTTATATTCAGACTGAATATAAAGTATATTCAAAGTGAATATCACTTGATATTCACTTTGAAATATCTACTATATATTCATTTTGGATGTATACTTTATATTCAGTCTGAATATAAAGTATACTCAAAGTGAATATCACTTGATATTCACTTTGAAATATCTACTATATATTCATTTTGGATGTATACTTTATATTCAGTCTGAATATAAAGTACATTTATTCAGACTGAATATCAAGTGATATTACTAAATTTGAAATAAAAGTTAACAATTCAAAATATGTATTAATTTTAAAACTTACAATTTGTCTCCCTATAAAGCAAATATCCAATTGCCGACGTTGTTTTCTGATGTTGATGTATTCTTTGTCACATCGACTTTCCTTTGAATATAAGGTGATTTCAATTGTTCACCTATTTTCTCTGTTCTTTTTATTTTTACAACAAGTGGCACTTTGTTGCTTATAACCTCTTCATCCTCAACAGCTTTTTCTTTTTGTTTTTTTTGGTGTATGTAGCTGTGACATCCCGAGACTATAATTTGGATCTGAATATTCAGTCTCATTCTTTTCTTTATTCTCCTTCTGTAACATCCCTTAACCCATATACATGACGTATTACACAATATAACACAATTAAATATAAGAAACAAACTTCACTTTACATGTACGGTCCGGTAGTCTTTTACAAATAGAAAGAAAACATTTGAAATACAATCCTTGTGCTATTTGCATCCATAACACTTAACATTCCATTACAACTACTAAATAAGTCAAAAGCTTCGTCTTAGTCTTCCTTACTAGCCATCCATCTCATACTCTACTTACTTGCCCTTACTTGATCCGCCACCTGGAATACATATTTTTAAAACAAAATGAGGGTTAGACCTGTTGGTCTAAGTGAGAAACCCCTGTTAGTTTAAAAACCATTTATATAAACTTCATTCATATAAATCACGCCACATAATTACATATATCCAATTAAGCTCACACCTCGTGCACCTTTCCTTCTCATTTCCTCCTGGCCATATTAGTGGTAGTAAGCCAACTAATAATATACAACGCTGTACAACATCTACAGCCAAACAACGCTATACAAGTTCTATAGCCAATCACACCGGTCTTAAACCCGGCCAACGTATTATAACACGTTTATAATACACCTGTAAATACAATATCTCACTATATTGTAATTCGCATATACCATACATATACACATAATCACTAATTATCACATTCTCAAACCATACGTATGTATTCCAGTTGAAATTACTTTTAAAGTAAAACTCACCTCGTTGCTTTATCCAAAACCTCCGGATCCTTTATCTGTCAATTCGATCTTTCTCCCAAAGTTCACAAAATCTGTAATCAATTAATTACGGAACATTTAACAGTCGAGAATACTAAATGAATCTAAATAGTCTAAAAATCCCATTTTGCTATCTCGGCCAACACTCTCTCGCAACTCTCTCTCTCTCTCCTCGCAGCACTCTCTCTCGCCACCTTCTCTCTCTCTTCCTCGCAACACACTCTCTCTCGCCACCTTCTCTGTCTCTTCCTCGCAACACACTCTCTCTCGCCACCTTCTCTCTCTCTTCCTCGCAACTCTCTCTCTCTCTCTTCTCTTGCTACTATGACCTGCGAGCCGTAGTTCTCCTCGCAACATCTCTCTCCTCGCAAGCATGGCTTGCGAGCCCTAACTCCCTCGCAGCTAAAGGCTGCGAGCCAAAAATCCCATCGCAACCAAGGCTTGCGATTCTTATGAACATTCATAAACCTCTCAATTCACTGAGTTCATCTTTTACCCAGATTTGCAGATATGTTTCATACTACCATAGAACACTATCCCAAACCCAAAATACACATATCTTATCAAAACACCAAAACCCACCTACATACCTATTTATCAACTTATAAATATAAAAGGGATAGGTTATAAATGATTGTTACCTTTACTTCCTTGAACTGATCCTTAATAATCCAGCTGAAACTCCACAGCTTCCTTCTTCTTCTTCTTCTTAAATTTCCTCTCAGCCCTCTCTTCTCTCTTTTCTCTCCTTTCTCTCTGTCGTGAACCAATAACACACACACACACTTTGTTTTCCTTTTTGCCAAGTCTCTAAAATGAGACACCTCATCTCAATAAAAATAAAAAGAGGCGGTGGATGAAGATAAATATCTTCATAGTTACCAAACAAACCCCATACTATCATCAAATGGCAAAACACACCCTTAAACTTCCAAATTAACCAAATTTTTACCCTAAATATATTATTATAAACTTATTCAATTTAACGATAAGAGGGTTTTTAAATAACGACTTTACCCGGGGTATTACACCTTCTTTGCTTTCTTATCTTCTTCTTTCTTATCTTCTTCCTCATTCTTTTCTTCTTTTTTCTCTTCCTCCTTTTCTTTTTCATTTTTTTCCTCTACAACCTTGCCTTCTTCTTTCTTCTCCTCTATCTTCTTCTCATCTCCTTCATCCTTTTTTTCCTCAATGGCTTCTGTTGCCAACATATACAACGTATTCTTAATGGCTTGTTCTGCAGACTGGAATGCATCATTAATCTTTGTTGTTTTTTCTAGCTCATTCCAATGTTGTGTACTATCAGGCCATATCACCTTTGTTGTTGTTTCCTCAATAACCATATCACTTTTTTTCTTTCTTTCTTCATAAACAGTGTCACTTGTTTCCTGCATTTCATCTGTCTGCTCTGCTTTATTTTCCTTCATCTTCTCTATCTCCTCTTCTTTATTTTCCTCCATCTTCTCTTCTTTATTTTCCTCCATCTTCTCTATCTCCTCTTCTTTATTTTCCTGCATCTTCTCTATCTCCTCTTCTTTATCTCCTTCCATCTTCTCTATCTCCTCTTCTTTATCTTCTTCCATTTTCTCTTTCTCCTCTTCTCCACTGATCTTTACAAACTCCTCTCTCTTTTCTGTATTATCGGCATTATCTTTCAGACAAATCATTTCTGATCTTGTGGGAAATGACCTCTCATAACTGCTTTTCCAATCAATGAAATTGTTGTCATCTGGGTACTGAATCATGGCTTGTTTTAAGTTGTATTCAATCTCTGCTTTGTTTGCAAAGAGTTCTTCTAACCTTTCACAATTATCTTCAGAAACTCTTGTTTATTTTTTGACAGAGATTTTAGTTATAAAACTAATTAATTTTAATGAATATATCCCATATTATTCAGCATGAATATAATCCCTAACTATTCAGCATGAATATAATCCCTAACTATTCAGTCTGAATATAATCCCTAACTATTCAGACTGAAGTGATATTCAGACTGAATATTTACCTTTTATTCAAACTGAATAAATGTACATATTCAGTATGAATATCTCTACTCCCAAACATCTTAACAACAATAATCCAATATGACCTTTTAATCACATTTTATTCGGTCTGAATAACATGAATATATTATGAAGTTGAAGTTATATTCAGACTGAATATTTACCTTTTATTCAGTCTGAATAAAGGTACTATATATTCAGTCTGAATATCACTGCTCCCAAACATCTTAACAATGGGAATATATTATGAATATAATCCCTAACTATTCAGTCTGAATAATGGGAATATATTATTAAGTTTAAGTTATATTCAGACTGAATTTTACCTTTTATTTTGGAGATCATTGAGTACCTTTATTCAGACTGAATATAAAACGTAATTAAATATTCATACTAAAAATAATATTTAGAGTGAGAAATAATATTTTAATAGATGAATATCACTGCTCCCAAACATCTTAACAATAATAATCAATATGACTTTTTAATCCCATATTATTCAGTCTGAATATATCCATATGACTTTTTAATGAATATATCCCATATTATTCAGCATGAATATAATCCCTATCTATTCAGCATGAAATGTATATATATCTTTAATACCTTTGCTGTCTTTTTGCCCTTTGAGTTTTCATCCCTATCTTCTGTTTCTTCATACTCTTCTGCGAAATCACCTCTGCCAAAACCTCCATTGGATATCTCCATCTTCTCTCTTGTCTTCATTTTTTCTGTATTCCATTCTTTAATTGCAGGCCTCACTCTTTTGTGCAACAATCCAGGGCATTTTGTTGAATCAAGATACAATAGCTTCATTTTTTTAAAATGAAAATATCAATTTTATGAATTCCTAATTGAATAATAATGTATATTCATACATTCAATAGATTAACATGCGTATCATAGATTAAGAGTTATTCATTCTGAATATGTTTTATTATTCAAACTTATTCATACTGAATAATGAATATATTGGTTGTTAAACCAATTTCATAAACTATAAACTACAATGCATAAAATGTTATAAATAATGAATAATGAATTTATTTACACTTAATCTAATCCTAGATTAAAAGTTATAAACAAATATTAAAGTTGATTACATACCGTGAGAAATGTTATTGGTCCTGTATAAAAGCTCGAATCTGATTCCGCATTCCACCCAATCTTGCTTTCTTGGGCACAGTCAATAATGTATTTACACCAATTAACATTCTTAAAATTCAATCCTTTGCTTAGATGTGACAGAATGGCAAGGTTGCATGTCCCCATCTTCATACCAGCACACATTGTATTCGTGAACAAAACTATGAAATTCAGCTTAAAATTCCAATCTGCAGTATGTGACTCTGTCATCTTTTTCACAATGTCTCTTGGCCTTATCAGTTGTTTGTCAAACTGAGATTTCCAATTTCTTGTAATTTCATCCCATTCATTGTCTGTCTCAAGTTCAATGATATCAATGCCTTCATTCTTTAATCCCAGAATATGATTAACAGAAGTTGCTGTAACTTTAATCGGACCATTTCTTGTTCTAATCACCATGTGCTTTGTATCAAAGTTGTATACTATGCTGTATGCAAGTCTAGCAGGTATTGCGTCGATATTCATGTTAAACAAACTTTCAAACCCCATTTCTTTAATGCAATTGATTTGTGGCAGCCTCATTTTGCCTGTAACTAGCATTAAATTTTTTGGGGTTGCTCTGATATTCAGAGATCTGTATTGGGGTTTCTTCGGTTCCTTCTTTTTAATTTCTTCTTTCTTCATCTTTCTTGAACTGTCATCTCTTATATTCTTTTCTTCGTTTTTCTTTTTTTTCAAAGTTTCCTTCTTCTGCTTATCTATAAACATTTTTTATATTCAAAACAAAAATGATTAGTATATGTATTCATTTAGTTTCTATCAATATATGAAAAATGAATCATAATAATACCCTTTTTGTCCTTTTTTGCCTTTTTGCTTGATGAAGAAACTTCATCTTCTTGCTTTCTCTTCTCTTCTATTAAAATTAAAACAATTAAAAAAAATATAATTTATTCAGTCTGAATAAATAATACCTAACTATTCAGTCTGAATAATGAGAATATATTATGAAGTTGAAGTTTTATTCAGACTGAATATTTACCTTTTATTCAGTCTGAATAAGAGTACTATATATTCAGTATGAATATCACTGCTTCCAAACATCTTTACAATGAGAATATATTATGAATATAATCCCTAACTATTCAGTCTCAATAATGGGAATATATTATGAAGTTGAAGTTATATTCAGACTGAATTTTACCTTTTATATTCAGTCTGAATAAAAGGTACTATATATCCAAAATGACTATTCAGTCTGAATAATGAGAATATATTATGAAGTTGAAGTTGAATAATAAATTTATATTATGAAGTTTAAGTTATATTCAGACTGATTATTATTCAGACTGAATAGTCATTTTGGATGTATAGGGAATATATTATGAAGTTGAAGTTATTATTCAGACTTAATAGTTAGGGATTATTCCCATTATTCAGACTGAATAGTTAGGGATTATTCCCATTATTCCCAGTATGAATATCACTGCTCCCAAACATCTTAACAATAATAATCAATATGACTTTTTAATCCCATATTATTCAGTCTAAATATATATCCATATGACTTTTTAATGAATATATCCCATATTATTCAGTCTGAATATAATGAATATATTCAGTCTGAATATAATCCCTAACTATTCAGTCTGAATATAATCCCTAACTATTCAGTCTGAATATAATTCCTAACTATTCAGCATGAATATAATCCCTAACTATTCAGTCTGAATATAATCCCAAACATATTCAGTATGAATATAATTCCTAATTATTCAGTCTGAATATAAACCCTAACTATTCAGTCTGAATATAAACCCTAACTATTCAGTCTGAATATAATCCCTAACTATTCAGCATGAATATAATCCCTAACTATTCAGTCTGAATATAATCCCTAACTATTCAGACTGAATATAATTCCTAACTATTCAGTCTGAATATAAACCCTAACTATTTAGTATGAATATAATCCCTAACTATTCAGTCTGAATATAAACCCTAACTATATATTCAGACTGAATATAACTAATAACAATAATAAAATAAAATCTAACAATAATCTTAGTTTTAATCGTCATTTGAATCATTTATTCATCAGATAGTTTGTGTTGTTCATTGTTAAATAAAAACCCTAACTATTCAGATTTTGAATCATTGTTAATCTGTTAGAGTTAAATAAAAACCCTAACTATTCAGAATCGACGATTTTAAAACATTTAAACTTACGTTTTTTACGAAGTTCAGCTAATGGAAGCTTATCTCTATAATCTTCAGATTTGTCTTCCATTGTTGTTGATGATTTTAACCCTGACTATTCAGTATCGTCTTCTTCTTTCTTCAGTATTCAACAATGGAGTTTTTAGTGAGAGAGAAAATCGGCGAAAAATGATGAATGTGCCGTCTGCATTACGATTATGGCTATATGTCAGATTTTGAACCGTCTTTTCGTTTTTCCAATATTACCCCTACGCGCGAATTATTCAGTAAGCCACGGACATCGTTTTCAAGTTATTTACAATAATGTCACCACGTTTTTTATTCATTGATCTGATCTCCGATTTTTTAATCAATGGCTGTGGTTTATCCTCACGTTTACAACTGAAATTTGGTTTTTATTTGAACCCACCCCTATATATATATATCAGAAGTGTACTGCGGAATATAACGCGGTTTAATCTCAATTCTCTATTTTAGAATTTGAATACTCAATCATGTTTTATGCTTCATTGTTTCGTTAACATAACACCTTTAACAAAGATACTTAGACCACCACACACCTGTAAGATCATACTATTTTCACAAGTGCCACATCAGCTTTGCAATAACATCTTTCACACACATACAAGACCAAACTCCTTTCTAAACTAATAAATTATAATGTAAATAATATAAATAATTATAATGTAAATAATATAGATAATTATAATATAACTAATAAATTAATTATAAAATATAGATAACTAAAATTTTACTTTTGTTTTCTTAAAATAAAGTGTGGGTAAGAAATTTTTATAAAAATATTAAAAAAATAATATTCAAATAAACTAATAAATGAATTAAATTTAATAAACATATTAATAATAACTAATATTTAAACAAACATATTAATAATAACTAATTAAATTAATAAATGTTTTGTTTAATATATAATAATGGTTGAAAGGTCTTGCACAATTAGCAAGATCATGTAAGTCTTGCAAGGTCTTGCAAGACACATGGCACTTGCAAGACGCGTGTGGATGCTCTTAGACCATCCACATCCCTGCAATTCATTACACTTTTAATTGTGTCATATCAGCTTTTGCAATTACCTTCTACACACATGTAATCCACCTACACTTTTAAAAGTGGTCCCCACTACATCATTTATTAATTACTTTGTAAATTACTATATACATTTTATTTTTTAATTAATATAACATAATATATTTTATGTAATTTTATAAATTAGATTATATGTAATTTATCAATATTGTATGTTAATGTATGATTGTAATTTTAGGTAACTATAAAATTTATAAAAAAATTATTGTTTTATATATAACTTTAGTTTATTTAAATGATTAAGAAAATGAAATCAGACTTTGGCGGCCACGTGGGATTGCAAATTGAATTGCAAATGTTACAATTGCTTTGACGACATGGCAATTATTTTCTGACACACAACCCTTTGCAATTGCATTTGCAATGTGTGGATGGTCTTAGATGGACCTTTTGTAAAGTAAAATGCAAACAATGATACAATATTTATTATTATTGTGCTTGTAAAAATTCAGGAACATCATTCATAGTTTTGTGGAAACCACATGATCCAAAAGTATAGTTTACTCTTTATAATTTTATGAAGAAAATATGAGAATTTCTCTGAACATTTCATCAAAGAAGAGAATCAATTTATGGTTGTTGGACCACAACCTAACATCTTTTTAAAAGACCACAAACTTTAGATGCTTGAAGAATGATCCAAACCCATTTTTGGTTAAAAATTAAAGTCATTTAATACAACTCTACAAGAAACTTACATTTTTGACAACCTAAAGGCCATTTCCATTTGCAATTTTCATCCCAATACCTTATATGTTCTATGAATTTGAGTAAGTCAAAACCGTAAACGCTTAAAAGTATATGTAAACATATCAACAGGAACAGGAACGTATTTTTCTTAATAAGCTTCACGCGGGTTCTTGGTTGATTGACCAACCCATTGCTGAAAAAGACACGAAACTCATCATTCCCATATATATATATATATATATATATATAATACCCATCATTCCCATCAAGTTTGCTTAGTTTCCAACTAAACCTTGCACTTAACTTATCACCATCAACACATCGGTTCCTTGTACTTTTCTTATTCCAAGTTTTGAGGTGTTAAGTTATACATACCCGGTGTCGTAAAGACGCATAACATTTGACTTAATAAATAGTTTAATGAACACTATTGATTAACAAGCAAATACCTGAAATTACTCTTAATAATATCAACCAAAATTAATGTCACACATATATATATATATGTATATGTATATGACGCAGCGTAGATTTGCGGAAGGATCGACGAGCGTCTAAATCCTTTTTGATAACGAGATTATGAAACATAATACTCGAAAAACTAGAGAATCCTCTCTAAAAGAAACAAACTTTATTAATTGATAAACTGCTTAACAAAAGAACTCTAATACCCTATTTATAATCTAGACTAAGAAAACGATAATTGCTAACTTAATTTTAAAGATAATTGCTAACTAATTATAAAGATAATTGCTAACTAATTAGACCATGAGTACCGCCTACCCACGAACCCATTGAACCCTAATGCCACCTCAGCGCCACATCGGCTTTTCTCTTTCCTACCCTCCTTACCCTAATGTTACCCTAAAGTGGAGTACCGCCTACCCACGAACCCACTGAACCCTGATGCCACCTCAGCTTTTTTAATTCTTTTATTTATACATTTAATTATTTAACAAAATAAAAATATTCATATATTTTTTAATAAATAAAAATAAGATAAATAATAAAAATAAAAATTCATAACATTCATTAAAAATTTAAAAATTACAAAATACAAAACACTAAAAACTAATATTAAAAATTATGTAATTTTCTAATTCCCTCTTTCTTCGCCAAGGTCCGGGTCTTGTTGTGGTGTATCCGAACTCCTCGATCGGTTACGACGGGATGTAGGTGTGGTGTTTGAATTCATGATGGAAGAAAGTATTGAAAGTATTGAATTTGAAAGAAATGGAAGAAAGTATTGAATTTGAGAGAAATGGAAGAAAGTATTGAATTTGGTGTGAAAAAATGAAGGTGGTAGAGGTTAATATATATAGTGTGTATAATTTGAAAAAAAAATTAAAATAAAAGAGCCCGGTAATATTTAAAAATAATAAAAAAATACAAATTCGGCAAGGTTCCCCGGGTTCCAGAACCCAATGCTACCCGATACCCCCTACCCGCCCCCTACCCGATACCCCATGTACCGCCCTACCCGGCCTACCCGATACCCCAAGCCCGCCATGGTACCCGTGAGCGGTACGCATGGCCTTATAATCTAAAGATAATTAAAGGAATGAATTAAAAGGAAGGCATGTGACTTTTAATTGCAATATGGATGAAGGTCACGTGAGGCTAAACAAGGAAAAGGAGACACGTGGATGGTGGGTGGAATGTGGCTGTGGAAAGTGGCGCTAGTCATCTAGCGGGGTCATGAGCGCCATTCAACAAACAGAAGCTGGCGCAACTCAGCTGGTGCCGTCGCTGGCGCCGGCGGTTGCCTTGCGTTTCTGCTTTCCTCTTCGTCGCTCGATCTGACTCTCGATCTTTTGTCGCTACTTCTTCTATATTTGGTGCTTTATGTTTGCTCTTTTTCCGACGCCAAATTCCGAGTCTCTTTTGGGCTCGTTTACCTTTTCGAGTTCGTTTATTATTATTTATAAAACCCTTAATTATCTCTCGAATTCTTCCTGTATCAGTGTGTATATATATATACATACTAGTCTTTGGCTCGCCCGTTGCGCGACGATCAATTTTGTGTTTTAAGTAAATTATTTGATGTTTAATAGTCGTTGAATAATTTTGTGACACATAAAATAATTGATAAAAAGAAAACAAAAATTCCACAAATAGGGAATATTATCTTGAAGATAAAAATATGTCTATTAAGTTTGATACCTATTATAAATGTCGTTACTAAATGAATTTATCAAACGAATACACAATAATTGCATATTTATATTTTTGAAAAAGATTCGAACTCATAATTCAAAAGTCAGTTGATAAGTGATATTTTTTTTCCAAGTAATTAAATGTTTCGTTGACAGAATGAAATTTGATAGAATTGTAATTCGTCGAAGGAATTCGAGTTTGAAGTAAAAATTGATATGAAATTGCAAAAAGAAAATCACGACAATTTAGTGATTATTTGTATCAAATCTCATACTAATTTCAACAAATCTCATACTAATCACGATACATTAGTTCGTAATATTTATAATATTTAATAATATAATTAAATCCAAAAATATTCAATATTAAGCTCATTTCGAAGGTATTGACGAAACGATTACAATGGTATAATTTGTAAAAAATAGAAATGTTTTTTAATGCATTTTAGTTCATATACATTATTTATGTTTATATGATAAGTGTCTAAAATGAAAAATAAAAAAGTAAGGAATTACAAGTAAACTACATACCTAATTATAAGGGTAGTAAATGTAACGTATAAACTAAAAAATTTGAATTAAGGAGAGATTTAAGGAGGAGTGAATGTGGGTGTGCTAATTGAACTTATAATGTAAACTGCGTCCAGATACATGTTTAGGCGGGAAAATACTGAAGTCGGTTCACCAGAAGACGACATGTGTCATGCTAGTTACTCATTTATTATATGTATAGATATATCTTATAAGGCCATCCACAGCGCATAGATAAAAGCCCTCAAGCCGTCAACGCCACATCAGCGCAACATCAGCTAAGCCCTTAAGCCCTAAACACCCCCAGCGCATAACTAAAAGCCCTCAATGCCACATCAGCGCCACATCATTTTTTAATTCTTTTATTTATCCATTTAATTATTTAACAAAATAAAAATATTTATATATTTTTGAATAAATAAAAATAAGATAAATAATAAAAATAAAAATTCATATCATTCATTAAAAATAAAAATTACAAAATACAAAACACTACCAATTATGAAATTTTTTAATTTGCTCTTTTCTCTTTAAAGTAACCCTCAAAACGTCTCACGTAAGGTGATCATGCGAGGTCATGAAAAACTCGAAGTCTTTCTCAAATCGTTTTGAGCGTTCGATTTCGAGTTCTTGTTCCAACCTATCTCGTTCGAGTTTTGAGCGTTCGATTTCGAGATCGAGTTTTTTCATTTTGTATTCCATTGTATCATCAATCTTGTCGTTGAACGTCGTCAACAACTGAGTAACACTTTCGTTCGTATTCGACCCTGACGTATTACTCGTTGATGTTTTTTTGCCTTGTTTCTCCCGATGGGTCGTTGAAGTTGCTCGATGGAGTTGTCGTCATCGTCATCATTGGAAGGGTTGGTACGTTTTGAACCCCGCGATGAAGTTGTCGTCATCGTTGGAACGGCTCCCCATTTTGGACATTTTTTTAGGACTTCCCAAGCTTGTTCTTTAGAGAAAGGAAACCCTTGTTGTGCTTGGTACCGTTCGTGTGCCACTCGTGAAATGTCGGCATCGCTCATTCCGCTTGATCTATTATTGACCAAGTTGTTGTGGATGCCGCCAAAAAGAGCAATTTTTTTATTCAGGTCGTTGAACTTGGTGTTGAGTTGATGAGTTGTTCTATAATTGGCGCGACCCATCAAACTATAGAACACTTCCCCGATTCGGGTCCAAAAACCTTCTACATTTATGTAAATTCAAGTATAAGAATATTAACAAGAATAATAATAATAATAATATTAATATTAATAATAACAATAATAATAATAATAATAATAATAACAATAAAAATAAAAATATTACCATGGGTTTGTGCGTTACCGATAACGGGGTCCTCCGAAACGTCAACCCACGCCGACACTAACGCGAGTTCCTCCTCGTTAATCCACATCTGTTTGGGGGCTCTATTTTCATATTGTTTGCTTTTTCCTTTTCTCGATGGTCTCAAGTTTGATGGTTCCGAGTTTGATGGTTGTGTGTAGATGGATTGTGGTGTGTGCGGGCTAGTATGTTGGGTTTCCGGAACAATGTCGTCGGCGAGATTGATTGCGGGTGAAGGAATATTGTAGTTGGCCGGAGTAAAACCTTGTTCAATCAAACCGGGACGTGTAAATTGGTAAGGAAATTGTTGGTGAAATTGTTGGGAAAATTGTTGCGACCATTGTGGCGGATATTGTTGCGGAATTTGTGGCGGAATTTGTTGCGAAAATTGCGGACGATAACCTGGTTGTGTAAACGCTTGGAAGCCAAGCTCCGGGTCTTCTTGCGGTTGCGGTGTATGTGGTCGGTTACGACGGGATGTAGGTGTTTTGTTTGGATTCATGATGAAATTTGAGAGAGTTTGAGAGAATTTGAGAGAGTTTGAGAGATTGTTGGTGTGAAAAAAATAAGAGGTTGAGGGTTAATATATATAGTGGGATTAAATTGAAAAAACAAAAAAATTATAAAAATAGCCGTTGGATTTATTTATTTTTAAGATTTAAAAAAAATACAAATAGCCGTTGAATGCTTTCGGGTTCCTCGGGTTTGAAAGCCCGGAGGCCGAGCCCGAGCTCGAAGCCCGAACAGCCCCCACCGCTGCCCGCACGAGCCCGCAGTGAGCCCGAGCCCGAGCCCGTGGGCGCTGCGGATGGCCTAATGAGTAACAATTTTTTAGATGATTAAAATTGTTGTGTTTTATTTTTCTATGTGGATCATAAAAGTTTAAGCCCATTAACTTGTGTTATGGCTTAGGAAAGTTATTTATAGGCCCAAATATTAGCCCGTTAACATGTCATTTGTATGATTGTATTAGTTCAATCACTTGACCCAAACTTGAACCAGAAGCCCAAATTACACAACTTTTCCAGCCCATAAACACATATCAAGAATTTCTTTGAAAAGTATTTAAAATCAAAAGAAAATCATAATTTTTTTTTGAAAGTTTGAGCTTTTGGGTTAGCTTACATGAATCGACTGATCATTCAATGACCGAATTAAAGTCATCGTTGATATGGCTATAGAGTTTTGACAGTATCTGAATTCAAACCCAAAAAAGATAGAGATTTTCAAAATCTCTAAGAGCGTCTATCAATTTTGCAAGAGGCCTTGCAAGATGACATTGATATGTCATGTAGATAGCAATGTCTCATAGCAAGATCATTAACGCAAAATTCTAAGAGCATCCACATCAAATTTTTATGACATTATAAATTATTAAAATATGTAAATATAAATTATAAGACGGGGATTAGGGATATATTATGGGATTTTATCGAGGATGGGGGCGGGGATGGTGATCACCGCCCCGACCCGACATGTGTGTGTATATATATACAAGTTAATACGGGTACTCAAAAAACCGACCAGCCCGAAAAAAATAGTCCTGAGATAACGCGATATATAATAGATACAAAAAATTAAGGCAACTCGGAGTCTATTGGGTTGATATTTGGGTTAGGCCTAAAGTAACCGACCAACCCGATAAATATTTTAGCGATTTCTCTAAAATTATTTGTATTAAGTTAGCAAAACAACTCGACAATAACGAGTAATGGAACGAATAAAAGGACATTACTGGAAAGTTATATTTAATACCTTGATGACCTCATATATTCTCTTGAATAGGTGATCGTATTTCAAAATAATATTTCCTTATTTTTATGTTTTCAATATTGTTTTCACCTTATTTAAACACAACCCCGACCAACCCGAATGGGTTGGGTTGGGTAGGGTTGCACCTTTGTTCGGGTTGGACTGGGTTGGGTTGAAAATTTTCAAACTGCCAACATTGGGTTGATTTAATGAAATACCTTCAAGCCGATCAACCCAACCCATGAGCACCACTATAAACGACTTTTATCCACTTTATCTCAACAATCCGAATAAACCTCACGAAAAATGTACTTTATTTGTTTAATCGTGAAATCGGGACGTTAACTGGATGATATTTGAACTTCAATTTACATTTATATTGTAATTTAAGACATTGTCGAGTCACTTAGACTTGCTGTAGTAACCGTGTTCAAAATAATAAGAGTTTCAAGTCTTGTGGTGGAAGTTTAATAAATGAAAGCTGAAGGGGGGTATTTTGTAAATGTGGGATAAGGTATAAAATGGGCACAAAACCCTAGGAGAGCCATTTTCTCCTGAAATTTGTGTGAATGTCGGCTTATTTGTGAGAGAAGGGAGAAAAGGAGCTCTTGAGGGTTTTGGTGGAATTCGTTCTTGCAAGCATTCAAGCAGGTAAACTCTCAATCCATTACTCCATTTAATCAGGTTGTTGATTGTAGAGTATTGAGAAGTTTAGTTTGATAAAAGTAATGCCAAAGCTCTTGTGGAAGGTTTAAACTCCTCTAGTATATGTTTTATTGTGAGAGTTGGTTCTAGAACGTTTCTGGTAGTTGTTTATTGCTTAATCGTTGCTTTGGCGGAGCTCAAGACGGGATTTCGGGTGAAAAACTCGAACAGCGCCCCGTCCGGAAACCTTCAGCAGAAGAAGGTGTCCGGGTAAGCACCCGGAGAGCTGGTTGTCCGGATAGATGTGTTGTCTTGTCCGGATAGGCGTGTAGTCCGGATGAGTATGTTGTCCGGATGGACCTGTTGTCCGGATAGCTGTGTTGTCCGGATTAGACCTGGCAAACGGGTCGTGTCGTGTCGGGTTCACTGGTTAAACGGGTTGGGAGTGTCAAACCCGAACACGACACGTTTAATAAACGGGTCATAATATCGCAACCTGAACACGACCTGATTTAACCCGCCTAACCCGACACGACACGATTAACCCGTTTAACCTCTTAACCCATTAAACCCACAAACACGTTAACCCGATTAACCCGTTTACTTAACCCGAAACGACATGATTAACCCGTTTAACCTCTTAACCCATTAAACTCGCAAACCCGTTAACCCGATTAACCCGTTTCGTAAGAAGGGGTTTTTGTTCAATATATATAGGGCTGTAAACGAACCGAACGAACACGAACAAAGACTTGTTCATGTTCGTTAGAAAAAAGATATGTTCGTGTTCATTTACGTTCGCACAAACACAAAAAAATCGCAAAATAAACTTAAAGGTACACCGAATTTAAAAGGGTGCTTCAATCAAATTTTTAACTCAGTTCAAGCCAACCGACAAGCAAACCAGCTCAAGCCAATTGTTTCACTCAAACAAAGAAGGATGGCAATTCAAAATGTGGAAGGGATGAGGGGTATTTATAGTTGAGAGTAAGGGTTGTGGTTTGAAATTTGGGCGATGTGGGATGAAATCTGATGAGAAAAATGAGTTGGTTCACTTGAGGTATCCCACATCGGAAGTTTTATAGCAAAATTAATCTTGGAACCATGTACATAAGTGAAGCCAAACTAGTTCCTCTGATTTGTTTTATTTTTCCATAAACCAATTACTTTTAATTATAATTATAATTATAATAATAATAATAATAATTAAATTATAATTATTTTTTCTTAAACATATATTTAATTTTTAACTTATATATATAAACGGGTTACTCGGGTCATTTTCGAGTTGAAATGGTTGACCCTAACCTTACCCGTTTAATTTTCGTGTCGTGTCGTGTCAACCCGTTTACTTAAACGGGTTGAAATGTATTACCCAAACCCGTTTAATTCGTGTCGGGTTCGTGTCGAGTTAGCGTGTCGTGTCATTTTTTGCCAGGTCTAGTCCGGATAGGTGAGTTGTCCGGACAATTGTTGCGTCCGGATAAGTTGGATGGTTTAGCTTATACTTTCGCCTCTGCGTTCAGGGAAGTCGTTTGGGAGTCGGGATCAGCTTAGAGGAGGGAAGTAAGAGCATCAGTTGAGTTTTTCCAACTAAGCTTGGTGGTACTTGTTGTTTCTCGTACATGCATGCTTATTTAAGTTGCGTTACATATGAATTCATTATGCATGATGTGATATATATATGGGGTGTGTCCCATATGATGTGGTGATTTATATATGTATATGGGAGGTGTGTCCCATTACGATGTTGTGTGCTATACAAGGGGGGGGGGTGTCCCATATGCATGATGTGTTATACATGGGGGGGGGTGTCCCATATGAGATGGTACGATGTACATGGGGGGCGTGTCCCATGCGGCGGAGTATGCTATATATGGGGGGTGTGACCCATATGATATAGCACGATTTATATTTATGGGGGGTGTGTCCCATATGACGTGTTGAACGTGGACTATGTGGTGGATGTTATTCGCCCAACTTCTTGTTGATTTATATATCTAACAACTCCTTTATATGAATGTTGTGGTGTGGTTGTAACTGAGGGACCTCACTAGACCTTATGGTCTAACCCTCGCATTTTTAAACTGAACTTTTTTTCAGGTAAGCAGGTTAGAGGCGGCTCCACTAGTGGGAAGGAGAAAGCGTGAACGGGCGTGGATTAACTTATTAGACCTTTCCTTACTTTTCTTGTTTAGAAACTCTCAGTTGTAACTAGGGTTATTTCCGCAAACCCAAATTTTGGAATTTTGATGGTGTGAACTTGGGCCATGTTTTGGCGATATCTATATTAATTGCGTCTTATTTTGGTATGTTTGGAGTGGGTTGTTACACTTGCATGTTTAAAAAATGAAAATTACTTATACTTGTGAAACTTAACATTTTGTAAAAAAAATCGTATTGGTGTCGGTTTTGAGTAGGGCCAATGATGAATGGGAAAACCAATGGGAAAAAAGTATTTTTTTTCCCTTTAACGGGTTCCCAACAGGGACCGGGAAAACCACGGGGCACCGATGGGAATCCCCGATAAGTTCTCCGACGAGGATCGAGGCGGTTACAAGCAGTGGCGGATCCAAGATTTTTACTTAGTGGAGGCACTTTTAAGATAGGTTAAAGGCCCGCAAAGTCGTTCGATGTGTTTTTGCATAGTGGGCCACTTTCGTTGGTTTTTTGGTTGGTGGGGGAACATCCAGAAAATCACTGAGGGAACCATGATAGAACATTATATAAAAATCATGTTTTTTTTGTTTTAGTGAGGGGATGGGCCCCCACCTTTATAGAGCTCCATCCGCCCCTGGTTATATGGATTGTTTTGATTATCGGTTTCAGGAACGAGGATACCATCATACCAGTTACCGGCCCAAATCCGACCCGTGACCATTTCATGCATCAAGGAACCCCCTCCCTTCTTGTTAATCCAAATGGCCGTGTTTTATTAATTGCTATGATGTATTTTTATACATTCATGATTAACATATGTATTTAAACAAAACAAATTTTATTAAACACATAATTATATTAATTATATTGTTTGGTAAAAATTAAATTAAAATTAAATTAGTTGATATAAATCATCCATGATTTTCTAAAGCAACGAGATTACAATTGTTGATTGCTTGTGAGGTTGCAGTTGGAAAAAGATTGAAAGTTTTCAGATATATTTATAGTATCGTATGATAGAGAGGGAGTTTTTTGGAATATTCGGTGCATATTCTAGTTATGTAGACAATTTGCATTAGTTATATTTTCACAACGTTTTAATTTTTTGAAAAGCATCAACATTTATTAAGAAAAAACGAACAAAATTAAATCCAAAAAGGGAGTCTGCTCTACGTGCGGCAACCCACCAATCTAAAGAAAAAAGACAAAGAAGATGAGCTGAAGCTAAAAAACCAATAATACTATAAATAAACTACAAGCAACTCAACTCAAACATAATCAACGAGGAGCTCAACCGGAAATCCGGTATCAATCCCAAGGGAAAATCTTTTCGTGATCTTCTTGAAGTCAAAATGAACCTGTATGTCGACAAACAATATTTTGCTAAATGTGACTTATGACTTCAATCTTTTTTTCTTCTTAGATCTATGTTTTTATGTAAGTAGTTTTTCTGCATCTTCAGACAAATAAGATGCGTATATATATCTTATCCTTTATTTAAATTATCATTTGAATATATTGGATTTGTTTGATTTATCTAACATAAATCATCAAATTGAGACGATAAGTTTTTCGTCATGTTGTTTTTTCTCTCTCTATTTTGAACCAATTTTGATCAGTTTTCTGTTGATTTTATAACATGTAATGAAATAGATATTCATATGTGAAATGTCTACAAGAGGTTTCGTCGACACATATGATATCCACATCATCAATATCACAATATTATCAAGTTATCGATTAAATTGTGTACAAAGTAAGAAATTAAATCTTGTTATCGATTGATTTTGTTACGTTAATAAGAACTAAAGTAAAAAAATTGGTACATTTAATGCAATTTAATCAATAATAACCCTTTAATATTAATAAAAGTACGACTGGCTTTCTTTATTCAATTTATTCACAAAATCATTTGTTGTTACCATTTTCTTTATAACGTGTATTTATTAACACGTAGTAGTCAAATAATACAACATAAAAATGGAAAAAGTAAGTATAAGAAAAAGAAAAAAAAATCATTTTAAAGGGAAACTTTGCATAAATAAGGTTAATTTTAGCCTTATTCTTTTTTACCGATATATCAAGCGTTGTCGTTCATGTCTATGTAGTCTCGTCGTTCAGCTTGTTTACGAGGCACTCATCATAACCCTAACAAACTCCTCGTAGCTAATGACGCCATCTCCGTCAAGATCGGCTTCTCGTATCATTTGTTCCAACTCTTCGTCTTTTAGGCGCTCCCCTAAGTTTATCATTACATTTCTCAACTGCATGTATAATTTTAACAATCAATATTTATGGTTTCGTATGAAAAATACGCAATGGATTATAAAGAGCGAAAATTACCTCATCGGGTGAAATATAACCATCCTGATCCCTATCGAATACTTTGAAAGCTTCTTTCAGCTCATCATTCACATTATCCTATTATTAATATCCAATAATCAAGATGATACAAAAGTCAGATTTTCAAGGCTTTTTAATAATAAGCCACTTAATTAGCAACCACAGTTGTTTTTTAGTTCACGAGAATCCTTACGTCGATAAAAAGGCTGTATTTTGCATACTTACTCTTATACGTCTGGACATGATAGTGAGAAATTCGTCAAAATCGATAGTGCCCTCTTCATTAGTATCAACTTCGTTCATCATTTCTTGGACCTCTTCATTAGTAGCATGTTCGTTCAACGTCTGAATCACACCTATCAGATCATCTGTACTAATCAACCCTGTAAATATCATAAAACAACAAAGTGACAAACAGTCAAGCGAAGATCAAAACAAAGCACGATCATCAAAGTAAACATTTCCCGACCTATAATTTAGTCAAAAAAACAATACCAAACATCAAATCTGATCTACCCTTTAAGCGATAACACGTTAAAAATCAGAATGAGAAAAGGAGAAGGCCAAACCATCAGAATCCTTATCGATCATCGAAAACGCTTGACGAAACTCGGTGATTTGATCATGTGTCAATCCTTCAACCATCTTCGATGACTGTATGACTTAACTGTTATACTAAATCAAACGAAAACAAATCTATTGTGAGAGAGGAGATGAAGTTTTTACATATCAATTTTGAAGTTTTAGTCAAATAAATACCCAAAAAAAGGCGTAGAAAATGGGCAAAATGTCACAAGTGTCCAAAAGAGAATTCTTCGTTCAATAAATTAAGAGGCAAACGAAGTCGTTTCTTTGAAAATAAGGGAGTTTACTCACACACCTTTTCCTGTCAATAGTCAACGCCTTCAATTTTATGCCTTTTGGACGATCTTGACTTTTTGGGATATTTGAAAATCTCAATAAATCACACACACGTATAGAATTTAATGGAAATGTTTAATATATAATAAGTCAAGAAATTTTTTTTTTTTTTGGATAAGGTTCATCTAGGCTTTGCCTAGACTACATCCTTGGCAATTTGGAAACAAACAAACAAAGCGGCCGTCTGAGACTAAGCCTGGCCACAGAATGCTGACGCCTGGACTCGAACCCGGGGTGGATGGGATATTCCACCACATCCCCCAAGCCCTTGCCAACACGCCACCACCCTTGTGGTTAAGTCAAGAAAATTTTGAAAATGTAGAAATGCCTATAAACATATATTTAGTATGACTTTATTAAATTTTCTTTAATATTTATTAAATTAAAAATTAAAAAAAAACCTACTACAACAAAATTGAGTTTACGGGATGGCAAATTTTTTTAAACATTCTAATAGACCTCTTTATAAGATTTAATTTATAAAATCAAAAAAACAAAGTGTCATATATAAAGATGTTGTAATAAGTTTATACGACGCCTTTTAACAGCATAACAAGTTTTTGGACTTTGTTTTATATAAAAACACCGTATTATGTGAGCGGCATTTTGATCTTTTGCCTTTTGTATTATAAAACTATCAATATGCAAGTCCTTAAAACATATGTACAACTTGTTAAAACATATTATATATATATATATAATAAAACTAACCTACCAACCCCCCCCCCCCCATGTGGCCCACCCCCATCTTCATACTCTCCCCTGGTCGCCTTCACGTGTAGATCTACATCCTATCTTCTCTAACCCTCTCCACTAAGCACCTATATTTTTTCAACCCTCTCTAACAGTTTCCAACCTTGAAATGGAGGGTCTAAAAAATATACGAATATCAAGAGAGGGATAAGAGAAAGTAGAGGCAAATAGTGAGATGGCTGGTTGTTATAGTGGTGTTATAATGGTAATTCCTACTTCCACTTCAAGAAATAGGCATGACGCTAATTGTAATTTCTTTACATGAGCAATGATCTAATTGTATATACGAATATCAAGAGAGAGGTAGAGAGAAAGTAGAGGCAAATAGTGAGATGGCTGGTTGTTATAGTGGTGTTGCAATGGAGGTGGTCACGATAAGAAAGAAGAGAGAATGGAAAGGAATGCAGTCGTCGTGAAAAAAGGTGGGTCATTGAAAGAAACGAGGGTGGGAATTGCATCGCCCGAGTTTAGGGTAGTGAATGTGAGGGTGAGTCCAGGGTGAGGTTTAGGGAAGGTTATGTTTTACCTTTTTTAAACTTTTATAACAACTAATAATCTTAACGCGCGTGGACTATTTCTACAACGAAATGAAACATTGATAATCATACTTATAGTTGGTCAAAGATCATTAACATGGTCAAACAAGAAAAAAGGGGTGAAAATGATATTTCAATATATATTTTATATATTTAAAAAAACATATAATCAAAAAGGGTAATAAAAATATAAACGTTGAAGTGGAAGAATTGGACAACATGGCATGATAAACTGATGGGTGTGTTTTAGTAACCCATGAAACCAAGCCATTGAACGAGTCATGGTCTTACTCCAAATATAAAGTTACAACTTTTGATGCTTAAAAGTACAACTTGTTATATTCCAAGACTTAATCTTAGTCAAGTTTTTGAAAAATTAGTCAATAAAAAAATTCATTTTATCAAAAGGGTTTTTTATCTACTAGTATCTGGATTAATATTGCTAGAGGTGTTCATCGGTTGAAATCCAATGGATTCAATCATATCCAATAATCCGGTGGACGTTGGATTTTGTCATCCGATCAAATCCAATTAACACTCCTTATTACCAGTACACGGTGAAATGTAATTTAATGGGTATATATGTTATTTTATAAACATTTTAAATTGTTTTTAAATTGTTTTCTTTCCTTTCCTTCATTTTTCTCCCATATTTGGAAGGAAAGTTTTGGGAGGAAAATCACCAATATTTTCCTTCCCTTTCCTTTCCCTTACCTCCTTAAAAAACTCGAGAACAAGGAGATACTATGTGGTGTCTGGAGTCTTGGGGTAGATTAGAAACCATTACATCTCAAGGAGATACTATGTGGTGTCTCTTCGGCGATTTCAACGAAGTAAGGGGGTCCGATGAAAGACTTAGGGGATGTTTGTTTAGCTCTGAATAGTTCCATTCAGAGCTGATCTCTGAATCGGTGAGAGGTCAGTGGTGTTTGGCAAAAAAAAAAAATTGTCCTCTTAATGTGTTAGACAACCTAAGGGGGGGGGGGGGAAGGTTGTATTTAAAATCTTTTACTTTCAAAAATTCTTTTATAAATAAATACAGTACAGAAACAGTATAAATAAATCAGAGTATACAAATAATAAATACACAACAATTATATAAACAGATATAATTAAAAGCACAGCGGAATAAATAAAGAGATAAGGGATAGAGATACTTGACACAGAGATTTACTGATTTACCATCAACTGTGATAAACCAGCAGCCGAGACACTTCTCGACACGATCCAATAAATGTATTCTTTACGGTAGAACACAAACCAAATACAAAGGAATTTGTAATAGTTTCTCAAGCCTCTGCTATGAGATAAACAGGATCACACACCCGTTATTCAAATACTTACAAGAGGAGTATAACTCACAATGGGTAATCACTCTTGTATAATAATCACACTTGGATATTTTATAAAAAATGTTTTATAAAATATATATATATAAAATAAGTGAGAGTGAGAGAGCTGAGAGTTTGGATTGTTGTTGTTGCTGTTTTTGTTTTGTTTGTTCTTCTTCATCACCAGCATGCTTCTTTATATATCAGCATCTCCAACGGAAACATGCAATCCGCGGTATACCGCCAAATGCACGCGGTATACCGTGCAGACAAAAGTACACTGACACTCAACGGCTCTCATGCAAAGTTGACTTCTGGAATACGTACCCGCGGTATACCGGCTAGGACTCGCGGTATACCGTCGTCAGAAAAAGTAGCTCCAACCAATCAGAAACAAACACCACGCCTGCCGCGGTATACCGGCTGAACACCCGCGGTATACCGGCCAATATGTACCCGCGGTATACCGGGCATTCTCCACGGTATACCGGCGTCAGAATAGACACCTTCCAGGACGCAACCAATCTTGCTGGATCTTCTCAATAAACCTTATTTAATTAAAATCAATTATGGTTTTTAGAAATATCCAAGTGGTATATTATTTTAGGGTGTTTATCATTATTAGTTAAAAACAATAATGACGACGTAAAACTTCCGTCTTGAAATCTTCAGATAAAATCTTCGTGTTCTTCAAGAACTGCACACTTGGATTAAATTGTTAGATAAACAATAATACGGTGTGTTTGTAATCATCAAAATAAATATATATAAATATATAGAGATGTGGTACACTTGCACCAACAATCTCCCCCTTTTTGATGATGACAAACACAACCGCTAAGCAAGAGCATATGCGGTTTCTCTCCCCCGTTTGTCGAAACAAAAAGGTTCAAGAAAGACGGTATGCTTCCCCTCGAGAGATGCTCCCCCTCAAAATATGCATATAATTGAGGTAGCATAAACTCATGGGTAAAGATAATAAAACGCTCCCCCTCAAATTAATAACGATATCAATTTGATTTTATAAAATTTGAGGGATAAAATAAGCATAATAAATGACATGAAACAAAATAACCAAAAAGAAACACTTGCACCAAAACGGATCTTAAGGCTTCGATTTTCGGTTAATTTTATGTGATAAAAAAAAATCACTACGTATTATGACCTCGTCAGTTAACCACGTATTATAACCTCGGCAGGTAACCACGTATTATAACCTCGGCAGGTAACCACGTATTATAACCTCGGCAGGTAACCACGTATTATAACCTCGGCAGGTAACACGTATTATATCCTCGTCAGGAAACACGTATTATATCCTCGCCAGGAATCACGTATTGTATCCTCGCCAGGAATCACGTATTGTATCCTCGCCAGGAAGCACCTACAAAAGGCAAAGAAAATTTTTCGTGGTACCCTTTTCTTATGGGTCCTTTTAACAGTTAGTATAAAACATAAACTGCAAAAATAAATAAAGAACATGTTGTCGACATAAAATAAAATACGACAACATATAAAACCATAAAAATGGTTTAAAACCATAAACGCATCCCACCGGGATTGTCAACATTAAACATTCCTTTCGGAATCCATTTTCTAACCATTTTAATTTTACGATCGTATTCATCATAGACGTAAAAAGAAGTATGCGGATTAACATTTTTCTTAGGATTCGCAAACTTATTATTATACATAAACGCATGTGATTTTCTCGACATATAATTCACATAATTCATTTTAGGAACATACGGAGGTTTTTGCGTTTTATTTTTAACAACAAATTTAGGTTTTTCAAAAACCTTTTTAATTGGCATACAATCACATTTTTCAATACACGTATTTGAACCAATGCCTTTTCGGCAATTTATACGATTTGATATATTAAGCATTTTAAGCAATTTATCATTGCTACTATTAAAAGCATTTGCTAATAAGTCATTTTTCTCATGCGATTTACATTTAGCATTTAAACATGCAATTTCATTTTCAAGAATCTCGCATTTTGTACATACAACATTTTCATGTGTCTTTTTATTTAAGCAAGCAATTTTATTTTTTAAAATATCACAAGATTTGCAAATATCTTTTTCACTTAATTTATTTTCTAATTTAGTGATAATATCTAAATCATAAGCAGATTTTTGTTTACCGTCATCTATTTCCTTTTTATATGCAGATACGGTTTCTTTTAAATTAGAAATTTCATCTTTATATTTATTTGCGAGAGCAGCCATATCATGAAATGATTTATATAATTCGTCAAGATTATTTTCATCGTCACTATAATAATTATCACAATTATTTTTAGAAGAATATGATGAAGATACCTCATTATCATGGTCGGCCATGAAACAAAAATTTTTGGCCTCATTTATGCTTGCGCTCAACGCGCCTCCAACGAGAGCTTTTGGTGTGTTGATTTGTTTTGCTCGTTTTGGACACACACTTGCATAGTGATCCTTATCACCACACACATAGCAAAAGCCTTTCTTTTTATTGGCTTTTTCATCGTCGCTAGATTCGTCATATTTGTCTTCACTTTTATGGACGTTGCGACTTTGGTTTTTACCACCACGACGGTAGTCTCCATTTTCTTGAAACCTATCATTATTAGCAAACTTTTTGTTAGATAAAAGTTTAGAAAGTTTTCTTACCAACTTGACTAAATCGTCAAGATTTTCGGGTTCGTCATCGGATGAGCTAGCTTCTTCCTCCTCTTCCTTTTCCTCTTCTTTTGAGGCAATGACTTTTAAAGCTATGGATTTCTTTTTGACTTGCTCCCGGACTTGATTTCTTCTTAGTGCAATTTCGTGCACTTTAAGATTGCCGATGAGATCATCGAGCTTCATAGTTGCGAGATCTCGGGAGTCTTCCAAGGATGTGATTTTTGCCATCCACTCCGAAGGAAGTGCTCGAAGAATTTTCCTTACATAATCCTCATTAGGATAAGTACGACCTAATCCCTTCAAAGTAGTCATAATGAGGTTAAAACGTTTAAACATTGAGTCGATTGACTCATCTTTTGACATTTCAAATAATTCATAATCATGAACAAGAATATTTATTTTAGAGCTTTTAACTTGAGTATTTCCACGATGAGTGTCGCTCAAGCTTTGCCAGATTTGATTAGCAGTTTTATAAGTATAAACTCTTTCAATTTCATCAGAGGTTAAAGCAACATATAATATATTTTTAGCTTCAAAATTTAAACAATAATGAGATTCTTCAGCGGGAGTCCAATCTTTTATGGGTTTATCAACAATAAGATCATTTTCAACTTTGGTTGGTCTAAAATTCCCATTTTCTATAATATCCCAAATTTGACTTTTGCCACGAACGTGACATTCAAATAGCTCGGCCCAAATGCCAAACTTTTCAGTATCTATCAAAGGAGGTTTAGAAAACACAAAATTAGTTTGTTGAGCCATTTAAAAAAATATTTAAACAGAAATTTTTTGAAAGACCCGCTCTGATACCAAATGTTAGACAACCTAGGGGGGGGGGGGAAGGTTGTATTTAAAATCTTTTACTTTCAAAAATTCTTTTATAAATAAATACAGTACAGAAACAGTATAAATAAATCAGAGTATACAAATAATAAATACACAACAATTATATAAACAGATATAATTAAAAGCACAGCGGAATAAATAAAGAGATAAGGGATAGAGATACTTGACACAGAGATTTACTGATTTACCACCAACTGTGATAAACCAGCAGCCGAGACACTTCTCGACACGATCCAATAAATGTATTCTTTACGGTAGAACACAAACCAAATACAAAGGAATTTGTAATAGTTTCTCAAGCCTCTGCTATGAGATAAACAGGATCACACACCCGTTATTCAAATACTTACAAGAGGAGTATAACTCACAATGGGTAATCACTCTTGTATAATAATCACACTTGGATATTTTATAAAAAATGTTTTATAAAATATATATATATAAAATAAGTGAGAGTGAGAGAGCTGAGAGTTTGGATTGTTGTTGTTGCTGTTTTTGTTTTGTTTTTTCTTCTTCATCACCAGCATGCTTCTTTATATATCAGCATCTCCAACGGAAACATGCAATCCGCGGTATACCGCCAAATGCACGCGGTATACCGTGCAGACAAAAGTACACTGACACTCAACGGCTCTCATGCAAAGTTGACTTCTGGAATACGTACCCGCGGTATACCGGCTAGGACTCGCGGTATACCGCCGTCAGAAAAAGTAGCTCCAACCAATCAGAAACAAACACCACGCCTGCCGCGGTATACCGGCTGAACACCCGCGGTATACCGGCCAATATGTACCCGCGGTATACCGGGCATTCTCCACGGTATACCGGCGTCAGAATAGACACCTTCCAGGACGCAACCAATCTTGCTGGATCTTCTCAATAAACCTTATTTAATTAAAATCAATTATGGTTTTTAGAAATATCCAAGTGGTATATTATTTTAGGGTGTTTATCATTATTAGTTAAAAACAATAATGACGACGTAAAACTTCCGTCTTGAAATCTTCAGATAAAATCTTCGTGTTCTTCAAGAACTGCACACTTGGATTAAATTGTTAGATAAACAATAATACGGTGTGTTTGTAATCATCAAAATAAATATATATAAATATATAGAGATGTGGTACACTTGCACCAACATAATGGTTACAATTACCTCTGAGCGATTTTGCATCCTAGACTACACTCAACCATTCAGAGATCAGCTTCAAGGAGATACTATGTGGTGTCTCTTCGGCGATTTCAACGAAGTAAGGGGGTCCGATGAAAGACTTAGGGGATGTTTGTTTAGCTCTGAATAGTTCCATTCAGAGCTGATCTCTGAATCGGTGAGAGGTCAGTGGTGTTTGGCAAAAAAAAAATTGTCCTCTTAATGGTTACAATTACCTCTGAGCGATTTTGCATCCTAGACTACACTCAACCATTCAGAGATCAGCTTCTTCCACTTTTTCCCTTCTCACTTCTCTTCCACACCGCTGCCCTACCAAAATCCCTCAATCGATAACCCAAAACCCCTCAATCGATCTCTATTTCCCATTTTCTTGATCAATCCGTTTTTGCATAAACTCGTTAAAATCCCTCAATCGATCTACCAAAATCCCTCATCTGGTGGAGATTGGGTGGTGGGTTTTTGGTGGCGGTGGTGGGTTGATTGAGTTCTAAATTACCAGAACATGAAAGGAAGAAAGATTGGAAGCTGAGATATAAAAGAACCTGAGAGCAAAGAAAGATTGGATGCTTTCAGTTCTAAAGATGAGATATAAAAGAACCTGAGAGCAAATAATAGGAGTTCTTCAATGGAGATGTTGGAAGCTGATTTTAGGTCTAAGAAAGAGGCGAAGAGCGATAGATACAGAAAACAGGGAAGAGAAAGAGAAAGAGAAAGAGAAAGAGAAGAACTGGATGAGGATGAAGACCACAAAATCTCGATTTCTTGAAATCTCAAAATCTGGATGAGGAAAATTGATTTGGAAGATGAAGAACTCAAAATCTCAAAATCTGGATGAAGAACTCAAAATCTCGATTTCTTGAAATTTTTTATTTGTTTGATGTGGTTGATCTATTTGGTTTGATTTGTTCGAAAAAAATGATACTGAGGGTTAAAATGGTAATTCATTATCATTCAGATTTACCATTCAGAACAATTACCAAACAACCAAATTTCAATCTGCACTCAACCATACAGAGCCTCTCAATCATTCTGACCTCTCAACCATTCTACACTGGGAATTTAGAGAGAAAGAAAAAGGCATTTCAGTTTTGAGGGTTTTGGTGCAAGAGAGGAGGAGGATCATCAAGTGTTGGAAGCAGAAGAAGGTTTTGGATTCGAAATTCGTTTCTTGCAGCCATCAACCAGGTAATCCTTAATCCATAACCTCATTTAAGAATTCGTCTGATGATTTTTAGTCTTGAGAGTTTTTCTTGCAAAAAAGTGTTTAAGACCATTAAGGGGAATTTAAACATCTTTGGGTTGTGTTTAGTCAGTAAAACTTTGTGGGATTTGGTAATAGGCCTGTATGTAGTTAATCGTCGCATTTTATTGCTGTTTAATGAGCGTTTAGCACGATTTCGAGCATTAAACTCGAAACAACGCTCTATCCGGAAACCTTCTTGTGACGCAGGTGTCCGGACATGTGTCCGGAAAACTTCTTGCGACGCAGGTGTCCGGGAAGGGTAAGTGTCCGGAAAGGTTAGGTGTCCGGAAAGGTTAAGTGTCCGGAAAGGTTAAGCGTCCAGTGAGGTTAAGCGTCCGGAAAACTGATGTGTTCGGACACTGTGGTGTCCGGTAAGTAGGAACTTCCGGAAAAGCAAGAGTGTCCGGTAAGTGGTATCCGGACGGTTTGGTTAGTCAGCTTATGTGTTTATCCTTTAACTCAGGTAGATCGTTTGGGAAGTACAGGGCACGGTAGGAAGAAAGTAAGCATACCAGGTGAGTTTTCTAAACTAAAACGTGTGGTTTTAATATATTTTTCTAAAGCGGATACATGATGAGAAATGCCATGCTTTATGCTTATGCTTTATTTGCATGAATTGATGTTTAAAACTTTATGTGGGGTGTATGCATACATTGATTTTGATGTAAATTGACTAAGTCGGGAAAGGCCCGCCAGCTCGTGCCGGGAGGGTGTTCCCGTTTATGCCAAGGGCGGTGTGACCCTGCAAGGCAGCATGAGACTGACTCGTTGTCACCTTAGGGTGACTTCAGGGTGTCAATTTATGAGGGGCGGATTTATATCCGAAACGAATTCATCTAAACTGTTTTATGAACGATTCATACTGAAATGGTATTCTGTTTAAATGCTTGATAACTATTTGAGGGACTCACTAGACCTCATGGTCTAACCCTCGCTTTCTTTTAAATTAAAAACCTTTTCAGGAAAGCAGGTAGTGAAGGGCTCTGGCAAGTGAGCAGGGCGTAGCAGGAAGACTTGACCTCTTAGTAACACTATAGTCTTTTAGTTATTTCTCACTTGTGTAGGTTGATTCCGCCAACCAGATTTTGAATTAATGTAAGAAATTTTGGACCCGTTTTGGAGATAATCTAATTATTATGATTTGAAATGTTTATTTTTGTTTGGGTTGTTATACTTGTTTAGTCATTTATGAAGTCCGGATTTGCTAAAAATCCACCTTTTAATTATTAATTAAAAAATGTATTTTGTTTGATGTTTAACGGGCAATGGTAAGTGTTTGAATTTTGATGCCTAATTGTTAATTAATTGTATTGATGTTTAAATTCTATTTATCTGATATGTATAGAAGGGAAAGTGAAAAAAAGTAGGAGGGAAATAAAAAATGTTGTATTTTCGAGTTTTTTTAAGAAGGTAAGGGAAAGAAAAGAGAAAAAAATATTGGTGATTTTCCTCCCAAATATGAGAGGAAAATGAAGGAAAGGAAAGAAAACAATTTAAAAACAATTTAAAATGTTTATAAAATTACATACATACCCATTAAATTACATTTCACCGTGAAATAAATAAGAATATATTGGTAAAAGTGATATATTTCATTTCCTTTCTATCCAACTCAAAAACATAGAAATTTATTTTCTTTCCTTCCTTCCTTTTTTTTTCCGTCAATCTCAAGAACACAAATACAAATATTTTTTTCATTTCTATTTTTTTCTTTTTTTCCCTTTCTTTTCTTTTCTTTCCTTCCAAAACTCAAGAACATAGCGTTAAGGATTAAACGTCAGTTTAGTCTGTATATGTTTGGTATTTGTGGGATTATGTAAGTACCAACCGACCATAGTTATACATGTCAAAGTAATGGTGGAGCTAACTATTTTTATATTTAAAATAGTTTTCTTCCCTACCTTTTTTATATGTTTTGCAATCCTCTTATTGTGTCAAAAGTACGAAACAAGAGAGGATTTATCAGAAAAGTTGAGACAAATTTAGACTTGGGAAGAACACACCATGAAAATTGCATTAAACAATTTCTCCAAAACTGTAATGCTATATACAAATAATCTAAAAATAATAGTATCGTGATGAAAGTTACTGATTTTTGTTATTTTATATCAAAGCCCTAACCCATGAATAGCAACAAGATTTATTTCGAGATCCAAGACATATTTAAAGAAACTTAAAAAACATAAATTTTGATGTTGTTCTCGAGTTTTGGAAGAAAATAAAATAAAATAAAGGAAGAAAAGAAATGGAAGAGAGGGAAGAAAGGAAATATTTGTATTAATTTGTATTCTTGGGATCGAAAGAAAATAAAAGAAATGGAAGATTTTTTTTAATATATTTTTTTAATGTTTTTGAGTAAGAGATAAAGGAAAGAAACTATGTCATTTTTATTAACATATTCTTATTTATATCATAACGAAATGTAATTAATGAATATATATGTAATTTTATAAATATTTTTAATTCATTTTAAATTACATATTTGGGAGGGAGTTTTGGAAGAAAAACCATTAATATTTTCCCTTTTGTCCTTGAATTTTTTGAAAACACAACAAATTTTCCCCCCCCACTTCATTCATAAAAACTAGACATGAAGGGGAGTAATAAAGTACATTAAATATCAATGTTTAAACAATATTGATTTATATTATCATGTGACACTTTATAAAATAAAGAACTATCAACCCAACAAAAATTATTACCACATAAGTTTTTTACTTGATTGTCAATTGAACTTGTACAAAAATACAAAGATTTAAAAGCTTGTTACTCCAACCGACAAATTAAGTAATATTAAGAATATGTTTTACACACTAATTGATAAACTAGTCATTACTTGTTAGATAAAAAATTACCTGATAAATTAGCTATAAGATAGATGACAAATATAAATAACATGTTGAAACATTTAATTCTAACAATATGCAATATAATTAAAACAAATCACTAATACATTTATCAAATTAAATAATACTTAACAAAACAATAGTTTTTAATGATTTAAATTTAATAGACAGTCGTTGTATTTCATATCATAATAGGTAACAGCACCGCGTCCTGCGCGGTGAATACAAATATTATTACAAAGATTAATATATTTTACTAAAAAATTGATTTATAAACAGTTGTTATCTTACTAAAAACCATAATTTATTAAAATAAGTATTGTTAGCTTACTAAAAGAAAGAATACAAACATTGGTATAGATCTTAGTAAAAAAATAAAATAATTTAATTTTTTTTATTTATAATCTTTGTTAACTTATTAATAAAAACAAAAGTTAAATAAAAAAAATATTTTATTAAATAAGTTTTGATTTATAAGTATTGTTAGGTTACTCCATAAAAATGTATAAATAAAAACATACAATATCAAAAATATTTTTGATTTATAAACATTGTTAACCTACTAAAAGATATATATATATATATATATATATGTATATATAACCTATTAAAATAGGTATATTTGATTTATAAGCATTGTTATCTATCTTAAAAAATTGGTATGGGTATTACTAAAAAAATAAAATAATTTAAATTTTTTGATTTATAATCATTGTTAACTTATTAAAAAAACCAAAAATTAAATAAAAAAAGAATACGTTTTATTAAATAAGTTTTGATTTGTAAGTATTGTTAGTTTATCCATAAAAATGTAAATAAACAAAAACATACAATATTAAAAATATTTCTGGTTTATAAGGATTGTTAGCCTACTAAAGGATAAAAAAATGTAACATATTAAAATAAGTATTTGATTTATATTGATTGTTATCCATCTTATAAAATTATAAAATAAAAAATAAAAAGTTTTTTCTAATTAATGACAACATTTAATGTATGGTTTATATTTAAAATAAATCAAGATTGTAGAAAAATAGATAAATAGTCATGGAGGCCTCTCCTTAACCGTCTCTTATACATTTTCCTATATATTGATTGGCAATATTATCATTAAAATTTCAGTTTTACAAAGTCTGTTGGAGCAAAATGTTACCAAAATCTCAATTTTTTCCAAATTTGAAAAATCTTTCTTAGATGCTTTGAGAGTTTTCCAAATTTAGAGGATTTCAACTATGTTGTATACTTTTTGGAGTTTGAAGAATACGTTAGAACAAAAAACTAGTTAAAACCTCTAAAATCTCCATTTTGTAAAATTTGTCGTAAATGCTTTTAAAATCGATACAAATGTAAATGTTCTTTTCAATGATGGAGCCTGGATTTTTTAGAGCATGCACCATTTAAGGTTAATCAAAGGCCAGCAAAATCATGGGTTTAATCATTGGCAAAAGTCGACAAAACCAACTATGTTGATTTTTGGGCATAATACACTTTCTATATGTGAATTGATTTTGACCTTTGGAGTAAAACACAATATTACCCCTTAACCCCCCCCCCCCCCCCCTCCCCCCTCCCCCAAACACACACACACATGTTCTTATTTGAATTATGTCGTTACAGGAAACTTATTTGACTTTTTGGTTGATTTCATAATATTTTTCAGTCTTTAATATTTGCTATTGATTGTCCCATGTTCTTTGTTAAGTTTTTTTTAACTTCGTTGTATCATTCATTTAGAGCTCCTAGTATTAAATAAGATGTTTTGTAGAGATAAGAGTGGAAGTAGAAGTTATTGGTTCTTGTGTTGTTAATAAAAAAATTAGTTGCTACAAGTGAGGTTTGAATCCAAGACCACTAAAGTAGAGGCACTTTAGTTCATGCAACCAAGACCATCACACCTGGCTCTTATTTTTTTTTTTTTTGTAAAACTGGTTTTAAAATATTTAAGGGCACATTCAAAAGTGCACCTTCATCACCCATATTTTTTTTTTACTGTAATCAAGTGAGCGGGTGTATGGAACCTCATTCAGTTCTTAATAGGTCCTTATAGATTTTTTTAAACTATTTTTACATTTTTTAATTAATCTATAAATTAGTTTTTTCCGAACATAATTAATTTATAAGTTAACTCGTAAAATATATTAATAAAAATACAATTTTAATTAATTTTAGATAAACCAATTAAGCCGTGCGTACCGCCATCGGGTACCACGGCCGGGTTCACCATCGGGTAGGGCGGCGAGGTGGTACGGGGGATGCGGGTTCCGATCGGGTTGGGGTGTGCGGGTAGGGTTGGGTTCGGGAACCCGCTAAACCCGTTCAAATTTTATTTTATTTTTTATATTTTTAAATATAACCGTTTACCAACGGTTTTTTTTTCTTTCAAATTACACACACTATATATATATTAACCTCTACCACCTTCATTTTTTCACACCAAAAAATATCTCAAATTCTATACTTTCTTCCATTTCTTTTAAATTCAATACTTTCAATACTTTCTTCCATCATGAATTCAAACACCACACCTACATCCCGTCGTAATCGATCGAGGAGTTCGGATACACCGCAACAAGACCCGGACCTTGGCTTCCAAGCATTTGCTCAACAAGGTTATATTCCACAACCGGCCCCGAACGTTGGTTTCCAACAATTTCAGCAACACCCTTATATTCCTCATCAATTTACATATCATGGTTTGCTCCAACAAGGTTTTACTCCCGCTAATCTCGAAGAGGAGTTTGTTCCTGAAACCCAAGAACCGCAAACACCACAATCGATCTCGACACAACAATCAAATCCGGAACGACAACCAAACCCGACACCAACGCAAAAAGAAAAAAAGAAAAAAAATTGAAAATGGAGCCACCCGACAGACGTGGAGTAAAGAGGAGGAAGTGGCGTTAGTGTCGGCGTGGGTTGACGTTTCGGAGGACCCCGTTGTCGGTAACGCACAAAGCGGTGGTGCTATTATTATTATTATTATTATTATTATACTTTAATTTATATAAATGTAGAGAGTTTTTGGAAGCGAATCGAGAAGGTGTTTTATAAATTTGTGGGTCGCCAAGATTATAGAACATTTATCAACTGAACACCAAATTTAAAGACCTAAACAAGAAAATAACGTGTTTTGCCGGCATCTACAACAACTTGGTCAATAATAGATCAAGCGGAATGAGTGAAGCCGATATTTTACAAACGACACACTTTCGGTACCGAGAGGATAATGGGGTTCCTTTCATCCATGAACAAGCTTGGGAGATTCTCAAAAAATCTCCAAAATGGAATCCGGTTCCAACGATGTCGACAAATACATCTCGGGCTTCAAAACGTACCAAAACTTCCGATGATGACGATGAAGATGTTCGGGTCGACGAGATAGAGCAACTTCAACGACCCATCAGGAGAAAAAGGCAAAAAGGGCATCAACGAGTAATACGACCGGGTCGAATCCGGACGAAAGCGTTACTCAGTTGTTGACTCAAATAAGCTCGTTCAACGATCAGGTTGACAATACAATGGATTACAAAATGAAAAAACTTGAACTCGAAGAAAAACAGTTGCAACTCGAGTTAGAAAAACGATTTGATAAAGAGTTCGAGTTTTTCATAGCCCCGCATGATCACCTTACGGGAGATATTTTGAGGGCTACTTTGGCGAAGAAAGAGAGAATTAAAAAATTACATAATTTTTAATATAAGTTTTTAGTGTTTTGTATTTTGTAATTTTTAAATTTTTATTGAATGTTATGAATTTTTATTTTTATTATTTATCTTATTTTTATTTATTAAAAAATATATGAATATTTTTATTTTGTTAAATAATTAAATGTATAAATAAAAGAATTAAAAAAGTTGATGTGACGTTGATGTGGCATCAGGGTTCAGTGGGTTCGTGGGTTGGCGGTACTCCACTTTAGGATAAGGAGAGTAGGAAAGAGAAAAACTGATGTGCCGATGAAGTGGGGGTTGACGGTACTCATTGTTGTAAAAGACCACAAAAAAAAACCCTTGTAATAAACCCAATTTCTAATTTTCTGTCAAAAAACAACCAGAGACTCGAGTAAAGGCCAAAAGAAAACGAAAAACACACCAACAGTCTCTCAGTCGCCTCCGCCCTCCGCCATCCGCCGGTGAGTTTTCTCCATCTCTTGAAATTCTCCGTCCGTCTTCCTCTCTTTGCTCTCAAACTCCAACAACTGGTTCAATCACTGCACGACGTTCAATCTCAATCGAGGCATGCACCATTACGAATATCCATCTCAAAAGTCTAATCAACCGATTGGATCGTTTGTCTTCTATTTTATATCTGTAGTTTGTTTCTGAAGCTTACATGTTAATGCTAGTTTTAGTACACGAAATATCGTTGGAAAATGACTGAGATATGGCTTATTCGTTAATATATGATACTGCTAGGGTTTAGGGTTTTATCAATTAGTCGAAGCATTTCTGATAGTATGATAATTTTGGTAATTTTCGAGTGGAAACGTATGCATTTGCTTAGCTGTAATCGTTTCTCATGTTCGTTTTGTTGATTTATGTTGTTAAGAGTCTCACATCGACCGTTTGTCTATGTATGTTGGAAGAGAAATTTGGAGAGTATCTAATGGAGTTCCAAATATTCTCACATATATTACTAGAACTGTGAATTTGAGTTTCACTTTATTAATATTGTATTGTTACCTTATCTATTTGGTGTAGGTTCGAGGAGAAAGTGTTTGTTGACCTATGATAGTTCAGATCTTGTCTCATTTATGTAATCTTGAACAATATGCTGATGGTAATTGTTTGTTTTAGGATCTGCATTGTGAGGAGATGAGTAAGAAGAAAAATCCTTGCGTGTTCTTGGACTTGTCAATAGATGGAAGTCCTACGGAAAGAATCGTCATTGAGGTGAATATGTTGTACCGAAGAACTCGGTTTGGTCTACATTTGTTTGTTATTTTTCTTCAGCGACTGTATCCATTGGTTGGTTTTCTGGTTATCGTGTGTACGGCAAAGTACATCAAAACGGAACGAAGTTTGCTTTAGTTCCTATTAGTGTAACAATGAATTTTTTCTCAAACAATGTAACAGTTTCAAAATCTCTGTTTCTTGTACCCATTTTTTCTGGTAATATACTGATCTTGTAACATTTGATGACGTGAATATCAAGATTATGGTCCTCTTCGTGGTAACCCTTTCGTAAACATTTTGTAAACGGGTGTCCACGTCATCAAATACTACAAGATCAGTTGATTACCGGTCAAAATATGTATATTTGAAACTTTGTTACATCAATTGATAAAAAAATCGTTAGACTAAGTAGGAACTAAACCAAACTTTGTTGCATTTTGATGCATTTTACCCCTGTTTTCATGCATTGTGAAAATCAATGTGTTTGTTGCTTATGTTCATTCTTTCTTTCTTGTTTATGACATATCTTAGTGTGTAGCTGTCTATGTCTTCATTATGAATATAAGACGCTGATGGAAAGTAATGACCTGAAATGCAGCTTTTTGCCAATGTAGTCCCCAGAACAGCTGAGAATTTTCGAGCGCTTTGCACAGGTACTTGTTGTCTCCAGGGGTTAATGCATCTGAGATACCAGAAAGACATAAATCTGCATGTGATTAAATTATTATATTAATTTACTGTGTAGGGGAGAAGGGCATTGGAAGCACTACCGGAAAACCATTGCACTACAAGGGAATTATATTCCATCGCATTATCAAAGGCTTTATGGCTCAAGTATGTTTATACGGTTATTACTATTAGCTATGAGCGTACAGTATATATATATATATATTCAGCATATATTTACTGGTGTAAGTAAAGGTTTTCTTTGCTAGTACAGTAATAGTTTTTTAGACATGGGGATGCATTTTTAAAACAATAAAGAGGCTCTTTCACTATTTTCCTTGCTTCTATATTTGCACATCTTATCTCTGTCTATATATACGCATTTGCATGCTCATCTGTCTAATAACTTTTTTCGTTGCTTTGCAGGGAGGTGATTTCTCAAAACAAAATGGTATGCAATTTTTCAGTAATCTTGTTCTTGACAGAGTGGAGAAGCTCTTTTTAACTTCTATCTGCAGGCCCCGATTTGTAAGGCATGACCTTTTGATGGTTTTCAGGCACTGGTGGGGAAAGCATCTATGGAGGAAAGTTTGCAGGTACAATCTAAAAGATGTTCCTTTTGTTTTGTATTTGCAAGATTTTTTGAGTTATTATTTTGCATTTTTTTAATGCTAATACTTTCTGCTCTCCTTTTAGACGAGAACTTCAAGCTGGAACATAGTGGGGCTGGTATGCTCTCTATGGCAAATGGTGGCCCAAATACAAATGGATCTCAGTTCTTTATACTCTTCAAGCGTCAACCCCATCTTGATGGGTAATTCTTAACCTTCTCTTTTTTCTTGGATTGTTAGTATCGTTTGGCTGTCTGATTAAAATTCTGGACATTTTATCTATCTATATCTATGCTATATTATAAAGCATTTGGGAAAAACTCTTAAAAATAATTTTTTATGCATCAAGTACCGTTTATTGATGCACATTACTTAAAATTCAAGATTACAAGTAAATAATGAATGGCTACAACTTTTTAAAGTTGCATGTTTGAATTCATATAACTAACTGATAAACATAACCAAATACAGGATAAACACCTATATTTAAATATAAAAAATCTAAAATATAACTAAGATAATTATTGAGTTGAATACTTGATTGTTATCTTTACAAAAAAATATTATTAAACTTAAAATAAATCACTTCGTTATTAAACCTAAAGTAAATTATAATAAAGAATTTGAATTAAACAAAAAACCAAGGACTTTTAAATTGTTAGTTTGATACTTCTATCGATTTACTTTTCAAACTTTTATGGGGTTTTCAAACCGAATTTAAACAGACCATTGTTATAACACTAGTGTCATTGATTATATGGCAGGAAACATGTCGTTTTTGGACAGGTGGTAAAGGGTATGGAAATAGTTAAGAAGATTGAGCAGTTGGGAACATCTGACGGAAAACCTTCTGGTTTGGTAAAAATCGCTGACTGTGGTGAAGTTTCTGAAGATAAAAAGAACAATGTGGTGGAAACTGAGAAAGGTTTTGTTTCATACTTCTTTGGAACCATGCTAATCATTCCGACAGAAGCATATATATATTTAATTATGTACTTTGTGATCACTTTCTTTTTTTTAGGTAAAAGGAAAAAATCTGGGAAGAAAGCTATTTCTTCTGATGACAGTTCTGATGGGCGGGCGAAAAAACGGCGTGGTAAAACCGTGAAGGATAAAAGGAAGAAACGAAAGAAGTACTCATCATCCGAGTCTTCCAGCTCTGGTTCAGATTCCGAATCCTATTCTTCAGAGAGTGATTCCTACTCGGAGTCAGAGTCAGATTCAGAAGCTGAATCAGATTCTTCAAGTGATGGAAAACGTCGGAAGAAGAGGTCAACAAAAGATGGCAAACATCGTAAGACCAAAAGGAGAGAAACAAGGAAAGAAAAGAAAAGATCAAAGCGGAAGTCCAAATGGTATGATTTGGATATATATATATATATATATATATATATATATATATATATAGATAGGGTTGGGTTCCGGTGAGAAGTGCCAAATTTGGTGAGAAGCGTGAGAAGTGGTTATCTACCGTTGGATGAGAAATGGACGAACATTAGGATGAGATGCACCAAGATAAGATTCACCGAGATGCACCGGATCAATTCTCTTTTAAGCCTCAATTCATGGGAGGGTATTTGATTAAAAGTGATCCAACGGTTTAAAAGTACTTCTCACAGTTCTCACCATAAATGACACTTCTCACATGATCCCATGCCTATAGATATGTAACTTAATTAATCACACAATACTACTAGTATTATCTTTTTGACTTATAGAAGTTGGCTTACTTAGGAGCTCAGGGAGTTCAAGTGAAACAGAAAGCGGGAGTGCTAGCAGTAGCGGCTCTGATGATGAAAAAGCAAATCGGCGTGTTGCAAAGACTAAAAGTAGACAACCATTTCTTCTTTATTAACAACCAACTTTAATAGCTAAAAGGCGATGCTTAGAATCGTTTTTATTGATCTTTAATGTTGTTGTTGTAGACAAGAAAAGTCCACCAAATCTGTCACGAAAAGAACGTGAAGCGAAGGTGGAAGAGCATCATGATTCAAAGAAAACCGAGCAAGAGCCAATGCTGAAGAATGCCGAGCTTCTGAAAAGTGGCCTTGTTAAGGAAACTAAATCTGATAAGCCTTCTAATCAGCTTCAGCGTTCAGATGACTCGAATAAGTCCAGGTTTGCTGTAGTTGTGTGATTTAATACCTCTGTTGCTCGCTCATACAATGAAAAACTGGAGTAAACTTATTACAAGGGATAAAAAGGAATTCTGAAAATTTAATTTAATTAATGATTTTACATATTAATGTCATAATATATAAATAAACTTATATATGAACAAACGTAAACGAACGATTTTCTATGCATATGTTGTGTTTTTGTATGCATGATTTTCTTTTTTTTAATAATTATTTTGATCAGGGGTGACCCGAGTCCTGTACGTAGTGGCTCTAGGAGAAGTAGAAGCCCGGTCCTAAAGCGGGTTACAAGGAGTCCGAGTCTTCCAAACGATACCAAGTCTTTGTCTACAAAGTCTGGTCAAGAAAAGGTGAGAAATTCTTCAAGGAGTCCTTCACAAAAAGCCTCTCGATCATCTGTGGCTGAGAAGGATCGGTCAAGGAGCCGATCTCCAAATGGCACTCCAAAACGGATTAGAAAAGGGAGAGGTTTTACAAAGGAGTATTCGTTTGCACGGAGATATCGTACACCGAGCCCTGAGCAGTCTCCTCGCAGGTCTCATCAGTTTGGCTATGCTCAAGGAAGGTATCATGATAGGTAATGATATTTTCTATTGAAACACAAATATGCTTTTATCTGGTCAACGTCTTGTTGACCAAAAGTGGCTTCCTACGATGATATGGACCGTGCTTTAGGACTTGGTGATTGCAAATTCAATTCCGAAGGGGGAATGTTGAAACATGTGTAGGCCCCTTTTATAGTCTCAAAATAAATGTCTACAACGAAAAAGACACCCGGTTTTATAAACTTACAAGTATTACACTTTTTGATCAACTAAATGACAATTTTACCCTCACGGTTAAGGGTATAATTGGAAAGAGAACATGATATTTATTTTGGAAAAACTCTTTCTTTTTAAACCTACCAACAAGAAAACGAACTATTGTGTATCTAATATAAGTTGTCAGAAGTAGGAGTGTTAACTAGCCGAGTCGAGTAACAGGTTATTCGAGCCGAGCTTGATAAAACAATACCAGGCTCGAGCTCGATTACTTTTTCAAAGTCGGGCTCGAGTTCGAGCTCAAATATTTTTTCAATGTTCGAGCTCGAGCTCGATGCTCGTTTATGAGCTTGAATTCGAGATCGATTAACTTGTTTATGTAGTCAAGATCGATAATTTTTATATTTTGATTATATAATTTGTATACATATAAATATGTTAGGCTCGAAAAAGTATATGCTCGAATGGCTTGGCTCGACTTGACTCGATTCGTGAAGCTTAATCGAGCTTTCGAACGAGTCGAGTCGAACATCGGTGTTACAGAGCTCGACTCGTTAACTTAAGCAAGCTTCATTTTGTGTTCGAGATCGACTCGAGCTCGTTAAAAGCTCGACTCGTTAACAGCCCTAGTCAAAAGTGGTGGCATGCCATAAAACCCAAGTGTAAAAACATTGCTCTTTTTTGGGAACAGACTAAAAGGACTCGTATTTCCATTCTTCATTTTACATATTATTTTTCTTGCTAATGATAACCACATAATATTATTTTTCTTGGCGATGATAATAACCACATAAAACACTTGAATTGTACTAGGTATCCAAATTATAGACGATATTCTGAGCGCTCCCCATCACGACGACACAGAAGTCCGCCAAGAGGCAGGAGCCCTCCTAGGTGCTCTCTCACTTTCTTTCTCAACCGTTCTTTAAAATTTGTTGCGATTTTTACTTATGTTGGCACTAACATCGACTTCAAAAGTTATATATTTTAACTCAGAGGTAAGTTTCAAATCCGAATTTTTCATGGATTAATGCTATAATTCGTTCTCTAGCCTCTCCACCAACTTTTTAGTACACTAAACGTAAATTACCTTAGACGTGTTGATTGAGAAAATGGCACAAATAGTCATTTCAGCCGACCAAATTTACCTCTTAGTCATTTCCCGACCAAGTTTTCAAAAAAGTAAAAAAAAGAAGAAAAATCTGAGGTGAGGTCCCTGTAATTTACCTCTTACAGATTTGGTCCCTGTAATTGCGGACCATGTTCAGATTTTTTTTTACCTTCTCGACTCCTCTGCAAGTTGAGGTGGTTACTTGCGGAGGTAGTGATTTTTTTGAAAACTGAGGAGAGAAATGACTAAGAGGTAAATTTGGTCGGCCAAAATGAGTATTTCTGTTAATTTCCCACGTTGATAATACCTGTCGCTATTTTGTTACCGTGACAAAGTTTACTCTGCTATATTCTTAATTGAAAACCGAATGCCCAATGACTAAGAGAGTAAACTCCGGCTAAAAAGGCATGTACACTTACTTTTGAAATTGTACACTCGTTTTTGGGACCTAGGGATTAATTGTTAAAGAGGCATGTACATATATCGGAATAAATAAACAGGAAAAACAAGGAATTCATCGTTTATTTAATTTATACCAACTTTGGCCTTGTGTAGATACAGGCGGAGGAGTCGTAGCAGGAGCATTACTCGCAACAGGAATGGGCATAACAGTCAAAGCCCTCCACGCAGCTCTAGTCCAGTTGAAAGGCGGCCGAATTTAAGCGACAAATTGAAATCCCGTCTTGGACCTCCGGTGGCGGTCTCACCCAGGAGGTCAGCCTCAACCTCACCGGAACCTTCTGGTAAGAAAGTGGCATCTACGGCTCCAACCAGGTCCAGGTCAAGTTCACCGGGCGGTCAAAGGGGCCTGGTTTCGTATGGAGATATTAGTCCCTGAAGTTCCCATCCCCTAGGGTTTTAACATCTATCTATCTATCTATGATTATTGACTTTGTTTATGTTTGCCAATGATTTGAACCGAAAACTCTGGCAAATATATTTATTTCTTTTGTGTGATTTGGTAAGCTATAGATATTGTTTTGGTTATGTTTTTTTGTTAACCTGGGTGTCCGGGCGTGCTTGCACGAACCTTGAGTGGTGTTGTACGACTCAAACCGGTGATCTTTGAGGAGATTCCCCAAAGGCTCTAGTTTTATTGCCACTTGAGCCGACGACATAAGGTTTTGATATATATATATATATCAACTCTAATCAATATCTGATTTTATTATGTTTCCTAATCTAAAGTCATGATCATAATTAATGAACGTTATCATCTTTCATATATATCACAACCATTATTAATGAATCATAATAATTATCATAAATATATTTGTTGTTTTCTAATATAGTGGTTTAGAGGGTTTGTACAGTCTATTTGATTTGTAAATGAAACACTCTATATATATATATATATGGTGATTACATAAAATGTATACCCAATTGGGGTTTTCATTTTGCTGGGTTTTAACATGCCGACCAATGGAAATACTATGAAGAATATCTAGGTATGTTTTATTCAAAGCTGTGTTCTCGAAACACATTTTAGGAAAGAAAGGAAAGGAAACATAAGGAAAATATTGATAAGTTTTATTCCAAAGCTTTTTTCCCAAACGTGAGATGGAAAGACGAGAAAAGGAAAAGAAAAAAATTAAAAGCATTAAAAAAATTACTGAAATTATTAAAAATACAAAACCATCCGATATTTCCTTATAAAAGATATATTTTTAAGAATGTATTAGTAAAAATAACATTTTCTTTTCCTTTCTCTCCTGTTCAAGAACACGAAAAAATATTTTCTTTTCCTTTCTCTCCTGTTCAAGAACACGAAAAAATATTTTCTTTTTTTTCTTTCCGTTTCTTTCTTTTTATTTCGGGAACACAAGTGAAAAAATTATTTTCTTTTCTCTCTCTTTCTTTTTATCCATTTCCTTTCTTTTCTTTTCTCTCCAAATTAGAGAACACAGCGTAAGTGATTAATGGGTGTTGTCGGCGGTTTAAGTAAAAGGTTAAATATCATGGAAAAGGAAAGATTCATATGTGAATCATCGAAAAGTTCACTTAAAAAGTTATATATGAATCAATATAAATAATTTGTATCTTCTAATAGTTTTTCTTGGAAACTTTTAATGATATACGTATAAAATTTTTATTTTCATGATATTTAGCTGTCTTATTTGAATCGAACGTATAAGGGTATTCATTGGAAGTTAAACAATTGCAATTAAGATGTTAACGAGGTGAGTCATTGTAAGTTGTTTGAGGTTGGCCTGAAAAAATAATATAATATGAGGGTTGAGTGTGAAAGTTATATCAAAATAGAGAAACCAATATTTGGCCCATACTGTAATCTTTCTCCATGGCATAACATTTCCCCCATTCATAGGTTCCATTATCATGAATGGGTTCAAAATCATCTGAATTGAAATGCACCATAAATAATGCAATAAATAGTCATAAATATTTTCGTTTGTGCACTATATAACTTTAATTGACGTGATATGTATAGTTTGCGATGTAGTCTTTATGGAGAGGTGGGTAACCGAGTTTAAAGCCAAGAACTTCTCTCTCTCTCTCTCTCACACACACACACACACACACAGAGCTTTTATTTATAATTTTAAGTAGGGATATAAACGAGGCGAGTAGCAGGTTATTTGAGCTAGACTCGAAAAAGTAAAGTTAGACTCTAGCTACTGATAATCGTTTACCTTTGCCAAACGACCCCCTTACTCATTGTTAGCCTATTTAAGTAGCTTCTAATTACGTAAAATTTTAGGATATATGGTAAAACTCGATCAATGTTTCAAATAACTTTTTCAAAGTCAGACTTAAACTTGACTACTTTTTTAATGTTTGAGCTTCAACTCGAGATCCATTAACATGTTTATGTGCTCAAGGTCAATAATTTTTGTATTTTGATGATATAATTTATAAACATAAAAATATGTTTGTTCCCAAAAAGTGTATGCTTGAATATATCGGCTCAACTCGTCAAGCTTAATCGAGTTTTCGAACGAGCCAATTCGAACATTGGTGTTATTGAGTTCAACTCGTTAAGTTAATCGAGCTTTATTTTGTATTGGAGATTGATCAAGCTTGAACTCGAGTAGCTCGTTAAAAGCTTGAATCATTTTTGGATGGGTATGCTCAAACTTCATTTCTTGCTTATTAAAATCCCAATTAATAAAACCACAAGGGTGGTGGCGTGTTGACAAGGGCTTGGGGGGATGTGGTGGAATATCCCATCCACCCCGGGTTAGAGTCCAGGCGTCAGCATTCTGTGGCCAGACTTAGTCTCAGACGGTCGCTTTGTTTGTTTGTTTCCAAATTGCCAAGGATGTAGTTTAGACAAAGCCTAGATGAATCTTATCAAAAAAAAATCCCAATTAATAAGCAAAATTTCATATGAAGTCTTTTTGTCGTAGTAATACAAATCAAAGCTTGCATACTCACCATGAGTAAGGGCTTCTTTGTTAGTAGCTTAATGTGTTTGATGCGACTTACTACTTATTTTGTCAGCTATTTATGACTATTTGATAGTGGCTTAGTGATATAGAAATTGGCTTGTTCGATAAACTTTTGTTCTAAAATTGGTATTTTAAATATTTGATAAAAGAAAAAAATGAATTAAAAGACAAAATTACTCTTAATTAACAAAAATGGATAGTAGTCATTAATAGGCATAGGGATCATTCAATTATCCATTTTTCCTTATTCGGGTCATACATTTCAATTTCTTCTCATAACGGCCATGTTATTATTATTAGAATCTTGTTATTTGAATTTTCTATTTGGCGATAAATGAAACCATTTGATAGAACATATACGTTAAGAAATACTATCATAATTTCTAGCTATTAAATTGGAAATAACACAATAAAAAACAACGAATACACCAGAAACACGGTAAAGTTTTCTACAAAATATAGAAAACCACCCAACATCGCACGAGCTAAAATAACACAAAACAACAATAATGACAAAAAAAACAAGTGACTTGAGAGCATCTCCAACAATTTTTCCAAAATAGAGAAAACAAGGTTTTTTACCAAATATCTTGGTCCAACAATTTTCCTAAAACTATATTCAAAATTGAGAAAGTTGGAGAGAAAATGAGTTTTTCTCCGGATACCGAGCACACACTAAAAATGATTACTATGTGACCAATAACAAACTTTGAAAATAAATATGTAGAGAAAAAAAATTTAATAGATGAATGACGCATTTTAATATTATAATTATTATTGAATTCTCTAAATTAAAGAATCTGTTGGGGGTGTATATAATTTTATTTAAATTTTATCTTTTGATTCTCTATTTTGAAAAAAAAAATGAAATTTTTAAATAATCTATTTAAGATACTCTAACAAACCGAAAGGAAAAAAAAACAAAAACCCTCCAAAATGAAGACCTGCCAAAACCCCGGAGTCGATAAAAGATGAACGAAACACACACAAGTTTGATACTCACCCAAAATATCTATCTATCTATCTAGTGATTGATTGATTCATTTAAGCTTGAATTTTGAATTTTATTATGACAAGTTCATTTTCTTTTCTTCTTGTTAAGTGTCAATCATAAAGACTTTTACAAAAATAAAATATCATCCTTCAATATATAATTTTGTTGTGGTTGTTAAAATATCTACAAAAATAAAATACGTTTTAAACACTAAAACGTTCTCATTACTTTTATAATAAAACTATAAATAAATATAATAATTACAATTACTATACTATACTTGTTTTATTTTCTGAAAACTATATATTTATTTAATATATTAAGTTGGGTACGGAAGTCTGCAAATGGTCAACCTCCATGTGAGTACAAGGAATCACTATTCTAAAAGGCTTGACGTGACTCAAGGCTTGTGTCTCACGTCACATTATGTCTGTGGCACGCCATGGCCTAATGTGCAGTATTTTATAACGCGATATTTGATTTTTATTTACGTTTTAATGTCTTATTTGTTAGTTTTTAATATATAACCTAATGTAACTTGTTTATTGTCATTGACTCATCTATTAATAGTACAAAACATATGTTTTTATATATAATAGTATATATGATTTAGAGATTTGCCGCCATAAGTCACGCCTTGATAAACGTCATGGCCTCGCTGTGGCTCCTAAGGCTTGGTCTCATTACCACGCCACGCCTCACGCCATTTAGAACGTTGCAAGGAATCAAAACCAATCATGTGAAAGTGTATTTCTTAGATCCCAATTTAGACATTTATTGTTCCTTAATGTCACGCATTCAAATTCAAATTCAATCAAATCTTGTATTAAATCATAACAATCAACAATAATATTAGATTATTAATGATAACATTAAAATGTTGACACTTTCCATCTTTCATGTTTTTTTTGTTGCAGTGAAAAATTTATGTTTATAAAAAAATTAGTAAAAATATCTAGCTGCATATCTAATATTTTTAATACTTCATTTGTCCATAAATAAATAGATCACAATTGATTTAATAGGGACAACAAGTTTAGTTGTGAATCTAGTTTTCGTTGTGAATCGGGAAATAAGCAAGTGCACATCACGTGTAAGATTTTCGTTAAGTTGGTGATTTTTAAAATGGATCAAAGTCTAGATTATTTAACTGTAAATTCGTCCGATGTTTTTTAATTGAAATCCACCGCCTTAATTTTTTTTTAAGTTTTTTGGTTGATTTCGAGAGACTTTTTTGGTTTTGGGTTTGATTTCGAGCAACTTTTTCGGTTTTTTAGTTAATGTTTTTGTATTTTTTTTAATATCCCCGAGCATCTTTCAAAGTTTAGCAAACGCATCTTTCAAACGCCCCAAAAAAGTTCTACTTAGGAAAATAAGTTGAGGGGGTGCACGGGATCCCGTTTGGGGCTTAATAGGTCCGCCATTGATCACGTGTCTTTGACTTTCACAGAATATTCATCATCAATGGCGCATGTCATCATGAATTTTGTAAAAAATTACATTCAATATTCATGATGAATGGGGACAAACGGCAACGCGCGTCGCATTCTCGTTTGTCCCACCGTTTCATAACGAAAGTTAGGTTCACAATTAAACTTTCCACCAATTTAATATATAATTAAAAAACATAGTAATTAGACAGTTAAAATACATTCTAACAAAGTTAAAAATATGTAGTTATTATGGACATATATAAAATCTAAAAAACAAATATATTTCCTAATGTTAGTGTAAGATATGTTATACCATATAACTTTGTATATATTTATTGTCTTGCAAGTCTCTAAAAGATCCAACTTAACTTACGGGAAATTGCCTCAAATAGCCATTCCACACCATTGGCTTCTTCAAATAACCACTTTGCTAACCATATTCCTAAAATAGCCAAAACTTACGCAGAGAAACTTACGCATAGAGTTTTCTCTGCGTAAGTTTAATTTTCCTCCCAAAAAATTAAAAAAAATGTTTTTTTAAATATTTTAATTTTTTTAATTAAACTTACGCAGAGAAAACTTTATGCGTAAGTTTCTCTGCGTAAGTTTTCCTCCCATTTTTTTTTGCCTTCCATTTTTTTTAAAATTTTTTGGGATGAAAAATAAACTTACACAGAGAAAACTATATGCGTAAGTTTCTCTGCATAAATTTTGGCTATTTTGATAATAGGGTTAAGAAAGTGGTTATTTAAAGAAGCCAATGGTGTAGAATGGCCATTTGAGGCAATTTCCCTTAACTTACCCTTCATAGGCCATATATTCAGGGATGTGCAAAAATTGACTTATGTTTTCTTAACCAAAATCCCCCAAAAATGCTTCTTGTGAAGGAAAAAGGGGGACAAAAGGCTCAAAAAGATATGCTCTTGCCACGGGCGTTGGAACTTGGAAGGATACCCACTATTGTCAACTACCAAGTTACATGAATTCTATGATGACCAATTTTATATGATTTTGTTTGATAAACTAACTAATAACTTTAGTTATTAGCTGATAAGCTAATTAAAAACATGAGTCTTTTTAATAAGCTAGGTCGTTGTTGTCAAACATGTCCTATATCTACTTATTCAATTGCTTGTTTGTAAATACGCAGTCTATAGACACGAAGTTTTAAAAAATATGATGTTAATAGGACGTTTACCAAACGTTTACTAGGGTAGGTGTTGTTCGGCAAGTCATAACTCTCACTGCCTTACCAGATTAGATTTTTTGCGTCTCTTACACGGTAAGCGTTAACTGGAGAATCTTCTCCCTCACTTACCTGGTAAGATTATCAGTCTTTGTCTTTCATTACCTGTAAGATTTTCGATCTTTGTCATGCTCACCCAGTAAGATAAGTGACATTTGATAAGAGTTTGGTTAGCCCCCTAAGCCATTGTACAAAACTTAATAATTTGAACAACGTTAGGCAACACATGTCAAAACACTCAGCAAAGCATTGGGTATGCCAGACAAAGCATCAAACATAATAACAAAATCATTGTTCACGTCAATTTTTAAGGCCATGTTTGCTCGTAGTAAAACGTCATACGTGTTTTTGGGGGATACCATGGCCTAGAAAAAGTGTCGGCTATATTTTTGGGGAATTGTCACGTCTTATAAAAGAAACCTACGATTATGCTTTGCCTATGTAAGAGGCATCTCATACTTGAACATCATTAAAAGTCAAAAAACTTTAAAAACAATTACATTCAACTCCAACAACTACTATATTTTAACAATAGTAACATTACCTATATTATTAAATATTTTTCATTTATTTTATAAAATATTATTTATCTCTTATAAAAACTTATTTTCAATATCTTTATTGGTGGAAGATAATTAAATTTCTCTCTCTCTTATATAGAATTTTAGAGATTTTGTTCAGATTTGATGATTTCCACCTTTTATCTCTTGTTTTCTTTAGTTCATTATATGTTTTAGCATAGCGGTATAGCCATTGAAGCAAAAAAAAAGTTGCTAAATCTCCAAAATCACTATTTAAGCATAGCCGTCGAAAATGCTTTTAAAGATCTAAATATAATAAAAATCCAATTTAACATCTTATAAACTGATAAACACTTTTATTAAAAACATAACTTATTTTAAATAAGTAATCCCAAACAACCCTAAGAAGACAAATGGTTGAGCAACAAGTCCATGACAATGAAGGACGGTGGTCTATGGCCTTGTTCACCGCCACTACATTACAAAGCACTTGACTCTAATAGGACTAAACCATAATCCCATATTTTCTTCTAAATAAAATATATTCAATTCAATATTCTTTTTGACTATTATTTTAATATCAAACAAAATAAAAAAAAACTTATTAAAAAATTGAAATCACTACAATAACTTAGTGGTCTAATTTTTATTGGCTTTTAAATATAGAGTTTTATTTTATTAGTCATTCATTTTTTATATTTTTTAATTGGGTTAAAGTTAAAACAATCATATATTTTTTGATTTTAATGTTGGGTTGAAGATAGTATAAGAATGTTTTCAACAATTATGTTAAAATAGAGAAAAGATGGATTTGATAAACTGTTTTCTCCAACAACTGTACTATCTTGTATGCAAAAATACAAAAATAAGAACAAAAACTGTAAAATATCTAAATTTAAAAAAATCTGTAAAAATTTATACAAGAGAGAAATAATATAATAATATTTTTCCACCAATAGATTGTTTTAAATTTATTGTGTATGAGAAAAAACAATAAGTTATTAATAAAATTAATATTAGGATTGTCAAAAGAAAATATTAAACTTTTTCAACTCATTATAAGAGATGTTCTAAATACACCTTAAAAGCAAATATATAGAAAGAATATTTTATGTATATTTATTATTTTAATGCAATTAATTAGGATTATGAAATTAAGTGACAAACAAATAAAGTGATCCATCCAAGAAGGCTGCCCCACCTCCGTCTCTCCACACAACCACTTGGTTCACCCTCCAAAGTAAGCATAAAGCGAGTGTTGCTGAATGCTGATAAAGGCTCAGAAACTCATGGGGAAAACCGTGAGAGTGAAACATGTCAATGTGAGAACCCCATTTTAAAGCTTTAACAAAATATACATTTTTGCATGTTAGTTAGTGTCTGCCGGAGAAATTACCTGACGGTGGTCGGACCTCAGGATGGCAGGGTTAGTTGAAACCCAGAATAGGGAAAAACGAATGGAGAAACAGATTGGTTGCATTTCTGGTTTCCTTCAGATCTTTGACCGCCAACAGATTTTGGCCGGAAAGCGCATCCACTCCACCAAACGCCTCCCTCCTTCCACCGTAAGTTCTTCATTTGGTATTTATCTGCACATTAATTAATGTAGGGGTAGAAATGAAATTAAATGAAATGTGTAGGGTAATTAACGAATGAATTTAATGAAGATGTTAAACTGCTTTTTTTACAGGGTGTCGGTGCATCGCCGGAGACTGTGAGTTCCGTAGTGTCGCCGGAGTTTTCTAAAGAACTACGAAAGCCAGAGCCACCGAAACACGTGGTGGTAATGCCGGAAAGTCCAGACGCTTCTTGGTCATCTCCGTCGGAAAATGCCACCGGCCAACCAATAGCAACGCCGCCAAAATCCAGCAAAGTAATGCCTAGACTTTCGCTTGAAAGCAACGCAAATAGTAAACAGTCGGTTTCTGACAGCAATGACAACAAACAACGGCGATCCCCCAGCGTCATTGCGAAACTCATGGGACTGGAGCCATTGTCTCCATTGTCTCCATTGTCATCTTCCGATCAAAAAAGTCAACAAAACGGCGCCGGTAAGCCGGCGCTAAGAAGATCTGCTTCAGAATCTAGGGTTTCAAGAGATCTTTGTCACTCGAAATACATCGACGGCAACAATTTCCAAGTGAAACAACCGAAGCAAACCGTAGATGAAGGAAGAAATTTAAGCAACAAAGAGTGTGTAAATGTTAGAGCCTTGAAATCGATGAGAAATAAGTCTGAATCTCCGATAACGTCTCCATGGAGGTCGCATCGGAGAAGTTTCTTCGATTCAGCAGATTTTTTTCCGGAGCCAAATCAGACGACGGTGTCAATGCATGGAGATTTCGAGAAGAAATTGAAGATGAGAGGAATGGATGAAGAGTCCAATGATTTAGGCACATTGAAACAAATTCTCGAGGTTCTGCAACTCAAAGGTCTTCTACACTCGACAAGACCTTCAAACAAAGACCGGCACCGGAACTTTGTCTATTTGCCTTCCGATGAATCCAGCATCGTCTTAATGAAACCATGGCGATCGCCGTCGTCAAAACTGGATAATCAGAGATCTGCGAATGGTGGAACAGTGGATCGGAGGATAAGGAGTCCGGCGAGAGCTAGAAACTCTTCACCTACTCGAATTGAGAGTAACTTAAAGAGTTGTAATTCAATTGTCAAAAGAAAACCATTGAGCATTGAAATCCAAAGAAGAGCCAACGAATCCTCTGATTCAGTAAGAAGTTCGCCCATCAATTCACCTAAGCTGACTCCTAAAAGAACTGGATCTGCTCATCATTCATTGAACAATCGATCTCCGAGAAACCAGAAACCATCGGAATCGTCCGCCATTAACTCTACAAAGCATAAGAACTTCAAAAACGTTGTTACAGAGGACGAATCGTCTTCTATTTCTGAAACCACCGTCTGTACACCTTCTCCAACCGAAACAGAGGTATGCAAATGTCGATTAGCATATCAATTACCGCTCGAGTGCTCATTTACGTGTTTCATTCGATATAATTTCCACTAATTACAGAGATCCAAATGGCAGGGAAATAGACAAGGAAGGAGTTTGTTACAGAGATGTGACAAGCTACTTCATAACATAGCGGAGATGAACAGCACTACCGAGTCACCACCGCTTTCTGCCACAGTTTTACCGAGTCCAGTCTCGGTCCTTGACTCAGGTTTTGACAAGGACGAATCGTCGTCTCCTTCACACAGCATTGATTTCAAAGGTAACCTAAAAGTAAACCTTCATTGCGTTCACATGAAACTTACATGTTGACTTAATTGGTTTCTCACCAACATAGCCTTTACGAGGCTGATTGTTTCAACCTATTTACCTGGCAAAATGTAAGTGCATCACAATGGTAAACCCATCTGACTTGATAAAAAAAAATATTAAAAAAATAGTGGGTTCCATCAAAGACTTCAAAGACTTGAACTTTCCTCTCACAACCAAAATTCAAACACTTGAGCTTTCTCAACCCTTTGAGAAGTAAACTCATTTTCAAGTTGTTGCTCCAATCATCAAGTCATCATCAAACCTTTACTCAAGTAATCATCAAATGTCATAGGAGATGCTCTAACTAGTCAAACAAATAATTTCTAAAACTACCTTCAATGTGTCACTAAATCTTAGGCGAAACAATAGATTCAGAACATATACAACAGCTTTTTTAAAATAGAAAAAATTGCATTTTTATTCTATATATTGTTCTCTAAAATAGAGAAAACTAGAGAAAGCTCCAAGTTTAAAGAATTCTTTAAAACTTACTAGATAAAGAGAAAATATTACTTTTTTATTCATTTCCACCAATAGGATTAAGTTATCATTACTTTATATAAATTCTTTTTAAAAAAATGTATTGGGATGATAAATTTAAATAATATTTTAATAATATAATTGATGTTGAGTTCTCTAAAATAGAGAATCTATTGGAGCAAAATGTGATCCATTTTAAAGATTTTGACTTTTAAGTCCTTATTTTAGAAAAATTACAGGGAATCTGTTGGAGATGCTCTTAGTGCAGATGACTCTATTTACATCTCCAATGAAATCTCTGGTTTTCACACTAAATTTAGTGTAATGAATATTATTACATCATATTTAGTATAATACTATTCATTTACACTACCTTTTATACTACTTTTACATCACTCTTAAAAAATTAGTGTTACCCATTGGAGAAGGTTTACTATTAAAACAATCTCCAATGGGGTCACTAAATCTTACACTAAACACTAAATTTGGTGTAAATGACACTATTCACATCTCCAATTCTATTTTCCACACTAAATTTAGTTTAACGAATAGTATTACACTATATTTGGTGTAACACTATTCATTTACACTACTTTTTATACTACTTTTTAAATCACTTTTAAAAAATAGTGTTACCTATGGGAGAACATTTACTATTAAAATCATCTTCAATGGGATCATTAAATCTTACATTAAACATTAAATTTGGTGTAAATAACACTATTCACATCTCCAACGGGGTCTCTATTTTTCACACTAAATTTAGTGTAATGAATAGTATTACACTATTTTTGGTGTAACACTATTCATTTACACTATTTTTTACACTACTTTTTACATCACTTTTAAAAAATAGTGTTATCCATTGGAGAAGATTTATTATTAGCACTAAAATTTACACTATATTTAAAATTTGGTGTAAAATATAGCGTGATCAAGCTACGCTAACACTAAAATTTACACTACTTTTTACACTATTTTTGAAATTTGGTGTAAAATATAGTGTAACCCATTAGAGATGCCCTAACACTAGAATTTACAATGTAGTATGACCTATTGGAAATGCCCTAATTACAGAATATATCATTAGGCCATCAGTACCCCATGGAGGGCATCTTTCAAAGATTCCACTCCACATCAGCGTCACATCAGCTTTTCTTCCATCCCTTACTCGATCCCTCACGATCCCTAAACACCCGTACCCCATTCCCTCAAACCCTTTTGCCACCTCATTTATTTTAATTCTTTTATTTATACATTTAATTATTTAACAAAATAAAAATATTTATATATTTTTTAATAAATAAAAATAAGATAAATAATAAAAATTAAAATTCATATCATTCATTAAAAATAAAAATTACAAAATACAAAACACTACCAATTATGAAATATTTGGAGTTGCTCTTTTCTCGCTAAATTAGCCCTCAAAGCGTTTCCCGTAAGGTGATCATGCGGGGTTATGAAAAACTCGAAGTCTTTCTCAAATCGTTTATCTCGTTCGATTTCTCGTTCGTGTTCCAACCTTTGAAGTTCGAGATCGATTTTTTTCATTTTGTATTTCATTGTATCATCAATCTTGTCGTTGAACGTCGTCAACAACTGAGTAACACTTTCGTCCGTATTCGCCCCAGACGTATTACTCGTTGATGATTTTTTTGCCTTGTTTCTCCCGATGGGTCGTTGAATTTGCTCGTCATCGTCATCATCGGAAGGTTGGGTACGTTTTGAACCCTGCGATGAAGTTGTCGTCATCGTTGGAACGGCTCCCCATTTTGGACATTTTTTAGGACGTCCCAAGCTTGTTCGTGAGTGAAAGCAACTTTATGGCGTGCTAGATACCGTTCGTGTGCCGTTCGGGATATATCGGCCTCACTCATCCCGCTTGATCTATTATTGAGCAAGTTGTTGTAGATGCCGCCAAACGAATTAACTCTTTTATTGACGTCGTTGAACTTGCTATTGAGTTGATGGGTTGATCTATAACCTGGTTCACGACCCATGCGAGTAAAGAACACTTGCCCGATTCGGCCCCAAAAACTTCCTACATTTATGTAAAATAAAGTATAAGAATAATAAGAATAATAATAATAAGAATAAGAATAAGAATAAGAATAATAATAATAATAATAATAATAATAATAATAATAATAATAATAATAATAATAATAATAATAATAATAATAATAATAATAACAGTAAAAATAATTACCACCGCTTTGTGCGTTACCGACCACGGGGTCCTCCGAAACGTCAACCCACGCCGACACTAACGCGAGTTCCTCGGCTTTACTCCACGTTTGTTTGGCGGCTTTCGTTCGTCTCGGATTTGATGGTTCCGGGTTAGATTGTTGTGTCGGGATAAATTGTGGTGAGTTCGGGGTAGAAGGTTGGGTTTCCGGAACAATGTCGTCGTCGAGATTGATTGCGGGTGAAGGAAGATTGTAGTTGGCCGGAGTAAAACCTTGTTCAATCAAACCGGGACGTGTAAATTGGTAAGGAAATTGTTGCGGAAATTGTTGGTGATATTGTTGGGGAAATTGTTGCGGAAATTGTGGCGGAAATTGTTGCGGAAATTGTGGCGGAAATTGTTGCGAGAATTGCGGATGATAACCTTGTTGTGTAAACGCTTGGAAACCAAGCTCTTGATCTTCTTGCGATTGTGGTGTATTCGGTCGGTTACGACGGGATGTAGGTGTTCTGTTTGGATTCATGATGAGAGAGGTGTGAAAAATAAGAGGTTGAGAGAATTTGAGAGAGTTTGAGAGGTGTGAGATTGAGAGAATTTGATAGGTGTGAAAAATAAGAGGTTGAGAGGTGTGAGAAATAAGAGGTGTGAGAAATAAGAGGTTGAGAGGTGTGAGAAATAAGAGGTTGAGGGTTAAATATATAGGGTGAGAAATTATAGCCGTTCAACGGCTAGTTTATAAAAAAGTAATTAAATTTTTTTTTTTTAATAATCCTCGGGATGAATCGGGATCCCATCCCCGCATTCGATCCCTTCCCGCAAATGATCCCGCCCCGTACCCCATCCCCGCAGCCATCCCGCTGCCACATCACCCATCCCGCACGCTATCTTTCATGCGCTACGGATGGCCTTACCTTTTTTAACAAAGAAGATGATTGTTGGTTTAGCAATAAATCTAATGAATAAATGATGGTAAATTAGTAAGAGATTTGTACAATGTGCATGGTGGTGGTCGGAAATCTGATGATGGTGGTAGGCCGCGGCGTTGGTCAGTGTTTTGAATGAATGGATGTGGTGGAAACTGTCCCCTGTGTCGGTGTTTCAATCGATGATAGTTTTTTTTAAAAGGAAAATAATCAATAGTCGTACAATTACTTTTTCAGCATTAATTTGCGGTGAAAACTTTGTACCGATTTTGACTTGTTTTTATCCTCAGTACCAACAACCGTTGATTATGAAGAGGAGAGTTGCAGTCGTTCAATCTCGCCGACGAAATCGACAGAACACGAAGTATTCATATCAGACGACTCTGATTTCATCTACATTTCTGAGATACTTCGAGTCTCGCCGTACCTGCACGAAGACCGCACTGTCTTCTCTTTAGTCGAGAAACAACTCTACAAAAGTAACGACACTTCAAATGTCTGTAAACGCCAACGAAAACTCGTTTTCGATGTAATCGTCGAAATCCTCGATCGGCACAGACAGTTGCCGCCATGGAAAGTTGCGAATCTTGCGGATTCCGTATCCGGAACATCTCTGAAACAGATCTGGTCGGAATTTCAGAAAATCAGAGAGGTAAACACCGGCGATGGGATGCTAGAATTGATCAGCGGTGTTTTGAAGAAAGACCTGATCGAAATCAATGGTTGGATAGATCATCCGGTAGAGATGTCGGAAGCTATACTGGACATCGAACGAATGATCTTCAAGGATTTGGTGAGCGAAGCAATCGGTGATCTAGTGGAATTTCCCGCCAAATGTGTGTTCTCGAGGTCTCAAAGGAAATTAGTTTTTTAAATGTGGCATGAATGAGTTTTAGTTTAATTTTTTCGCGTTTTTTTTTCGTTAATATATATACATTGTTTTCTGGGTAGAGCATCTCCAATGGTTAAATTAATGACTTGATGAATGACGGTTAAATTAATGACTTGATGAATGACTTTACAATGACTTGATACCAAATTCTACTAAAATTTGAAGAATGATTTGACATCCAATAGCTTGGTAGATGTCAAGTGTTTGAAGATTTAACAAATGTTTATATTTGATCCTTCAACTATCATGAGTTTTAATTTTTAATTTTCCACTTTCATTCAATAATGATTCATTTATTAAATATATAAAATATTATTATTATTATTTTTAACAAAATACATTATTGGAACGCTTTCGTAAATACGTTCAAAATGACACCAATATCGAATATTAAAAAACACAAAAATTAAATACTTTTGTTTTTAGAAATCATAGTTTTAAGTATATATAGTTTATATTTATAAAAAAAACTACATATTATTTTTAGAAAGTTTTGTTTTATATTGAAAAGTGTCATCTCTCACCCTCTCAATCTCCCTATATATATACACACTCATAGATATATTCTTATATCATCATCTCATTCTCACATCCTAATTTTCAAATCTCATATTTTCACTTCCACCATGTCTGATTCTGATGAGATCATTGAACAAATTTTTGTAGATGTAAGTGAATTCATCATCGATTAATTGGAAGATGATACCCATGAAAAGATGTTGAAGATTGTAGAGAAAAAATCTCAAAGGAAGAAAACATATATTCAACGGGGTCGTGAAGAGGGGACACAATCGTCTTGTTGCATATTATTTTCCAGATCAACCCGTTTTTCCACCGTACATCTTTAGACGAAGGTTTCATATGAATAAAGAACTATTCATCCTAATTGTAAACTCGTTGTCCAACCATTCAGATTATTTCAAATTGAGGGAAGATGCAACCGGGAAGCAAGGTCTTTCGGCGTTACAAAAATGCACTGCAACTATTCGACAACTAGCATATGGAACACCGGCTGATCAAAACGACGAGTATGTAAGAATAGGAAAAAGTACTTCTAGCGAATGTCTAGAGAATTTTTGTCGGTGTGTAATTGAAGTATTTGGTCCTATATACTTGAGAAGGCCAAATGATGCCCCAAAAGAAATCAAAAAAACAAATAGTGGACCAATTTTGAAGTTTACAAGAAGCACACAGAAGCATGGACCAATTTTGAAGTTTACAAGAAGCAAACAAAATAGGCTATAGAACTTCAACTTTCAATATATTCCATGCATATATTCCGTGCATGTATACTCCTTTCAAACTAAATTCAACCTATAGAACTTCAACTTATATAATTCTTTCAACCTATTCCTTTCAAGAATATAAAACCCCATCCAACGACAAATGCAAAATCAGTAATTAAAATGGATCTTAACCAATTTTCTCCAATAAATAATGATTTTAACTATGATACTTCTTCACCACAACCCAACTACCAACTCCCTCCAAACATGCCATACAACTATGAGTCTTCTTCACCACATGGTTTTGCACAATATCAACGTCCACAACAACAAAAAACTAATCCCTTTCAATATCAATATCCACCACCTGGTTTTGTACAGTATGGTTCTCTAGTATCAAATGACGGGAATCCCTTAATTTTCCACCCTATTCCATCTAGAGAAACTACATTCCCTCCCTTTTCCACCCAAGATGGGCTTGAAAGTATCGATCCTGATGTTTCGTTAAGCACTAATTCAAAATAAAAGAAGAACGAGACTTGGTCCAATGATGAAGAGGAATTACTGATGAGTGCTTGGGTAACTATTTCCACTGACAGCATCACAGGTAATGGCCAACAAGCAAAAGATTTTTGGCGCCGCATTACTCAGTACTACAATGACCACAAAAAGAAATTTAATCGAAGAACGCAATCACAAGTCAAGGCGCATTGGTATCAGGTAATTCCATCTGTTAATGAATTTAACCAGATATTCATTAATGTTGAAAAACAATATCACAGTGGATGGTCCGACGACCAAGTAAAGGATGCCGCAAGAAAATTGTATTATTCTACATATAAGAAGAACTTCAAACATGAGCATGCATGGGCAATTGTTAAGGATAAGCCAAAATGGAGAGACGGGAACACAAATGATGTTCATACGAAGAGAACAAAGACCGACTCATCTGGTGGTTTCACATCATCATCGGATGTACAAACAAGTTTAAAGGAGGAAGATGATGAAACTAGAGTTCGTCCGATGGGGAAAAAAAGGCAACAAGGAAACAAAAAGGAAAAGAGACTACCTCAAATGCCGAAATAAATGAAGTTAAAGATATAATCAACGAAACAAGCACTTTACGGATGTCCACGATAAATAGTGCAGCTGAACACTTAAATGAGCTAGAAGATTCGTACAAGTCTTCAAAAAAAAACAATGAAATAAAAATGTTAATGGAAAATACGCAAGGAAACGAACAACTAATGTATCAACAAATGTTGACTAAGTAAATTAAGAAGAAATATGGAATTTAGGTTTACTTTCAGTTTTTCATTATCGTTTTATAATATTTTTATTAAATGTTATGTTATTGTTGTATAATATTTGTTTAAAAAAATGTATTTGTGCTTTAAATAACGACAAATAATAGAAGGAGTTTTATAAAACATTTCAAATAGATGATGATAGTTTATGTATATATATTAAAAATGAATTAAAAATGCAAAAATAAGCTTTTGGAAGACTTGACCATTGGAGTAGCTATTTGAAGATGACTTTTTGTTGATGTGGCAAATAGATCAAGTATTTGAAAGACTTGACCATTGCGGATGCCCTTAGTTTTACGTTATGTGATATGTAGGTAGGGTTGAGTTCGGATAACAAGTTGAGTTGACTTGAGAATGGTTATTATACATTGGATGCATGTTAGTAGGGGTGAGCAGGACCCGACCGAGCCGAACACCCCGCCCGAATCCGACCCGAAAAACGGTCCCCGACCCGATATCCGGCCACCCGAGAAACCGATCACCCGAACCCGAAATTTTACACGGGTATTACGGTTCGGACTGGGTATCATTATCCCTCACCCGAACCTGATCGGATATCCGAAAGTTTTAAATTTTTATAAAAAATATTAATACTAATAAATATAAATACTCCTATTTCCATTTTCCTAAACCTAAATCGACCAAGTGAGGAATGCGTTCATCAAGATTCAAGAGTCGAAGACGACGAACTGGGTTTGTGACGGATGATGAACGTGAAACATCGACGAAACGGTGCTCCTCCGCTCCCTCCCTCCCCAGTAGGGCTGTCAATGGGTAAGGGTAAACCCATTACCCGTTATGTTTCGACCCGTTGGATAAGGGTATGGATAAATAAAATTTTATCCATTTATCCACTTATCCATTACCCGTTTACCCGAAATTTTAGTGGGTAGGATATGGATAAACGTTTTTTCGTTATCCATTATCCGCTACCCGTTACGATAATATATATATATATATACATATATAATTAAATATTAGTGTGTGTATATATATACATACATAATTATATATTATTAATATTATTTATAATGTTGTCGTATATTAATATGTAGTTTAATTTATTTGTTTTTTATCGAGTAAAAGATTTCATGATGATTAGACGAGAAACAAGACGGATTCAAGAAAATAAATACAATGAAAAGTGTTAGTCTTGTAATGTTTATATTTTTTTTAATATTATACTATGATTATTTTTTGAAAATAATAAAATGTTTAACATATATATTAGATATAAAATAGCAACTATACTTATGAGCTTATGTTTTACTTATATATTTGAGATTTAACGATATCAATTATAGTTTAAAATAATTTTTTTTTTACCATTTATCCATTACCCGTTTCGTTACCCGGTATTTTTAATGGATAGGGTAGGATATGAATAAGGGTTTTATGAGATGGATAATTACCCGTTTCGTTACCCGCTATTTTAAATGGATTGGATAACGGATTAACCCTTACCCTACCCATACCCTACCCGTTGACAGCCCTACTCGCCAGTCCACCAATGTGAGTCTGGTACCTCCTATTCCTAACCCTAATTTCTGATTTCTTCATTTAACTTCCTAACCCTAGTTTCTGGAAGTGAGCCCAAACCGAATGTTCTTGTTTGTTCGATGATTTCATGTGTTGATTGCTTGATTTTACTCCTAACCCTGAGTGGCTAAGTCCCTAAGTTATGGATTTGGGGTAAATGGATTTTGTGTATCTTGTATTTTAGCTTCCTGTCTGATGAGCAAACTACTCATGTGTTCTACAAACTAACCCAAACAGAAAGCTATACAGGATACAAACTATTGAGTATTGAACACTTGAACTTGCAAAATGCCCAACCCATTCCCACCCAACCCGAATATCCGAAACCCGAATTCACCCGAAACCCGCAATCCGAACTCTACATCGAACGGGGTTCGGGGTCCATCAGTGTCGGCCGAAATCCGATTGCACACCCCTACATGTTAGGATGAGTTGTACCAAGAAGTACATGATCAATCCTGGTATCAACTACGATTCTTTAGATAGGATTTGAGATTAAAAATAATCAAGGATTCAGATATACTTCTCACGATTCTCACACGATTAGATATTATGGCGCACATACTTTTGATAGAAGTTTTTGGAAGATGATAATGACAATGTGTTTAATCTAAGCTTCGTATAGTTTATACTAGTATGTTGTTATATATCATTTTCATTATTCGTGGTGTAAAAGCTATTATTATTTCTCCTTTTTGGGTGATTTCTTTTTTATATATACGTTATTGTTACGTCATTTTTTAGATTTAAATTTAACTCTAATTTTGACGATGTTACAATCTTCCCTATATATGTGTGTGTGTGTGTGTGTGGTTTAAATCAAATGAGAACCATAAATATGTTATAAACCATAAGAATCGGTATAAAAAATATTTTTTACATGATATTTTTACATCAAATGCTAGGATTTATTATATTTTGCTTCACATATATTTGTTTCGTAATATGATTGTTTCACATGGATTTGTTTCATCATATGAATATTTTTTACGTGTATTTTTCATATCACTAGGTGAATCAAAATTCGTTTTTCACATGTAATCTTTTCACAAGGTGAACACGAACATATATGTAACGATATCTTAAATCATAGGTTTTGATGAAAAAAAATAATGCAAACGAATATTTTTATATTGGTTCTCACAGGTTTATAACATATTTGTGATTCTCATTTGATTATCGTCCTATATATGTATATATAAGTTATATATGAATTAAATGTATCACATTCTTATAGTCATATCTAGAAAATACACTTCAAGTTTTACCTACCTCATATATGTTTTGACTAGTAAAATAACAAATTCCATATGGACTTTTGAAATATAACCCCAAAATAAAACCATTTATTTATTTTATATATATATATATATTATACATATACAGAGATAGAGATAGAGGTTCAGGAGAACACCTCAAAAAATAAAAACTGAGGGAACATCCTGGTAGTTGTTCATCTAAACGGTATGCACATGTGCATGCAAGTAAATTTAGTTTTTTTATGCCTATGTACATTATGCGTGTTTGCATGTTACAGATTACTTGTATGCACAGACGCATACCGTCCAGATGAACGACTACCAGGGTATTCCCCAATTTTTATATTTATTTACGATTTTCCCCTAAACCTAATCATATATATAGGGTCAGGTTCAATGAAAAACCTTAAAAACATGAAAAATGAGGAACACCCTAGTAGTTCTTCATTTGGACAATATGTACTTGTACATACAAGTAATTTGTAACATGCACACGTGTATATGCAGAAAATGTATAATGCGTAACCAAAAAATAAGTTAATTTACTTGAATGTACAAGTACATACCGTTTAGATGAAGGCTAACAAAATGTTTCTAAATTTTTCATTCTTTAGGTTTTTTCCCCTCTCCCCCCCCCTCTCTCTCTCTCTCTACACACACACACACACACATATATATATATATATATATATATATATATATATATATATATATATATATATATGTGTGTGTGTGTGTGTGTATGTATATACCGTTATTCATAGTTCTAAAATGTAGTGTTGTAGGACCATTTAATCTTTAATTTATGAAACTTGATAGGGAAGAAGAACAAAAAGGGAGTAACATGTAATGTTGGGAAAAAGCCTTGTGATATGGGACTTTGAGACTTTCCCTTTACTCATATTATTATCCACATTACACATCAAGAATACAGCTTCACTTCAAAAAGAAATAATGTTTGTTAGTGAAATGTGTAGGGTTTTATATTCATTTATTATTATTGCATATGCTTAGTGTCTTTTTGTGGCTCTTTTATTTTCACCATTTGTGGATATGCTGATTTTAGAAGTTTTATCTGATTCAAAAATAAGATAATTCTTATATATATATATATATATATAATATTTGCATACACATATGTATATAAATATGTGTATGGTAAGTTTATAAGAGAATCGTAGAAAAGTAATTAAAAAGAAAAACTGAATAATACTAGAGAAGCCATGTGTGACACTACTATAATACCACTTCCAACCTTAAAAACTTAATGATTATGTTTCACACACTAACCGATAAGTTTAATGATAGCTGATATAACAACTTTTAGCTGAAAAGACAGTTACTTACTAACAATATAATCGATAAATTAGTCATGTTTAATAAAAATTAGTTGATAAACTATCTTGCAATGTAAATACCCTTGATTGACTTGTTGAAATATTAAACAAATATAAGGGTCATAATTTGAGGAGAAAAAAACTCTCAAACTACTATTTGAAGTAAGGGACCGTTTACCTAATCACTTATCCAGGTAAGTGCTTACCGGTAAAATTCAACACTATCACCTACTTCCCGGGTAAGATTTTAGTCCACCAAAATGGCATCGTATGCTACAATTTAGCCGGTAAGCGCTAACAGTGGTAAGAGTCGTCGCACTCACTTACCGGGTAAGATTCTCGGTCCTTGCTTCCGCTATTACAGGGTAAGATTCTTGGTCCTTGTCATATTCATTCGGTAAGCTAATATGATTTGGTAAGTACTTACCCGAGTAAGCATTTTGTAAACGGTCCCTAACTTTAAAAAAACTAGTTCATGACTAATACAGCATGATTTTTTTGACTAAAAAACAACTTTATCAAGAAACAATCAGTTGTGTATGTGTGGCGGCTGGGATGAGAGCAGAGAGCAGAGAGCAAGAGAATTCTGGTTCAAGAGCTAATTGGAGAAGGAGACATCTTCAATCTGCAATTGAAGGAAGAAGTGAGAGATTGAACCTAACCCTACATTGATTCACTCAGGTAATTCCATCTTTTAATCCCTATCCTCGCTTATTTTGAGAAGATCAGAATAAATGAATTTTTCTAGTTACTGGGTTTTAGGGTAAACAAGAATCAATCGGCTGTAAGTTGTGCAAAAGAAATAAGATTAAGTAGATTAGTGGAGTTAGAATAACCATGTTGTTTAGGAATGGACTTATTAATCGATTTAAAATGGAATGATTTTCAGTACTAGCGTTAAACTGTATCGTCGCCATGACTTCTGCGAGGTTCCGGAATTAAAATAAAAGGAACCGGAATTATTTAACAAAAGAGAGATCCAGAATTAAAATAAAAGGAACCGGAAATATTTAACAAGAGAGAGATCCAAAATTAATTATATTTGGGCTTAGATCCGGAGTCCACAAAGGTCAAGATCCGGTAATGATTTAAGAAGATCCGGAAGTACATGTGTGTGGATCCGGAATTTGTAACCCGTTGGACCGATCCGGAAATTTAAAATTAATGTGATCCGGACTTTCACTTCTTGGGCTGAGAGTTCCAAATTGAGTTAGTGGACCCGGTATGAAATTTGGACTAATCTAGTGTGATCCGGAAGTGTAATTTTGTGAGTGGGCTGAAAAGCCCAACAGACCAGAATTTGGATCTAATTAAAAAGGTCCGATCCGGTACTAATAAATTAATGGATCCGGAAATAAAACCAAATGACCGGAAGTTGTTTGGCACGTGATCCGGTATTGAAATAGGGAGGGGGGGATCCGGAAGTTAAGGTGGATCTGGAATTTTAAATGTGAATTCAGAAATTGATAAATTGAGTTGGGCCTAAATATTAAGAGAACCGGAATTCCTTTTAGACTTTTGGGCCGATCTTGGAAATGGATTAAAGGGATCCGGTATACTTATTTTTGGATCCGGTATGGTTAAATGGGCCTAAGAGATCCGAGATTTAATTATTGACTCGGGAGTATTTTAAAGTCCGTGGAGAGTTGAGTTAAGAAGAAAGTTATTTGAGATTAAAGTTAGCATGAGACTCGTTATTTTTATACTATTATCCATATAGGTGTTGATCGTAAAAACGGAAGTTTTCGCGAGGAGAAATTGTTAAAGCGCCAGGTGAGTTTTTCTAACTAAAATATGTGTTTTGAACATGTTTTCAGAAGAAAGTAAATGAGTAGAACTGCCATGTTTAAATTGCATGATTTTACTTGTTTGAAAGTTTATATGGGATGTATGCATACATTGTGTTAGACGTAAACTGGCTAAGTCGGGAGGTAGACCCGCCAGTGCACATGCTGGGAGGAGTGACCCGTTTATGCCATGGAAGGGAGTATCCAGTAAGGCAGCGTGAGACTGACTCGTTGCCTCTCTTGAGTGACTTCAGGGTGCCATTTACGGGAGCGATTTATCCGTGAAAATTTTATGTGAAGTTATGCGAAAGTTTTATGAAAAGTTATGTGAAAGTTTTATGCAAAGATATTTGAAAGTTATAGACTGTTTTTAACTGGTTTTGAGAACTGTCAGGAGGGAGCTCACTAGACCTCATGGTCTAACCCTCGCATTTTCCAAACTAAACCTTTTCAGGTAAGCAGATAGTAGGAGGCTCAGGTAAGTGAGCAAGAGCAAGAGCATGATAGAGTACAGATGCAGATAGAGACAGTGCCAGTGACACTTATAGAAACTAGTATGTTCTCAGTTGTGTATAGGTTGTTTCCGCCAACCTAAATTTTGAATCAGATGTAATGAAATTTTGGGACCCAGTTTTGTAATACTTATGATTTAATGCTATGAATATTCTATTTTAGACTGGGTTGTTACATAAAGTGCCTTCAACCCGGCCAACCCAATCCGTGAGCGCCCCTAGTATGAAGAAGCCCATTTCATTTTCGCCCAACAAACTTAACTCTAAAAAATAACTTGGACTTTAGTGTCTATGTAGTAACCGAGACCAAATTGTTAACAGTTTCAAGTTTGGGGATAAATTTTCTAAAGCTGAAAGTTGAGGGGTGTAACTTGTAAATAAGGAATAGGGTAAATGTCCAAATGATTGGCACAAAACCCTAGATGTGCCTTTCATTTCATGTTTTGCGACTGAATAGTAGAGAGAAAGGAGGAAAAAGGTTTTGGAGTGTTCTTGAGCATTTGAAGAGGAGAATCATTAATCTGTGAAATCTGAAGAAGGTGTGGAGTTGGATTTCGTTTTCTGCAAGAAACATAGCAGGTAATCTCTAATCTATAACTCTAATCAAGATGGTTTTATTGATTGTTGGGATAGTTGAGGAGTTTTCCTTGTTAATGTTATTTAAGACTCTAAAGTAAGATTTAATGGCCTTAAATCGTGTTTAATTAGTGAAACTAAGCGAGAAACGATTATAGATCATTTATGTGGTTATTTACTGCTTTATCGTAGCATTTAAATGGATTAGAGTGGACTTCACCTCTGTTGTTCGTTACAGCGCCTCGTCCAGAAAGTGTCATTGATTGAGAGTTACCGGATGAGTATCCGGTAAGTCTCAATTATTGAGGGTTTTCGGATGAGTGTCCGGAAAGTCTAGTATCCGGTTAATTAAGTATCCGGTAAGTAGAATGTACTCGATAAGTGGAATGCATCCAGAAAGTAGAAGGTATCCGGAAGGTAGGGTCATCCGGGAAGTAGTGTTGTCCGGAAAGTAAGGTTGTCCGGAAAAGTAGTGTTATCCGGAAAGGGTGTTGTCCGGAAAGTTGAGTAAGCAGCTTACCTATTTTGACCATTCGTTCAGGGAAACCGATTGGAGGTCTGGATCAGATTAGAAAAGAATAGTAAGAACACCAGGTGAGTTTTTCTAACTAAAATACGTGACTTTTAACGTGTTTTCTAAAGTAAGTACATGATGAGAAATGTCATGCTTTATTTATATGCTTTTAATTGCATGAAAGTTGTTTAAAGATTTATGTTAAATGTATGCATACATTGTGTTAGACGTAGACTGGCTAAGACGGGAGGTAGACCCGCCAGTGCTCATGCCGGGAAGGTGACCCGTTTATGCCATGGAAGGGAGTATCCAGTAAGGCAGCGTGAGACTGACTCGTTGGCACCTTCGGGTGACTTCAAGGTGCCGTTTACGAGCGTGGATTTATCCGTGATGTTTTATGAAAAGTTATATGGAAGTTTCGTATCTGAAAGTTATAAACTGTTTTTAAATGCTTTTGAGAACTGTCAGGAGGGACTCACTAGACCTCATGGTCTAACCCTAGCTTTCTTTCCAAACTAAACATTTTCAGGTAAGCAAGCGGTAGGAGGCTCTACTAAGTGAATAGATCAGATCAGGAGTACGGTAGAGGACTAGATCAATGCAGCACTCTAGATTATAGATTTTTATTCTCAGTTGTGTAATAGGTTGATTCCGCCAACCTGAATTTTGAAACTTATGTAAGAAATTTTGGGACCCGTATTTGGGATGTTTCTTTTAATTTGAATCTCATGCTTTATTTTGAGTTGAGTTGTTACAATTGGTATCAGAGCCATAGTTTAAGGGATTTAGGTGACTGGATGGGCCTAGACTTAAATTTTGGGGAGTAGAAAGCACAACTGAGAATCAGGAATGCGTTAGGAGGGCACTAAAGTAGAAATAGGACTAATAGGGTACCGAGGACGGTCATGTAAGGTAAGTTTGGGATTACACCTGGCCAGAGTAATTGTGAACTTACAGGTACATGTACGTGCTTATATTGCCTTATTATTCCGTTGCTGTAGTACTAAATGAATCTTTAGTATTAATTGAGTCTTTCGTTGTTGTTGTTGTATATCAGAATGTCTGCAAGAGTCTTGAGAAGTAGGTCGATGCCTATAGTGGAGGAAGCGCAAACCAAGAGTACTACGCCGCATGAGGAGGCAGTGAGAGTTGAGGAACTGGCGGAGGATGGACCAGTAGAACCTTTAAGAGCGGTGGTCACTCGCGGGAGAGGTAGAGGCCGCGGGAGGGGTAGAGGAACGATACCTAGAAAGGCCGTTACTGAAGTGGGAGCAACAACCACCAAAGGCAAGGGTAAGAAAAAGAAAGCGCCGGTTAAGCGCAAGGCAAGGAGTGTTGAGGAACCAGAAATTCAAGCGATATCCGAACAGGAAAGTTCAGCACCTGTAAAGAAAACAAAAGCTAAGAAAGTGCGTAAACCTGATGTCGCACCGTATTTTGTGACTGAGGAGAAGTTCACAGCATAGATGGTTAAACTACAAAAGACTTTGCAAGCAGTGCTAGAAAATCAGAACAAGACTACGTCGGAAGGGGAAACCAGGAGTGGTACTGGGAAAAAGACCGAGGAAGACAGTCCGCCATAAACTGAGATAGGAAACAACTCGGTGACAACCCTGGTTGTTGTCTATGAACCAAAAATGGTGAAAGGGTGCTCGCTTAAGACCTTTGCTTCGTGAAAACCTCCAGCGTTCAATGGGGAGCGCAACCCTGTTCTAGCTTTGAAATGGGTTCGTGAGATGGAGTTAGCATTCGATACTAGCAAGTGTGCTGAGGAAGATAAGGTACTTTTTGCGATGTCAATGATGAAATCTGAGGCTATTTATTGGTGGGATGTCGAGACCGGAGGTAGGGGATCGGAAGCAGCAAAGGGTATGGCATGGGAATCATTTGTTAAGAGGTTCAGAGCACAGTTTTGCCCTTTGGCGGCAGTTAAGAAGTTGGAAGAGGAGTTTTTGGGACTGGAACAGGGATCAATGTCAGTCCAAGAATACACGTCTAAGTTCATCGAGAAGGCCCGATTTGCTGAGTTGTACGTGCCTACCGAGGAAAGGCGGATAGAAAGGTACATCTATGGGCTAAAGAGCAGCATCAGGGAGTTGGTGCAAGTGAAAGATCCGTCTACTTTTCAGGTGGCGGTTGATACTGCAGAGCTCACTGAGAAAGAGAAGAACGGACAGATAACTGAGAGAGTCAGAGACAAAAGAAAGTGGGAAGGAACGACCAGAGATGGTAAGAGGCCAAATGCGCCTAGACCCGAGCTGCGGACGGGGCATAGATTAGGTGAGAGGCCGTGTAGCAAGTGCAACCGGATGCACAAAGGGGGATGTTTGGCAGAAAAGAGCGGATGTTTCAAATGTGGGAAATCGGGGCATATGGCTCAAGATTGTCGTGGCCCGAAGGCTTGTTATCAGTGTGGCTCGTTAGAACATGTCAAGTGGGACTGCCCACAGTTGAAGAAAGGTTACGCTGGGGGTGAAGTCGATGGTAGCGGAGGAAAGAGTGGGGAGAGAAAGGTGGAGCCGACTCGTGCGAGAGCGAGGGCTTTCTACATGTCTGCTGAGGAGGCGGTGAACACGCCTGATGTGGGAACAGGTACCTTTCCTATAGACTCGACTTTTGCTAAAGTATTGTTTGATTCGGGGGCCAATCGTTCGTTTGTGTCGCCCAATTTTATTCAAAAATTGCAAGTAAAACCCAAGAGGCTGAACTTTGGGTTTGAAGTAGAAGTAGCGGATGATATTCGGGTCTGGATAAAAGAAGTCTATGAGGGATGTAGCATAGACATAGATGGTCACTTGTTCCCTTTGAGGTTGTACCCGAAGAGGATGGGAGAGTTTGATGTAGTCCTAGGAATGGACTGATTAGCGGAGAATGACGTTAATATAGTTTGTAATAAGAAGCTAATTCGGGTCGCCTTACCCGATAAGGGAGAAGTGATAATTTACGGAGATCAACGAAATAGGAAGTCGTGTCTGATATCGATGATGAAAGCTAGGCGATGTTTGGGAAAGGGATGTCTGGGGTATTTAGCGTATGTGCTAGATGCTAAGAAAGAGAAGAGGAGTGTAGAGGGTGTACCTGTAGTAAGTGAGTATCCGGAGGTGTTTCCGGATGATTTGACGAGTTTGCCTCCAGATCGTCAAGTGGAGTTCAAAATAGAACTGTTTCCTGGGGCGGCACCGATTGCCCATGCGCCCTATCGATTGGCACCGGTAGAGATAAAAGAGATGATGACTCAGTTGCAAGAACTGCTCGACAAAGGTTTTATTCGTCCGAATTCTTCGCCTTGGGGAGCACCGGTACTTTTTGTTAAGAAAAAGGACGGATCTATGCGAATGTGTATAGATTACCGTGAGCTCAACAAGGTAACTGTGAAGAACAAGTACCCACTTCCGAGAATCGATGATCTCTTCGACCAGTTACAAGGTGCGAGTTATTTCTCGAAGATAGACTTGAGGTCGTGTAACATCCCAATTTTCTTTGTATAAGATTATGTTTAGGATTATTAAATAAATTGGGTGTATTTATTTAATATGTTTTGGGTTGGTTATTTGATATCTTAATTTTAGAGTTTAACCCCGATAAGAATTATGGTGTATTTTATTGAAATATTAAGTATGGGGGTAAACTTTAATTTAATTTATACTTGGAAGGGTGAAACTTGTCAAGGGACGATAGTTTGAGGTTGGTTTGGTTTAATAATGTGAAAGGTGTCACAATCTCAGTAAAAGTAAGATTTATGAGGAGGTGTCCTCATTTCTTTTACTGAGTATTTTCGTGTGAGTGTTTATTTGGCTAAGGACAAAAGAGAGAAAAGGGAAAGGGATAGTTGTTTGGATTATTTTTGGTTCTTGGGGGTTTACTCTCGGCAGCAAGAAAGAATTGAAGAAGGACAAGTTTTGCTGGTAATTAGAGTACAAAAGGTATGATTATTATCTAAAAATCTTTACTTTTATATTTTAGAGTTTATATGGAGTTTTAGATGGGTTTTGACTATATGAAAGTATGAATTTTATGTTCATAAGCTTTTATGAGGTTGAAGTGGGTTTTACTGATTTTGGATGTTATGAGAAATCTGAACTTATGATTTCTGTGTTCAGATTTGATTAAGTTGAGAAAGTAATTTTTGGTGAAGAACACAGTGTTCAGAAACCATTCAGGTGAGTTTATTCAACTCTCTTTAAAATTTAGCAGTTAAAGTTGAAATAGATGTGTTACATGTGTGTCTGAACACTTTGGTATGAATTAATTGATAAGTAGTAGGCTTAATAAGACGAATTTGTAAACTGACTTAATGAAGAAGACGATGAACAGTACTAGAGAGATGTTCACTTTGCGCTAGCCTTGGTTGCGCAAAGTGAGAATCTCGCAAGCCTTGCTTGCGAAAAATGAAGAATCTCGCAACTCTTCTTGCGAAATGTGAGAATATCGCTAGTGTTGCTTGCGAAAAGTGAGTATTGCGCCAGTGTTGGTTGCGCAATTCTCATGTTTGCGCAATACTCATGTTATGCTTTTCTGTGAGTGGCGTAATTCTCTTTCTGTTGTAAAGTCAATTCTGATGTAAACTGTTGATATTTGTAAGAACTTGTTGTAGGGAGTAATAAGTCCAAATCAAGCGATGAGAGTTTCATTATATTAAGATTCCCAGTGTTAAATGGCAAAAAGGGGGATAATTGTTGAGTTACTAATATTCTTTATAAATATATATAAAATATGTTATGGGATGTAATATATCGTATGTTATGCACATACGATAGTAAGAGTTATGATACATGTGTATTGTGTTGCGGTTGCTAGAAATAGGCATCCGGTCATCGGGGGCACCTTAGTACGGTCTAATGGGAACCGATTACTAGCCATTGACCAAGGGATGTAATTTTTAGTGATTGAGTGTACCTTGAATCATCGGGGGCCCCGATTGTGTATCGCGATATATTAAATCCCATTGGGGCCATTGATTCTGAGGTGGGGAGGACGTGAAATGTGGAATAGGCAGATTTTGATTTGTAATTCCCATTTCGAATGGAAGATCAGAGATTTCCATTTCATAGGGAAGATCAGAGATTTCCCATTGTCAAGGGAAGATTTGAGATAGGCATAAAGTAATTTGTAATCTCTACTTTCGGATCAAGAAATAGGCAAGTTTTGATTTGTAATTTCTTGAATAAGAGTAATAACCTCGAATATGGGATTATTCGTGGTAAACTCTTGGTAGTGATTTTATGGCTAGATGAATTAGTCATAAGTATGGGAGTGGGGTAGATTCCCATTGTTGAAAGGAGTTGTTGTACGGTAAGATGGGCGAAAACAGGTTTGACTTATCTGTTGTTATTTTAATTGTTAAATTTTAAGTTCAAGTTAAATTTTCTTACCAGGTACAAGCTCTGGGAACTAAGCAGGGATGTGAGATGAGAACGTTTGGAAAGATTCAAACTTAGAGATGACGGAGGATCTAGCTTTTCTTTTGATACTTTTGGGACAAATGCCCGATAACTTAGTTAGTCTGATTATTATGTATGATTAGATTAATAGATTATTGGAGTTGGATGCACTGTATATATAAAACCTTTACGTTTGATCCTCGGGTTATCAAAGTTTGGAGTTTTATGATCATAACTTGTGATTATATTGAGGTTTAAATTAGTCCTGTTTTTAGGGTGTTACAGGTCGGGTTATCATCAATTGAAGGTGAGAGAAGAGGATGTGCCGAAGACGGCTTTCCGTACAAGATATGGGCATTATAAGTTCTTAGTCATGCCCTTCGGGTTGACTAATGCGCCGGCGGTGTTCATGGATTTGATTAACAGAGTGTGTAGCTCGTTGTTGGATAAATGCGTGATCGTCTTCATTGACGATATCTTAATTTATTCTCGTACCCGAGAGGATCACGAGATGTAACATCCTGAATTTTCAGAAATAGTAATTTAATGAGAATTGGGATCTACTTGTATTTTGGTTTAAAACCTTGAATTATGTTGTAATTGATAATTCAATAAAGTTAAAATACAAGGGTTTGATGTTTGGTGTGATTATGAAAATAATGGAACTAGAGGGTGTGTTTGGTAAATTCCTATTTGTATGTGTGTGGATATAGACTGAGAGATGAAAAGAATATCTCATTTGTCTTGTGTGAGTCGGTGTAGAGAACCAGAAGAAGAGAAAAGAGGAAGAAATCAAGGATTTGTTCATCGTTTGGTAAGGATTTGTGTTGATTTCTGAGATAATTTGTTATGGATGATGGGTTGTAAACAAATCTGCTTGTTGATTAGGTTTCCTGAAATCAGTAACAACAGATTGGAATCGAATTCGTACAGAAAAGTGGGCTTTTGCAAATAAGGTGAGTTCATTCGATTCATTGTACAAATCAGCGTTTTTAAGTTATACTGATCTTGATATAGCTGTATAAATTGACTAAGGACTGAATGGAATACATAGATTGAACTAATTTCACAAGTTAAGTCGATTTGTGGACTTGTTAGAAATGAACTGTACGTAGTCCCGTTACTAGTTTGTCCCGGTACAGTCCCGATATGATCAAAAGTACCGGAAGTTGAATGTCCCGGTACAATAGAGTCTCGGTACAATAGAGTCCCGGTACAATAGCGTCCCGGTAGTGAAGTCCCGGTACAGGCAAGTCCCGGTACAGGCAAGTCCCGGTAGAATCTGAGAAGATTCGTAGTGTGGCTTTGGGGTATGATATGCTGATAAATGGGCGTGTGTAATCGCGATTTATTGGTGGAGAGCATTGATCTAGAATCTGAGAAGATTCATAGTGTGGCTTTGGGGGTATGATATACTGATGGAATTATGGTTAGTCATAGTCATGGGAGTGGATAAAATTGTGTAAAGGAATAGAGTTCTATGTACGGTAAGAAAAGGAGTAGTCAGGTTTGTTACAACTTGTTTACATTGATTTTTGCAAATGTTATTATTGAAACGAATGTTCTCACTAGGCGTTGGCCTAATCGTTTCATGTGATGTTTTCTTACCAGGTTCAGGCTCAGGCAGATAAAGGGTTGTGGGACGAGTGACTTTGAAATAGCAGAAGTGGTAATTATCCAAGAGGAGATTTTTGAAGGATAGCTTAGATAACTCAATTAATCTGATTAGTATGACATGATTAGATTGATAGGTTATTTGAAGTATCCTGTAATGTAAATATATTCTTGATGGTTAATTCATTTGCTATTTATATAAGTTGAAGTTTATGTTGTCATAACCTGTTGTAACTCGAGGTTTAAATTGGCCCAGATTTTGGGGCGTTACAATATGGTATCAGAGCAATAGTTTAAGCGAACTAAGTATGCTGATGAGATACTTAGACTTAAGCTGAGATGAATTAAGTTATGACTTGTGAGATTTTGGTAGAAATACTAAGACGGGATAGTCTTAGAGTCAACGGAAATACGTGAAATTAGTACTGTGATAATAGTAACAAGGATTCTCATGTATGATATGTTCACAATTTCAATTAGCTACTGTTATTATGAATATATTGTTACGCGAGCATGCTTATTTCTAAATTGTTACAGTGACTAACGATCGGTATAGTACGTTTTGTATAGGGGTATGTGCATAACCATTTCTTATGGTTATCCCTTTAGGTTATAGTAGAACGATGGTGAATATGCCACCAAAATCCTTTGGAGGACAGATCGGTAAATGATTGGGGGTTGGAAGGACAACCTGGAAATTTGCGGGACTCATGAACGTCCGCCAAGGCAACCTTTAGTAGGTGGATTGATATGTATGGAGATAGAGTATGAGATGATTGATCAAGATGGAAATGGTATGACATGGTGGAGTATGTGGATCGTGGAATGCCAGTATAGCAAATGTTATAAGGCCGAGAGGGCGACCACTAGTCGGAAGTAGAATGTCAATGATAAGTTACGTAAGTAAGACGATTGACCTCGTTTGAGTAAGCAGCCTTCAATTGCGAGGAAAGTTTTATGCCTGGTGTTTTAGTGTGTGTTACATGAGTTTTCATGATTTCAAACCAAATGCATAAATAACAGTTTTAGTCAAGGTTGAATTAGCATGTGCGAAAGTGTATTTAAAGAAAAAGGCAATCCCATTTACGTCGCACAGCGAAATTTTTGAAGTTTTTACAAAGTATTTCTTACTTTACATGAAAAGTTGAATTGCAGCAAGAAAGCGTTGGTCAGCAAAACGTTTAATAACTAACAGGAGTATGGACCTATTAAACATCATATAAATAAGTGAGAGAACCGACTAGTTTATTTCGTGTCGGTCAAACTTTTTCGAACTGTTGTCGTACGAAGAGATTTTCATTTAGTATATTACCGTCGTAACAACACTGTTTTGGTTGAGAAGGATTGAGTTTTCGGAAATTTAATATGCAAACGATTCTCGAGATCGTTGTGCAGTACTTTGGGGTATGTGTGCCCAAGTTATTCCCAGTAGGGTTATTTTGTAACGTCCCAAAAATTACAAAGAATTTAAAATTTTAAAATAATGCATTTTATTATAATCAAACCACAAGTTAACACATCCCAATACAATAAAAATAAACGTCGTTGGTTTAAACCGTTAACAAAGTTTAAGCAGCAGAAAAGTCATATAAATCAATCCCCATTTAACAAAAGTTTAACTTAAACAATCCTCGTCTCGCGCCCGTGTGTACCGTCATGCCCGACTGCTACTCGCACCTGAAATCATAAGACATTGGGAAGGGGTAAGCACGAAGCTTAGTGAATTCAAACCATACATAGGATCGCAATTATATCAGCATCACCCTTAAACATACCAGCACATATATTTCTTGGAACATCCATCAAGAAAATATATCAAGATTAATAATAAGCCTTATACTCCTTGGAACGACCATCAAGAAGACATAATCGCAACACATTATACCAACACATATACTCCTTGGAACAACCATCAAGAAGTAGCCTTATACTTATTGGAACGACCCTCAAGAAGATATAATCACAACTCATTATACAAACGCATATACCTCTTGGAACAACCATCAAGAAGTACATCAATCACAGTCCAATATATATACACAAATATATATATTCCATACCACAATAATATCAACAAACAATCATAATTATCACACTCGAACTATAGTAACACAAATATAATTCTCATCCTATATAGTGAGAGAACTCACCTCAAACGCAAAGCTTATGACCTCAACAGCAACACGAACCGGCCAACACCAGTTCACCTTTTTCCACCTAAATAAGTGTTAACAATTGTCAAAGTGACGCCCCAAACCAAAGCCACGACTACTAAATTTAAAAATACATTTTCCAGTTTTTACTCTCAACACACAGGTCTGTTCGGGACCTGTTTAACCCCTTATAAACTGATTAAACCAGAAATATTTTTCCATAAACACAACGTCCCATGTCTTAGGGTTCCAGGAACATATCGCACGCGCTCTAACGATTTTTCTACAATTTACTATGGATTTTACAAAACCGACTTGCAGCACAGTGAAAAACAGGACCTTTCAGTACAAAATAGAATTTGACACTAGCTATGATCCGAACTGGTTTTTCCATAAAACATAAGAAACTTACTAGACTCAGAATGGGAGCTTTTGGCACTGGTTTCACCCCAATACGACGTTCCTATAAAAAGTTATGGCTTTCCCAAAACAGTGGCAGAAACTGTGTAATTCACATGAAATGACAAATAATGCTTATTAAACCATTAAGCCATAGCTTAACCCAAACAGACCCGGAAGGCATACTAGCTACTGAAAAAGGTTAGCCCAGGCTGGACAACAGCCGTACACTACCCACTGCCGCCTCCGGTGGTGGTGGTGGCTGACGGCGGCGACGGTGGTTACGGTAACACCCTCGGCGAAACCTCTCAACACCGTCCATCCCGACTCACCCGCAACCTCACACCCGCACACAACCACACACCCGCACATATACGCCCTCCCCCTGCCGTCACCCGGCGGCGTGCAGCGGCAGCCCCCACTGCCGGCAGTCGTGGCTGCGGCGGTGGTGGTGGCGGTTTACCGTTTTCCGACGAATAAACATTAGATTAGACGAACGGAACACATACCTTGACGCGACCTTCTTCCTTTACTTTTCCGACCGAAACGACGGTGGTTCTCTCACGCCGGCGACCTCCTTCCTCCTCCTCTCTACTCTCGCTCTCTTACTCTCACGGTTTCTCACTCTCTCTCTCTCTTTCTTTCTCCGGCCGGTGACAACGAAAGGGAAGGGGGAAGAAGAGCCGTAGGGTTTGCTTTTTTTTTCTTTTCTTTCTTTTGTTTGCCAAACACGCCACAAACACACACAAACAAAATACGTGGATTCGGTTTATGAATTTGCATGGGCCGAACCATAATTTTTGGCCTTTTAACACTAATGGTCCCTCAACTAAAAACCTTCTCGCAACTAACCAAAAATTCCGACATTTTTAACGATTAGGTCCAACTCGACTAACCCCGTTAATGGAAATCACATTAAATCAAATTAAAACGAAAGGATTTATAAAAAGAGATTACATACCGGGATACGGGCTTTACAACTCTCCCCCACTTGGATTAGACTTCGTCCTCGAAGTCTATGCCCGTGCATAGCTAAAGATAGTTCTCCCACATCTCAACCTCAGGTTCCCAAGTTCACTTGAAACCCCTTCTAAAACTTCTCGAATACTTTTCTTACTAACGTACTCCTTCTAGGACACTGAAATTATGATCGATAGAACACTTCACCAATTGGAATCATTCCTAGCCAAGCGACTTCGGTTGTCTCCCAACCTTAGATATTCCATACCTCCCGATTCAAATCTCAAGCTCTAAACATTCTAAAGTTGCTTACCAATATACCCAACTGGATACTCGGATCCGATCATTCCACCATAACCATTCACCACAAGCAAACATCTCAGGATTACTACTACCATCAACATAATTTCCTTAAAATCGGCTACAATTCCCCAATTACACTAAGGTGTTTGGCCTCAAGCCCAAAAGTCGACACCTAAATATACTATTTACCTCAAAAATTCTACGCATTTATCCTCTTTATTACAAAGGGCATCATTCCCTAACCGATACTATTCGGCCTACAGTACCAACACGCGTGGAATACCCAACCTTCCACCGTCGACGTATCTTCCACACTCGCTCTACGAAGCCTAGTTACACTGTGTCAAGATACACCTTAACGTCTACCTCCCAGGTACGTGCTCAAGACTATATCCTCCTAGTGCCCACTGGAAAGTCAAAGTCATAACACATGAATACCGGGGTCCCACCCCGAGATACCCAACCGACCGTTACCAACGACTGACTGACATGACCAAGGATCCAATGCAAACAGTCTACCAACAACATGCCTATCCCGGAATGACTCACTCCCCCAAATATGTAAATACTCAAACTGACACATAACACTTAAAAGCGCCTTTCCCAAAATTCTACAACACAATCCAAATAAGAATTGGAAACACAAGAATTAGATAATGCAATTTTATTTTCAAACTCAAACTTTGTGCATGACTTAGTCGGTATTCTACGTCTCGACTCGTACAACTCCAAGTCTCTTCGGTCCACTATCGTCATCCGGACATTTAAACCTCTAAGGGCAAGTTGGAATTCACGTCAAATTAACTTACGACTTTTCCTTAAAACAATGTCGGCTCAAAAGCCTATAATTCTAGCTCAATCATCAATCTTGACCCGAAACGATCTACTTAAAACAACTATTACATCAGCAACCTCAACCACAAGTGGACAGCCTAGCCGTCCTATACTACGGCCCAAACGCTCACTACAAGTGTGAGACACGAGACAATGGGTAGCCCCGCTATCAAACATCACTACAGCAGACACCGAGTTAACTAAGAACGCACTTAATCTCACAACTTAAGCAAAAAGCAGTCACATACAATAATCAATAACAGAAAACAAGTGGCGAAATATACCTGTCACCACTTTAGGCGTAGCCTGTGTCTCCTCTACCGTCAGCTGGTGAACTCTACCTCGAGCCGCTTCCGTCCCCGGCTGACCCGTTCAACCATCAGTAATACGCAATGGGGCATTCACAGGCGCCCCCTGTGCCCCACTCCCATCTGCTACCCTCGCACTAGGACAGTTGGCCCTCACGTGACCCGTCTGCTTGCTGTTAAAGCAGACCATTAACGGCACTTTACAATCCCGGCTAAAGTGACCGGACTGTCCACACTTAAAACACCCTTCAGAACTCTTTATTCCGGTATCCCTGGGCTTAAACCCGCCACTCCTCGAACCCGCGCGCGAATCAGTGAACTTCGACTTCTGTGGCACCGCAGAGATCGGCGTCACCGCATGTGCCGCCTTCCTCTTCTTCGCTTGGGTCTCCAACTCAAGTTCCCTCCTCCGGGCCGCGTTCATCATCGCAGATAATGAAGCATACTGTGCTGTGCTCACAAATTCCCTAATCTCGGTGCGCAACATGTCCTTGTATCGATACATCTTCATATCTTCCGAGGCGGTATACTGGGGGCAAAACAATGCCATCTCGGTGAACTTGCGATTCATTTCCTTCACCGTCTCTGTAGTTTGCGTGAGCTCCAGGAACTCCTTGGCGATCCGCTCCATCTCCACCGGAGGTACATACTCTGCGCGAAAACGAGTGACAAACTCTTCCCAGGTCAAGGTAGTGCGTTCGGCAGGCGTCAATGTCGTAGCGCACCAATCCTTCGCGCCGTCACGAAGTAAGTTCACTGCAAAGCGAACCTTCAGGTTGTTCGGGCAACCACTGGTCAGAAAAGCGCACTCCATATCGGATATCCACCGCATGCTGATAATCGGGTTCGGGTCTCCCTTGAACTCAGGTGGAGAACAGGCGGAGAGGTCCCGATACTGGAACTCTCGGGCACGGGGCTGTCCCCCTGTAGGCGGTGGAATCGCTGCAATTCGCTCCTCCATCAGAACCACCACCTCATCTCGGATAGCAGTGATAATCTCGGGTATCGCCTCCCCGATCGCGTATGCTACCTCGGTAGCAATCATCTCTCTAATCCGCTCCTCGGTGATCCCTGCCTCAACCCGCGGTTCAGCCGCGTTGTTTCTTCTAGTGTTGACCATTCTAGGAAAAAGAAATTACAACGAGTTATTAGCACATAATAACTCACCCTACCACGCTCACGCTCGACTCCTTGGATTCCTCGCGACTTTCCCCGACTCGAGCATTGATCCTGTGCTTCCGGTAGTAGGAGCTCTACTACTACCATCTACACCTATCATTGCCCGCTCCGAGTCCCATCCCAAGTACCCAAGTAGTTGCTCGCCCAAACAAAAACCATACACGTATACTTATACTGACTCATGTACACACTCTTCCTATCTCCCTAGGAATAATCATAATACTCCACTACCCTTGCTAGGGCGGAACCCCCACTAACCCTGACGAGTCGCCTCGTAAACGCACAGTCGTATACAGTGGAAACCAGATAGACATTCGAATATAAGATTCTATCCTACAACGGTTGGACTCAAACAAGAGCTGCGCAATAGAACTAAATCCAACATTCTAAGGCTATTCGGTCCCTACCGCATACAACCTATAGTGCATTCGCTTGACAACCTATCATAGCTAGCATAAGTTCCTATTAGCAAGTAACAACCATACAGTACAGTGTAATAGGCACCAAGCAATCTAGCATACATACTCATATATAAACACTCTTCCCGGCTCACTAGAAATTTCATCTCATCCCACTACCCTTGCTACCACGGAATCCCTATTAGCCATAACGAGTTGCCTTGCGAATACCCAGTCGCATGCAGCGTGAATCAAATAGACATTCGAATACAAGATTCTATTCTAGAACGGTTGGACTCAAACAAGAGCTGCACAATAGAACTAAATCAAATATTCTAAGGCTATATGATTCTTACTGCATACAACCTATAGGGCCTTCACTTAACAACCTACTATAACTAGCATTGATTACTACTAGCAAGCAATCATCATACAGTACGGTGTAAACAACATAGGCAATCTAGCATGCATACCCTATGATCTAGAAAGCGATAAATACACTAAGTATTGTACCTTCCCACATAGCGTCGGCTGACTGTACACACTGCGCCCTCGATCACCGTTTCCCAAACGGGTTTTCCTTTTTCCTTTATTCTCAAAGATTTTAGTAAAAGAGTTTAAAACTTCATAGCCGCAACTTGAGACCAAACACACCGAGATGTGTTTGATTCACTCAAGCTGTGCTCTGATACCAAGTTGTAACGTCCCAAAATTTCAAGGAATTTAAAATTTTAAAATAATGCATTTTATTATAATCAAACCACAAGTTAACACATCCCAATACAATAAAAATAAACGTCGTTGGTTTAAACCGTTAACAAAGTTTAAGCAGCGGAAAAGTCATATAAATCAATCCCCATTTAACAAAAGTTTAACTTAAACAATCCTCGCCTCGCGCCCGTGTGTACCGTCATGCCCGACTGCTACTCGCACCTGAAATCATAAGACATTGGGAAGGGGTAAGCACGAAGCTTAGTGAATTCAAACCATACATAGGATCGCAATTATATCAGCATCACCCTTAAACATACCAGCACGTATATTTCTTGGAACATCCATCAAGAAAATATATCAAGATTAATAATAAGCCTTATACTCCTTGGAACGACCATCAAGAAGACATAATCGCAACACATTATACCAACACATATACTCCTTGGAACAACCATCAAGAAGTAGCCTTATACTTCTTGGAACGACCCTCAAGAAGATATAATCACAACTCATTATACAAACGCATATACCTCTTGGAACAACCATCAAGAAGTACATCAATCACAGTCCAATATATATACACAAATATATATATTCCATACCACAATAATATCAACAAACAATCATAATTATCACACTCGAACTATAGTAACACAAATATAATTCTCATCCTATAGAGTGAGAGAACTCACCTCAAACGCAAAGCTTATGACCTCAACAGCAACACGAACAGGCCAACACCAGTTCACCTTTTTCCACCTAAATAAGTGTTAACAATTGTCAAAGTGACGCCCCAAACCAAAGCCACGACTACTAAATTTAAAAATACATTTTCCAGTTTTTACTCTCAACACACAGGTCTGTTCGGGACCTGTTTAACCCCTTATAAACTGATTAAACCAGAAATATTTTTCCATAAACACAACGTCCCATGTCTTAGGGTTCCAGGAACATATCGCACGCGCTCTAACGATTTTTCTACAATTTACTATGGATTTTACAAAACCGACTTGCAGCACAGTGAAAAACAGGACCTTTCAGTAAAATAGAATTTGACACTACCTATGATCCGAACTGGTTTTTCCATAAAACATAAGAAACTTACTAGACTCAGAATGGGAGCTTTTGGCACTGGTTTCACCCAAATACGACGTTCCTATAAAAAGTTATGTCTTTCCCAAAACAGTGGCAGAAACTGTGTAATTCACATGAAATGACAAATAATGCTTATTAAACCATTAAGCCATAGCTTAACCCAAACAGACCCGGAAGGCATACTAGCTACTGAAAAAGGTTAGCCCAGGCTGGACAACAGCCGTACACTACCCACTGCCGCCTCCGGTGGTGGTGGTGGCTGACGGCGGCGACGGTGGTTACGGTAACACCCTCGGCGAAACCTCTCAACACCGTCCATCCCGACTCACCCGCAACCTCACACCCGCACACAACCACACACCCGCACATACACGCCCTCCCCCTGCCGTCACCCGGCGGCGTGCAGCGGCAGCCCCCACCGCCGGCAGCCGTGGCTGCGGCGGTGGTGGTGGCGGTTTACCGTTTTCCGACGAATAAACATTAGATTAGACGAACGGAACACATACCTTGACGCGACCTTCTTCCTTTACTTTTCCGACCGAAACGACGGTGGTTCTCTCACGCCGGCGACCTCCTTCCTCCTCCTCTCTACTCTCGCTCTCTTACTCTCACGGTTTCTCACTCTCTCTCTCTCTTTCTTTCTCCGGCCGGTGACAACGAAAGGGAAGGGGGAAGAAGAGCCGTAGGGTTTGCTTTTTTTTCTTTTCTTTCTTTTGTTTGCCAAACACGCCACAAACACACACAAACAAAATACCTGGATTCGGTTTATGAATTTGCATGGGCCGAACCATAATTTTTGGCCTTTTAACACTAATGGTCCCTCAACTAAAAACCTTCTCGCAACTAACCAAAAATTCCGACATTTTTAACGATTAGGTCCAACTCGACTAACCCCGTTAATGGAAATCACATTAAATCAAATTAAAACGAAAGGATTTATAAAAATAGATTACATACCGGGATACGGGCTTTACAACTCTCCCCCACTTGGATTAGACTTCGTCCTCGAAGTCTATGCCCGTGCATAGCTAAAGATAGTTCTCCCACATCTCAACCTCAGGTTCCCAAGTTCACTTGAAACCCCTTCTAAAACTTCTCGAATACTTTTCTTACTAACGTACTCCTTCTAGGACACTGAAATTATGATCGATATAACACTTCACCAATTGGAATCATTCCTAGCCAAGCGACTTCGGTTGTCTCCCAACCTTAGATATTCCATACCTCCCGATTCAAATCTCAAGCTCTAAACATTCTAAAGTTGCTTACCAATATACCCAACTGGATACTCGGATCCGATCATTCCTACTATTAACTGTCGATTAACTCCTACGAGTTCTACTAGACTCCCACAATTTACCTTACACGAATCGTCAAACCAGTAAATTTTAAAACCACTCACGAAGGTCATTCCACCATAACCATTCACCACAAGCAAACATCTCAGGATTACTACTACCATCAACATAATTTCCTTAAAATCGGCTACAATTCCCCAATTACACTAAGGTGTTTGGCCTCAAGCCCAAAAGTCGACACTTAAATATACTATTTACCTCAAAAATTCTATGCATTTATCCTCTTTATTACAAAGGGCATCATTCCCTAACCGATACTATTCGGCCTACAGTACCAACACGCGTGGAATACCCAACCTTCCACCGTCGACGTATCTTCCACACTCGCTCTACGAAGCCTAGTTACACTGTGTCAAGATACACCTTAACGTCTACCTCCCAGGTACGTGCTCAAGACTATATCCTCCTAGTGCCCACTGGAAAGTCAAAGTCATAGCACATGAATACCGGGGTCCCACCCCGAGATACCCAACCGACCGTTACCAACGACTGACTGACATGACCAAGGATCCAATGCAAACAGTCTACCAACAACATGCCTATCCCGGAATGACTCACTCCCCCAAATATGTAAATACTCAAACTGACACATAACACTTAAAAGCGCCTTTCCCAAAATTCTACAACACAATCCAAATAAGAATTGGAAACACAAGAATTAGATAATGCAATTTTATTTTCAAACTCAAACTTTGTGCATGACTTAGTCGGTATTCTACGTCTCGACTCGTACAACTCCAAGTCTCTTCGGTCCACTATCGTCATCCGGACATTTAAACCTCTAAGGGCAAGTTGGAATTCACGTCAAATTAACTTACGGCTTTTCCTTAAAACAATGTCGGCTCAAAAGCCTATAATTCTAGCTCAATCATCAATCTTGACCCGAAACGGTCTACTTAAAACAACTATTACATCAGCAACCTCAACCACAAGTGGACAGCCTAGCCGTCCTATACTACGGCCCAAACGCTCACTACAAGTGTGAGACACGAGACAATGGGTAGCCCCGCTATCAAACATCACTACAGCACACACCGAGTTAACTAAGAACGCACTTAATCTCACAACTTAAGCAAAAAGCAGTCACATACAATAATCAATAACAGAAAACAAGTGGCGAAATATACTTGTCACCACTTTAGGCGTAGCCTGTGTCTCCTCTACCGTCAGCTGGTGAACTCTACCTCGAGCCGCTTCCGTCCCCGGCTGACCCGTTCAACCATCAGTAATACGCAATGGGGCATTCACAGGCGCCCCCTGTGCCCCACTCCCATCTGCTACCCTCGCACTAGGACAGTTGGCCCTCACGTGACCCGTCTGCTTGCAGTTAAAGCAGACCATTAACGACACTTTACAATCCCGGCTAAAGTGACCGGACTGTCCACACTTAAAACACCCTTCAGAACTCCTTATTCCGGTATCCCTGGGCTTAAACCCGCCACTCCTCGAACTCGCGCGCGAATCAGTGAACTTCGACTTCTGTGGCACCGCAGAGATCGGCGTCACCGCATGTGTCGCCTTCCTCTTCTTCCCTTGGGTCTCCAACTCAAGTTCCCTCCTCTGGGTCGCGTTCATCATCGTAGATAATGAAGCATACTGTGTCGTGCTCACAAATTCCCTAATCTCGGTGCGCAACATGTCCTTGTATCGATACATCTTCATATCTTCCGAGGCGGTATACTGGGGGCAAAACAATGCCATCTCGGTGAACTTACGATTCATTTCCTTCACCGTCTCTGTAGTTTGCGTGAGCTCCAGGAACTCCTTGGCGATCCGCTCCATCTCCACCGGAGGTACATACTCTGCGCGAAAACGAGTGACAAACTCTTCCCAGGTCAAGGTAGTGCGTTCGGCAGGCGTCAATGCCGTAGCGCACCAATCCTTCGCGCCGTCACGAAGTAAGTTCACTGCAAAGCGAACCTTCAGGTTGTCCGGGCAACCACTGGTCAGAAAAGCGCACTCCATATCGGATATCCACCGCATGCTGATAATCGGGTTCGGGTCTCCCTTGAACTCAGGTGGAGAGCAGGCGGAGAGGTCCCGATACTGGAACTCTCGGGCACGGGGCTGTCCCCCTGTAGGCGGTGGAATCGCTGCAATTCGCTCCTCCATCAGAACCACCACCTCATCTCGGATAGCAGTGATAATCTCGGGTATCGCCTCCCCGATCGCGTATGCTACCTCGGTAGCAATCATCTCTCTAATCCGCTCCTCGGTGATCCCGGCCTCAACCCGCGGTTCAGCCGCGTTGTTTCTTCTAGTGTTGACCATTCTAGGAAAAAGAAATTACAACGAGTTATTAGCACATAATAACTCACCCTACCACGCTCACGCTCGACTCCTTGGATTCCTTGCGACTTTCCCCGACTCGAGCATTGATCCTGTGCTTCCGGTAGTAGGAGCTCTACTACTACCATCTACACCTATCATTGCCCGCTCCGAGTCCCATCCCGAGTACCCAAGTAGTTGCTCGCCCAAACAAAAACCATACACGTATACTTATACTGACTCATGTACACACTCTTCCTATCTCCCTAGGAATAATCATAATACTCCACTACCCTTGCTAGGGCGGAACCCCCACTAACCCTGACGAGTCGCCTCGTAAACGCACAGTCGTATACAGTGGAAACCAGATAGACATTCGAATATAAGATTCTGTCCTACAACGGTTGGACTCAAACAAGAGCTGCGCAATAGAACTAAATCCAACATTCTAAGGCTATTCGGTCCCTACCGCATACAACCTATAGTGCATTCGCTTGACAACCTATCATAGCTAGCATAAGTTCCTATTAGCAAGTAACAACCATACAGTACAGTGTAATAGGCACCAAGCAATCTAGCATACATACTCATATATAAACACTCTTCCCGGCTCACTAGAAATTTCATCTCATCCCACTACCCTTGCTACCACGGAATCCCTATTAGCCATAACGAGTTGCCTTGCGAATACCCAGTCGCATGCAGCGTGAATCAAATAGACATTCGAATACAAGATTCTATTCTAGAACGGTTGGACTCAAACAAGAGTTGCACAATAGAACTAAATCAAATATTCTAAGGCTATATGATTCTTACTGCATACAACCTATAGGGCCTTCACTTAACAACCTACTATAACTAGCATTGATTACTACTAGCAAGCAATCATCATACAGTACAGTGTAAACAACATAGGCAATCTAGCATGCATACCCTATGATCTAGAAAGCGATAAATACACTAAGTATTGTACCTTCCCACATAGCGTCGGCTGACTGTACACACTGCGCCCTCGATCACCGTTTCCCAAACGGGTTTTCCTTTTTCCTTTATTCTCAAAGATTTTAGTAAAAGAGTTTAAAACTTCATAGCCGCAACTTGAGACCAAACACACCGAGATGTGTTTGATTCACTCAAGCTGTGCTCTGATACCAAGTTGTAACGTCCCAAAATTTCAAGGAATTTAAAATTTTAAAATAATGCATTTTATTATAATCAAACCACAAGTTAACACATCCCAATACAATAAAAATAAACGTCGTTGGTTTAAACCGTTAACAAAGTTTAAGCAGCGGAAAAGTCATATAAATCAATCCCCATTTAACAAAAGTTTAACTTAAACAATCCTCGCCTCGCGCCCGTGTGTACCGTCATGCCCGACTGCTACTCGCACCTGAAATCATAAGACATTGGGAAGGGGTAAGCACGAAGCTTAGTGAATTCAAACCATACATAGGATCGCAATTATATCAGCATCACCCTTAAACATACCAGCACGTATATTTCTTGGAACATCCATCAAGAAAATATATCAAGATTAATAATAAGCCTTATACTCCTTGGAACGACCATCAAGAAGACATAATCGCAACACATTATACCAACACATATACTCCTTGGAACAACCATCAAGAAGTAGCCTTATACTTCTTGGAACGACCCTCAAGAAGATATAATCACAACTCATTATACAAACGCATATACCTCTTGGAACAACCATCAAGAAGTACATCAATCACAGTCCAATATATATACACAAATATATATATTCCATACCACAATAATATCAACAAACAATCATAATTATCACACTCGAACTATAGTAACACAAATATAATTCTCATCCTATAGAGTGAGAGAACCCACCTCAAACGCAAAGCTTATGACCTCAACAGCAACACGAACCGGCCAACACCAGTTCACCTTTTTCCACCTAAATAAGTGTTAACAATTGTCAAAGTGACGCCCCAAACCAAAGCCACGACTACTAAATTTAAAAATACATTTTCCAGTTTTTACTCTCAACACACAGGTCTGTTCGGGACCTGTTTAACCCCTTATAAACTGATTAAACCAGAAATATTTTTCCATAAACACAACGTCCCATGTCTTAGGGTTCCAGGGACATATCGCACGCGCTCTAACGATTTTTCTACAATTTACTATGAATTTTACAAAACCGACTTGCAGCACAGTGAAAAACAGGACCTTTCAGTACAAAATAGCAATTAGACACTAGCTATGGTCCGAACTGGTTTTTCCGTAAAACATAAGAAACTTACTAGACTCAGAATGGGAGATTTTGGCACTGGTTTAACCCCAATACGACGTTCCTATAAAAAGTTATGGCTTTCCTAAAACAGTGGCAGAAACTGTGTAATTCACATGAAATGACAAATAATGCTTATTAAACCATTAAGCCATAGCTTAACCCAAACAGACCCGGAAGGCATACTAGCTACTGAAAAAGGTTAACCCAGGATGGACAACAGCCATACACCACCCACTGCCGCCTCCGGTGGTGGTGGTGGCTGACGGCGGCGACGGTGGTTACGGTAACACCCTCGGCGAAACCTCTCAACACCGTCCATCCCGACTCACCCGCAACCTCACACCCGCACACAACCACACACCCGCACATACACGCCCTCCCCCCTGCAGTCACCCGGCGGCGTGCAACGGAAGCCCCCACCGCCGGCATCCGTGGCTGCGGCGGTGGTGGTGGCGGTTTACCGTTTTCCGACGAATAAACATTAGATTAGACGAACGGAACACATACCTTTACGCGACCTTCTTCCTTTACTTTTCCGACCGAAACAACGGTGGTTCTCTCACGCCGGCGACCTCCTTCCTCCTCCTCTCTACTCTCGCTCTCTTACTCTCACGGTTTCTCACTCTCTCTCTCTTTCTTTCTCCGGCCGGTGACAACGAAAGGGAAGGGGGAAGAAGAGCCGTAGGGTTTGCTTTTTTTTTCTTTTCTTTCTTTTCTTTGCCAAACACGCCACAAACACACACAAACAAAATACATGGATTCGGTTTATGAATTTGCATGGGCCGAACCATAATTTTTGGCCTTTTAACACTAATGGTCCCTCAACTAAAAACCTTCTCGCAACTAACCAAAAATTCCGACATTTTTAACGATTAGGTCCAACTCGACTAACCCCGTTAACAGAAATCACATTAAATCAAATTAAAACGAAAGGATTTATAAAAAGAGATTACATACCGGTATACGGGCTTTACATATTTAAAATGAGAAAATGTGCGAAATGATTTTGTCATGCATAAAGGCTATGAACTCGCTAGGTCATAGAGTATTACGTTATAAGTTAAGAAATAACTCCAAGAGTGGAGAGGTGTTGGATAAACCTTGGGAGAAAGTTTGTAGTTTTGGTAATTGTGTTCAAATGAGAGATGAACAGTGTGAGAGTCGAAAGTGGACTTTAGTGTCGGTTGCATGAGAGTCTGTACCCTTGTTCGCTGACTAGGAATACAGTTGCCGAGGGACGGTTGTGTCCGGAGGAAGAATTAGGTTCAGTTAAGGACCTTAAGGTTAAGGAAGTGTCGACATGTCAGGTATTGACTTTGAAGTCGATAGTTGTGTAAGGTGTATGAGACCTTTCGTCTGTCATTGGGTGCGGTCTGGGTGCGTCCCGCGTATGCCCGTGCGGACAGGAACAAAGAATGTGAGCGGTACCGGTATGCTGTTATGCAAAGGGTATGCGCAAAGCAAATATTATTGTGTACGACATGGTTAAGGATTTTGAGTGATTGACGAATAAATCACTAATGAAAGAAGTTTCGAATTATTGTTGCACAAGCGAAAGATATGTAGTAAAAAACACGCTTTTAATATTTTTGTGGATGTGCAATATTTATGAGGTATTACGTTTTAAAAATGTGAACATGTGAGTTGGAGGATTTTGGTAAATCCGACCATGTAAAGTTTTTAAGAGTGGTAAAAACGATGGCCAATTAAGGGATTAAAAAGGTAAAGAATTGGGTAACAATGTATTTTGGTTTATGTAATTGTGTGCGTGACACATGTTTAACCAAACGTTTATTTTGGCCTTAAAGGCTTGATTGATATTCAAATGAGTCTTTTGAATGTTTGTCAGTTTTAATGACTCGAGATGGAGTCTTGGTTGTGTTATATGCTTAACTGCATTCTATTTGAATAAGTGTCGGTCTTAAGTGTAAAGACTGTTTGATAATTCTCGCGTTTTTAATACCTTTGGAACTAACGAACCTTGGCGAAGTATATACATTGTGAAGTATATAAGAGTTGCATATACCTATATAAATTGACTTCGTGGGGAAAGTAGTAATGAAGGAGTCATAGATTTATCATGCCTCAGAACGTATGTTGCATAATGATCATTGATCCTTGGAGTAGATGGCTCGGTTTTGAACTCAGTTGAGTCTTAAGAGCATTGACCCGATTTAATAAGCTCGTTGTAGGCTTGGGTTGGGATTACATGGATTGTATTAAAATAGAAGTTTGCATGATGTGAATGTTTTGGGTATTCTTTTGGATTTAATTATTGTTAAGTCTTAAATCAGAAGAATAAAAGTTGAAGGACCACTTTGTAAGAGTGTTAAGATTATGAAAGACTGTTGTGTTATAGAAGTGTTTTACTTGCGATGTGGATGGTTTACAAAGGAGAAAGTATTAGGCACCAATGAAGTGAGGTATGGAAAATGTTGATCTGTGAAGGATTGTACCGTGTTTTAGTATTGGTTTGGAATCACAAGGAGCTAGTATGAACGAATAAGTTCAAGTTATTTAGCAAATCGAGAGTGGTAGTTCAACTAAAGTTGGGGAGGAGATATTTAGTGAAATAAACTCGGTTAATATGTGTATGAATGATTGTGAGAAACCTGGTCTGTGGTGAAAGGTTATGTGTGGAGAATGTACGAGTGAGTATTGGTATCAACTGCCAAGATACATGTGTCAACTAGTATGTATTATGAAGTTAGAACTAGGAAGCATCTGATGGAAGTCTTTTCGGGGATTCTGGATGAAAAGTACCACTTTGTCATTAAAGTTGTTAGGGCATGTAGTTTGTAAGATGGAGTAGTGATATGGCTAATATCGAAACAGAATGTCGGAATGGTATTGGGTGTTTACCCAAAGTGATTTTGATTGTGTGAGTTGCTTCCTATGATAGAAAGATTGGACTTAAGAATGTAATAATATTGTAGGTTCAATAGAGTTATCACTTTTGATGTTCAATACTGTGGTGCTTGGTTGTATTGTGGTTGTGCGATGAGATAGTGATGTGAGGAAGTGATAGCATTCTATACCGAAGAAACGTGTAAGTCATGGATGTAATAATGGACTGCCGTGGTTGTTGAAGTATTTAATAGTAACGAGTATGCTTAATTTACAGTGTACGTGGAAATTTCAGGTAGTACATGTTAATGTTATTTTGAGACCTGGAGAGTGAGTTGTGATGATGATGGGGTGAAAGGAAGACTCTTGTTCTTCTCAATCCCATTGGTTTTAGGTGAAGAGAATACTGTAACCGTTAAGCTATAGTGTTGGAGTATTCAGTAAATGTAAAAGAAATACATCGAATGCAGTTCTCAGTGTTACAAGGACTTGGCTAGAGATCTTAACTGACGTTTTTAGAGAAACTGTCCTTTTGGACTGTAGCTGTGTGGTGGATATTCCGTGTAAACAAGAGAGAAATGATAACGGTATGTTAGACTAAGAAGTAGTCAAACATGGATTTGATGATAACAATTACTCTAAGAGGATTGGTTTACAAGTATATCATTTGGATCTTCCGCCAGAATTGGGAGGGGTGCAAAATACCTTTCATGTTTGTTATCTTCGGGAGTGTTTAACCGAAGAAGAGGATGTGATACCACTCACTGATGTGAGAGTAGATGAAAAGAGTCGTTGTATGGAAGAACCAGAGGCAATTTTGGAAACATCAGTTAAAGAGCTACGTAGTGATAAGGAAGTAGCTATGTTGAAAGTACAGTGGAAACACCATTGAGGTACTAATGTGACCTTAGAGTCGGAAGAGAGTATGAAAGATAAGTATCCTCATTTGTTCACCTGATTCTGATTTCGGGGACGAAATCATTTTCAAGTTGGGGAGTATTGTAACATCCTGAATTTTCAGAAATAGTAATTTAATGAGAATTGGGATCTACTTGTATTTTGGTTTAAAACCTTGAATTATGTTGTAATTGATAATTCAATAAGGTTAAAATACAAGGGTTTGATGTTTGGTGTGATTATGAAAATAATGGAACTAGAGGGTGTGTTTGGTAAATTCCTATTTGTATGTGTGTGGATATAGACTGAGAGATGAAAAGAATATCTCATTTGTCTTGTGTGAGTCAGTGTAGAGAACCAGAAGAAGAGAAAAGAGAAAAGAGGAAGAAATCAAGGATTTGTTCATCGTTTGGTAAGGATTTGTGTTGATTTCTGAGATAATTTGTTATGGATGATGGGTTGTAAACAAATCTGCTTGTTGATTAGGTTTCCTGAAATCAGTAACAACAGATTGGAATCGAATTCGTACAGAAAAGTGGGCTTTTGCAAATAAGGTGAGTTCATTCGATTCATTGTACAAATCAGTGTTTTTAAGTTCACTGATCTTGATATAGCTGTATAAATTGACTAAGGACTGAATGGAATATGTAGATTGAACTAATTTCACAAGTTAAGTCGATTTGTGGACTTGTTAGAAATGAACTGTACGTAGTCCCGGTACTAAAATGTCCCGGTACTAGTTTGTCCCGGTACAGTCCCGATATGATCAAAAGTACCGGAAGTTGAATGTCCCGGTACAATAGAGTCCCGGTACAATAGAGTCCCGGTACAATAGCGTCCCGGTAGTGAAGTCCCGGTACAGGCAATTCCCGGTACAGGCAAGTCCCAGTACAGACGAGTCCCAGTACTTACGAGTTCCGGTGAAGTCCCGATACTGTGGGGATACCGGGAGTTGGGGGATACCGGGAGATGGGGATACCGGGAGTGGGGAATACCGGGAGTTGGATAAAAGAGTCAGTTTGCAGACTTTTTAATAGATCCTGGATATGAACTTAAGAATGTAACAGTTAAGGTATCTAGAGACTTTGTATTATCTGTACCATTCTAGAAATTGGAATGTATAGTTTCATTAATCGTGGAAAAGTGCGATTTAAGAATTGACATATATCTTATGTTGTTTGAACATACGTACCTTGAGGAGTAGTATGTTAGGTTTATAGACTGCGCTAGTGTGATACTAGGCAGGAATGTGTTAAAGGTGATTTGCTCATACGATTGCTATGAGAAATCTACGTGAGATAAATAATTCGCTTATACGATTGCTATAAGGAATTTATGAGGTATAAATATGATATTCGCTTATACGATTGCTATGAGGAATTTATATTGATTAAATACCTGTATGAGTACAATTAGGTGATACGGATCCGTAGGCACTGAAGTTTGGTAATCACATGGAATAGGCGTGTGGTATTACTCGTTTAATCGTTATTCCAGTGTGTGTGGGAAATCATGGAATAGGCGTGCGGTATTACTCGTTTAATACCTATTCCAGTGTGTGTGGGAAATCATGGAATAGGCGTGTGGTATTACTCGTTTAATCGTTATTCCTGATTTCTAAGGAAGAGAGTGAGGTTGACATAAGTGCTTGTAATCTCTGCTTCCTTACCGATAAATGGGCGTGTGTAATCGCGATTTATTGGTGGAGAGCATTGATCTAGAATCTGAGAAGATTCGTAGTGTGGCTCTGGGGTATGATATGCTGATAAATGGGCGTGTGTAATCGCGATTTATTGGTGGAGAGCATTGATCTAGAATCTGAGAAGATTCATAGTGTGGCTCTAGGGGTATGATATACTGATGGAATTGTGGTCAGTCATGGGAGTGGATAAAATTGTGTAAAGGAATAGAGTTCTATGTACGGTAAGAAAAGGAGTAACCAGGTTTGTTATAACTTGTTTACATTGATTTTTGCAAATGTTATTATTGAAACGAATGTTCTCACTAGGCGTTGGCCTAATCGTTTCATGTGATGTTTTCTTACCAGGTTCAGGCTCAGGCAGATAAAGGGTTGTGGGACGAGTGACTTTGAAATAGCAGAAGTGGTAATTATCCAAGAGGAGATTTTTGAAGGATAGCTTAGATAACTCAATTAATCTGATTAGTATGACATGATTAGATTGATAGGTTATTTGAAGTATCCTGTAATGTAAATATATTCTTGATGGTTAATTCCTTTGCTATTTATATAAGTTGAAGTTTATGTTGTCATAACCTGTTGTAACTCGAGGTTTAAATTGGCCCAGATTTTGGGGCGTTACACGAGAGGCACCTTCGAGCAGCGCTAGAATTGCTTAAGCATGAGAAGTTATATGCGAAGTTTTCGAAGTGCGAGTTTTGGTTGAGAGAAGTTCAGTTTTTGGGTCATGTGGTGTCAGCGGACGGCATCAAAGTGGATCCCGCTAAGATTGAAGCCATCAAAGATTGGGAGGCGCCAAGAACTCCATCGGAGGTGAGAAGCTTCCTCGGGTTAGCGGGTTATTACCGGAAGTTTATTCAAGATTTCTCTCGAATAGCTTCACCACTGACCTCTTTGACAAGAAAGAACGTCAAGTTCAGTTGGACTGAAGCGCAAGAATTTGCGTTCGAGAAGTTGAAAGAAAGTTTAAGCAGTGCTCTGGTTTTGTCATTACCTGATGGAACGGAGGGTTTTGTGATATTCAGTGACGCTTCTAAGCTTGGATTGGGGTGTGTGTTGATGCAGAACGGGAAGGTAATTGCCTACGTTTCTCGTCAGTTGAAGGAACACGAAAAGAACTACCCCACTCATGATATGGAGTTAGCGGCGGTGGTGTTCGCCCTGAAAATATGGCGACATTATCTATATGGAGTAAAGTTTCAAATTTACACCGACCACAAGAGCTTGAAGCATCTGTTTGACCAGAAAGAACTGAATATGAGGCAGAGGAGATGGATGGAACTGTTGAATGACTACGACTGCGAGATTCTCTATCACCCGGGTAAAGCTAATGTGGTGGCCGACGCGTTGAGTCGAAAAGAGCGGGGAGAACAAACCAAAGTTGTGGCTTTCAGAGTTGAGGCAACCTCAAACCTTCTTGAGGAGATTAAGAAGTTTCAGGAGGAAGCGTTGTTAGAAGAAAACATAAAGAGCGAAAGGGTTGTCGGAGTTACCCCATTGTTCGAAGTCAACAACGGTGGGTGAAAGTGTATGAAAGACCGGGTGTGGGTTCCCAAGTTGGGTAACTTGAGAGAAAGCATTCTAGAAGAAGCGCATAAGTCACGGTTGTCCATGCACCCATGGAACGAACAAGATGTATAGAGATTTGAGACAGTTTTACTGGTGGCCAGGGATGAAGAAGGATATCGCTCATCTGGTGGAGCGATGTGTGACATGTTTGAAGGTTAAGGCAGAACATCAGCGACCGTACGGGGAACTTCAGTCTACGGAAATTCCAGTATGGAAATGGGACAATATCACCATGGATTTCGTCACGAAGTTGCCAAAGACACCGAAGGGTAATGATGTGATTTGGGTGATTGTGGATATTCTCACCAAGTCCGCGCATTTCTTACCTATTAAGGAGTCGAATTCATTGGAGAAGTTAGCCCGATTGTACATTAATGAGATAGTGTCTAGGCACGGGGTGCCGCGGTCCATCGTGTCTGACCGTGATAGTCGGTTCACGTCAACATTTTGGAGGAGTTTACAACGAGAGTTGGGTTCACAGCTAAAGTTAAGCACGACTTATCATCCGCAAACGGATGGTCAGAGCGAGAGAACCATTCAGACGTTGGAAGATATGTTTCGGGCATGCGTTAACGATTTCAAGGGATCGTGGGAAGTGCACTTACCGTTGATAGAATTCTCCTACAATAACAGTTACCACGCAAGTATCCAAGCGGCGCCATTCGAAGCAATGTACGGACGAAAGTGTCGTACGCCGCTGTGTTGGAATGAGGTAGGAGAAAGACAGTTGGCCGGACCAGAAATTGTACAATTAACGACGGATAAGATTGAAGTGATCCGTGAAAGGATGAGAATCGCGCAAGATCGACAGAGGAAGTATGCGAATGGAAGAAGAAATCCTATTGAATTTCAAGTGGGAGACAAAGTAATGCTGAAGGTCTCGCCCTGGAAAGGAGTAGTGCGTTTCGGGAAGAAATGGAAGCTGAGGCCTAGGTATGTGGGGCCTTTTGTTATTATTGAGCGAGTTGGCGCGGTAGCTTACAAGCTAGAGTTGCCAGAAGAGTTAAGTAGGATTCATTCGACGTTTCACGTGTCAAACTTAAAGAAGTGTTTGGCCGAGACCGATGTAGCTATTTCGTTAGAAGATGTCAGCATTGATGAGAAATTGATGTACGAGGAAGAGCCAATCGAAATCGTAGATAGTAAAGTACGAAAGACGAGGAATAAAGAAGTTCGTTTAGTGGAGGTTCATTGGAAGTATCATAAAGGACGGGAGGCTACTTGGGAAGTGGAAGCGGACATGAATGTAACATCCCGAATTTTCGTTACAATTATGTTTTAATAATTGAAGTTGTTTTGTAATTGGGTTTAAGTTTTGTGCTACCTAGTAATTATATAAACTTTTGGGGTTAAAAAGTTAGTGACCAAAGGTTGATGATTAGTTTGGAAAGATGAAACTTGAGGGGGTGGTTTGTTATTGTGGAAAGTTAGAGAGAACTAAGGAGTGGGTTAGCTGGATTGAGATTTTATCTCAATCCCAGCTGTTGAAGTCGGCAAAAGCAGAGAGAAAGGTAGAGAGAAAGAAAGGAGAAAGAAGAGAAGGAAATCAAGTTTTGGTCTTCAAATTGGGTAAGAAATTCATCTTGGATTTAGATAAAATCTGTTGAAAATGCTTGGTTGTGAACGAAACTGTTGGTTGAATCTGATTTCCAGAATCATTAACAACAGCTTGGAATCAGATTGTGAAGAGAAGTGGGTTTTCTTAAAAAAGGTGAGTTCATTCACTTTTGATTAAATACATGTTTGCTGTCAAATTAAACGTTAAGACACATGTATAAACTAGTTATGAACTGTATGGGATGGTCTGAAATGAGCTGAATCAAACAGACATCGAAGTAGATTGGATTTTAGGCTGCAGTTCGAAGGTTTCCGGATGAAACGTCGTATCCGGAAACCCTGATGATGAATGTCTCCGGACAAGACAAGGTATCCGGTAAGTCTTAAGTTTCTTATAGTTTTCGGATAAATCGAGTTACCGTATGGTATCCGGATTAGTGAAATACCCGGTAAGATAATGTATCCGGAAAAGTTATGGGTATCCGGAAAAGTTATGGGTATCCGGAAAAGTTGTGTGTATCCGGTAACCTTTGTTGTCCCGATAATTCTAATGTCCGGATACAGTTTCCGGATGTGTTATCTAGCGGAACCCCCGTGTCAAGTCGCCGAAGGGGAAACAATTGAGGATGAGGACACGATAGGTTATTTAATATTCTTAGAATTGAGAATATGATACGAGAGTGGCATGATATGTTGTTATGTATATACGTTAATAAGGTGTAACGGATTTGTAAACACTAGTTATATTGGATAACGTAGGATAGGCAAAGTATAATTGCTATTCCTGTTTATAGAGGAATGTAATGGATAGGCAAAGTAGAATTGCTATTCATGTTGAAATGATGGAATAGGCAAAGTAGAATTGCTATCCACGTTGAAATGATTGAATAGGTAAAGTAGAATTACTATTCATATTACAATAATAGAATATGCAAAGTATAGTTGATATTCTTGTTGAAAAGGAGGAATAGGCGAGGTATAATTGCTATTCCCGTGTATCCTTGGAAATGTTTGAATAGGCAAAGTACAATTGCTATTCACATTGATTGATGAATAGACAAGGTAGAATTGTTATTCATGTGTATGATTGAATAGACAAGGTAGAATTGTTATTCATGTGTATGATTGAATAGACAAGGTATAATTGTTATTCATGTGTATGATTGAATAGACAAGGTAGAATTGTTATTCATGTGTAGGCTTGAATAGACAAGGTAAAATTGTTATTCATACGGAATGTTGGAATAGGCATAGTATAATTGCTATTCAGGTTGAATGTTTGAATAGGCATAATATAGTTGCTATTCAGGTTGAATGAGTGAATGGGCAAAGAGAGTTGCTATTGATAATTGAGATGTGGGAGTGTGAATTAGATGAAGTGTAAGTGTTGTTTGACGGATTTGAAATAGGCAATGTATATATAAGTGCTATTTCTGTATTCCATTTCAAAGAGAAAGTATGATGTTTGAATGTAAGTCTGTAAGATTGATTGATAAACTAGAATCCGTAAGGATTCGTAGTAGGGTATTGGATATGGTGATACGACTTTATGAATGGTAGTTATACTCGTGGGTTTGAGTATGGTTATGTCATTATGAGGCAAGTATGAGCATGGCAAGAATGGTGATAAAGCGAGTTTGAATATATGCGTGGATTATCTAAGATTCCAATGCTGTTAATGTGTTAATTTAAATTGGATGTTCTCACTAGGCGTAAGCCTAATCATTTCAAATCAACTTTTCTTACCAGGTACTAGCTCAGAGAAAGTAAAGGGAAGAGGGACAGGTGCTTATGGGTATTCAACTTGTTGATGTTAAGAAGAGAAGTTGGCTGATATGAGGATGTTTTGATGAATGACTTAGACAATCCTTTTAATCTTTTTATAGTGAACAAGATTGGATTAATAAGTTGTTTTGGAGAATTTGAATTGTATGTATTAAACCTCATAGTTAATTCTCTAAACATATATGAAAGATGGATGATTCTATAGTTAGCCTTGATAAACTTAAGGTTTAAATTAGCCCTGATTTTAGGGTGTTACAATGAAGTCTAGGTACCCCCACCTTTTCGTGAATGGAATTCCAGGGACGGAATTCTTTTGAGGGGGGAGTGTTGTAGTAACCGAGACCAAATTGTTAAGAGTTTCAAGTTTAGGGATAAATTTTCTAAAGCTGAAAGTTGAGGGGTGTAACTTGTAAATAAGGAATAGGGTAAATGTCCAAATGATTGGCACAAAACCCTAGATGTGCCTTTCATTTCATGTTTTGCGGCTGAATAGTAGAGAGAAAGGAGGAAAAGGGTTTTGGAGTGTTCTTGAGCATTTGAAGAGGAGAATCATCAATCTGTGAAATCTGAAGAAGGTGTGGAGTTGGATTTCGTTTTCTGCAAGAAACATAGCAGGTAATCTCTAATCTATAACTCTAATCAAGATGGTTTTATTGATTGTTGGGATAGTTGAGAAGTTTTCCTTGTTAATGTTATTTAAGACTCTAAAGTAAGATTTAATGGCCTTAAATCGTGTTTAATTAGTGAAACTAAGCGGGAAACGATTATAGAGCATTTATGTGGTTATTTACTGCTTTATCGTAGCATTTAAATGGATTAGAGTGGACTTCACCTCTGTTATTCGTCACAGCGCCTCGTCCGGAAAGTGTCATTGATTGAGAGTTACCGGATGAGTATCCGGTAAGTCTCAATTATTGAGGGTTTCCGAATGAGTGTCCGGAAAGTCTAGTATCCGGTTAATTAAGTATCCGGTAAGTAGAACGTACCCGGTAAGTGGAATGCATCCGGAAAGTAGAAGGTATCCGGAAGGTAGGGTCATCCGGGAAGTAGTGTTGTCAGAAAGTAAGGTTGTCCGGAAAAGTAGTGTTATCCGGAAAGGGTGTTGTCCGGAAAGTTGAGTAAGCAGCTTACCTATTTTGACCATTCGTTCAGGGAAACCGATTGGAGGTCTGGATCAGATTAGAAAAGAACAGTAAGAACACCAGGTGAGTTTTTCTAACTAAAATATGTGACTTTTAACGTGTTTTCTAAAGTAAGTACATGAGGAGAAATGTCATGCTTTATTTATAAGCTTTTAATTGCATGAAAGTTGTTTAAAGATTTATGTTAAATGTATGCATACATTGTGTTAGACGTAGACTGGCTCAGACGGGAGGTAGACCCGCCAGTGCTCATGCCGGGAAGGTGACCCGTTTATGCCATGGAAGGGAGTATCCAGTAAGGCAGCGTGAGACTGACTCGTTGGCACCTTCGGGTGACTTCAGGGTGCCGTTTACGAGCGTGGATTTATCCGTGATGTTTTATGAAAAGTTATGTGAAAGTTTCATATTTGAAAGTTATAAACTGTTTTTAAATGCTTTTGAGAACTGTCAGGAGGGACTCACTAGACCTCATGGTCTAACCCTCGCTTTCTTTCCAAACTAAACATTTTCAGGTAAGCAAGCGGTAGGAGGCTCTACTAAGTGAATAGAGCAGATCAGGAGTACGGTAGAGGACTAGATCAATGCAGCACTCTAGATTATAGATTTTTATTCTCAGTTGTGTAATAGGTTGATTCCGCCAACCTGAATTTTAAAACTTATGTAAGAAATTTTGGGACCCGTTTTTAGGATGTTTCTTTTAATTTGAATCACATGCTTTATTTTGAGTTGGGTTGTTACAGTCTATCAACATGTCTGTACAGCAAACTAACAAACTTATTAATATATCTTTTTATATTTAATCATAAAATCAAGTCTTATAAAATATATTAATAAAAAATGTAAATGACCAGCTATAGTCTAGTTTTATATGAATATTTTATAAACTTTATGTAAAACAGTCATTTTTATAGAAATAGAACAAATCTCATTCTTTTCAAAAAAGTAGTCATAACCCAATTATAAGGAAATAGTTTGGGAACCGCGCGTTGCGCGGTAGCATGAGTAAGTTGGGTGATAAATATTTAAATTGTCCGTATAACTAAATGTTAGGTGGTAAATATAATTATCAACAAATTGCGTTCATATGATTCACAAAAAGTACACTTAAATAGCACAATAACTATCGTCCAAATGCATGTCAACTCTCCAAATGGGACATGCCCCAAATCACTGTTGTATTCATTGCAATGGTACGCTGTGGTTTAAGACTTATGTCTCATACCATGTTAAGTATATGGGACGTCATGGCCTAATGTACGACCTTTTGTAACAAAAATATTTGATTTTTTAACGTTTTTAACGTCTTATTTGCAAGTTTTTTAATATATAATCTAATTTAACTTGTTTATTATCATTAACTAATTGAGTAGCACCGCCACGCCATGCAAAACCTTAGCCCTAATATTGACTTAGATTGGACTAACCTACGTAGCCGAGACTTTTTTAAGTCATTCTACGCTTTCAATCTTGACACACTCTGGTAATTATTCTCACTTACAAATTGAAAACCATGTACAGGAATATAAGAAAGATGGGTATCAACTTTTTATACCTAAGTAAATAGTGTAAATATAATCTTGGACTATGAGTCGATAGTTCTTGAAGGCTTTTGAATTGTAAACAACGTTAAATTCTAAAAAAAATAGACATTTTACTTCTTGCAACAAATTATTCAACAAAAGATTTAACTTATTAACCAAGTTTTTCCTCACCATTGCTATCATCAAAGATCCCTACAAAACAGAACAAATAAATTAACCAAATGGTCCAATTAAGCATAACAAATAGAGTAACACACATTTTCATCAATTAAAACCATGTCCAAACCAATCAATTCCTAATTACTCATGGTATTTAAAGACTCCTACAACCTACATACTCTGATATGCACAACCCAATGCCAAACTGAATCCAAAAATTTAGAATTAGTCACAAAATGTTGAAGACGGAAAAAATAAACATAATGGCAACTTGAGAATGATATATCAGTTGTATCTCAATTAGATTGAGAAAAAAGAAACCTAGAATTGTCGTGTTTAGGAGAGGACAAATCAACACCCTTGCTTTCTACTTTAACATCTGCACTCATGATGCAATGCATTCTTCTTGGCATTTGGTTCGTAGAAAATTAAGCTCGCAAAAAATATGGCGACCATTTTGGATTTTGACCAACGGTAATACCTGGAACTAAATTTCACATTTGTTTGGATTATAGGGTCGTAAGGAGGTTGATCATCACAAAAATTGGTGCCCAATAGATTACAATTGTAACCAAATGATATTAGTTGGTATGAAAAAAGAAGAAAATTTGAATAGATCGTACAAAAAATAACCTAAGCTTTCCAATATAAGTATTGCTAGGTCGCTAAAATTCATTAGTAGCTAAAGATATCAAAAACTCTATCCTCGTGGCTTTTCTCACACATTATGTGTTGCCAACACCACCTTTCTTGCATCCCTAGCAAAAATCATAAACCATCAATACCGAATACCCAAAGAAAACAAAGGGATCTTCTAACTCCCCATGACAATTAAGGTGAGCTCAAGATTTTGTTGTAGAGCTCCCACACATATACCAAGAGAAAATAGGCATGATTTACCTGGGCTCAAGCCTGGATATAATTGATATGTTGAAGCATTCTTTTCCCTCTTTATAAGGCGTTGGATGGGTTAACCTCTTGTGGTCCAAGCTGAAGTTCATGCATCAAATTAAACAAACAATGATTAAATTTGTTGTCGAGTAGAATATGATAAGAATGTTGTTAGGATGATGCAAAATTCAACATTAAATGTTCTTCAATCAATGTCTTACATATAAATATAGTGTAGAAAGTTGTACCCTATATTCTTGGTTCTCTCAGCACCAAGCTGTACGATTTCCATGGTGCCAACTTCATTATAAATTTCTTATCTTAATCTTGGTAGTTGAATCGTTCATAGATTGGATATGAAAGTTCCTATAACATCAAGCAAATGTAATAAAAACAATTCCTGCCCTTGGTACTTGGAGCCTGGGAGCAAAACAAACAATCCAATAACAATCACAGAAATCAGCAATTTAATCCTTGAAATGAAAATAAAAACAATATCCATCAACAATATCAACACAATAAAAGAAAACCAATAAATATACATTGAGGAAGTTTTCTATAACAAAAACTGTTCAATATAGGAATTATGAAATATGGATTGATTCTAATGTTTTGGAGAAGACACTTCATTAGCTTTTCCTTTTAATATATATATATATATATATGTATGTATATATATATATATGTATGTATATATATGTATGTATATATATATATGTATGTATATATATATATATATATATATATATATGTATGTATGTATATATATTGACGGAGGATCATGTGATAAGAAAAGTTATAGGTGAGTTGGTAAGAAGAGATTTGGACCCATGATCACTTTTAATCTCAAACTCACTCATGAATCGCGCTTCATACGGGGATTGATCCAGTGCATCTCATCCTAATCTGCATCCATGGATGAAGGTCCCTTCTTATCTTTCTCACCTTAATTTTCATTCTCATATATATATATATATATATATATATATATATATATATATATATATATCAATACGTTAAAGCAACTAATGAGAGAGAGCAACAATAAAGCAACAATATGAAACGGTCCAGATATCATAAAAAGTGGTTCATTTCATCCGGTACCATAACTCAGTTCTTGAGACAACAAACAACCTTTGGTTTATTAATATTACCATCTAATATACTCTATTTTTATATGGCTAGTGATGACCGATGAGGAATCATGTAGCCTAACGAAAAAGATAAAAATCGAGTTGAATGAGACAAATTGGATTGTAGTTGTCAACCTTTTGTGTATTTAACGAAGACCCAAAACATCATTTGAGTATATCAAAATACTGAACAAATCACGATTCATCAAATAAACACTCCAATGTATAAATCTGAAAAATATAGGAAATCAAGAAATGACCATACCTTTGTTCTTAATGCTGGTGTTGATCGCTCGTACTGTTGAAAGCCTTTGTTCTCATATCCCCCTATCAACTCGATTTAATCAAAAGCCGCATTTATGGTAAATGTTAAAAGAGAAAAACCATGACTTATCTTATATGTTAAGAATCCTAAGTCACCATAATATGCTATCCTGCAAATTCATTTAAAGAGAGAAAATATTAGGTAAATGAAATGTTCCCATAAAGGGAGTAATTTCAACTCGGAATTTCCCTCTCAGAAGAAAACCCGAATAGAGAGGAAAGAATTAAGATTTAGAGAGTGAAAATTCCCTGGAAAGGATGAATAGGTTGGACGTTAAGCCATCTATGAAAATTTACTAAAAGTTCCACATTCAGAATAGATAGTAAATTTTCATACAGGGACATAAATGTCTTTACCAAATTAAACATTTATAAAATTTATTAAGAAGTCTACTCTAATAATGTGCCACATTATTTACCTTCATGTATTCAATATATTATGAATGTAAAAACCTTCTTTGTAGAATCATCAATCCAAGAACTAATAACCATCCTAAGAAAATGTGAAAAACATGGGTACCAAGAGCAAATTCTGATGAATGTAGATAGATATTTACAATTGAAATGGAAGTCGGGATAAACTGTGCCTAAGAGTACCAATTTCTGTATCTTTGAACTTGGTAGCCACGGGGTGTGCTCATTTGCAGAGTTTGGGACCAATCTGTAAAGCAAACTGAAACATATCAGAAGTAAAAGAATTTGAACTAAAACAACCCAAAAAAATTGCTCCAATATTCCTGCAACAAAACATTTGGCGCTGATTATACAAATTCAAAGGATGGCCATACATGAACACAATAAAAGATAAACTCTTCCCATTTTTATACCATTTTTTTTCAAGATTTGCTGCGTAAAACTCCATTTTTATACCTACTTAAGAATCCAATGGCTGAGAATTATTCCAATCGAGTGCTTGAGATGCGTTAAAGCTCCAATAATGGATATCACATGTCTGTAAATTATGAACTCAATCCAACAAAACCTCTTTGTTTCTAGCATAGTTGGGCATTATTACCAGGTGCTTCAGACGCAACATGATTTCGTTCACCAGTTTTACAGCGATAGGAGCACATTGCTTCGTGTTGATGGTCCCTCCAGAGAGACCGACACTTCAATGCTGGTAATATTTCGATCGCCTTTTTTTGTTTGTACTTAAGCTCTTATTTCGTGTATTATGAAATAATTGTAACACCCACATACAGTAACGTTTGTGCTTGGTTTTTTTGTCTCTTTTGCCTCATAAACTTTGCTTTACCTATATCCACCAGTAGAATCGGTATGCAAATTCAAAAAGATTCTAAGCATTATTTGATATGCTTATCAACTATGGAACAAACCATTTTAAGATGGTGTTATACTACAAAGTAGAAATTTCTTTTTTGGCAAGCATGTATTAGGCAACTAAATATAAATTCATAGAAATTGATTAGCTTGTTTGATTTTTCTGTAGCATTTAGTTTACTTTTTATCACACCAATCATTATAATTGTTGGTTTAATCATCGATAAGGATTGGGGATGTATTCAAAAGTTTCTTTCTGAGTCTTTCCTTACATCTGGGTGACAAATGTTTACATGCCTCTATGGTGGTTTTTGCCACAATCTGTAAATATTTGTTAGACATCTGATTCAATGGCTTAGATAAGAGGTTGAAACTCACACCTTCACAAACTGAATACCACATGGGTCTGACCAGCAAGGATTGTCCACATGAATCTAATTAGATATGAAATCGAGTTATCGAGTTATACCTGATTATATCGATGAAGGACTGATTTTCAGATTTTGCAAACCTTAAGCTACTGACAATCGACGGTAAAGACACCCATATCCACCTACTCCTTCCATCACCACCATGGTTCCTTCATACCCGTTAACCAAACCCTAGTCGGTTTTGGAAGAGGAGAAGACGAACAGGGAATCAAAAGGCATTCAGTCTTTACGTACTCCATTTGTGGAAGATAACCCTAATCGGTTTTTTAAGAGGAGAAGACGAACTGGGAATCATAAATCAACATAGAATTGGATGCAGGGAAACGACCTAGTTGGGTTGAAGAGGAGAAACGACCACCATACATTGGGGATGAGAAGAGGAGGCGGTGCAGGTGGGATTGGAGGTTGGAGACATTCGGTTGCGAATAGATAGGCAGAAAGGAAATAGAAAGGTTAGGGATGAAAAGAGGAGGCGGTGCAGGTGGGATTGGAGGTTGGAGCGGATGAGAAATCAAAAACGAAGCGGTAAAACCCGAGTGAAGGAGAAAAAAGAAAAATGATAGTTCTGGCATGAGGAGGTGACACGTCAGGGCATTTGGTTTTTGTTTTTATATATGTATTGATTGATTTCCCATTCTCATCACAAATGTTGGTCTTTTATCTTTATATGTGAATGTGACCAAATGGCCCCAAAAACTTGTACTTTGTGCAATAGTTGATGTGTCAATTAATTAAACTTTGGGAATTATTTTTGTTGGAAATTTTAATATATTTCATCTATTTCAAAATAAATATTAATGTTCTTTATTTATTTTCGTCTTCGAATAAGGTCTGTTTTTATCAGATTAATGAGTTTAATAAGACTTACAATTTATTATATATAATGATATATAAGATGCCTTATTCACTAAGATTTAATGGAGAAGCTTTTTACAGAAAGCCAAGTTTATTTTACATATGTCCCTTTCAATGAAAAAAACACGTTCCTTTTATTTATAAAGAAACCCTGATTTTTATTTTTTTTACAATTTATAGAGATTAGATCTACATAAACAACTTTGTTTATACTTGACAAAAGCATAGGGGCCCTTAAGTGCAACTCATAGAAGATGTAGATTGTGCTCTGCCATGGTCACATGCCATCTTCATGCATTGTTGGTTGTATCTTTCTATTATATCAAAACATGAAAGTACAACTTTAAAACAAAATCTCACTGGATTTTTGTTGTTGGTTGTGTTTGTTTTTTATTTATAAATTGATTTATAAAGGGTAAATCAAACATTAAATTACAAAAATATTATGTGTTATGTAAATCAGTTTCAAAGTGTTTCGAATATGAAATAGTACATGTGAGACGTATAGTTTAAATATTTTTTTTTATTGTTTTACTTGTGAAAAATATATATTGTTGTTGATGGCATTTTCCTTTTCCAGATTTTATTTTAAATTTCAGAATTTAGAAAGTGGAAACAACAATAATTGGTGAAAAATGCTTTAAAATCTTTAAATAGTTGTCCAGTTGTCGCGCATGGCCGCTTGTAGTTGTGGTCCTCCAGCGAAAATGGCCCCCGTAATTAAATGTTATAAGTTTTTAAAAATAAATAAATTATTTCAAGTTCAAAATATTAAATATAATTTCAATAAATTATATAAATTTCAATTCATACAAACCAAACAATTTAATATTTGATAAAATTACTGGGTATTCATTTATTATAATTAGAATAGGGCAAATTGCGTAAAAAGGGAATGTACTTTACTCTAGTTTCTGTTTTGAAAAACATACTTTTAAAATACACATTTAAGGGTCTATAACAAAACTTTACAACCAAAAAAGGGACTCACTTACCTGCTATCCAGGTAACCGGTAATAGTTGTTGAATTGTATTTTTATTTATTTGTTTAATTAATTGGAGACATTACGTGGAAAACAAAAATCGGTCCAAAGGAAATCCTGCCTTCTCTTCAATTGTCGATTCAACGTTCTGCGTCTTCTTCATCTCGTCATTTCCATTAGGGTTATTGAAATAGTCATTTACTTCAACATTGTGCGTATGTAAATAACATAAATATCATATCTTAATTGAAGTTCATTTGCAATAGCATAGTTCGTCATTTTCATCCATTTTAGAATGAATGATTTTGATCGAATCCAAGAACCCTAATGAAAATGACGAGATGAAGAAGAAGCAGAACGTCGAATCGTCGACTGAAGAGAAGGCGGGATTTTCTTAGGGCCGATTTTAGTTTTCCACGTAATGTCTCCAATTAATTAAACAAAATAAATAACAATACAACTCAGCAACTATTACCGGTTACCTGCGTAGGTAAGTGAGTCCCTTTTTTGGTTTTAAAGTTTTGTCATAGACCCTTAAATGTGTATTTTAAAAGTACGTTCCCCAAAACAAAAACTAGAGTAAAATACGTTCCCTTTTTACGCAATTTACCCATTAGAATATCTATAAAATATAATCATTAAGTATCATTTGATCAACGTTTAATATAAGAGCATCCACAACAAGGATTTCATAACAATTTCATATGGATTGCAAAATTAGAAATTGTAGTGGTTGTGGCATTGTTTGGCAAAAAAAAGCTAGCTTATTTTTGGGGTACATGTTTGGATGGCCATAAGTTAGCTTTTTGAAAAGCTACTTGGAGTAGCTTATGACTAGCTTTTTGTAAATATTCCAATTATGCCCTCATTAATATTAATTATTATTTATTAACTATTTTTTTAATATGTCATTTTTGGTCATTTAAATACTTATAAGCTACATTTTGCCAAACATGACTTTTTCATCAGCTAGCTTATCAGTCAACAGCTAGCTTATCAGCTACCAGCTAGCTTATAAGTCATAAGCTAGCTTATCAGCTAGTTTGCCAAACATAGCCTGTGAGTATAATTGCAAAATTAGAATTTGGTTTTGGTAATTTGCAAATGTCAAATCAGTACTTTTTGATGATGTGACAGTGAATAGTATATGAAATTGTAGGGAATAATTTCTAAATTAGAAATTGCTTTATGGCAAATCATATTTTGTGATGTTTTGTAGAGAGTATTTAATTGTAGTTTTATAGAAAGTATTTAATTATAGTTATTTAATTAATAAAATATTTCATATTAAATTATAGTAAAGAGTATTTAATTGTAGTTTTGTTGTTATTTGATTAAAATATAGTTTTTTATGATGAGGTGTCACATTTGCAATTGGATGAAATTTCATTGTTGTGAGATATAATTTCAAGATAATTGCAAAGCTGATGTGACGCTGATGTGGTTCATTTGCAATTGGAATGAAATTTCATTGTTGTGGATGCTCTGAGTAAACAACATATATTTTATAGATAATATTTTTAAAACTTAACAAAAAATTATAAATATAAATATTATCATTCTTAACTCATTACTTGTTTTCTTATCGGTGATTATAAACATCATCATTCTAGTTATAACATTCTATTAGATGCATATTCATAACTCATGATTTAAAATCAAAGGCCTCCTTGATTGTTTTGTGGTCCGAATTGAAGACATGTTAATTATTTTTCATGGTTCTAAATAGCGTTATGGTCTCGTTATGGCATCAAGGCTTGAGTTCGTTGCCACGTTAACTCCTATGGTTTCACTCTAAAGTTTGGCTTACATTGTAACGCGGTATGACACGTTATGGCGCGCTACAATGTTTTACAACGCGTTATAACGCAATATTTTGTAAGGTGTAGGAATATTTTTAATTTATAACTTTAAAGAATTAAATACAAATAAAAAGGAACTTAAAAACCAAAAACCCTAAATTAGAAAATACTTACTCCCATGATCGTACAAGAAGAGTCGAATGTAAATTCTTTGATAATTGAAGAAAGCAGTGGGTAGAGATTTATTCCCGATTTTACACTTTTGATATCATTTTGTAAGTTTTGTATATCTGATATCAGTGGTATTTTTTTCACATGAATTTATATTTTTCTATGTATTATTCAATACCTTAACACACACGTTTCTCTCTCTCTCTCTCTGTGTGTGTGTGTGTGTGTGTGTGCCTTCTTAGGGCACGTCTTGAAAACCGTCATGGTCTCGCCATAACTCGTAAGTCTTGAGGCTTGACCTCGCTACCACGCCTCACGCCGTTTAGAATTTTGCTATCTTTACTATTGTTATTTCTCAAATCTGATTTCTTATTTCATTCTAAAAGAGATTACAATATATATAACATTAAGAAGTCTAAAAGGAAAATTAAGACTAGTATTCCTATGCCTTGAAAACTATAAAAGATTATAAATTATAAGAACGACAATCATAATTTCAAGGACGAAAATAGAAATTTTCAGCAAACCGTAGGAACCAAAAACGTAATTTGTAAGTATTTATTTGTCAAAAATTTCGAAGTCCAGTAAGGATATTTCAGTAAGCCCAATGGGCCTAGAGATCAAATGAAGACTTGGGTTGCAACTTGCAACTCTACGCGATATTTAAAAAGATTTTTACCACAATAAACAAACTCGAAATTTTCGCGGGATGCTTGTCGGTGTGTCGTCGGAGACCGGTGATCATCGACGGAACCGCTGGCCGGCTTAACGGAAAAACGATGATGATTGTGCACTGTTTCGTATGAATTAAGTGAAAAGGAATGAAGGTTAAGTGTATCGCAACTGATTCCTATTTATCCTTTTGTTATGATTTATTGCAATTAATAGGATTAATCACGTCGTTTTCATGCCTGTTATTGATTGAATCGTCCTTCTCCATGTTTGCTTATCAAAAAGGTCACTGAACATTTTGTGGTTTATGAAACTATGCTTATTGTTGCTCTACGATTCAAGCGTCTTAATCACCTTATTTAGTTATTAAATCAATTACGGAACTTCTAGGGCGCAAAAATAATGGGGCTGTGCGCGTATGGTTAGTTCTGTGAACAATGGATGCGATAGAAGAATCGATAAGTCCTTAAGATTTACCTCCTAATTTCTAACTAACCATGACATGTTTGATCGAATTAGTGTTTTGCAAATTTACGTTTCGAAACACAGTTGTTTTGCCGCGTTTTAGTAGTTTTTATAGAGTGTGTATAGTTAATTCACAAAAGCTCAGATTTCGAAATAAATTCGTTTTGATTTTCGACTGTCAAAACGAAACTTGAGATTGGTCACATTTTGATTTTGCAGAATGTTTGGTTGTATTCATTTTTCAAACTTCTTAAATAATGTGTCAGTTTATTCCAACTACAGAAATATAATGGAGTGTGGAAGTGATAACATATTAATAATAGCCACTACCCGTAGTCGTACGGCTAAATCAAACATTACAAGTATATCTCAGACCTTCCCTCTAGAAGTAGAAAGTTTGTATTTCAAAAAACTTTGATGATTTTGAAAAGATATTGTTGAGCCTTACTCGTAACTAGAGATGCACAAAAAGACTAAGCCCAAGCTAGACCCGAAAAACCCTGGTCTAGTGAGCCCGAAGCGCGGACCAGGCCAGGCCAGGCCTCAAAGCCCGATTTGGCCGAACTTTTGGGGGCAGGCCCAGCCTGGATATGTCTGAAAAGGCCCAGTTAAGCCTGAAAAAGCCCAAGCGGGGCCTTTTTCAACCCCAAGCCACCAGGCCTTTTTCTCACTCGCTGTAAACGGGATTGGAAGGCCCGGGCCTTGTTGCATCTCTACTCTTAACTACCAGGTAAAGAGCCCACTCTATAGTTATCCTAGCGTGCCGGCTAACCTTTTTTGTCAACTCTTTAGCCCATTCACCCAACCCCTCTGTCCCCCTTTGTAGTAGGCTACTAGATAAACAATTACCCTTATCCGGTATATCCAGAAACTCCTATCAGATATCACGTTCTTGGAAATGTTTAAGGTCGTCATATCTGGTTCAGCTGCTCATCCCACATCCTCCTTGGCATGCCTCTACTCACCACCTCTACGTGGAATCACACAAGAGTGATTGCTTCCGGTAACAATTGCTAGGTCCTATAAATAGAATTCCTATAAAGCAATCTGTTAGGACGTTTAGACATCTTTGCTTTTAATACAATGTGTTTTGGTGACCAACCGAAAGATTATTAGACATAATCTTGATAATCATTTCTTGATCTATATAGATGAAGGATCGTGTGAGAAGAAGAGTTAAGGTAAGAAGGGATCCGGACCCTTGATCACTTTTAATCTCAAACCCAACCATGAATCGCGCTTGATACGAGGATTGATCATGTGCATCTCATCCTAATATGCATCCAAAGGTGGAGATCTCTTCTTACCCTTTTCACCATAACTTACATCCTCGCCGGAACCCAATACTTTATAGAGGTGTATGTATATATATATATATATATATTTGTTGCCATAATAACACGCCCCCTCCCACAGAAGTTAGACAGGCTTATATTGTCTTAGAGTTAGAGTGTAGATTTCCTAGAGTAGTAGACACCATGTGAGTATATGTGGAACCCCGTTAGATTACTCTCAAGAAGAACAACCTGATGATAGAGCTTCAACCATATATTTAGAAAAAAATGGTCCAAGTCTAGCCGATGTGGGACTCCAACATACACAAAGTGTCAAATGCACGGTTCATAATGCTAATCACTTGGACATTTATTTATCATCAACCCTACAACTGTCCTGCATTTGTGCTGCTATCTTTTATTTGGTCAACATAAAACTTTTTACATCTTTTTTTAATTATATAAACTATTGGAGCTCTATGAAGGAGATCTGCTGACAGCTTAATAATACTTATAGTGGCTCAAGTTTCTCCACTCTCTTCAATGGACATAAGTATATATGTCTGGTCACTTTAGCACCCAAAAGTGGGAGATACTTTAGGGCCACCCTTGCTGAACCTGAACCCTACAATACAAGATTCCATACAAAATACATTCAAGGGCTTAATTGACTTGGCGTTGATAGGGTAGGTGTAACCATAGTGCAAGAATCATCAAGTTGGTAATAAACCCTTAAAATATAATATTAATAAATAATATTTACCAAAGTATTCATTAGTGATGAAAGTCCATTCATCCACTCATGATTGAAATTTTGGGGTCTATTTGTAAAACAAACGCTACAACAAAATCGGGTTTATAGGACACCAACAGTCTCTAAGTTACCAAAGGGCCTTTGGCCTAGAGGTATTTGGGCCCTTGGCTTTCATGGAGGTCAGGGGTTCAAACCTTACCGAAGGTGACGAGGGTGTATGAGTTTATTAGTTGTATTTGCCGTATATAAATATTATATATTTAAAAAAAAGAGCCAATGTAGGTGTCCTTTGTGTCCTAGTAGATCGCTTTGTAAGGACCAAACAATAAAGAGTCCTATAATAGGACTCCTATTTAAAAGTGTTGGTAATAACTAATAAGTTTATAGGACCTTTTTGGGCGTTTTAGTAAGTTTTTAGGACATTTTAAAAATAAAACATTAGCTATTCTATAGGACACTTGTTTTAGTAAGTTTTTAGGCTTATTTCAAATAGTGTCCTATATAATAGGTTATACGATGCTTCATTTTAAAAAATGTCTTTTTAAGTTTGTTAAGATGCCCAAAAGCATCTTAGAAACTTATTGCAACACTCTTAGATAGGACGTTTTATCGTTTGGTCTTATAAACTTAAGTCCTATAAAACATTCTATTGGGACACTTAAGACATTTTTGGCGTCCTATATACCTAATTTTGTTGTAATGGAAGAATCAACTATTTGTTTTTGTTGCAAGTCAGGAACCCTTTTTTCTATTTGTGGAAGGATCAAGTTCATTATGCAATATGTAAGACGACTTAAGGTGTAGATGAAACTTGACATGTTTTTAGACGTACGTTTCCAAAATAGACATTTTCTTTTCAAATAATTGATAGCCTATGACTATCTACCCCTTGGGGTAATGGCTTACATACTAGAGGCGGGCCTGAAACCTTAATATAAAATAAAACAAAAATAAATTATAGTTACAAAATATAGTATAAAGCCGTAGAGGAGCACGAACGATCGTTCTTTTGTGCTCCCCCTTTGGGAGGGGAGAGGGGGAGCGCCAAAAAGTTGGATCGAGTGACATTGCTTCTTTGACCCAAACCAAGGAATCAAAATGAATCTTGTTCTATCCTTGATCAGAGATTTCTCGCGCTAAAAAAATTAAAGACATACAGTCAATCAGCTTGTTGGTATTAAAGACATTATATCATTTACATGAAGATATATATTTCTTTGCATCGTATTTGTTCACAAATCAAAGTAACTTTGTTTTATTGCTACATATTTACCAAAATTAATGGTTGCCCACTAATCATTCACATATGATTTCACTACATTACTTAATGGCATGTTTCCCAATTAAAGAAGCACATAAAGACCATTTTATGATCAAGTGACTCATGACATACTTGTTATGTATTCATGAGAATAAGAATAAGAGGGGTATTTTGGTAACAAAGTGGCCAACACCATTTTATGGGCTTCTTTATCTTTTTTGAATCACTACATTGCCTCTGTTTGTCTCCTTAACGGTCTAGCTGATGCAGCTTGCGCTGTGCCTTTGTTTTACATTACCTGCATCCGACGTATAACAAAATATGAGAACGAGAATCGCTTGATATCGACCGTTCTTCTGGGGCATGCTTAAAGATTATTTTGATCTCTCGATAGCGTGTTATTTATGCAATCGAGAATTCATATTCTCTCCAATTCCATCGGCTTTATAGGACGTCAAATATGTCTAAATGTTATAGCAGACTGTTGTATAGGACTTGAACAATTGTGTCCTATGTAAAAGTATTACAATAAGTTGATAAGAACGCTTTTGAGGGTTCTAACAAGTTTTTAAGACAGTTTTGAAATAACACCTCCTGTTAGTCTTTATGTATGACATTAAAATAATATAAAAATGAGTATCCTGAAAAGAGACGTGTTTGTATGACATTTCTCAAAAGTGTCCCATAAAAAACTAACAAAACACTTTATTTCATAAGTATCAAAATAATCTTGCTAGGACGTTCAAAAGTGTCAAATCAACTTATTGCAACACTTTTACGTATGATACACAATTGTTTGGTCATATATAGCAGTCTGTTAAGATATTTAGAAGTATCTGGCATTCTAAAGCCGATTTTGTTGTAGTGAAAGAAATACCAACCAAACCAATGTTAGGAGCATTTACATAGTTTGTAGCATGGTTTCTTAAATGCTGGATCATCTTCTTGTGCTGGAGGATCCTGACCAAATATCATCTCACAGCTCATATCATCAAAATCTGTGAATCATAATATGCATAATGAATAGAGTTTATTGCTTCAATAGTTGCAGCACTTAGGGTTCACAAAAACACTGACACATTCATCATGAATTTCATATCATTCCTACAATTTCGAGTGAAATTTAATCTGATAACTTCATTCTATAGCTGAGACTATTGAAGACATATCATGAACAACTATTGTCTGCTAAAAATGTAACTGGCACACTGATTTGAAACATACAAGATGCTGAATTCACTAGTGAATTCATTATAGAAGTTGGAATCAACACTTTTAAAACTCTACTTGCAGTGGTGCACCCCAAGTGGGAGTACACAAGGGCCCACCATGCATACATGTTTTTAGGCCTCTATATATTAGTGCAAGTACTGTTACCCCTTAGAGTTGTATAATTCTTGTTTTTTCTTTGAGTTCTGTAATTGATTTGAGTGCACTATATTTCTTATTTAGGGAAGATCTAGGTGCACTTTTCCTGTTATCAATTTAGTATTCCTTCTTTCCCAAAAGGCCAAAATAAGTGTTCCACATTTCTAATTTAGCTTGTTAAGTGTCCACTTCCGAAAGTAAGTGCTTACTTTCCGATTCTACCCTTTGGGTTGGGTTCTCGTGAGACCACCTATTTTTGTGAAACTAGCCTGTTTCCGGGGGACCACTGTGAAAGCACAAAAACATACTGAACCTTTGTATCAAAAACACTGTGAAGGTTTAGTGTTAATTTGTGGTCTCACGGGTTTCATGAAATCAGGTTGGTCTCCCAAGTCTTCTATGCTTAATTGTAGAGATGGAGAAATTCATTGAGGGTAAAATTGTCATTTAGTTAGTTACAAAGTGATGCATTTGTTTGCTTCTAGAGTTTACTTACTAGGAACCATGTTGACCGGAGTCCCGAAATTGTTCTTCATGAACTCTTGGCTGGGCATCTTGCAGAGGTTTGTGCACATCCCTATGCAGTTAGCCTCTTCCAAAAACCTAATATGTACCCGAATAACGTTAGAGTTTGACGACAACATTACAGATAGTATTAGAATGATAAAGAAAAAAAAGAAAAAAAACTATAGGGGCTGTTTACATTTTTTCTAAAAAACCAAAAGCAAAACAAAAAAACTATAGGGGCTGTTTGGTTGGTTTTTCATTAAGTTCTTCCCAGAGGTGCTGGTTCGAATCCAGTTCGTGACAACCTCAAAGGCTCAAAGCCTTTGATCATAGAATATCTCGGGACCCCTGCTCGTAAATATGGGGCTCTGGCAGCTGCACTTTTTTTGGTTGCGAAGGTTTTTGTTTAGGATGGTTTTTTCATAAATTGAATAAACGTGTTTTTTAACCGGGAAGGGCAGGTCTGGAAAAAACTTGGCTTTCTGCATAAAGCTTCCCCCAAAAGCTTACCGAGTAAGCCACTTTCTATATGTTTAAGCCACTACCAAGCAGTCATGTATGGCTGACCGAATAAGTTGCGAGTCTCATTAAGCTGCTAAAAGCAGCCCCTAAACACTAAGTTCCATGCAGAGGTAGGGTCTGGGGTACGATGTATGTAGTTACCTCAAAATCTCTATTTCGGAGAATCTGTTCGAGATACTCTCACGAATACTATTAGAATCAAATAGAACTTTATGTTAGATGTAGAGGAGTGTGAGAAATATACCTGCATTTAGTTATGTGGACAACATTCCTCTCTTTTCTCCCTTCAAAATCTGACTCTCTTACCTTCATAACAACAATAGATGATTAATAACTAATGACAATAATACACCCATTCCGAAAAGGGTTCGATTTCTAGGTGTCGAATTCGTTATCTTTTTACGGTAGTTACTTTGCATTAGTAAACCACAAGCCCTACCACACTGTGACCAATGAGCCAATGAAAGAAGACGGTTGTAAAAGCGGCGAAAAGCTCCCTCGTAAACTTCGATTGCGGCATCAGTTTTCTTATCTGCTTATCCCAAAAGAGTCGAGTCAAACCAAACGAAACGAAACGAGCCTATATATGAATAGAAGGGTATGGGGTGAAATGTACACAGAGCTGAATGACCAGGTAAAAAAGCATTAAAACATAAGAAGAACTTGCCATAATGAACATAAGACTAGGAATAGCTTTCTCGAGAGCCTTATCGACAAGCTGGCGCTGTTCAGTCGGGTTAAACCTCTGGAACACCGCTGCTGACACCGTCACAAACCCCTTGTACCCCGGCTCGTCGCTCGTCATCCCTGCGGTTATATTTAAATCATCAGTCTGAAACCAAAGGTTCATTGGCCCAACAATATCTTGAGTTACTAGTAGAGCTCAACCTTTGTAGAGGTATAATATTGTTATTAAAATATTATTGGTTGAAATAAATATTAAAATAATTTCTTTGACCTCACATCAAGTTTTTTTTAACTTTGAGTTTTTTCTTGTTTTCTCTATTTTAAATAACAAGATAGAGAATCTGTTGGAGCTAAATAAAGAATAAAACATTCATTTTCTCTATTTTAGAGAATCTGTTGAAGATGAGGATTCAAGTATCTGAGGACCGACTGAGTGTGAGTTTTGCAGTATATAAAATATTTTATACTTAAAAAGTTATTTCTGAACTTAAGTTAAGAAGGTAGAACAAGTGAAACAAACCAACGGTTTCTTGGACGGTTTTCGAGAGGTAATCAATGGCGATTCGTTCGAACCAGTTGTCGTGGTATAGGGTCTTCGATGTGATGGTGGTGGTATTATTCCTTGAATCGATCATACGACCACAATCGTCGTTGTTTCTAATAGTAATGGAAGCAGGCCGTGTGAGGACAGACAAAACGGAAAGACCGTCTTTGGGGGATCTTGGCGGCGGTTTCCGGCGAGATGGTGGTGGAAATGGGAGTATCGTCGCCTGAGTTGATGGAACGGCCGTTCCCATACTGCCGGAGAGGTCTTAGAGAGAATTGAAGAAGTTGTAGTACTAGTAGTAGTTAATGGCCATCTTTGCATATTTTATATGGTTAAAAGATGACACGTTATATTCATTTGTTTATTGAATCCCTCCCACCATGGAATCTTTTTTTCTCTTTTTTTTTTGTGTCAAGATCGTGTGAGAAAAAAAAGTTAAGATGAGAAGTGTAAGAAAATATTTATATTTTTGATTACTTTTAATCTCACCCTATTCATGAATTGTGTTTCTTACAGGAATTGATCTTGTACATCTCGATACATCTCTTTAGTGTAATTAATAAAAAAATCAATCAATCTAGCAAAGTTTCAAAATTTCTTATTTTGTATTCATATGTTACATTTGTGTTTTAATTGTTCCCCATTCTTAAAACTTTTAGGAATTTAGTTGTCTTGTGATTAACGAGCCGGATGAAAATGAAATTGATAGAGAATGAATTTCTATTCCCCCAATTAACTTGAAATAAAAAAATTGGATTCTATGGAAATAAACATAAACGTATTATTTTATATAAAACTAAACAATATCTTATATTATAACTCTCATTTATTAATGTTGAATATCTCTAACCAAACAGTTTCTTTCATTATAATTCTTGTTAAAAAAGATCGTTGCTCAATCTTTGTAATAGTGGAGGGTTAGCATAGCAAAGTTGGAAAGACTTTAAGGGGCAGTTGTGTAGTTTGTGCATATGTTTCCAAAGAAACTAAAAAAGTTTGTACATGTGAGAGTAAATAGCATATAAAACACATGACTCATCAGACTCTTCTTGATAAATTGGTCATGCATCATGAACTTAACTCAATAGCCTATTAAAACATCTCTTATTTTTCGTATTATTTAGCTCATCGGGTGAACACGGTAAGAACCAATAATCTTACCTGGTAAGAGGCTTAGCAAGTAGTCAAAGACCAAAAATCTTATATGATAGGTGAGGGAGACACTCAGTTAGTGGTTACCAGGTAAAAGTTGTTTATCAATAATCCATTTTGATGGCAAATAATGCCAATCGTTAAGGTAAATGCGAGTGGCAAGTCTTGCCGGTAAGCGTTTGGTTAACGGCCCTACACGTTCGTCACCTAAGGGAAGTAAGTATTTAATAACCATAACACTAATTTGTTTTCTTTTTGTTCTCACACTCTTGCATACATTACAACTCGTCGCATTGCGCAGATACACAACTAGTATATTATATAAAAGCTTGGATAGAAACAAATATGGTAACCAAATCGTCATGTGTGGACTTCATTTTCACCACACCAATGTTAGTAGAAATCTATTTAGACAGTAATTGGTATCTAATAAACCAAACCCTTAGGCCATCCGTACCCCAGCGGGCTCGGGCTCGGGTTCACGCCAGGTGGCCAGCGGGTTGGGCGGCAACCGGGTACGGGGGCGGAGGGTTCCTGCGGGTTCGGCATGCGGGTTCCCCGCCCCGCTCCTACCCGAACACTTTCTCAATTTTTATTTTATTTTTAATTCCAACGTTTATATATCAAACGGCTATTTTCAATTTATTTTGTTTTTATTTTTTTATTTTCAATTTAAACACTATAAATCAACCTCAAATTTCATCCATTTTTCATACCAATTCTCTCAATTCATTTTTCACTCTTAATTCTCTCAATCCTCTAAATTCTCTCATCATGAATTCAAACACCCCACCCACACCCCGTGGTAACAAAAAGGTACAACAATTCGCCAAATATAAAGATTTAAACAAATATAGAACACATCATCAACTAAGCACCAAATATAAAGATTTAAACAAAAAGGTACAACAATTCGACGGCATCTACAACAACTTGTATAATAGTAGATCAAGCGGATCGAGTGAAGCCGATATTTTAAAAGCGGCACACGTCCGGTACGAAAATGAATACCAAACTGCCTTCACCCATGAACAAGCTTGGGATATCCTCAAATTATCTCCAAAATGGAATACGGTTCCAACTATGACAAATACATCCCGGGGTTCAAAACGTACCCACACTTCCGATGAAGACGCTGAAAATGTTCAACGACCCATCGGGAGAAACACGGCAAAAAAGGCAGCAACGAGTAGTACGGACGACAACCGCCTTTACTCCGAAATGAGTGACTTGAGAATTAAAATTGATGATTCGGTTGATTACAAAATGAAAAAACTTGAAGTCGAACAACAAAAGTGGCAAGTCGAACAACAAAAGTGTGAAATCGAGTTGGAAAGGCTATATGAAAAAGACTTCGAGTTTTTCATTGCCCCGCACGATCACCTTACGGGAGCTGCTTTGAATGCTACTTTGGCGAGAAAAGAGAGAATTCGACAAAAACATAATTGGAATTTTTAATTTTATTTTGTAATTTTTAATTTTATTTTGAAATTTTTAATTTTATTTTGTAATTTTTAATTTTAAAAGTGGCAAGTCGAACAACAAAAGTGTGAAATCGAGTTGGAAAGGCTATATGAAAAAGACTTCGAGTTTTTCATTGCCCCGCACGATCACCTTACGGGAGCTGCTTTGAATGCTACTTTGGCGAGAAAAAGAGAATTCGACAAAAACATAATTGGAATTTTTAATTTTATTTTGTAATTTTTAATTTTATTTTTATGAATGTTATGATTTTTTATTAAAAAATTAGATGAGGTGGCATGTGGGTTCAAGAGGTTCAAAAGGTTGGGGTACGGGATTTGTGGGTTCAAAAAGATTCAAGAGGGTTCAAAGTGAAAAGCTGATGTGGCGCTGATGTGGCGCAGAGGGTTCAAAAGGTTTGAACCTGGGGTACGGATGGCCTTAGAAGCTAAACATGCAAACTTACTTGCTGTTAGTTATATTGCAACACTTGTGCTTAGAGGTGGCCAAATCGACCCGACCCGACCCGACCCGACGGGCTGACCCGAACCGAAACCGGCCAAGAACCGGTTCTGGCCCGACCCGGTCAAGAACCGGTTTCAAGCCCGAGAGCCGGGACCGGTTCGCGTATGTAGGATTTTCCTCGGCCCGACCCGGGACCGGTTCGTGGCCCGACCCGGCCCGACCCGATTTTTTTCAAAAAAAATATAGCCGTTATGTGACCGTTTATGACCGTTGGGAAGCCTCTTTTGACCGTTTTTTGCCTCAAAAAACACCCTCCAAACCCCATATAAATACTAGGGGTGTTATGGAGTGATCACCACCTTACAATTGCTTACAAAACGCAAAAAACGCTTACAATTCTAATTTCTCGGCTCTCGTTATATTCGTTTCTCGCAAAAAACACATACAATTCTCATTTCTCGGCTCTCGTTATATTCGTTTCTCGCAAAAAACACATACAATTCTCATTTCTCGGCTCTCGCTATATTCGTTTCTCGCAAAAAACGCATACAATTCTCTAGTCTCTACTCTCTACTCTCTACTCTAGTCTCTAGTCTCTACTATCAAAAAAATGGCCGAACAAAATTACACCATTATTGTCGATCATTCACGAAAATCACCGGTTTGGGATAATTTCAACTTGGTAAAATTTCCCGACGATACAAAAAAGGCGCAATGCAAACGGTGTGGAGATTTCCTAAAACCCGAATCAAATAGCACGTTAAAGCGCCACTTCGAGGAAAGATGCAAGAGGTTGAAATCGGGTCCCGATCCAACTCAACCCATACTTGACAATTCTGGTCAAGTATGGTCGTATGATAATGATCTCGCCCGAGAAATGCAAATGAAATGTGTCATTCAAATGGCGTTGCCGTTCGGACATTTCGACAATCCTCACATTACAAACATGATCAAAAATGGGTTCCAACCACGCTACAATGGTTCGGTAAGTCGTCAAACTCTTAAGCGTGATGCTTTAAAATATTGGAATAAGGTTCAAAAAATTATGCGAGAAATGTTTTTAAACTTACCCAACAAAGTTTCTTTAACTTGTGATGTATGGAGCGCACCATGCGGATTGCCAGATTCTTATATATGCATAACGGCACATTGGATTGTGCCGGGATCGTGGCAATTATGCAAACATGTAATCACGTTTGAGCTCTTTGGTTCGCCACATTCGGGTGAACGTCAGTTTTCTATAATTATGAGATGTCTTCAATATTATAATTTAAAAAATAAAGTTATTAGTATTTCGTTTGATAATGCTAGTAATAATACGGCATGCGTAGACCGATTACGTTTGGCTTTATCCCCTATTTTAGAGGGAAAATTATTTCATACACGTTGTTGCGCACACATAATAAACTTAGCCGTTCAAGACGGCTTAAGTAAACTTAATGAGCCTTTAACTAAGTTTAGGCTTATGTTACGCCGAATTTTCACAAGAAATAAAAAAATGCAAAACTTATATAGAGATTATTGCAAACAAGTCGGTTTTAAAGCTTTGGGACCGGCGCACGATATGCCGGTTCGATGGAATTCGACTTGGAAAATGATGGATAATTTATTAAGACAACAACAATATATTCAAGCATTTTATAACATTCATTACCCGGATAACACGATAACTCAGGATGATTGGACAAGGATTCATGGCTTTCACGATATTTTGGGCGATTTTAAAACTGCAACAACTATGTTATCCGGTGTTTATTATCCAACGAGCCCTTTACTTTTAAATCAACTTTATATTTTAGCAAGTAAAATTGCTCAATACGAACAGGATTTGCACTTTCACGACGTGGTGAAACCAATGAAAGAAAAATTGGTAAAATATTTTAAAAAGATCCCCTTCACTTTTCTTTGTGCCGCGGCATTAAACCCGTTTTTAAATGTTACGGGTGTCGAAGTTTTAATACAAGCAATATGTTTATCGTTTGGTTTGGATTCTCTTACAAATTCTAGCTTTTCAAGGAAACGCATACAACAATTTAATACTGATTTTCATCAATTATATGAAATTTATAGAGTTAATTATGGGGGAGGAAGCCAACAAACCCCTACACCTCAAATGTTTTCACCGGGTTCTAGTAGCAGTCGTGGCCGAAACCGAGAAGACTTAATGCAAACTTTAATGCAATCGGTTGTCATGGAATCTTCTAAAAAAGCTAGATATGATGGGGATAATTTGGGTGAATTCAATCAATACGTATGTACTAATTTTATAACAACATCCTTCACAAACGTCGTAGATGTTGAATCCCTAGATTTATTAGAATGATGGAAAAGTAAACAATCAAGTTTCTCAATTATGGCCACTATTGCACTTGATGTACTAACAATCCAAGCTAGTACTGTAGCTTCGGAGTCGGCCTTTTCTCTTAGTGGCAGGATCATATCGGAGCGTCGGACAAAATTAACCCCAAAATCGGTGGAGTGCTGCGTATGTCTGAAGGATTACTTGGATGGAGAAGACCGCATTCAAAATCGAACGAACCTGGAGGATGATATAGAAGGCGTGGAAGAAAACTTATTCGAAAACGACACGGATGAACTACTAAGTACGCCGTCCGTAACCGATAGTTCTGATGTTAGTAGTGTCGTAGATGACGAAGATGTAGATATCGACCGCCTTGACGATCAGACGGCTATTACACGACTGATGCAGTACAATACTCTTGAAGACTACAATCCAAATCAAAATCCATACTACGCTCCATACAATCCATTCAATTATAATCCATTCAATTACTATCCGGGTGATGGGAGTGGAAGTTCGGGAGCGGGACCTTCGAATGTTTAGAATTTATGTATTGTAACTTGTAACTTGTAAGTTTGTAACTTAAAATTATATATAAATTATAAAACGTAAAAGTGTATTTTAGTGATATATATTATAAATAAAACGTATTTTAAAGTGTATTTTACTTATCCAATGATTCCAATCCAATTTTTCTTTGTTAAAGTTTAGTAATTAATTATTATACAAAGAAAGCAGTTAAAAAACAAAAAAAATCCCCGGCCCTACTCCGACCCGGTTCTTGGCCCGGCCCGGCCCGGTTTTCCCGAAACCGGTTCTACATACAAGTAAACGGGTCAGGGGATTTCGGTTTAAACCCGGCCCGACCCGGTTCTCACCTGACCCGGTTCGCACGGTTACTGTGCAGAACCGGGTTGTCCCCGACCCGGCCCGGCCCGGCCCGAACCCGACTTTTGGCCACCTCTACTTGTGCTGTTAAATCTTTCACAAGTGAAAGTTGGAGATCACGATCTTCTCTCACTTGATGCAAATCCCCTTTCAAACATCCAACTTCAATAGATAAAGCTTCTCTTTGCTTCATTGACTCTTCTAAATAGCCTTTCAAGGTGGTGTTGTCCTCCTGCAACACCTTGTTCATATCATTGATTGATTTTATCTGGAATAAAAATCCATGTTAGATTATACATGAAAACACAAACATACACAGATAGAAAGAAAAATGATATCTTGGTTCAAGATCCACCTTTTCATTACTCTCTCTCAGAGCTTTCTCAAGATCTTCCTTGAGGGCGGCAGAGATTCGTGCATCATTTTCTGCTGATTTTTTAAGCTCCTCGTGCTCGGACAATAGCTCCCCTTCAAATTCTTGATATCTTCTTACAGACTTCTTTAGCTTTGTTATCAACCACAACCATAAGTAGAATTTTACCTAAAAACCCACAAAATTAAACATTACATATGTGGTAGAAACACAAGTATTTAAATTAGGAGTAAGTTATAAAACACAAGTATTGGAGAAAACACAAGTGGTCTCCAAAGAACAGAGAAGAAAACTTTTCCTTCCTTAACCCAAATACTAAAGGTACAGCAAGTATATAGACCCAGAAATCAGTTTGTGAACATGTCCTAAATTCTCTCCTAACCAACTATCTATCACAACCACTGGCAGCTAAACAAGAAATAAAGACAACAGATAAACATCCATGTTGGTATCGATCTCTTTACCTTGGGATAAAATGCACCATCGGTATTGATATCAAATCTCAGCAATGCCTCAATATCATCTCTTGTAAGATTTTGTTCGCCATTGTTAGACGTCCCCTCCATTCTGCTCAACCCTCAATCTCAGCTCTGATCAAATTCATGGGAAATTAACAACAAAACCCAGATAACTAATGTACAACAAATTAGTGCATTTTGGCAGAACCACCTTAAACAAAGTGGTTCAATATACAAAGTTCCAAGATACAACTCTAGATTGGTAACTAAAACAGAAAATGTTAACAACAACAAAGACTTAGGGGTTGTTTGGTTGGTTTTTCATTAAGTCCTGTATGGATATAGATGTCTGTCTGGATTTATCTGTTTGTATAGATTGTGATATTTTATTGTTTGTTTGTTGTGCTGAACAAACTGTCTGAATGTTAGAAATGACTATTTTACCCTCATTGTATATTAAGCACTGATTAACATAATTGTTTGGTAAATGTGATGAATGGTTGATTCTTAAGAATAAATATTATCCATTTAAACAAATTTTAAACTAAAAAAACTTCATCAAACATAATTATATGAATTCAATAACATAATCACAAAAGGTTTGAATAAGTAGACATATATTGCATGTTATTAACACCCCATTGTGTCCCATCTAATGCCGCTTATCCGCTTCCAACTCCTTAAACTTCATCGGTAAATATTGTGTCTTCATTTGCAAAAGAAAAACAAACCTTTTAAATAGATATGTTGGTAAAAAACTATTATAAATAAATACATGTATAATAAAAAAAACTAGTCAACATCTACTTTTAAATATAAAATACAAGCATTATCCATAGGTTAAACACATCTACATCTACATCAAACAAACATAATCCATATGTTAAACACATCTACTTCAAACAAACATAATCCATATGTTAAACGTGTATCAGAAAGCATGGATTCAACAAGCAATATCATGAAGCACATGGATAAACACGTATTATCAAACACCTCCATATAGCTTACCAAATAAGCTATATCCACTATTAAGCTCGTTAAGTCACCACCAAACAAGCCTTTAATGCCCCCTCTTTCTCATAAATTGTTTGAAAAGCAATAAAGTAACAAGACTTGCCAATTTAACCTTGATAAACTGTTTAGTGTTTTTTAATTAAATAATCAATCTAGATTACCATTACAATTACCAGCGTATGATTCATTTCTATAAATAAAAAACAACAATATTCCATGTCTAAAATCATGTATTATCCATGTCTACAAAGTTTGCAAGTAAAATCGATGAAACATGAATCGATTGTACAGTTTTTTTTTTTTTGAAAGTGCAGCACAATACAAGAAGAAAGCAACAGAACAGTAGCATACACCAATAATCGAAACGAAACAGAAAGTCTGTACAGAAATTGATGAAATAGAAATCCGATTAGGAGAAGTTGCCTGAGGAATCGATTAGAAGAAGTAACCAACAGTAGAGAAATCGATTTTGAGACCAAATCACAGAAATCGACCTCTATGAAGAAATTGCAGATGAGAAATACCTATGGAGAAGTCGAGAAGAAGAAGAAGAAGAAAAACCGCAGAATGGGAAATCGAAAGAAAAAGAAGAAGGGGAACATACCTGTGGAGAAGACGATCGAATGGGATGGACGATGATCCTAGTCCTAGCTACGTACATTTGATATACCCACCAATCCATGCCAAACACTGTTATCATTTTTTAGTTTTCATTTTCATTTTTAAATTACATTTGAAAATAATTGTTTTTATTAGTTTTGAGTTCTAGATACTTTGATTGTGGGACTATATTGGAACAACTTTAAAATCACAATTATCGTCTATATAAACTGACATGTGGTGAGATCCAAATCATAACCACTAACATTTTGTGGAAGAATACCTATGGCACGCCGTGACTCAAGGCTTGTGCAGTCTTTTATAACGCGATATTTGATTTTTTTTTACGTTTTCAATGTCTTAGTTGCTAGTTTTTAATATATAACCTAATTTAACTTGTTTATTTGTCATTGACCCATTAATTAATAGTACAATATATATATATAGAGAGAGAGAGGAAGGTTCAAACGAGGAGCGTACCAATTTAAGAGAACGTGAGGAGCACTCCCATGCTTCTGATCACATATGATTTACAACGCTAAAAAATCGGACATAATCGAATTTTCGCGCAAAAGTAGCGCGACTTGGTTCGCGACGCGTGCAAGTCGCGGATCATTAATGATCCACAACTGCCAATCACATGTGATCCATAACTGTCGATTCTCATCCAGATCAGTTGTGAATCACATGTGATCCACAACTGCCAATCACATGTGATTCATAACTATCAATTGCTCCTCACGTTCTCTTAAATTGGTACGCTCCTCGTTTGAACCCGCCTCTATATATATATATATATATATATATGTATTTATATATAATATTGTATATGATATAGATATTTGTCACCATAAGTTACGTCTTAAAAAACGTCATGGCATCGTCATAGCTTCTAAGACTTAAGACTTGGTTTCGCATTACGCCACATCTTACGCCATTTAGAATCTTGGAAAAAAGGTTGGGTAATTAATAATAATAAATGTGATTTAAGGAGTGAAGTTGGGCATCCAACAACTTGTTAAAGAAAACCAAAAAGTACACACATTTTTACTATATCCACTCTTATTTCCATCCTCCATAACTCTTGTCTTCTTCGCTCCTTAAATCACATTAGAATCACGAAACATTAAAAAAACTAAATATTAAAACTAAAAGCGATTTGAATCAAACATGTTCAGTGCCAAATTGGATCATAATGTTTCGAAATTGGTTCTTTCAGAACCCTTCCCTTTCCCATTTTCATAATAGCAAATTCATTGAAGATACTAGCTCTATGATGCCGTAGATATATCATTCGTACGTTCCATCAAGCTGTCAGTAAATAAATAATAGAAACAATATTTCATGTGGTTTTTCTTTTTTTTCTTTTTTTTTGAACGGCAAGTGAACGCACGCACACATTCCAGCGGTATCGGGCCTCCAATTAGGCAGCCCACTAATCCGCTGCGATCCGGCCCAGCCTATGGCTGAACCCGAACGGCCTGGAAGTGGATCCCATAGACTGGATCCTCCGAAACCGTCCCCGGGCCCGGGCCCGAAGGACCAAGCCCAAGATCCGGATATCTCAGGAAAGTGTCGTCCGCTGGAATCGAACCCGGGTAGTGCGGCTTTCACCCCGCACCCCCCCCCCCCCAGGATGTTACCTATCCAAATGAGCTAGACCCTTTGATTCATGTGGTTTTTCTTAGGGTGAATAAGATCTAAAAATGTGACATGCATACATATAGGGTTGGATTACACCGAGAATAAAAGTCATGTTGATTAGAATGGTAAGAAGTGATCTCCATCCATGAATCAACTCCAACTGAAAATAAAAATAATAACCTAAACGTATTTGATCAATTCCCTTCTAAAGTAAAATTCATCATGTGTTATCTTCAAATTAAAAGTGATCAGAATGCAAATCTTTTAATTTTTATTCATCTTTTCTTCTTTTTTCTCATAAAATGTAATCTTTAATACAAATATGTTAGTGTGCATTTAAAATTTATAGTTGATTTTTTAATTTTTAATTTTAATGTTTATTTAATTTTAATAACTCCTGTTATAAAGGGGTGGTGAGTGAAGTAAATGGTAAAAAATAACATGTATTTGAGTGATGAAAGGGATATCAACTCTTTTATTACGAAAATACATATCAACGAGAACCGTTTATTAATCTTTGTAATTGAAAAACACTGTTAAAAATGAAGTGTTCGAGAAAAAACATATAGTTTAAAATCAATAAATATTAAAAAAATCCAAATTCAAATAAATATTCAAATAAAATTATAAAATAAGTAATTACAAAGCATTAAATAATCAAAATTATTCACAACATCTCTAACAATTATTCTATCTTTTAATATAGAATCTAAACATCAATTACCACAATTATTGTATACGTCTGGATTAGAACCCTGGGCCAATGAAATATTCCACCACATCAGTGTAGCACAACCCTTGTGGTTAAAGAGGTGATAATTTATAAGTAAAGTCTTCAAGCAATTAGTTCAATACTTCAATAATCAATGATGAGAAAACTACAAAATTTTGTTTCTAGATGAAGCGGTTGGAATTGGTCCTACATTTTGGTTGGGTTCTCAAGACCTATTTTTACCGGGAAAATAATGTTCATTTTTCTATAAAATGGCCCATAAGGTGGGTTATGTGTGGATCGGTTGGAGTTGTAGGTAATCAAGTTTGTGCCCAAATATAAAGAAGAATAAAAGTGCATTAAAATGTAATAAAGTTTAATTTATTACTTATTTAATGTATCAAAATTTGGTTTGTAAAATGGTTACTGGATCAAACGTTGTGTTTGTCAATGTTAAGTTGAATTATATAAAATAGACTAAAGTATTCAATTATACACAAAAGTGAGATTGAGTGTGCAACACATTTAACGCCCGACTTCAAAAGCAAACATAAAAACGGTCGAGTGCGGGACAAATTTAACAATCAACTTCAAAACCAAACCGACTCAATAGACAAATATGCAACAAACAAATTTGTGATGCTAAAATCAAAATGTTAAAAGCATCTCCCCGATTTGTTCAATCTTGTCCCTGGTTTATTTGTTTCAGTGGGTGTTTTGATTGTTCCCCATTCTTAAAATGTAGGGATTTAGTTGAGCGAATGAATTTCTATTCCCCGAGCTAACTTGAAATAAAAAAATTGGATTTATTTTATATAAAACTAAACAATATCCTATATTATAATTCTCCTTTATTTATTGATGTTGAATATCTTTAACCAAACAATTTCTTTCATTATAATTCTCGTTAAAGAAGAGACTCTTACTCGATCAATGAATAGTGTTGAGTGAAACGACCCTATTAGCACTTACATAATTTGTGTTGGTAAACGACTTAAGCTTCATGACTATTTATCATAAAGTAAAACATAACATCCAACAAAAACAACCCTACAATAATGAAATCATAAAGTAACCAAGAGTTACCAAATTCTAAACCAAATGTACATCAATCCTACAACCTATTCAACTTAAAAAGGAATCAAATCACAAGCCCACAAAGTTAAAAGTCCAAATAAGAACAAGTGAAAACATCAAACACATTCTTTTAAAGGCTAAGAGATTAAACAACCTCTATGAGGATTTCAAAGGGAAGAAAGAAATACTCATTCCTTTGTGGTTTTGTTGATAAGAGACTTGTGAATATGGGGGATGACACCACCTCCCGCAATCGTACCTTTGATCAGAGTGTCGAGCTCTTCATCACCACGAATCGCTAGCTGCAGATGCCTCGGAGTTATTCTTTTCACCTTCAAATCTTTGCTAGCATTTCCAGCCAATTCAAGCACTTCGGCCGTTAAGTATTCAAGAATCGCAGCAGAGTAAACGGCAGCCGTTGCTCCAACTCGCCCGTTTGCAGAAGTTCTTGTTTTTAGATGACGATGAATCCTCCCTACTGGGAACTGAATTCACACAAAAGAAATAACAAAGAGAACCCTCAATTATTCATTCGATTGATTGTTATTCTAGCAGCAAAATGTAATTAAGTTTGGTTTATCTCCCCTTTTGGCAGTTGATTGTTAGATGGCCCAATTATTAGAAAATTGAGTTTGTAATAAAATGTTGGATGATTAAGTACTATGTGATCCTTAATCCCATGAGCGTGTTCAATGCTTTTGTTTTGTTACTTTTAAGTTCTCTTTAGGGTCTTGTTGGAGAGTGTTTCAACATGATATATGGAACAGGGCCCAGACAATTTTTGGGGCCCAATTATACATGTTTTAGTCTTTATCCAATTATATTTATATATGTTTTTAACATTTAGCCAGAATCAGGAATCGCCAAAGGTTAAAATATATGTATAATTGGGTAAAGGCTAAAACATGTATAATAGTAGCCTAAAAAATATTGAGGCCATGTTCCATATATCATGTTGAAACACTCTCCAACAGACCCTAAAAGGAACTTAAAACCAACAAAACAAAAGCATTAAACAAGCTCATGATCAAAAAGTACTTAATCACCCAACATCTTATTACAAATGTAATGTTCTAAAAGGCATTACAGAAAGCTAGGTCTATTGGCCATCTAACAATCAACTACCAAGGGGGAGAAAAAGAAGCCACTCAAATGAAACACAATTAATTCATCTATAATCTATTATGTATAATTAATTTTAGTTCACATAATCTTGTGAGAACTAAAAAGTAAAAAAAGGCATTTTCAAGTGGAGAAAAATCAGTTAATATGCATAATTGGGAACAGTTGATTAATCATGTTAGATCAAGTTTACAAAACGTTAACTCAAGTCACTTACCTTACAAGGTAAACATGACAAATATCAGGTTCACACTTACCGGGTAAGAGACAATTACCAATAATCTTATCATGCCATTTTGATAGCAGAGAATCTTACCCGTTAAGATAAGTGAAGGGTCATGACTCTTACCCAGTTAGCATTTAGTAAACAGCACATTAGTTTATTAAAGTTTAGTTCAATGATGGGTTCTAATTGAAGCAATTAGAATGCTTTAACTCCTAAGAGAGCCTAACAAATAAAGCATTGGAGGATGATAGAGGTATAGCGCAATGATTAAGCAAAGATTTTTAAAACACCAACTTATACAAGACTGTCATGTTGTTGGACAAAATGGGTATGAAATTGAATAAAAATTAAACTAATGGTCTGTTTGTTTGCAGCTTAACAAACTTAATATTATTCGGTCGGCTACACATAACTATTTAATAGTGGCTTCATAATATAGAAAGTGGTTTATTTAGTAAACTTCTAAGTAGAGTTTTATGCAAAAAGCCAAAAAATTTCCAAATTACTCCTCCCAATTAAAAAACACGCTGCACCCATCTATGAAAAAGCTCTCCTAAACAAAAACCTTCCCACTCTATACACATAGATGAATCCATTCAGACAGCTTTATCTATTAAGAGATTTAATGAAAAATAAACTACATTAAATAGGAAAAGTTGTTGGTTTATATCCAAACCTGAAGGCCAGCTCTAGAAGACCTAGAAGTGGGCCTCTTCTTATCTTTGTCCTTGTTAGCTGCAGCCGCAGTTGCAGGTGCTTTTCCGGCCAATAAACCCTTCCCACCCTTTCCCGCCATTTCCACACCTAAAACACACACTTCACAAGAAACATATAATGAAAATTGTGTATGAATCGTGACATTCAACATACAAATTAACATTCCATTAAATAACTTGATGCGGTAATCAAAGGATATGTGTTTCGACACAGATCTGATTGGTGGATTTTGAGGAGAAAAAAGACAAGTAATTGTAGTAAGGTAGGCGTAAGCAATCTAAATAGAACCCTAAAACGAAGATCTGAGTACACAATACATCTGCTTATTGTGCTTAACATGAAATACAAATTAAACTCGCGATTTAAACCTAAAAGGCTGAAATTATGACGCAAATAATCTACGATTAGGTTACAAAATTCAGATAAAATCCTGATGAATGTTGTTCAGAAGATGATTGATTCATTTCATAGGCATCAACAAGTGTTGTTACCTGACAATATCGAAAGATCGGAGAAGAGATGAGAGCTCCAGGAGAAAGAATATAAAATTAGGTTTATGGCGATTCTGGTTAAACTATTTATGACTCCTGACAATTAAGCAGATTTGCTTTTCGATTCAAAGTTTTTGAGATCTTTGGCGGCTAAATCTTATGGTGGGAAATCGGAATTTCAAAAAAATCCCACCCTTTTTTTTCTTTCGATTTGAAGAATAATCGCCAATTCGCCCATCAAGATTTCAAGTATTTTCAACCCCAAATCAAATCAAGAACAAGGTCCATTTAAAAGCCCATTTACCCAACATAGCCCAATCTTCTTAATTCAGTTTTGATGTTTTTTCTTTTATATGATGAATTATGAAATACATTTTTTATTTTTTATTTTTTTGAAAGGCAATTGCATTTCGGGGGTATCCTGGACTTAGTCCAGACTAATCCCACTTCGACCCGGCCCAACAGCAGGCCGACGATCCGCCCCTTGATTCGGGGATACCTCTGCGAGTCTGCGTGATCACCACGGGGTTCGAACCCAGGTAGTAAGGGCTTCCACCACTTACCCTCCCAGGATGTTACCAAACCACTGGGCTACAACATCTTTGGTATTTTTTATCTAATGAGTTCTATATGATTATGTTTGTTTGGTAGTGATTTAGTGATATAAAAAAAGTGGTTTACTCAGTTATTTTCTACGTTAAAGTTTTATGCAGAAAGTTAAGTTTTTCTCAAACATGTCTATGTCGTTTAAGAAAAACATGTTTCTTTCATTTATGAAAAATATTCTCGATCTATATAGACACATTAATTTGCACGTACAACTTTATCTGTATAAGACTTGATGAAAGTCAAACAAACAACCAACCCCTCAATCTCTTTTCTATTGTTTATTTCGGTTTTGTTTCCTAAAATTCATAAGGCCTTCGGTACCGGGTGCGGGATGGGGTGCGGGATGGGGAGGGATGGGCTACGGGCTCAGCGGGGTTGGCGGGGCGGGATGGAATCCGGGGATGGGGTCCCTATTCATCCCGAATATTTATTATAAAAAAAAATTATTTAATTTTTAAAAATAATGCCGTTGAACGGCTCTTTGTAAAAAAAAAATCTCAATTTAATCTCACTATATATTTAACCCTCAACCTCTTATTTTTCACACCTCTCAACCTCTTATTTCTCACACCTCTCAACCTCTTATTTTTCACACCTCTCAAATTCTCTCAACCTCTTATTTCTCACACCTCTCAAACTCTCTCAAATTCTCTCAACCTCTTATTTTTCACACCTCTCTCATCATGAATTCAAACAGAACACCTACATCCCGTCGTAACCGACCGAATACACCACAATCGCAAGAAGATCAAGAGCTTGGTTTCCAAGCGTTTACACAGCAAGGTTATCATCCGCAATTTTCGCAACAAATTCCGACACAATGGTCGCAACAAAATCCGCCACAATATCCGCAACAATTTCCCCAACAATTTCACCAACAATTTCACCAACAATTTCCTTACCAATTTACACGTCCCGGGTTGATTGAACAAGGTTTTACTCCGGCCAACTTCAATCTCGACGACGACATTGTTCCGGAAACCCAACCTTCTACCCCGAACACACCACAATCTATCCCGACACAACAATCTAACCCGGAACCATCAAATCCGAGACCAACGAAAGCCGCCAAACAAACGTGGAGTAAAGCCGAGGAACTCGCGTTAGTGTCGGTGTGGGTTGACGTTTCGGAGGACCCCGTGGTCGGCAACGCACAAAGCGGTGGTAATTATTTTTATTGTTATTATTATTATTATTATTATACTTAATTTTACATAAATGTAGGAAGTTTTTGGGGCCGAATCGGGCATGTGTTCTTTACTCGCATGGGTCGTGAACCAGGTTATAGATCAACCCATCAACTCAATAGCAAGTTCAACGACCTCAATAAAAGAGTTAATTCGTTTGGCGGCATCTACAACAACTTGCTCAATAATAGATCAAGCGGGATGAGTGAGGCCGATATATCCCGAACGGCACACGAACGGTATCTAGCACGCCATAAAGTTGCTTTCACTCACGAACAAGCTTGGGACGTCCAAAAAAAATGTCCAAAATGGGGAGTCGTTCCAACGATGACGACAACTTCATCGCGGGGTTCAAAACGTACCCAACCTTCCGATGATGACGATGACGAGCAAATTCAACGACCCATCGGGAGAAACAAGGCAAAAAAATCATCAACGAGTAATACGTCCGGGGCGAATACGGACGAAAGTGTTACTCAGTTGTTGACGACGTTCAACGACAAGATTGATGATACAATGGAATACAAAATGAAAAAACTCGATCTCGAAATCGAACGCTCAAAACTCGAACGACATAGGTTGGAACAAGAACTCGAAATCGAACGCTAAAAACGATTTGAGAAAGACTTCGAGTTTTTCATGATCCCGCATGATCACCTTACGGGAAACGCTTTGAGGGTTACTTTAGCGAGAAAAGAGCAAATTCAAAAATTTCATAATTGGTAGTGTTTTGTAATTTTTATTTTTAATGAATGGTATGAATTTTTATTTTTATTATTTATCTTATTTTTATTTATTAAAAAATATATAAATATTTTTATTTTGTTAAATAATTAAATGTATAAATAAAAGAATTAAAACAAATGAGGTGGCAAAAGGGTTTGAGGGAATGGGGTACGGGTGTTTAGGGATTGAGTGAGGGATGAGAGAAAAGTTGATGTGACGCTGATGTGGAGCTGGAATATTTGAAAGATTCCTCCATGGGGTACGGATGGCCTAAAGTACACCAATGTAATACATTTTTTTGTATTTCAAAATCTAAATTAGTTCCTCCTTTTAATGCATTCTACTTAAAACTAAACTAACTTACATTTTTTAAACAATGCCTATGCTTTGACATGTTTACCATTATTTATTGTTATATATTTTTCTTTAGAGTAAACTGCAATTTTGGTCCCTGTGGTATGTTGTTTTTCTCATCTTTGGTCCCTAGAAAATTTTTATTGCAAGAAAAACCCTGTGGTATGTAAAAGTGCTCGATTTTGGTCCCTCAGACTAACTATGTTAGATCATCTCCCGTTAACCCTCCTCATGTGCCTTGCACATGAGGGCATTTTGGTCATTTTGCTATTTATCTTATTTTTTATTAAAAAAAAGTTAATGTCAATATATTATATATTTTTTATATTAGATAATATATATAGATATGTAATTATATAGACCATCTTAAATCCAAACACTTCAAAAAAATAAGATCAACCATATTAAACTGTAACATCCGGAAAATCCTTGTGAGTAATAATAGTCCTAATATTTCTTTATATTTTGACTTTTTAAATTATAATTGATTTCCTAAGTAATTTCCGTGATTGTTACTTGTTATTTGAGAACTTCTGATAGAAATTCGTAAGTTATTCCTTAAGGAAATTAATGAAAAATAGATGACAAAGTTAAATATTAGATTGTATGGATTAGTTGGATGGGTAATTTAAATACGAGTCCAACGGTTCTTTCCGGAGCAAAAACGGAGTTCTAACGAAGAAGTTACGGCCAAATTAGTGGAAAATGAGAAGCAAACAAACAGAGGTTGGCGCGGATGGTGGCGCCGATGCACTGGCGCGGGCGCTGGCGCCGAGCACCTGACGTGTTGAAAGGGGGTTAAAACCCACCTCTTAGTCCTTAGTCAGTATTCTTTCATCTTAGAACTCTCAAATACAAAATTTTGCTCCTGCTCTTCTAAGACGATTTTCCATCTACTTAAGGTAAATTCATCTATCAATCCTAATCCAATTCAAGTAATTAGTAGATGAATCTTAACAATTAAACTTGATTTAGGGCATTACATCTTCATTTCATCTTGTTGGAAGTGATTGGGTTCAAGTCTTCAAGTTAGGGTTATATCAATTGAAGATTTGAGGTGAGTAACTTGTATCTAATTGATTTTATTATACTTATCTACCATTCTTTATCTTGATTTTGGTATTGTTAATGAGAAATCTTGACTTATAAGCTCTTAATGGTTAAGAGGGAAACAAGAAGAGTTCAAGTAAGTTATGGTGGATTAATTGTGTTTTATTACTTAGAATGCCATGGTAAATGTTGTGTTAAAGGTTTGGGTTTGATTATACATCATTGGTATGTGATTATGATGATGGCTTAATATATGTCTTAATGAAGCAAATATGGCTTAATGGTCAAAATGGACCTATTATTGAATTGTAAACATGGATGTTTATTATTGATATTATATAGAATGTGATTTGATACATATGGATGTATATGAACTACATGGAAGTAGTTTTAATTATGTTAAATGGTTGGACCATTGTTAAGTGTTATATATGCTTTGAATATTATTTGGATTAACATATTTGGTCTTCACATAATTGGAGGAGCACCTAGTAGGCATTGGAGGATATATTCTTACACACCGTGGGGTAAGTGTAATTGATTCATACCTTCGGATACCGTGGGGTTTTTCCGTTGTGTTATGCCTTGTGACATTACCGTGGGGTACCGATCAAGGTATATCTTCGATTATGATGTAACTGGGTAGCAATATGGGCCTTCTCCATGGAATCCAATTTGTGAATGTATCGAATTGTTATTCCTACATGCTATGATTATATTCTTTGTGCTATGTGTAAACCTCACTTAGGCTTTAAAAGCCTAACACTTGTTATGTGTTGTATGTGTTACAGATATTAGTGGTTCCGGAGACAAGAATGTTTAGACATGGGTTGTGAGCATGGGATCATTGTTGGAGAGCTAAAGATTAGAAGAGTTATGATAGAACTTTCCGACATCCTTTGTAATCTGATTTCCATAGTAGAGATTAGATAAGCTAGTGGTCCATTAGTAGTTATAATTATCTAAATCTTAGTATTAATGGTTATGTAAAGATAATTATGTATACTTTTACTTTAGTAATGCGTACCACTCTTCCGTTTTATGGAAGTTTTTGTTGACCCCGTTTTTGGGGTGTTACAAACCCAAATCAAATCCACAGTGGAGAAGATTAACCATAAAAAATAAATATATAGATTCCAGTTTGAGATAGAAGGACAAAAGCATTTTGAACTTACATATTTATTCAAAAAAAACATTGTTAGACAAAAGTACTCATCTAAATCAAAAACCCTAAATCTAAAAACAAAAAACATATTGTAATTGATGGATTCCAGATCGAGATCGAAGGACAAAAGCAAAAACAAGATCGATAACAAATTTTCGTCCTGATGGTTCCAGAAACTTGAACAAAACAGATCGATCCCACCCTTCGAGCCGACAAAACAGATTGATCTCAAGCCTATTACTGGACGAGGGGGACGTTGTAGACGGGAAGGACGCCGGAGACGATGGTGCGGTGGTGGTGGCGCTGCAGCGATCGATAGGAAGGCAGCAGATGGCGGCGGCGTCTGTTGAGGTTACGGTGGTGGCGGCGTCTGTTGAGGTTACGGTGGTGGCGTCTGGTGGTCGAATGAGAGAGAAGAGAGAAGGGAGGAGACGGCAGCAGATGGCGGCGGTGGGTGGTTACGGTGGTGGCGGCTGCAGGAAGGAGAAAGTGAAATTAGGGTTTGTCACTTTTGTTTTTCTTTTCAAATGGGATGAAAATGACGTTCAAATTAATATATACATATATAATTAATATATTATAATATTAAATATAATATAGTATATAGTAATTGCAATTTGGTCCATGTGGTTTTTGTCTTTAGTGAAAAACATAGAAATAAAGTAAAAGGACCAAATTGCCCTCATGTGCAAGGCACATGGGCGGCATTTAACGGCTGCAATTAACGGTGTTACTCCCCAGGGACCAAAATCGAGCACTTTTACATACCACTGGGTTTTTCTTGCAATAAAAATTTACTAGGGACCAAAGGTGAGAAAAAAACATACCACATGGACCAAAATTGCAGTTTACTCATTTCTTTAATATTGCTATCAATTTTTATATATTTATAGTCGTTTGTCTTTATTAAAAGTATTGTATTCACAACAAATGTAAAATCAGTATTATATATAGGGTTAGGTTCTGGTGAAAAATGTCAAATTTGATGAGAAATATGATGAGTGGTTATCAACCGTTGGATGAGAATTGACGAACATTAGAATGAGAAGCACCAAGATGTACCATAAGCCGTAATTCATGTGAGGGTATATGATTAAAAGTGATCAACGATTTAAAAATACTTATCACAAAAAATGACGTTTCTCACGTGATCCAATGCATATATATATATATATATATATATATATATATATATATATATATATATACATATATGCATATATTATATAGGGAAATTAATTAAAATACCCTAAGTTTGACCTCTTCTTACCAAAATACCCTAAATCTCTATCGGTTTACCAAAATGCCCTAAATTTTCGCGGTGGGTCCTGCGATCGCGGGCCCAGCCCACGTGTCACCCAGGTTTGGGCAAAATGTCCCGCGGAGCCCCCCAACTATGGCCGCGGTGACAAGTTTGGTCCCTGCCCGCGGTGACAATTTTGGCCTATCGCGGGCCCATCACGGGGAACCACCGCGGGCCAAGCCGAAACTTTGTGACACGTGGGTGTGGGCCCGCGATCGCGGGGCCCACCGCGGAAATTTGTGGCATTTTTGCAAACTGAAAGAGATTTAAGGTATTTTGGTAAAGCAAAGTCAAACTTGTGGCATTTTAATTAATTTCCCTATTATATATATATATATATATATATATATAGATAGATTATAATATTCAATATTAAATAAAAATACTATTCTATTAGTGTCCCGAGAGGTTTTTATTTTTTCTTTCACCTTTGCCCAAAGTCTAGTGAGTAGTGAGTGAACAATCCTTTTCTTTCTTTGGATTGCTTTGCTTTCCTTTTCTTTTCCCAAATTATGCATACTATCATTACTTTGTTTTATTTTATACAAAATTTTTGCTTTTATTTGTTCATTAAAATTAAATATTATGCTTCATACAATATTTTTTTAAAAACATGTAAAACCAGTTATGCTAAACAATATTGGGAGGGAAATACAACATTTAAGAAGACTAAACCACCCTCGTGTGCAAAGCACGTGGGGAGGTCTTGACGGCAAAAGAAAGACGGTGTTAGATCGAGGGACGAAAACCGTTAAAATGTGTAAAAAGTGAGGGACAAATATGTTGACATAAATGTGAGGGACGAAAACGATTAAAACGATCAATCGCCAGGGACGAAAAATGAACTTTACTCTTCCAAAAATTAATAAGCAAAATTCAAAATCTCAAAAAAAAAAATCAATTTTCATAGTTTTTTTTATTTATTTTATAAATTAAATATTTATTATATATTAAAATATTTCACATTTTCAATAAATTATTATTTATTTTCTTTAATCATTTAATTTCAGTCTTTTTTTATTTGTGGAATATAATAAAACAAAACTCACTCATGATAATAATATTTTAGTATTTTTTTTTCAAATTTAGATAATTTTACTGCGTTGTCTAAATTCCATTAAAAACCCCAGTATCCATTATTTACAAGAAACACATATTATATATATATATATATATAGAGGGAGAGAGAGAGAGATTTAAGGGAAAACTTTAAAAAACGGAAAACTGATGAACACCCTAGGGGTCCTTCATCTGGACGGTATGCATTTGTGCATACAAGTAAATTTTGTTGACTCCTTGGTTTTTATGCACAAGTGCATTATGCATTTTTGCATATGCATGTGTGCATGTTACAAATTACCTGTATGCACAAGTGCATATCGTCCAGATGAAGGGCTTCTAGGTAGTTCTTCAGTTTTTCGTTTTTTTTTGAGGTTTTCCCTTAAACCTGACCCTATATATATATAGGGGTTAAATCATGTGAGAACAAAAAAAAGTTTGAGGGTGCGTTTGGTTCGACGGAATCCGACGGAATTGGGCGGAATTGGAATGGTCAATTCCGTTGACCAAATTCCATTCCGCTGTTTGGTTTGCAATGGAGTGGAATGGAATTCCATGAATTCCAACCAACTAAGGAATTAAGCATTCTTTAACAAAAGTGGTGGAATTAAAATTCATTCCATCCAATTTTATGAAAGTGACAATAATACCCCCATTTTATTCTTAAAAACCCTAGATACGTGTTTCATTTCCAGTTATCTACATTACTCCACGATTGAAGAAGCCGCCATAGGCTTCCCTGCCATCGACGAACATCCAGTGTGCAATCGACGAAGGCGTCGAACAACATCAGTGTGCAATCGACGAAGGCAAGGTAAATTTCTTCTCCTCTGTCGATTTCTTCACGTTTAGGGTTCATCGCAACTCCCATTTTCTGCCATTTCGATTTCTTGCATCATGTTATTGATCGATTTTTGTATCATGTTACTGCTCGATTTATTCCATCGCAACATTAGTGTGCTCGATTTCTTCCATCGCAACATCAGTGTTACTGATTTTGCCATCGCAACATCAGTGCTGATTTTTGTATCACTTACTGCTCGATTTCATTTCATGTTACTGATCGATTTCATCATGTTACTGCTCGATTTTGTATGTTACTGCCTTTTGTGTTATGGTCTCTGTTACTGCTCGATTTGTGTTATGGTCTCTGTTACTGCTCGATTTGTGTTATGGTCTCGATGTTACTGCTCATTACGTATTTTATTCCAATTAAATGTTAATTTTAAAATTGTTTATAAGAATGAAAAAAAAATTAAATTTTAAGAAAGGGTATTTTTGTCATTTTCACAATTCCATTCTGATTCCATTGCAAACCAAACAGACAGATTTCAAGATTACATTCTATTTTCTGTCAACAAAACAGCTGGTCAAACCTGAAAACATTCCATTACAATTCCTTCCAGATTCCAATTCCTTTGACAGATTCCATTCCTGCATAAAACATTATGCGAACCAAACGCACCCTGAGAACCGTGAGAACCGGTCTAAGCTATAATTTGGTTTTGATCCCATGGTTATAATTAAAATTTTGATCGCATGGTTATAATTAAAAGATTGAGAACCGTGAGAACCAATCCAAGCCGTAATAGATTAAATCAATTAATGGTTTAGATCGGTTTTCATGGTTCTCAACCTATTTTTGGTTCTCATTTGATTACCGTCCTATATATATAGAGAGAATTTAATTAAAATACCCTAAGTTTGACATTGACTTACCAAAATACCCCAAATTTTGAAAAGTTTACCAAAATACCCTATTTTTCCGCGAAGGGAGCCCTCTATCGCGGGCAGGGACCATTTTTTAAATTTTATGTGCTTCATATTTACACTTTCAGTCCCTGGCCCGCGATGGGGACTGAAAGTGTAAATATATCTTGCAAAAAAATTCACAATTGGTCCCTGCCCGCGATAAAGGGCTCCCTTCGCGGAAAAATAGAGTATTTTGGTAAACTTTTCAAAATTTGGGGTATTTTGGTAAGTCAATGTCAAGCTTAGAGTATTTTAATTAAATTCTCTCATATATATATATATATGAGCATAATCAAATAAAAACTATGTAGTTTGTGGTAACTGTGAGATCCAATATGAACCACTCATTTAATATAACTAATGTTATTTTTAAAATAAAATAAAAGGTTAATTTGGTAATTTGACAATTTATTTACAAATCAAATCATTAATTAATTACTCAATCCGGTTACCTAACTGATTTAAATTTACCATATTTATCCCACGTCTTTCTATTATCCCTCTCCTCACCAAAGTTGCTCTCCGCCACTCACCATCTATGGCGAACCAGCCCCTCCCACCACGACCACTCACCATATCCGTTGAACCAGCACCAACGATGCAGTTATGCCACCACCGCTGCAATAGTTCTTCAACGACCAACCACCTCTGCAATCTCTGTCGTACCAGCCCATCACCCCACCGTCACTCACCATATCCGTCGAACCAGCGCCGACGATGCAGTCCAACCACCACCGCTGCAACCTATCTTCATCGATCAACCACCGTTGCAACCTATCTTCATCGACGATGCAACCAATGCAAAGATCTATCCTCGATGCAACTCAAAAAACACAGAGCCACCGATGCGGGGGTGGTTTTTTTATATTTATTTTGATTTTGATGGGTATCACAATTGGTATCAAAGTGGTATCACATTGGGTATCACAGTTAGTATCAAGGCGGTATTACATTGGGTATCACAATGCATCTTGTATATATTTTGGGTATCACACTAAGACTTGTTTGTATGTATCTATATTTTAACAGCGTCGATACTTTTAGGTATCACATTGTGTATCTTGTGTATGTTGTGTTTACTTAGTTTTTGTCGGAATAAGGTTTACCGGATGTCGGATGTTGGAGGCCGGATAGAGGAGATGGGAGAAATGAGAGATAAGATTTTCAGTTAAAATTTTATGTCAAATTACCAAAATTATTAGTTTCCTAAATTATCCTTTTGATTTGTGATTGAGATTGGATCTCACGGTTATCACAAACAACCAAGTTCTCCCTTGAATGACCCTCTCTCTCTCTATATATATATATATAGTCCTACTAAATTGTAACCGCTAAATGTGTGTAACCCATGTAACCCGTCGATTTCATAGGTTTTTTTGATTAATTTTTTTTATGGAATTGTTTATTTTGATGAAATCATTCATTTCTTGATGAATTTTTTTTAATGAAATTTGTAGTTTCATAGGTTTTTTTCATTTTTATGAAACTTTTCATATATTTTCGTTTTCACCTATGAAACTACAAATTTCATAAAAAAATTCATCAAGAAATGAATGATATGAACTAATTTCATCAAAATAAACAATTTCATAAAAAAAAATCATCAAAAAAACCTATGAAATCGACGGGTTACACACATTTAGCGGTTACAATTTATTATCTCTCTCTCTCTATATATACCAAACATTCACAATGTATCTGAAAATCAAAAAATGGTCTCAAAAACCCCAACAAAACAATATATAAATATCAATTTATAATATGCGTGATGTTTAAAGTTTGAAATTTGAAATAAATCATTCAATAGCATCAATAAATATGATTGAAGTTGATAGAAAAAGAAGACACCTTTGAACCTTTTTTTTTTTAAATCTTTGTCACGAAGCAAACGATTGTTGATAATGGGAATCAAGACTTTCATTCATTACTTTGGGTCCCTCAACTAACCCATCCAAAATAAACCATTATCCAAATGTTTCGTTAAATCGAATCAAATAATATAAAAAGGTAGAAACTTGTTACTAATTTTTTATTATTTAAATTCACATTCTTAACTGAAAATCTATTAAATTAATATAAAAAGTATGTAATTAAAATACAGCTATTTATGTACAACACATAACACAAATGTGAATTTTCACACCAATAGTTACCCCTTTGAATGTATAAATGCGGTGAATTCGTTGACCATTTATTGTTCCATAAAATCTTCACAAGTGTTTGAATTTGTGTATGTTCTTCTGGCTCCTTTTTTTTCTTGGTCAAACTTTGACCATGTACCATATATTGTTAGACCATCCGCATCCATCCCATTCTAACCCACACTTTTTCACTGCCACATCAGCGCCACATCATTTTTTTCTTCCAACTCATTTTAACCCACAAACCCCCACATCCATCCCACACCACCCTCCCATCTTTTATTTTTATTTTTTTTTATTTTTGTTACAAGTATATTAATTTAAATAATTTAAATTTTATAAATAATTTATAATTTAATATAAGATAAAACAATTAATAAAATATTTCATAAATTGAAACTACAATTTTAACCTTACATAACCAAATTAAAAACATAAAAAAATACATAATTTCAAATTAAAAAACTACAAATTTCACCAACCATATAGTTGTCGAAGCAACTCTTTGTGGGCTAAAACCGCATTTAACTCGTTACCCGTGAGATGATCATGTGGTTTGATGTAAAACTTGAGATCTTTCCGCATTTCTCTTTGTTTCAAAGCTTCCGCTTTTGTCTTTGCCGCTTCCGCTTTTGTCTTTGTCGCCTCGGCTTTGTCCCTCGCGGTTTTCAACATTTCCTCCTCCACGGTTAGTATTTTTTTATTTGCAACGTTTATATTCTCGACATACGCCTCGTCCTTTTCCGCCGTCTTTGTGGAGGATGACGCGGCACGTTTACCTTTATCTCTCCCCGTCGGTCGTGTCAGTTCTTGTACGAAGACATCCTCCTCCTCATGGCTTTCTTCATTAAGGTTGAACCGAACACGTGCGTCAGAAGACGTCGTGTTTGGGTTTGAATCCGACGTGGACTTGCTCCGTTTTGAGGGCCTCGGGTTATCGTCCATGGAATGTACGATCTTCCACTTAGGGTGGTCTTTCACAATTCTCCAAGCCGTGTCGTGGGAGAAAGGCTTTTGGTTATTATCTGCCCGATACATCGTGTGTGCCCTCTCCATGAAGTCCGCGTCACCCCATCCGGATTTATATTGGGCTCTTAGATTATTGTAGATCCCGTTAAACTTCATCATTTTTTTGTTCATGTCACCCCATTTGGATTGTACTTGGTCTTTGTTGCGTTGATGTTGGCGACTTGAGTTGAAATAATCGAGTATTTTTCCCCAAAATTGTCCTACAAAAATAAATATATATATATGAATACGTATATATAATAAAGATAGACAAATTAATAAATATATATATGAATACGTATATATAATAAAGATAAACACATTAATAAATATATATATGAATACGTATATATAATAAATATAAATACATTAATAAATATATATACCCGCTTTTTGTGCGTTTCCAACGATGCTATCTTCGGAGACGTGAAACCATGCACGTGCCAACAAAACCTCTTCTTCGGAAGTCCACGAAACCGCTTTCGTTCTATTTGCAAATTTCTTTTTCCCTTGTGTCGTGGTTCCCGCATCGAGTTGTGTTTCGGGAACCAAATCGGGTGGGGTTTCGGGAACCGTTTCTTCGACCTCAACGTCCTCCGAATATGTTTCTTGTTGTAGTAGTTGTTGAAATTACCCACCTTGATTATATTGTGGAAAGCCACCTTGCATAAATGGTTGAAAGCCGTCTTGATTAACTTGTTGGAATCCACCCGAATTAAATTGTTGGAATCCACCCGAATGAAATTGTTGGAACCCAACCGGGAGGGTGTTGGGTGAATACATAGGGTATTGTTGTATGCTTCCATGGTAGGTTGATGGTGGTGGTGTAAGATTGAAAATATTTTCCGTCGGGGACGGTTGCGAGCTCGTGCCTCGCGATTTGGAACCTCGTCGTGGTGTTGTGAACCCTTGTGTTTCTTTATCCATTATGATTTTTTTGAAGAAAGAAATAATATTGAGAGAGTAGAATGAAGTGGGGTCGTGGGGAAGATGGGAGAGATTGAGAGTAAATTTGTTTGTGTGAAAAAATAAGTAGGTTAATATTAGTATTTATAGGATAGAAATAATTTTAAAAAAACCACTCCAACGTCCATAATAACAGCTATATTTTATAAAAAAAATTAGATGAGAGACCCAACCCGAGCTGGTTGCCCAACCCGGGAGGGTTCCATCCCACGCCAACCCCAAGGGGTGCGATGGTGTTTAAATCCATCCAGCCCCAACCCGGGCGAACCCAAGGGGCCGATGCGGATGGTCTTAGTGAAATACTAGAATTAATTGTATGGTGTGATTGATATTTTAAGATTTGTTTTTTCGGGATTGTATTTGATGACATATATTCTTTCAACGTCTATAAAATATACTAAACCATGTTTAATAATGATAAAATAATAAATAGTTTATAAATATGAATTAACATAACCAATATTTTGTGTATATATATATATATGTGTGTGCATTTGGCATGTAATTCACAATTGGCAAAGGATCGATGTGACTTTGTCTAGATACAAGATAGAATTTTAGACCCTGCTGCTAGCCTTAGCCGTTGTACAAGCAAAAAATGTTATTTTAAATTGGTTTTCTTGAAGGCAGGTCCCATATGAGGCCGGTTTGGGTTGTCAATAATCAACTTTTTGTCAAATATATTGTACAAATCATAATTAATAATAGAAGTAGGGGACCGTTTACAAAACGCTTACCCAGGTAAGTGCTTACATTAGCTTACCGGATGAATATGGCAAGGACTAAGAATCTTATATTAACACTGATAATCAAAGGGCTTTTCATTGTATTCATTTTCTGATAATTTCAGAGAAGGGAAAGGAGCCTTTTAAATAGGCAAACAATTACAAAGGAAATACAAGCTGTCAAAAGGAGGGAGGATCGTTGATTGATAAACTATTACGGGAAATGATGTTGGCCTTTAACGGACCCCATAATTTCCTCAATCACAAAATTGTTTCCTTTTTAACATTCCCCCTCAAGTTGAATAGTGGGATCTCCACAATTCAACTTGACCAAACAATCGTTGAAGATTCTTTCGTTAACTGCTTTTGTCAGAATATCGGCGAGTTGATCTTTTGATCGAACAAATGGTATTTCAATGATCTTTGTTTCCAATTTTTCTTTAATGAAGTGTCTATCCACTTCTACATGCTTTGTTCGGTCATGTTGGACCGGGTTCTCTGATATTTTGATGGCGGCTTCATTATCACACATGATTCTGCTAGTTTCTTTCGGGGGGAAACCCACTTCTCTCAGAAGTTTACGAATCCATAAAACCTCCGCTAGCCCTCGTGTTATGCCTCTGAATTCAGCTTCAGCACTTGAAAGAGCTACCACCTTTTGCTTTTTACTTCTCCATGTGACAAGGTTCCCGTCAACGAGAGTGAAGTAACCGGATGTTGACCTTCGATTTCCTTTATCTCATGCCCAATCTGCATCCGTATATACTTGAGTTTTTAAGTTCCCATTTGATTTGAATAAAACTCCATGACCGGATGTTCCTTTAAGATATCTGATAATTCTCCATACTGCATGCATATGGGTAACTTGAGGTTGATGCATGAATTGGCTTACTACCCCTACAGCATACGCTATATCTGGACGGGTATGTGAGAGATAAATCAATTTTCCCACAATCCGTTGATATGTTCCTTTGTTTGCCAACTCTGCTCCTTCTTCCATATAAAGTTTTTGGTTTGCAACCATAGGGGTATCCAATGGTTTGCAATCGATCATTCCTGTTTCTGCCAGTAGGTCAAGAATATATTTCTTTTGACAAATAAAAATCCCCTGTTTTGATCTTAGAACTTCAATCCCAAGGAAATATTTAAGTTTTCCCAAGCCTTTCATCTCGAATTCCGTGAATAGGTTTGTTTTTATCTTTGACATTTCTTCTTCATCATTCCCTGTAATTATCATATCATCGACATAGATAATTAAGCAGGTTATGAGTTTGCCTCGTCGTTTGAGAAACAGAGTGTGATCGGCGTTACTCTGTCTAAAGCCATACCTTTTCATGGCTAAAGTGAATTTGCCAAACCAAGCCCGGGGGGGTTGTTTCCTATGAAACCAGGAGGTGCTTCCATAGAGGGTTTTCTTCAGACGGCAAACTTCACCTGGTTTAAAGTTTCCTATGAAACCAGGAGGTGCTTCCATATAGACTTCTTCTTTAAGCTCTCCGTGTAGAAAAGCATTTTTTACATTGAACTGATGGAGTGGCCATCCTTTATTTGCCGGTATTGAAAAAAGAACCCTGATCGTATCAATTTTGGCCACTGGAGAAAAAGTCTCAGAGTAATCAATCCCATATGTCTGAGTATACCCTTTGGCTACTAAACGAGCTTTGTATCTTTCAATGGTTCCATCTGGTTTGTGTTTCACAGTGAAAACCCAACGACACCCCATCGGTTTCTTCCCGAACGGAAGGGAACACTTTTCCCATGTATTGTTCTTTTTTAGTGCCCCCATCTCTGTTTTTATTGCCTTTCTCCAGTCTTCCGATGCTAACGCTTGTTCGATGGTGGTTGGGATTTCTTCAGAACATAACGAGACAGCAAAAGCTTTTGCTTCTTTTGATAAGTTTCCTTTGGCTATGTTTGCCATAGGATACCTAGAATTCCGAGCTTCTTTTTCAGGGGAATATCTTTTTGGGGGAACTCCTCTATTAGCCCTAGGAGGAAGAGCATATTTTCCAGTTGGCCCGATTTGTGTTTGTGTTTGAGGTTCTTGTTCATCCTGTACTGGGCTATCCTGTTCTATCTCATGATTATTATTATTAGATGAATCTGAAGTATCAACAGTCTCATGAGTTTGGGTTTGGGGTGAGCTTACCTCGGACACCAGATTGGGACGATCATGTTCAGTAACACTGATTGTTGGCGTTGTGGATTGTGATGGAGCTGTGGCTTGAAGTGGTGACTCGGCTTGGGTACTGTGATTAACGTCTTCTGATGATGGCATCCTTTCCAACCAGCTCAGCGTGTCATTGCACTTGCTGACCTCCTGACCAGTTTGTTGTGTGTTGTAGAAGTATTCAGTTTCAAGAAAATCACAGTTCATGGTGGTGAACATGTGACGTCTTTTTGGACTATAACACCGATATCCTTTTTGGTTGATTCCATACCCCACGAAGACACATTTCTCAGCACATGGGTCAAGTTTAGTGCGTTATGTTTTAGGTATATGGACAAAAACAGAGCAACCAAAGATACGAGGTTGAAGGGTAAGGGTGGACGGAAGTTTGGTGAATTCTGATAGTATTTGGAGAGGAGTTTTGTGGTCAAGAGCTTTAGTCGGGAGTCGGTTTATAAGGTAGGTTGTTGTGGCAAGAGCTTCAGGCCAAAAAGATCTTGGGACTTTGGATTCGATTAGGAGGGCGCGAGTTATTTCTAAAAGAATGCGATTTTTCCGTTCGGCAACACCGTTTTGTTCAGGAGTATGAGAACATGAGGTTTGATGAATTATTCCCCTTTTTTGACAAAAATCTTTCATGGAGGTGTTAACAAATTCTCCCCCGTTATCCGATCGTAAAATTTGTATGTCTCTTTTGAATTGAGTTTTAATCATGTTATAGAACATGGAGAATTTATCAAACACTTCAGATTTATTTGTCAAAAAATAAGTCCAAGTCATGCGTGTGCAATCATCGACAAAAAACAAAAAATACCGAAACTTTTGTCCTCCATTTATTTTTTCCGGTCCCCACACATCCGAATGAATCAACGAAAAAGGAAGATCCACCTTAGTATTGTTTGATTTGAAAGCATGTCTATGGCTTTTGGCCAAAATACAAGTTTCACAACTAAAAACTTTATTTGAAGGAAATAACTTGGGAAAAATATGATGTAAATAACCGGTGGATGGGTGTCCCAACCTTGTGTGCCACAGCCAGGCTTCTCTATTCGTAGTTCCATGAGCCAACATCACAGTACCCTGTCGAGTCACTTCATCCACATAGTATAATCCTTGGCGTTCAGTGCCACGTCCAATGATCGTTCCCGTCTTGATGTCCTGTAAGATACAAAAGGTAGGGTGCATTAGAACCGTACAATTTAGTTCTTTTGTAACATGGCTGATGGATAACAATTTATGTGATAATGATGGAACGTAGAGACAATTTGATAATTTCAAGGTTGGAGAAATTTCAATAGTCCCTCTCCCTTTCACTGGAATTATTCCCCCATTAGCTGTTTGAATTTGAGACTTTTGAGGTTTTGATATTGAACATAAATCCGACAACTCAAAAGTCATGGTGTCAGTAGCACCACAATCAAATATCCATGAACTATTATTTCCCTCATGACTTGCTGCCATATTAATTTCTCCACTAGTATCATACTTTTTTTGTTCCCCTTTAGATATTTGTGAATTAAAATAAATAAAGGAGTCTTTATATGTGAAATAAATCTGGGGAGGGGGTTTCGAGACTTCATCTCTCTCACCCCCTGTACCTGTGTTCATGGATTCATCTTCTTCTTCATTATGTACCGCCGCCACCGCCACCCCCCTAAATCCGGTGGGATTTTTCCGATCAGCAGAGGACTTGCCTTTTTCCGATCCGAGATTCTTGGTGCCCTTCTTGTGGCCATCGGTCCACCAATCGGGGTAGCCAACGAGCCGGTAACACTGCTCTTTGGTATGTCTTGTCATACCGCAGTGATCACATTTCAGGTGTGTTTTATCATCTTTGCCCGACGGTCCATTTCTTTTCCCTTCAAGCCGACGGTGCCCCTTTGTAACGATCCCTAATCCTTATGTTTCGGAGGCAACTAAACCCACCGCTATGCCCTGTGTGTCATTGCTAGTTGCTCCCAGAATATTCTGGTGAGCGGCTTCTTTACGAACAGCGGCGTATGCTGCCTCCGCAGAAGGGAGAGGTTCCGACCGGAGTATTTCCCTTTTAATGGGTTCATATCTCCGGTCTATTGCATTTAGAATTTGGAAAAGTTTTTGTTCTGACCTAAGTTTGGAGTATGTCTTGATGTCTTCTGGACACTTCATGGGATTTGGATCAATTCTGTCGAGTTCTCCCCATATCCCTTGTAGTGTGATCCAGAATTCTTCAAGAGAGCTATCATTTTGTTTGATGTCGTTGGCCTTGACATGAAGATTGAAAGTCTGCAATTTGTCTCTCCCGCTGCTGTAAGTGACCACCAGAGCATCGCACAACGTTTTTGCGGTGGGATATTCGGTTAGGTTGCCTGCGAGTACGGGTTCGATATTTTGGATGAGCCATGAGAAAACAATTAAATCTTCTTGTTCCCATTGCTCATATTCTTCACTGTTTTGATTGGGTGGATCCGAGGTTAGGTGTGATAACAGGGCCTTGGACTTTCCGCCTATGGCCACTCGGATCATTCGAGTCCATAGCGCGTAGTTTTGACTGTTGAGTTTGAGATTGATGTGGAGATTATCGGATAGTTTTGGGTTTTGAGGCTGGGGATTGAGGCCATTTTTAACAGATTTGCGAGTTGAAGTGATAGGTCGGAACCCGAGCTGCCGCCTTCGGACATGGTAGCTCGGTTTGGATAAGAAGGCTGAAAGGAGAAATTAAACGGTATATGATGAGCAAACCCGCTCTGATACCATATTAACACTGATAATCAAAGGGCTTTTCATTGTATTCATTTTCTGATAATTTCAGAGAAGGGAAAGGAGCCTTTTAAATAGGCAAACAATTACAAAGGAAATACAAGCTGTCAAAAGGAGGGGGGATCGTTGATTGATAAACTATTACGGGAAATGATGTTGGCCTTTAACGGACCCCATAATTTCCTCAATCACAAAAATGTTTCCTTTTTAACATCTTATCCGGTAAGAGCGGAAGCAAGGACCGAGAGTCTTACCCGGTAAGTGAGTGCGATGGCTCTTACCACGGTTAGCGCTTACCGGCTAAATTGTTGCATATGATACCATTTTGATTGACTAAAATATTACCCGGGAAGTAAGTGGTAGTGTTGAATTTTACCGGTAAACACTTATCCGGGTAAGTGATTAGATAAACGGCCCATAACATTACAAAAAACATCATGTGCATAAAGGGCTTAAGGGACCCTCGAATCAAATGCTGACCGGTTAAGGGTAATTGTCCTCACTTATATTACCAATGTATAGTTTTCGGATATCAAAATGGCATTTAGTAAAATTGTTGGAAATGGTCTCTTATTTAGTCAGCGTTAATAGGGAAACTTGCTTATAGTTTTGGATATCAAAATGACATAAGATTGGTTTCAAAGTATTTAAGGATGCCTCTCAAAATCAAGCGGGTACACCTTTTAAACATCTATGTTTTTTCCTGTTGCAATAATCGAGTGAGCGGCAGTAGAGGTATAAATGAGTCGATCTCGAACACAAAATGAAACTCTCTTAACTTAATGAGTCGAGCTCAATAACACCATTGTTCAACTCGATTTGTTCTAAAGCTCGATTAAGATTTACGAGTCGAGACAAACCATTTGAGCATACATATTCGAGCTAGGCATATCTATATGTTTACAATTTATATAATTAAAATAGAAAAATAATTGAGCTTGCGTAAATAAACGAGTTAAATCGATCTCGAATTTGAGCACACAAACGAGCATCGAGTTCAAGCTCGAACATTGAAAAAATATTCGAGCTCGAGTCTGGCATTATTTTTTTGAGTCTGTCTAGAATAACATGTTACCCGACTCAACTCGTTTACACCCCTAAGCGGGAGCACGAGAGTACTCTCAGTTCCTAATAGGTTTGCCATTTATATACGGTTGCATCAACAGAATAATATAGTATCACATTTCACGATCTTAATTCTTTTTATACTACGACGGAGGAACGAAGCGATGGCTCGTTCCACCGTATGCATCACAATAGGTCTGCCCCTGATCTTGTATACACAAGTGATTAATGGTAAGTTTTAAGATTAATAAAACTATCACATACTTTAATAAATTTTTATGAACTACATACCGTAACATTCGGAAATTTTGGTAAAAGAAAATTACCCCACCATTTTTGATAGCTCAAAATTTGTTGGTTTATAATCAAGGGATGTTTTGCTTTTGGCCGTTAAGCATGTCGATGCACTTTGAGTGAGGAAAAGTAAAGTTTAGGCGTTCGGAGGGCCTGGAGCGACAGTGCCATGGTCATTATCGCTTGGGAGAGGTACTCCTCGGTACATATCGGAAAACTATGTCCGATGACAATGCCAAGAGCACTGTCGCCATGTCAATCTCACAGAAGTTTGTCAGCACACAGTACAACACGGGTATGCCGATAACTAAACGCTTACCAAAAAAGTCAGGTAGTAACCGGTTAGAGTCAATTTACCTTATTAGATGGACATGACAAATATTTTGAATATTATCCGGCAAGAACGATGACAATGACCAAGAGTCTTATTGGATAAGCGCTTTTTTGAACAAATCATTGTACACAACGCCGTTTTAATTACTAAGTTATTACCCAATAAGTAAGGTTAATTAAAAAATCGACCCCTTAATTTATCAAGCATAATGATAATTTCCAGTTAATTTTCCAGCTACTAATTAGATTTGTCAAGTAGTTAAACAAACATAAACATCAATTACGTTTTATCTAATTTAATTTAATGAATTAAGTAATATAAATCTCAGCTTGTACGCGATGACAAGAAAACAAGTTAAAATAAAATATTTCCTTTTTCTTTAATTTATTTTTATGTACGTCGTCATATTGATATGGATTCTGACAAAACAATTGTTACTTATATTATATACTTTATTTGTATTTTAAATGTTATAATACGACAGTAATTCCAGTTTAAAGGGTGGTATCAGACTACCAGTTCCTATACATAGGCGGGGACACGTGGCTACTAATCGTAGCACAACTCACTGACGCGTGGAGTGATCTCCGTCGTCCACATATCGAAACGTATTCGATAGCTTTTGCCGCGTGTCGTACGTCACTCACCGCTTCACCGGAATGAAAAATTCCAAAAATAGCCTTGACGTGTTGGGCCCACATGTAGAAACTATTTTCCAGAATCGTCCATGGAATATATATAAATATGCATATTTCTCCTTTATACTTTCTTTTTCTGCAATTTTAGTCCTTGTTATGATTTTGAACCTTCATCCAATCAGAAAATAACTAGACCAATGAAACTAAAAAACGCATCGCACTTGAACGAACAATATTCAATTGGGGTTTGGGGAAATCACCAAAATAACCATTATACATATATGTATTTAACAAATGACCGGTGGCGGACGTAGTGTATTAAAAGGGGGGGATGGGACCCCAGTCAAATATTTTAAAAAAATTTTCCAGGTTAAATATTTTTTTTTTGTAAAAAAAGTACCCTTTGGTTACTTTTGTCCCCCCGGTGAATTTTTGCAGGGACCCCATGTTCAGCAGTTGGCAGCGGCGATTCCTCCATCCTCCAGCGACCTCCGGCTTAAGGACCCCACTCCATGAATTTCCTGGATCCGTCATTGCAAATGACCATTTTTGTACGCAAAATGACTAATACTTTTGCAGTATTGAGTCAATTTTGACGAATTTATTTGATCTAAGAAACCTATAAAATATAATAATATATAGAATAAATATACTAAAGATGAAGACGAATTAAAAAAAAAAATCATCAATCAGGTAATAGGGTTGGCGAACGTGTCACTGTGTGAGTGTGGGGTATAATAAATTTTAGATAGAGGGTTTCATACTCTCGTTTTACAGGAATTTTGCCAAAAACCTTGCTAAATGTAGCGGTGAGCATCAGAACTCGGTATCCATCTTTGGAATCGGAACCGCTTTGGAACTGCTGGTTTCGGAACCGGAACCGATGTGATTGGTTTCGGTTCCTAAAATACGGAACCGATTAGGACTGGTTCCGGTTATGGTTCTCATTTTTTTGGAACCATTACCCGTTGGGTATCTGTCGGGACCGGTTCTGGGACCGGGTATCCAAACCCGCTGGGTACCCAAAACCGGAACCGACGGGTACCCGCTATTTTTTAATAATTTTTTTTATATATTTATTATATTTAAATATTTAATGATGTGTTATTGGTTTTGTTAAGTGTTTTATTTGTTTTGATCCAAATGTTTTATTTGTTAGGTTTTGACGTAACAACGTTATGTATTATGTAAGTCGTTTTGTTTATGTCAAGACTCAATACGCCGGAATTTCTAATTTATTTATGTAATAATTAGTTTTTATCTGATTATTTTTCACCATTTGTTGTGCTTATTTTTTTGAAGTTGGTACTTTGTAGTTTGCAATAGATTTAAAATTAAATTTGTTTGTATGAAATGTTAAAAATAATTTTTGAAAAAATTGATAGCGGGTACCCGGAACCACCGGTTCCGAGACTGGTTCCAAAATATAGAGAACCGATGTAAGCGATTTCGGTTCCTTCATTCTAGTAACCGCCTGTTCCGATTCCGATTCCATGAAATTTAGCCGGGTACCCGGTTATGCTCAACCCTAGCTAAATGTATGGAGGAATCTTAACTTTTATGACAATGTGAGATTTATATTAACAATTCGGCAATCTAGCAAAGTACTTTATTGAAAGTATAGCTCATATTGGCAAATACGTAAAAAAATAGTCGCTTTATTAAAAACACATATGTATAGTTTTATGAATCAATTATAAATTTTTATGCTTATTTTTTTTTTGATAAACTCATGAAAGGTCTATAAAGTAAAACGTGTTCAAATTATCTTAATATCTATGGTTTTAAGTTTCAAAATTTATTAGATCTCTGAGTTATTGGTTTTCGATGGTGGGAAGCAAATTAAAAGATCGTTTTAAGAATGTGTGGCAAGCGGTTTTTTGGATGGCAGTTTATTCGTTTTTGAAACTCGATAATGCTTGTATATTCAAAGTGCTAAATAACCGCAATGTTCTTTCTGATGGCATCTAGTGTAAATCCTTTTACTGAGTTGTTTCAAGGCTCAAAGACTGATCTATTAAAAGATAACTTGATTTCAGTCACCCTTTTTTGGGGCATCTTGAGGTTTTTGTTGTTATTTCCCCGTTAATCTTGCTTATGTTTTGTTTGTTGTTTATTTCTCGTAAAGTTTGGCTTAATTCTTTCTTTTGTGTATGTTTCGCCACATATTTCCTTTGTAGGGATGTTGTATTTTTTGCTTTTTAATAATACTTTGTCACTCAAAAAAATTATTATTGGTCATTTTGATCCAAGAGTTAAAAGCATGTTTTTTTATAGGTTTTCAACATTAATTATAAGTCCATCCGTAGCGGAGCTAGGGCTCACGCCAGGGTTCGTGCGGGTTCAAGCGGGAACGGGTACGGGGGGCTCGGGCTTTAGGGCGGGTTCTAGGCCCTGGGTTCTCCAACCCGTTGTTACCCGATGGCTTTTAATCTTTTTTTATTTTTTTTAAATAAATTCAAATATGAACGTTTGACAATGGTTACTTTAAAAAAAATTATTTTATTTTTCAATTTAATCACACTATATGTCTATATATATAATCCTAACCCATTTTATTTTTCACACAAAACAACTCTCTCATTCTCTTCCATTCTCTTCCATTCTCTATATTTTAAACAATATGGATTCGCCACAACCCGGTTCACCGACTGCATCATCATCATCCGTAAACACCAACGAGTTGTTGCATTTACAAAGGGAAATTTTTGTAGGCTTGGTTCGAGAGACTGCACAATTAATTTATGGTAGCACCGCCTCATCGTAAAGAAGAGAGAGGGTCGCGAACATAGAAAGAGGTCGAGTAGCTGCAAACGAGCGGCTTATGCGGGACTACTTTGGCAACAACCCGGTTTATACACCGGATATGTTTAGGCGGCGGTTCAGGATGAGGAGGCAGCTATTCGAACGAATAATTGAAGATTTACAAGGACAATATTCATATTTTACATTTCGGTTGGACGCCAGTTACAAAAAAGGTTTTTCTCCGATACAAAAGTGTACTTTCGCTATTCGGCAATTGGCGTATGGAGTAGCTGATGACTCACTTGACGAGTACATCCGTATGGGAGAGAAAACGTCACGAGATTGCCTGCACCAATTCTGCACAGGTATTATTGAACTGTATGGTCAAAAATATTTACGCAAGCCTACTTTTATTGATATTCAGAAGTTGTACGCCGCGCATGAAGCTAAACACGGATTTTCCGGCATGCTCGGAAGCATAGACTGTACTCATTGGGCGTGGGCAAATTGTCCGGTAGCATGGCGAGGTCAATTCATGAGAGGTGATCATGAGCACCCGACAATCATGCTAGAAGCAGTGGCCTCTCAAGATCTATGGATCTGGCACGCATACTTTGGTGTTGCCGGTTCCAACAACGACATCAATGTTCTCAATCAGTCGCCCATCTTCAACGATGTATATGATGGAAAAGCACCCGACTGCCCTTTTGAGGTGAATGGAGCCACCTACGAGCACATATATTATCTAGCGGATGAGATATATCCGGAATGGGCTACTTTCGTAAAATCATCTACGTGCCCACATAACCCTAAACGACAAAAGTTCAAGTCCGCGCAAGAAGCGTCACGTAAAGATGTTGAACGAGCTTTTGGCGTGCTTAAACAACGTTGGCATATACTTCATAACCCGACACGCGGATGGGAACCGACAAGATTGGGAAACATTATGTACGCTTGTGTCATATTACACAATATGATACTCGAAGACGAAGACCATGCTATTTGTGGTGGCGATGAAAACGACATTTTCACGGATGATATCGAAACCCAAATCAGTGAGGAACAACGCGCGGCAAATGTTCGAGAAGTCAAAAACCGGGACACTAATAATAACCTTCGGTCGGATTTGGTCTAACATATTTGGCGTATCCAAGTTCCCAACAATGACGACGAGTAGATTTTTAAATTTATTTTGTAATTTTTATTTTTAATGAATGATATGAATTTTTATTTTTATTATTTATCTTATTTTTATTTATTAAAAATATATAAATATTTTTATTTTGTTAAATAATTAAATGTATAAATAAAAGAATTAAAAAAAATGAGGTGGCAAGAGGGTTTGAGGGAATTGGTACTCTACTTTAGGGTAAGGAGAGGGTAAGGAGAAAAGCTGATGTGACGCTGAGGTGGCAAGAGAGTTTGAGGGTATGGGTACGGATGGCCTAAGATTTTGACATAGACTGTTATAATCTATTAAACTTTATCTTATTAAAAAGAATTGTAAATCCATTCTATTCGTAAATGAACGTTTTGTTACCCTTTTCGATGCAAATCACGATGCATCCCAAGGATGAGTTTAGAACTCTTTATTCACAATCTATATCTATATATATTATAAAGCTGAATCATTTGGGGTTGACGTGGCAGCTCCACATAAGAGTATTGCTCTCTTCCTTTTTCCTTCGTTTTTAGCCCTTTTTTTCTTTTTCTTTTTAGATTTTACATTAACTCCAAGCCAAAAAAACTGTTCGTCTTCTACTGTTACGCTTCTTTCTTCTTCTCCATCTCTTGATCTGCCTTCTCCTCTGGGCAAGAATTGTGGATTCACACAACATACATGTACGCCTCTCTCTTTCAATGCATTTATTTATATGGTTTTTTGCTTCTCTTCTCTCGATCTCTATGTACTCTCACAAGTCGATGATTCCTTCGAAAAGGAAACGTAGCGCTCCGTGAAGTGAAAAAAAGCCTTTTTCACGTTGATGATGATTCTTTTGAAGATGAGAAAGATGCATCATTCAAATCTTTTCATCTCTTGTATGCACTGAGTGACCTCATGATGCTTTCAAATGATATACTCTTCAGTAGCACCATCAGAAAAGAGGTTTACTGTCTATCAAAACTGAAACCTATGTGAACCTCTGCTAATCTGATGACTAAAATTTAATTTTTTTTAGTTATTTATGAATTCAAAGTTTATACTTTTTTGTAGGTGTGTCCTATTTTTTGTACACCTTTAAAAAGGAGGATACTTGATAGTTTCGTCTCAGATGAGTTTTTCCTAGACCATATTCCTAAGGATGTGCTTGAAGCCCTAGATTCAGAGGTCAGTGATGAGTGCTTTGAATACACCAATAGACATGTGATAATTAAACCTCAACGCAAGTATACATCGAGATCTAATGTCGTCTTTTCAAGTAATAAAGTGGTAAAATACCAGATATCGTTCCCACAGAGATTGGAGTAAAAGCGTAATAAAAGTCTAATAAAAGAAATGATTTCCAAGGATCAATTCGAAGATAATATTTGTTTGTTTGGAGTTGGATTATCACAAATTATATAAAACAGATAATAAAGGATAGCAAGGGTGCAAAATGTTTGGGGTGAGATTTAAATATAAAGTCCAACAGACCAATGTTGTAGCATTGCTCCAGCATTTGTCTTTCAACACTTAAGTCCACCATCTACTTTTCAGGATCCCCTCTCGGGTTTTCAACAATTCACTACTGATCTAGCAGCCACTCAATCCATTCCTGGCATTGTTGTCAGAACTATCAATAGCAAGATGAAGCCTTCCAAGTATACGGATAAACAAATTCCTTTGTTAAAATCACTCTTCCGAGCTGATTCCCATATCAGTTAAGTTGATGTGTTCTAAGCGGTCCATTCCTGGCACACACTCTACACTGTTACCATCCACGCAGATGATCAACGTATCGGGCAAAATCAACCCAGAAAAGACAGAGACGATAAATTCCTTTATCAATATCTCTTCCAAGCATAATTCCTTTGTCATTTGGATTGACGTGCATATCAATGGTTCATTCCTGACACCATGGCACTTTAACACTTTCAAAGTGATCAATCATCTGGAAGTAACTGGATATTTTATAAAACTTAACATGAAATGGTAAACATCATTATTGAGAAATGATGCCTACTTTTCGTTATATTTAAAATCTCACCCTTTTATCTCACACCCAAGCTATTAAACTAGCTACTCATACTTGAATGTAAATGATAAGAAATATAAATTACAGAAATGAAAGACATAAATTAAAGACATAAATGTAAATGACAAGAAAGTAAAATGCAAGAATTAAAAGACTATAAGTTAGTGCAGCAATGTTGTACCAATGTTGCAGCAACTCATAGCTAATAATAAGAACATGAAGAACAAGATGAAGAACATAAATTAAAGATGCATAAACTTAAAGATGAGATTGTTTCAGATCAGTTTGAGAACTGATCCAAAAGTGGTCTACCAAAATACAATACATACCTCTCCTATTTATACTAAGAGGAGAGAAAGTTAGTAGCCTAACTTACACTATTCAAAATGTACTTACTACTATTACACCCCATGCTTCTATGGACACTACAACAAGCTATCTAAGAGTTTACAAAATAGAACAAGCATTTGAATTCAGGTCTTCTAGAACATGGCTGGATGATGGGACCAAAAGTCAGCCACAAAAGTCTTCTAGAAATTAATTCTTCATTCCATTCTTCCAGTCTTCAATGCTGCAGCATTGGGCAGGGGCTGCACTATAATTAAATTCACATTTATCCTTCCTAAATCAGTAAAAGATAGGTAAATCACAAACTTAGCTCCATGAAACAAAAGGTAAAAATAAGTAAACAAAAATGACTCAAATGTTGGGATAAATAAAGTATTCTAACTAAAAAGATAAGAAAAAGACACAATATGCATTAAATAAATAATGCATATCACACCCTCAAATTTAAAGTGTTGTTTGTCCCCAAACAACTAAAAGACCTAAAAAGAAAATGACCCAATTTTGAAGTTTCTTGCAAGATCATGGCATTAAGTGCCCACATAATGTATAACATACCCCATGGAATTCATAGCCTTTCATAAATCTTTTATCATTCATTTAAGGCCTAAGTGTGTGTGTGGATCATAAGCTAGCACCAATTTTCCTTTTGTTAGACTCAACACATCCTACATTTAGAATCAATAGGGCTTTTTAGGGTCACTCTTTGGCATATATTTTCTCACCAAGCCTTTTCTCTCAACAAAAATTTTCAAATTTTGGCACTTTGTGCTCTTTTCTTGTTGACTTTTTATACCTTGCCCATATGGGACATTTTTGGTATCTTTTTCATCATGAAAATCAGATTAGAGCTTTGCTCTTTTGAGTGATCTTTTCATGCTTAAGGTGTAACCTTCCCACCCTTAAATTTATAATTTACAATGTCCTTATTGTAAGCATTGAAGTACATAGGTGTATAAGGGTTACAAGTGGCTATTGAAAATTGAAAAGAAGGCCTAGATCATTCCCTAAATGTGTATAGGTTGTGTGGGTCAAGTTGTGTCCCAAGAAGAAATTTGCTAGTTCTAACAAGAACACATAACTTAGGTAAATTAGTGATAAAAAATTATTAGGACTATGAACAAAAAACATGGTATGATTTTATGTGTAATCTTGCAAAAGAAAAGTAACCTAAAAATTGTAAAACTATCCCAGACACAAAATAAAATAAAACATGGAGACTAAGGTAAATGATTTGAACCTGCCCTACTCCATAGGAGTAGGTTGTGAACCAAGTGGTTGGAATGAATGTTGCGACACAAGAATCCGCATTTTATTCTGTTAGCAAGATGTTCTTCTTTTTCAACAACCGGATCTCTTGCTGACAACTTATTATGGCATGGTGGAATTTGCTGGAGCACATCAGTATGCTCCTCAGCCCAAACGGTTTTTACCAAGTTAAATTGGTGTTTCTCTTTCCACTTATGTTTATACACGTTTCTCGTCATGTGTTTTATTGGTTGATCACGACACAAGATTTTAATGGAACGAATGGGGAAAAAATCCATCCCACAAAAGGTTTTCCACACCACCACACCAACAATCGAACTTGATTTTATGAAGTTTTCTGAGCCCATGGATTGATCATCACATCCCTTTTTAAAAACAACTTGAAAATTTTCTGCGCAACCTTGCTGCACGAATGCTGTAGCATCCGCAACAATATGTTTTTTTGCACAGATTCAAAGTAGGGGTTAATGACAATCTTGGCATTGTTTTGCACCTCTTCACTATTTTGAAGTGAAGAGGGATTGCTTAAATGCTCAGGTTCTTCCTCATAACTTTCCATCTCTTGACTATTTTCCAAAGTATTGACCTCATCCTCATCCTTACCAATACATTCAAAAAAAATATCACTTGGTATAGAAATTTGGTTTTGTCTGTTGATCTCTTCAATATAAGCCGAAATGTTGGCAAAAGATATTTCCGTTCTTTGTGTGTACTCTTTCACCATAGTTTCAAGAGATTCGAAGTTTTCACTTTGTTCAAAAAAGGTTGTAGGAGGTAAAAATGAGTTATTAAAGTCATCCCCTTGAAAACTCTCAGAAAAATCAATTTGTTCCTCCCAAGATTGGTCAAAAGTATTTGCGTAAGTGTTACTCCAATCTTGGTAGGGTGGTGTTGGTGTTGTGAAAGTGCCATGATCTTGATTATTTAAAAACAAATTAGGATGATCCTCCCATGATTGAGTGTAACCATTGAAGTGTGAGGTATCCCAATTACTATCTCCCATGAAATAACTGGAATCAGGGTTCGAAGGGCAATAATATGTGAAATGATTTCCGCCACAAAAGTCACAAAAAACAGTTTCATATGACCCAAACGAATATCCCATTGAATCCATATTCACAGAAAGATAAACTCAAAAATTTATTACTTGTGCACACATGGAGACATATGACAAGCAACAAAGGTGGTAGAAAAATCAAATCTTTTAAAATACTTTTATAGACTTTTAGCGTGCCAATCCCCGGCAACGGCGCCAAAAACTTGATGAGTGCTTTGAATACACCGATAGACGTGTGATAATTAAACCTCAACGCAAGTATACATCGAGATCTAATGTCGTCTTTTCAAGTAATAAAGTGGTAAAATACCAGATATCGTTCCCACAGAGATTGGAGTAAAAGCGTAATAAAAGTCTAATAAAAGAAATGATTTCCAAGGATCAATTCGAAGATAATATTTGTTTGTTTGGAGTTGGATTATCACAAATTATATAAAACAGATAATAAAGGATAGCAAGGGTGCAAAATGTTTGGGGTGAGATTTAAATATAAAGTCCAGCAGACTAATGTTGTAGCATTGCTCCAGCATTTGTCTTTCAACACTTAAGTCCACCATCTACTTTTCAGGATCCCCTCTCGGGTTTTCAACAATTCACTACTGATCTAGCAGCCACTCAATCCATTCCTGGCATTGTTGTCAGAACTATCAATAGCAAGATGAAGCCTTCCAAGTATACGGATAAACAAATTCCTTTGTTAAAATCACTCTTCCGAGCTGATTCCCATATCAGTTAAGTTGATGTGTTCTAAGCGGTCCATTCCTGGCACACACTCTACACTGTTACCATCCACGCAGATGATCAACTTATCGGGCAAAATCAACCCAGAAAAGACAGAGACGATAAATTCCTTTATCGGTATCTCTTCCAAGCATAATTCATTTGTCATTTGGATTGACGTGCATATCAATGGTTCATTCCTGACACCGTGTCACTTTAACACTTTCAAAGTGATCAATCATCTGGAAGTAACTGGATATTTTATAAAACTTAACATGAAATGGTAAACATCATTATTGAGAAACGATGCCTACTTTTCGTTATATTTAAAATCTCACCCTTTTATCTCACACCCAAGCTATTAAACTAGCTACTCATACTTGAATGTAAATGACAAGAAATATAAATTACAGAAATGAAATACATAAATTAAAGACATAAATGTAAATGACAAGAAAGTAAAATGCAAGAAATAAAAGACTATAAGTTAGTGCAGCAATGTTGTACCAATGCTGCAGCAACTCATAGCTAATAATAAGAACATGAAGAACAAGATGAAGAACATAAATTAAAGATGCATAAACTTAAAGATGAGATTGTTTCAGATCAGTTTGAGAACTGATCCAAAAGTGGTCTACCAAAATACAATACATACCTCTCCTATTTATACTAAGAGGAGAGAAAGTTAGTAGCCTAACTTACACTATTCAAAATGTACTTACTACTATTACACCCCATGCTTCTATGGACACTACAACAAGCTATCTAAGAGTTTACAAAAGAGAACAAGCATTTGAATTCAGGTCTTCTAGAACATGGCTGGATGATGGGACCAAAAGTCAGCCACAAAAGTCTTCTAGAAATTAATTCTTCATTCCATTCTTCCCGTCTTCAATGCTGCATCATTGGGCAGGGGCTGCACTATAATTAAATTCACATTTATTCTTCCTAAATCAGTAAAAGATAGGTAAATCACAAACTTAGATCCATGAAACAAAAGGTAAAAATAAGTAAACAAAAATGACTCAAATGTTGGGATAAATAAAGTATTCTAACTAAAAAGATAAGAAAAAAACACAATATGCATTAAATAAATAATGCATATCAGTCAGTTCATTCAACAATGCCCTTGTAGTTTTCTTTCTTTCTAATTTCTCTTGAATTGACTTTTAAGGTGGTGATATGGATTGCATGTCCTATAAAATGTTAATGTATTTTTGCAGCAACCAAGAGCTCACCTTCTTGACACTTTTCGTTGCATTTAGACCACTGTGATGAAGAAACTAAAAAAACTAATGGTGTCTGACAAATTGTTGGTCAAGAAGGTTGATGGTTCATGAGGTAAATGATCTTATATATCTTTGAGGATCTACTATTTTACTTGCTCTGATATTTGTTATGGACTGTGTGGTAGCAATTGGGGTTTCATTTATTGCGAGAAGAAACTACTTTTGTTTATTTTACTTCGCCGTACGGTTCCACCTACATAAAACATTTGCCCCAAGTGTATTCCTATTGGGATGTATTCAGTGCACACACCTCGGATATTGAATCCTCATTGTCTTAGTATTCACACATATATTATTCTATCTACTTTACCATGTTCTGATGATAAAATTTATGGTCTTGACGTTTTTGTAGGCAATGTCAACACTCTAAACGTCTATCTGGTATGAGTTCCTTTACTATACATTACTTCATGTCTTTGCTAAAATTATTGTTATTGATGTTTATTTCCTGAATTTGCTTATGTATTGTTTCTGAGTATGGTTGTCCACTCATTAATTTGTCTTTTTCTAGAATGGTCAATTTGTTGATTTATAATCTTTTAGTTGGTAGTTAATTAGCTTGATTTTAACTATTACAGTATTATTTAGATGATGGTTTGACGTGATCAAAGAGCAAGGTTACGTTTTAGAACATGAGTTCTTTGATTAGATCATGTAATGTGTATATGTAACCAAATACTACCATCCGTGGACTTTTTGTCTTTTGGAAAACCCATCAATTAACAATTAATTATGCATTTTAATACTATAACTTTAATTTTTCTTTCTTTCGTGAGGTAGATGTGCTAACACATATACAGAGGCTTGGTAACCTTATGAAGTCCTGCTAGCTACAAAGTCTCAACAAAAATATCCTTATAAAGATATCGATCATTATCAATGAAAGTTAGTGTCTTGTGTATTAAAAGAATCATTTTAGACATTTTTTTAGTATGCATACACACTTGCTGTGAAGACTAAGGGTCCGTTTATCCAAATGCTTACATGGTAACAAGTATCCTAAATCAACAATTCCCTTTCTCACTATTTTGGCATTTCAGAACGAATCATTCTAAGCCATCTGCAATTTAACTTCCCAAGGTTCAGGTTGGTACCTGCCACACATGAACTAGGAAGATATCATACCATAGGAATATTATTGTTCCAGTAATAAAAACATATACCCGCAAAATGGGATGATTAAGGAGTCTTCGTATCTTGATAATTGTCATTAACCTTTAGATACAGAAAGAAAAAAGCCATATGCCAGGCTGCATAGGTGAAAGTAGAGCAATAACTTTAGAAATACAAGTGCAAACATGCTCAGGTTAAATACTTTATAAAATCTACAAAAAGTAACAGCAAATAACAAAACATCAGTAATTAGTCCATAGACGGCCCCAGAGACTTTTATAAAATCTACAAAAAGTAATGAAATGGTAAATCCCACAAAAGAACAAAACACACCCGGTTTAGACCCCAACTCTCTGCACCTGTCACAACAACTTAGCAAGTTATGGGTGTGAGTCCCAAACTTCCAACAAGTCATTGTAAGAGAAAAGAAATGCTCCAATAAATCATGACTTGCCAAAGTTATCATGACAAAAGAAAATGTTAATTATATTACATAGTAGCTAAATGCAGAACGAAAGTCAAGACCATCCACTATTCTTCCATCATTAATGGAACATTTCACACATACTATCCACTGCACAAAACATTGTGAGAATTAATCTCCCCTCTGCAGTGGGTTCGGTTGTATATCACCCACCTTCTTCAATAAAGTGCATATTGGGAGATGGTGGAAGTCAGTTGACACACAGTTCATATATGATACATTTGTTTGCCAACAGTTTTTGTGCTATTTTTTTACCCTCCCAGGCATGGATGCTGTATATGCTAAATGTCAATTTTAGGTTGTACACCAAACAATCTTCATGGACCCAATCAACTTTCAAAACTGATTATGAATTCACAGAAACCAACATGTTTGCTGCATAAAAATGTCAACATGTGAGATCTTTTTGCATGTGGACTTTTGGGGGTTTCTTGCACCTATTTCCATGTGAAATATATCTACATTGAAATGATTAGCACCTTTGATATCTTCTCCTGCCAAGTATACATTGTAATTGGTCTTCAGATTGGATCCTTTCCCCACACATCTAGCATGTTTGAAACGGTATTAGGACAAGGAGTGTTAGGTGAAAGAACATCAGAGACGAATCTCTCAAGTGAGTGTTCTAATCTCTGCAATTTAGATTTGTGTAGTAGGATTACTATTATAATCATTTTCTGAATACGAGCAGTATTGTGTTATTAGATACAAACTGTATAATAAATGCAGGTAGAATCAACAACCGAACCTGAATATGCAACCAACATACTCTTTTAACTTAAGCAAGTGTGCTCATAAGTACGACATCTCTTTTTCCAAGTGCTTTGAAGGATCTAATAATTTTGTATAAATTTCAGATCAGGAGCACATTTATGATTGAACCGTCACATAATAAAGAATGATGTATCATATACTCATGCCTTTTAATTGTATAGTTTTAAACTGTTTCATTATTTATAGTACAATTTTTGTCCAAATTTAATTATTTTATGATAAAAAAATAGCTCATATTCATTTCATAAGTTTCCACGTTTAATACTTCCATTATGCACTTAAACTTTACTTTTCTAATTTGGTATTATTATATTTCAGGATGTATTTGTGTCTAATTCATAATCATATACTATATGGGTACTATTTATTGATTTATGTCTAATTCATAATCATATACTATATGGGTACTATTTATTGAACTCAACGATCATATATAAAAACAATCAATAAAAGATATTCTTATTTTTAAACATCAAGTTTGATCACCGCCCAACGGGCGGTACCAAACACTAGTTTTCTTATAAAATACAATTCTTTGGATATATTAAGACTTAATTAATGTTTTTTTGTAGGATTGGATTGGATTTAGAGGCAATCTCATTTTACACGAACATAGAATTTTGGAATCTCACGAAGGTTATTGGTATTTCATGAGATCTTATAAAATTTGTATGTAACCATTTTTTTAACCAAACTAAAAACTTTTGTTTTGTAATAGTTAAATTGATATAGAGGAACTGGCGGCAAAGATCGAGTGTCAGGTCGAGCGACAAGGAGGAAGGCAGAAACGCAAGACAACGTCGGCGCCAGCGCCGCCCAAAATAGCGCCAGCTTCTGTTTTGTTTGTTGGCGCCCATACTCACGCTAGTTGGCTAGCACCAAACTAGCGCCACTTCCAGCCTTGACCACGTGCCTTCCCACCGCAAAGACTTTCATTGTTTTGAACCCCACGTGCCTTCATCCTATTTCTTTCCTTTATTTTCTTTAAGTTTCCATAAGTTTCCTAATTAGGTTAGAATAAGGTTATTTTCTAATCATCCATTAATTAGTATTTATCGCTTTCCGTTTTAGATTATAAATAGGGTATTAGGGTTCTTTGTTAATCATTCTATCAATTAATAAAAGTGTTCTTTTTAAGAGTTCTCTCTTAAGCTTTCGTGTTTTACCTTTCGTAATCACGGTTATCAAAAGGGTTTAGACGCTTGTCGACCCTTCCGCAAACCGACGCTGCGTCAAGTGGTATCAGAGCATGATTCGCCTGTCTTTTCACCATCATGGCAGATCAACAACCCGCTACCAAAGCAGATTTGGTTGATATGAACGCGGCCCTTACCGCGGCAATCGCTGATCTGACGGCGGCTGTTAACCGACTTCAACCTAACGTCTTCCACGACAACCGTCGACGAAGAGAAAGGTTTGAAGAACCGATTGTGAGGCCACACAACGACAATCATAATCGGATCAACCCTTTTAACTCTGAATCCGAAGAGGAAGAAGAAGAAGAGGAACCGATCAACGACCGAAGAGATGAGAATGACTATCGTATGAAGGCGGACATCCCGTTTTCCACGGAACCATGGGAGTTGAAGAGTTCCTAGACTGGCAAATCGAGGTCGATCGATTTTTCGACATCATGGAAGTGCCCGAGCATAAACAAATCAAGATGGTTGCTTTCCGTCTCAAGAGCACCGATGCCGTATGGTGGGACAAACTGGTGGTTCAGCGGCAACGACAACGAAGAGGTCCGATTCGATCATGGCGCCGAATGAAGCAATTGATGATTGAACGTTTCCTACCGGAAGATTACGAACAAATTATCTATAGGATGTATCTCAACTGCAGCCAAGGTCCGAGATCCGTAACTGACTACACCATCGAATTCCTCCGGTTAACTGATCGCAACGAAATCGGGGAATCCGAAGGGCAAAAGGTAGCCCGGTACATCAGCGGCCTGAAAACCTCAATCCAAGACAAGATTGGTCTCCAAAACGTGTGGACCGTGACCGAAGCTTCGAGCTTGGCTCTAAAGTCCGAGTTAATGGAAAAATCTGCACGCACCCCTAACTCCTATCGACGATTTCAAGGACCCAACGAAAGCTCAAACGCCACCGTCGATAAAGGAAAGGGCACCGCAACCCCTCAAGACACTAACCCGCCGCACAAAGCTAATACCGGCAATCCTAGTGGTGGCCCACAAGGAAAGTCTACACCTATCAAGATACCCAATCCATATGCTAGGCCGATGAGTTCAAAGTGTTATCGATGTGGCCAGTCGGGTCTTCGATCTAATGAATGCACTAATCGAAGAACGACGACACTAATAGACGGCGAGGAAAGTAGCGAAGACAACTTATATGAGGGCGCAGAATTTGCCGAAGAAGATTCGGAAGAAAAGATCAACATCGTGCTCCAACGAGTTCTTTTCTCGTCCAAAGAAGAGGGCCAAAGAAAGAATCTTTTCCGATCGCATTGCTCCGTTCATAAAAAGGTATGTAATCTCATCATCGACAACGGGAGTTGTGAGAACTTAGTATCGCGAAAGTTAGTTGTAACGCCCCAAAATCCGGGCCAATTTAAACCTCAAGTTGCAACAGGTTATGACAATAAAATTACAACTTATATAGATAGCAAAGGAATTAACCATCAGGAGTGTATTTACAATACAGGATACTTCGAACAACCTATTAATCTAATCATGACACTATAATCAGATTAATTGCATTATTTAAGCTATCCTTCAAAAATATCTTCTTTGTTAATTGCCACTTCTGCTATTCCAAAAACACTCGTCCCACAACCCTTTATTTGCCTGAGCCTGCACCTGGTAAGAAAACATCATATGAAACGATTAGGCCAACGCCTAGTGAGAACATTCGTTTCAATAATAACATTTGCAAAAATCAATGTAAACATGTTATAACAAACCTGGTTACTCCTTTTCTTACCGTACGTATAACTCTATTCCATTACACAATTTCATCAATTCCCATGACTATGACTGACAACAAATCTATCAGCATATCATACTCCAGAGCCACACTACGAATCTTCTCAGATTCTAGATCAACGCTCTCCACCAATAAATCGCGATTACACACGCCCATTTATCAGCATTTCATACCCCAGAGCCACACTACGAATCTTCTCAGATTCTAGATCAATGCTCTCCACCAATAAATCGCGATTACACACGCCCATTTATCGGTAAGGAAGCAGAGATCACAAGCACTTATGTCAATCTCACTCTCTTCCTTAGAAATCAGGAATAACGATTAATACCACACGCCTATTCCATGATTTCCCACACACACTGAAATAACGATTAAACGAGTAATACCACACGCCTATTCCATGTGATTACCAAACTTCAGTGCATATGGATCCATTACACTACTTGCACTCGTACCGGTATTTATTTAATATAGATTCCTCATAACAATAAGTATGAGCAAATCATATTTATACCTCCTAGATTCCTCCCTCATAGCATACAGTATGAGCCAATCTCCTTTACCTATACCAAACACCTGCCTAGTATCAAACTGACACAGTCATCAAGCCTAACATACTACCCTTCGAATGTACGTATGTTCATGCTAAACTAATTATGTCTCAATCACTAAATCACAACGATTCACAATTAACAGAACTGAAAATTGCCCAGTCTGCACAAAGTGTCCGGACAACCCAAAGTTTCCGGATAACCCATCTTATCCGGACGTTTCCATTTTCTGGATACCATAATTTCCCCAGACAATCCCAACACCCGGACAACACATCATTTCCGGTAAATTCCTACTTTTCCGGATAATATTCAAATCCGGACAACATCCGGACTCTATAGTCATCCGGATACCATCCGGTACTTACTTCATCCGGATTCTTGTAATACATAAAACCTACCCGGATACTTCCTGCGTCCGGAAACATTCATCATTGGGGTTTTCCGGATACGACGATTCATCCGGAAAAGTCGGGTCTACAGTCTAAAATTCAATCTAACTTCTTGTCTGTTCGATTCAGCTCATTCCCAGTACAACCATACAGTTCATAATCACTTTATACAGCTATTTCACGGTTCAATTTAACATAAGAACACTGATTTAAGCAAAGTACAAATGAACTCACCTTAGGTTTGCAAAACCCACTTCCTGCACAAATCTGATTTCCCCTAATCTGTTGATAATGATTCTGTAAATTAATCCAAAACACAGATTCGTTTATCATCATTCGTTCACAACAAGAATTATCAGAAACTAAGTTCAATCCCTTACCAATTTGAACCCAAAATCTTGCTTTTCTTCCTTTCTACCTTTTTCTCTCAATCCCTTCTCTCTTTCTGCCGACTTCAACAAAAAATTTGAATGAGATAATATCTCATTTCAGCTACTATATCCAAACACACTTTCCAAAAGTGACCAAAATCACCCTCAAGTTTCATTAATTCCAAAAGTAACATCTTACTTACATCTCTTGTATTTTGACCCTAATGAATCATAAAACTTCCTTATAATTCAAAGTTTACACAAAATACAAATACATCTCAATTCTCATTAAAATATTATTACTGAAAATTCAGGATGTTACAATACTCCCCAACTTGAAAATGATTTCGTCCCCGAAATCAGAATCAGGTAAACAAATGAGGATACCTATCCCTCATACTCTCTTCCGACTCTAAAGTCACATTAGCACCTCGATGGTGTTTCTACTGTACTTTCAACATAGCTACTTCCTTGCCATTACGTAGCTTTCTAACCGATCTTTCCAAAATTTCCTCTGGTTCTTCCACACAACAATTCTTCTCATTCACTCTTACTTTAGTAAAAGAAATCACATCATATCAACATTAAATATTTTGTACATCTCTTCCTTTTAAGTCTTACATACTTAATCACAATTAAAAGTCCAGAAAGAACAAGAATTCATCTTTTCATATTTTCTGAACCTTACCTCTTTCATTAGTATCCGCTCCCCAACTTGGATTTGCAAACCTCCTTAGAGCCACTGTTCATCATCAAATCTTTACCCGACTATTTCTTGGTCTACCATACCGACATTAACCGTAACTCGATCTCTGGTTTCAAAATAAAATTACTATCTACTGCTTGAAAATCTATACTCACCTTAAATTGAGTATACTCACCACTTTGAATACTCCGATAAATACGACAAACCTTTGTTATATCCATGACTCACACGTTTCTTTAGTACACAATGCTACCATTTCCTCACACCATTATTGCACTATGCGACCATATTGCAACCAAATACTAAAGTGTTGTATAATAAGGGTAATAATTCCATTGAACCTGTAGTATAACTACATTCTTAGGTCCGATCTTTTTATCATTTCTTCCCACGTTAGCATGGAGTACTACCCTCCAAACATAATTGTCTCTTTCTCCCAACTTTTCCACATACTGATAACATTTTCTCATTACTATACCTAACCAAACAGTTGTACCAAAATTCTAACTTAAGGAAATCAACCTAGTTATCTTGAAACAACATACCGCTCGAAATTACTACCCATTCTTAGATCTTCAACTAATCTTTTCTCGTACAATTCTTTCACACATAAGGAGCAACTTATATTCCTTAAGGATTTTGCATCTTTTACATCACATTTTGACTAACATATCCATCATCTTCGTTAACTTCCAATGATTCAAGAACATAAACTTACTTACCTAGCGACTCACACAATCAACATTGCTTTAGATAAACACCCACTACTTTTCTGCCATTCTATTCCGATATTAGCCATATCACTACACCATCTTACAAACTACATACTAGTTGACACACTTATCTTAGCACTTGATGTCACTACTCGCTCGTACATTCTCCACCCATAACATCACACAACAGACCGGATCTCTCATGGTCATTTGTACACAATTCAAACGTACAATCATGTTCTCCCGCATGATTAATTTAGTCTATTTCACTAATATAATCCTCCCCAACTTTAGTTGAACCACCACTCGCGGTTTCTAATTAATTTCAACTTACTTGTTTCCTGCTGGCTCTTCGTGATTCCAGGCTTAATATTCATACCTGATCTCCGAAATAACCATTGTATTCATCTCATGTAAACTTTAATTATAATATAATTCATATAATTCCAACCCCAAGCCTACGTCGAGCTTATTTAAACCAGGCGAATGCTCCCAATACTCAACCGAGTCTAAAACCGAGCCATCCGCTCAAAGGATCCAATGATTATTTATCAATATCTACTCATACAATTAAATACATCTAACTCACATCATGCAACACACGCTCCGAGGCATGATAATCCTACGACCCCATCATTGCTACTTTCCCAACGAAGTCAACTTATATAGGTATATATATATGCGTATAAGCAACTCTTTTATACTCCACAATGTATCTACTTCGCCAAGGTTCATTAGTTTCAAAGGTATTAAGAACTCGCAATTTATCAAACAGTCTTTACACTTAAGACCGACACTTGTTCAAATAGAAAGCAGTTAAGCATATAACACATCTGAGGCTGCATCTCGAGTCACAAAAACTAACAAACATTTAAAAGACTCATTTGAATATAAATCAAGCCTTTAAGGCCAAAATAAACGTTTGGTTAAACATGTGTCACTCACACGATTACGTAAACCAAAATACATTGATACCCAACATCTTTACCCTTTTTAATCCCTTAATTGGCCATCGGCCCCAAAACAAAGGTTTACCACTCTTAAAACTTTACATGGTCGGATTTACCAAAATCCCCCAACCCACATGTTCACATTTTTAAAACGTAAAACATCATAAATATTGCACATCCACAATAAACATTAAAAGCGTGTTTTGACTACATATCTTTCGCTTGCGCAACAATAACTCGAAACTTCTTTCATTAGTAATTTATTCGTCAATTACTCAAAATCTTTAACTATGTCGTACACGATAAAATTTGCTTTGCGCATACCCTCTGCATAACAGCATACCGGTACCGCTCACGGTTTTGTTCTTGTTCGCACAGGCATACGCGGGACGCACCCAGACCGCACCCAACGACGGACGAAAGGTCTCATACACCTTACACAACTATCGACTTCAAAGTCAATATTTGACATGTCGACACTTCCTTAACTTTAAGGTCCCTAACTGAACCTAATTCTTCCTCCGGACACAACCGTCCCTCGGCAACTGTATTCCTAGTCAGCGAACAAGGGTACAGACTCTCATGCAACCGACACTAAAGTCCACTTTCGACTCTCACACTGTTCATCTCTCATTTGAACACAATTACCAAAACTACAAACTTTCTCCCAAGGTTTATCCAACACCTCTCCACTCTTGGAGTTATTTCTTAGCTTATAACGTAATACTCTACGACCTAGCGAGTTCATAGCCTTTATGCATGACAAAATCATTTCGCACATTTTCTCATTTTAAATAACCCTACTGGGAAATAACTTGGGCACACATACCCCAAATTACTGCACAACGATCTCGAGAATCGTTTGCATATTAAATTTACGAAAACTCAATCCTTCTCAACCAAAACAGTGTTGTTACGACGGTAATATACTAACTGAAAATCTCTTCGTATGACAACAGTTCGAAAAAGTTTGACCGACACGAAATAAACTAGTCGGTTCTCTCACTTATTTATATGATGTTTAATAGGTCCATACTCCTGTTAGTTATTAAACGTTTTGCTGACCAACGCTTTCTTGCTGCAATTCAACTTTTCATGTAAAGTAAGAAATACTTTGTAAAAACTTCAAAAATTTCGCTGTGCGACGTAAATGGGATTGCCTTTTTCTTTAAATACACTTTCGCACATGCTAATTCAACCTTGACTAAAACTGTTATTTATGCATTTGGTTTGAAATCAAGAACACTCATGTAACACACACTAAAACACCAGGCATAAAACTTTCCTCGCAATTGAAGGCTACTTACTCAAACGAGGTCAATCGTCTTACTTACGTAACTTATCATTGACATTCTACTTCCGACCAGTGGTCGCCCTCTCGGCCTTATAACATTTGCTATACTGGCATTCCACGATCCACATACTCCACCATGTCATACCATTTCCATCTTGATCAATCATCTCATACTCTATCTCCACACATATCAATCCACCTACTAAAGGTTGCCTTGGCGGACTTTCATGAGTCCCGCCAATTCCAGATTATCCTTCCAACCTCCAATCAAAACTGATCTGTCCTTCAAAGGACCTTGGTGGCGTATTCACCGTCATTCTACTAAAACATAAAGGGATAACCATAAGAAATGGTTATACGAGTATAGACATGCAAAACGTACTTTACCGATCATTAGTCACTGTGAAAATTTAGAAACAAGTATGCTCGTGTAACTCATATTCATAATAACAGTAGCTAATTGAAATTGCGAACATACTTTACATGAGAATTCTCGTTGCCATTGCTACAGTACTAAATTCACGTATTTCTGTTGACTCTAAGACTATCCCGTCTTAGTACTTCTACCCCTTTCTCACATATCGTAACTTAATTCATCACAGCTTAAGTCTAAGTATCTCCTCAGCATACTTAGTTCGCTTAAACTATTGCTCTGATACCATATTGTAACGCCCCAAAATCCGGGCCAATTTAAACCTCAAGTTACAACAGGTTATGACAATAAAATTACAACTTATATAGATAGCAAAGGAATTAACCATCAGGAGTGTATTTACAATACAGGATACTTCGAACAACCTATTAATCTAATCATGACACTATAATCAGATTAATTGCGTTATCTAAGCTATCCTTCAAAAATATCTTCTTTGTTAATTGCCACTTCTGCTATTCCAAAAACACTCGTCCCACAACCCTTTATTTGCCTGAGCCTGCACCTGGTAAGAAAACATCATATGAAACAATGTAACGTCCCAAAAATTACAAGGAATTTAAAATTTTAAAAACATGCATTTCATTATAAAACAATCACAATTTAATAATTCGTAACTCAAATGAAGTTAACGTCGTTAACTCGAACAGTCAATAAAGTTTATGCAGCGGAAATTTCTTAAAATAAAATCCAAAGGTTTGAAAGTGAAACTTAAACAATTCTTGACACTCCGCGCCTAGTGTGTGTACCGTCAAGCCCGACTGCCGCTCGCACCTGAAATCACAACATATTGGGAAAAGGGTAAGCTAAACGCTTAGTGAATCCTATCACACACGCATGTAGCAACCCCACGTATATCGCCCCTACTCTCCAGTAGGCAACATCACCATCACCACGGATATAAATCCACATAACAATTAGCGTATAAATACGAACCTCGGTCCCACCGAGCACACCAAAAATATATCGATACAAGCTCAGTCCCACCGAGCCCTCGGTCCCACCGAGTAAAGACATTGATACAAGCTCAGTCCCACCGAGCCCTCGGTCCCACCGAGTAAAGATAATACAATTGTACTAGCTCAGTCCCACCGAGCCCTCGGTCCCACCGAGCCCCCCAGTCCCACTGAGGTGTACACAAGCATACATAATTCACATACACATTCAACATATCACAACTAGATATCACATCCCAACTAATTCACGTAACCACGTAATAACACGTAGCACAAAATAACGATATGCATGAAATTCCTAACTACGCGGTGAGAGAACTCACCTCAAAGCAAAGCGACGCGCTCCCGAGCCGCAACACCAGCACGTCAACCTTCCTCACATTTTCCCACCTAATTACGCACTAAAAACGTCAACGGAAGGTCCCAACTCACGACACTTTTACTAGTTTAACGAAACTAAAAATTCCAGCTTTTATACTAAAAACGCAGGTCTGTTCGGGACCCATTTTACCCCTGCTAAACTGATCAAACCAAAAATCTAATTCCACATTCAGGAAGTTCAATGTCTTACGGTTCCAGGGACGTATCGCACGCGTCCTAACGATATTCCTAGCACTCTATGTGAATTTTACAAAAAACACCTCTCAGAGCAGCTAAAACAGGACCTGTCCGTATAAAATGGCAATTTGACACTAGCTATGGCCCGAACTGGTTTTTCCACAAAACATATAAAAGTTACTAGACTCAGAATGGGAACTTTTGGCTCAAGCTCCATCCCAATCCGACATTCCTAGCAAAAGTTATAACTTTTACAAAACAGGGCAGAAACTGTACAATTTACATAAAATGATAACCTTTTGAACTTGAACCCAATGAGACGTCTTAATCCAAACAGACCCGCAAAGCAACATGACTTACTGTTTTAGGGTTGACATGGGCTGAACCACACCATGCACCACCCACTGCCGCCTCCGGCGGTGGTGGTGGTTGGCGGCGACGACGGTGGTTGCGGTCGATAACCTCCGGCGAAACCTCCCAACATCACCCGCAACCCCACACCCGCACACACCCACACACCCGCAAGCGCACGCACTCTCTGCCGCCATCGCGGCGGCGTGCAGCGGCGGCCCCACCGCCGGCAGCCGTGGCTACGGCGGTGGTGGTGGCGGTTTACATTCTCCGACGAGGAAAAACATCAAATAAAACGAACGGGACACTTACCTTAACGGAATCCCTCTTCCTCCTCCTTTCCGACCACTCCCGACGCTAGTTCCCTCACGCCGGCGATCGCCTCCTTCCTCCTCTCGACCCTTGCTCTCTTTCTCTCTCGGTTTTTCTGTTCCTCCCTCTCTCTTCCGATTCCTCTCTCTCTCTCTCTTTTCCTTTCTCGGCCGAAAACAACAAGAAGGGGGAGGGGAGATGGCTAAAGGTTCTTGGGGGTTACTAACATGAAACCGAAGGGGAAGGGGAAGGGGTGTCTCTTGGCTGATCCCATGCACAAGTTTGGCCCCCTTGCAACTTTTGGCCCCTAAACTAAACTCTTCTCGCAAACCAACAAAATAGTTGACATATTTAACAATTAGGTCCAAATCGTCTAATCCCGTTAACGGAAACCACGTTAAATAATAGCTTAAAAAAAGATTAATAATATGAAAATACATACCGAGATACGGGCTTTACAACTCTCCCCCACTTGGATTAGACTTCGTCCTCGAAGTCTATGCCCGTGAATAGCTATAGATAGGTCTCCCACATCTCAACCTCAGGTTCCCAAGTTCACTCGGAACACTTTCGGTGTTTCCACTAGACCTTCACTAACTGGAATTTAAGATTTCCCACACCGCCTAAAAATCTCTCGAATACTTTTCTTACCCCAAAACTCCTTCAAGTACACCGCAAGTATGATCGGAGGAACACTTCAACAACTGGATTCATTCCTAGTCAAACGACTTCGGTTGTCTCCCAACCATAGATAATCCAAACATCCCGATTCAAATTTCAAGCTCTAACCATTCTAAAGTTGCTCACCAATATACCCTACAGGATACTCGAATTCGATCATTCCTATCATTAACTGTCGATTAACTTTCACGAGTTCTAATAGACTCCCACAATTTATTCCGCATGAATTATCAAACTAGTAAATTTATAATCATCCACGAAGGTCATTCCACCACAACCATTTACCACAAGCAAACATCTCAGGATTACTACTACCATCAACATAATTTCCTTAAAATCGGCTACAATTCCCCAATTACACTAAGGCATTTGGCCTCAAGCCCAAAAGTCGACACCTAAGTATACTATTTACCTCAAAAATTCTACGCATTTATCCTCTTTATTACAAAGGGCAGCATTCCCTAACCGATACTATTCGGCCTACAGTACCCACACGCGTGGGATACCCAACCTTCCATTAAGACCGAGCAATTGACCCATGACTATCACGGACAAAATTCGGAATTTCCCCCGAAACTCTCTCGCGATTGGCATTTTCCTCCAAAACTGCCACCTCCTGAGCACTACCTATCGACTCGAGAAGAGGTGCAACCACTGTTAACCGTTGACACAAGCCCCACAGTGGCTCACCATCCAGATGTCGACTAAGTGCGTCCGTAACAACATCCGCTTTACCGGGGTGGTAAAGTATCTCACCATCATAATCCTTGACCACGTCAAGCCACCTCCTCTGACGCATGTTGAGGTTTTGTCGGTCATCAAGTACTGGCGGCTTTTATGGTTAGTGTATACACTTGACGCCATACAAATAGTGCCTCCAAATCTTGAGAGCAAACACCACCAATTCTTACATACCCTCCGGCAAAGTCAACACCGGAGCCTTGCATAACGCCTGCGTAGCTCCCCAAAGCCCTCTGCTGCCCTTCACCCCAACTAAAAGCCGCAGATTTATTCGTAGAGTCTTTGGCACTTCCCACCGCATCACAGCCGTAATCTTGGCCGGATCCACCATAATACCATTCTGGTTCACGACATGCCCTCGAAAGTGGACCTCTCGTAACCAGAACTCACACTTGGAGAGCTTAGCATACAGCTTCTCCCGCCTCAAAACTTCCAAAACTTCTCGCAAATGCATCTCATGCTCTTCCTTCGACTTCGATTACACAAGAATATCGTCGATGAACACGATCACCGATCGATCCCACATAGGGCTACATACCCGGTTCATGAGGTCCATGAACGCTGCGGGTGCATTGGTGAGCCCGAGAGGCATCACCACAAACTTGTAAATGGCCATGACGTGAACGAAAGGTCGTCTACTCCGTATCCTCTCTCCTCACCCGCATTCGATGATACCCCGATCTCAAATCAACCTTAGAGAACCACGAGGCTCCCTGAAGCTGATCGAACAAGTCATCGATCCTTGGCGGAGGATAACGATTCTTCACCGTAAGCTTATTCAACTCACGGTAGTCTATACACATCCGTTGGGACCCGTCTTTCTTTTTCACAAATAGAATCGGGGATCCCCACGGTGGACAACTCGGCTTGATGAACTCCTTTTCGATAAGTTCCTGCAACGAGTGTACAACTCCTTCATTTCCGGTGGAGCCAGGCGATAAGGTGCCTTGGCCACCGGAGCAGCATCCGGAATCAAATCAACGTGGAACTCTACCTGTCGCTCGGGAGGTATCCCCGGTAACTCCTCGGGAAAATACGTCAGCAACTCCCGTACAACTGGCACATCCTCCACAGACTTCTTCTCTCCGTCGACGCGCGTGTCGATCACATACGCAAAAAAATCCCTGACCACTGTGCTGCAAGTACCTCCGAGCCCTCGCAGCCGAACATATCGCTGCGGTCCTCCTGGGCAAGCTGCCCTGAACTAGCATTTCTCCCCCGCTTGGGGTTCGAACTCGTTCTTGTTTGCGACGACAAACAATCTCCGCATCATACGCATCCATCCAATCCATGCCCACAGTCACGCACAACTCCCGCATAGCGATCGGAATCAAATCAATCGGGAACCTCACACCAGAGATCTCCAAAGTGCACCCCCGGTACACGTCAGTAACCGTCAAGGTCCTGTCTTCAGCAACTGCAACCACAAGTGGACAGCCTAACCGTCCTACAACTCGGCCCCAAACACTCACTGACTATGTGAGACACGGAAGGATGAGTAGCCCCGCTATCAATCGTCACCACAGCAAGCACCGAGTTAACCAAGAACGTACCTGTCACCACTTTATACGTAGCTTGTGCCTCCTCCACTTCCAGTTGACGAACTCTACCTCAGGCCGCCTCCATCACTACAGCAAGTGAAGCATACTGCGCGGTACTCACGAACTCCCTGATCTTGGTACGTAACATATCCTTGCACCGTGTCCTCTTCATGTCCTCAAAAGCAGCATGCTAAGGATAGAATAATGTCATTTCCGTAAACTTTCGGTTTACCTCCTTTATGGCCTCCGCAGTCTGATAGAGCTCCAAGAACTCTTTGGCACTCCTCTCCATCTCCACTAGAGGCACATGCTCTACACGAAACATACGACGAACTCCTCCCAGGTCAAGTAGTGCGCCCGTTAAGCGTCAAAGCAATAGCACACCAGTCTTTCACTCCGTCTCGTAACAGATTCACCGCGAAGCGAACCTTCTAGTTCGCAGGACAACCACCGGTAAGGAATGTGCACTCCATAACCGATCCCGACCCTCTTGTTCGGGGCTGCCCACCCGCAGGGGGTGGAATCGCCGCGATGCGCTCCTCCATCGACACTATTACCTCATCACGAATGGCGGTAATAATTTCGGGGATCGCCTCCTCAAAATATGCGTCACCTCGACCGCAAACATCTCACGAATCTGATCAGCAATAATTCCAGCATCAACATCTGGATCAACATTGTTGTTCCTCCTTAACGAGCTACTAGCACACATTAAAACCTGCTAACTACGCTCACACTTAACTCTTCGGATTCTCCGTGACTTTCCCCGACTCGAGCACGGATCCTGTGCTTCAGATAGTAGGAGCTCTGCTACTACCCTTCACACCTATCCTTACTCGTTTCGAGTCCTGTCCCGGGACGTCCAAGTAGTTGCTTACCACAAACAAACACATCTGCCCATTCCGGCATATGCAAACACTTTTCCTAGCTCCCTAGAAAAGTCGTAATACCCCACCACCCTTGCTAGAACGGAACCCCCACTAGCCCTGACGAGTCGCCTCGTAAACGCACAGTCGTATACAGTGAAACCAGATAGACATTCGAATATAAGATTCTATCCTACAACGGTTGGACTCAAACAAGAGTTGCGCAATAGAACTAAATCCAACATTTTAAGGCTATTCAGTTCCTATTGCATACAACCTAAGGTGCATTCACATAACAACCTATCAACGCTAGCATGAGTTCCTAATAGCAAGTAACAAGTATACAGTACCACAAAATCCACGTAAGCAATCTAGCATACATACTCCTATGTTCTAGAAAGCAATCTAGCATACGTACTCATATGTAAACGCTATTCCCAGCTCACTAGGAATTTCATCTCATCCCACTACTCTTGCTACAACGGAATCCCTGTTAGCCATAACGAGTTGCCTCGCGAATACCCAGTCGCACGCAGCGTGAATCAAATAGACATTCGAATACAAGATTCTATCCTAGAACGGTTGGACTCAAACAAGAGCTGCGCAATAGAACTAAATCAAATATTCTAAGGCTATATGATTCTTACTGCATGCAACCTATAGGGCCTTCACTTGACAACCTACTATAACTAGCATTGATTCCTACTAGCAAGCAGTCATCGTACAGTACAGTGTAAACAACCTCGGCAATCTAGCATGCATACCCTATGCCTAGAAAGCAATAAATACACTAAGTGTTGTACCTTCCCAATTGGCGTCGGCTGACTGTACACACTGCGCCCACGATCACCGTTTCCCAAACGGGCTTTCTCCGTTCATTTATTTTCAAAGATTCTATTAAGAGAGTTTAAAAAACTTCATAGCCGCAACTTGAGACCAAACACACCGAGATGTGTTTGATTCACTCAAGCTGTGCTCTGATACCAAGTTGTAACGTCCCAAAAATTACAAGGAATTTAAAATTTTAAAAACATGCATTTCATTATAAAACAATCACAATTTAATAATTCGTAACTCAAATGAAGTTAACGTCGTTAACTCGAACAGTCAATAAAGTTTATGCAGCGGAAATTTCTTAAAATAAAATCCAAAGGTTTGAAAGTGAAACTTAAACAATTCTTGACACTCCGCGCCTAGTGTGTGTACCGTCAAGCCCGACTGCCGCTCGCACCTGAAATCACAACATATTGGGAAAAGGGTAAGTTAAACGCTTAGTGAATCCTATCACACACGCAGGTAGCAACCCCACGTATATCGCCCCTACTCGCCAGTAGGCAACATCACCATCACCACGGATATAAATCCACATAACAATTAGCGTATAAATACGAACCTCGGTCCCACCGAGCACACCAAAAATATATCGATACAAGCTCAGTCCCACCGAGCCCTCGGTCCCACCGAGTAAAGACATTGATACAAGCTCAGTCCCACCGAGCCCTCGGTCCCACCGAGTAAAGATAATACAATTGTACTAGCTCAGTCCCACCGAGCCCTCGGTCCCACCGAGCCCCCCAGTCCCACTGAGGTGTACACAAGCATACATAATTCACATACACATTCAACATATCACAACTAGATATCACATCCCAACTAATTCACGTAACCACGTAATAACACGTAGCACAAAATAACGATATGCATGAAATTCCTAACTACGCGGTGAGAGAACTCACCTCAAAGCAAAGCGACGCGCTCCCGAGCCGCAACACCAGCACGTCAACCTTCCTCACATTTTCCCACCTAATTACGCACTAAAAACGTCAACGGAAGGTCCCAACTCACGACACTTTTACTAGTTTAACGAAACTAAAAATTCCAGCTTTTATACTAAAAACGCAGGTCTGTTCGGGACCCATTTTACCCCTGCTAAACTGATCAAACCAAAAATCTAATTCCACATTCAGGAAGTTCAATGTCTTACGGTTCCAGGGACGTATCGCACGCGTCCTAACGATATTCCTAGCACTCTATGTGAATTTTACAAAAACACCTCTCAGAGCAGCTAAAACAGGACCTGTCCGTATAAAATGGCAATTTGACACTAGCTATGGCCCGAACTGGTTTTTCCACAAAACATATAAAAGTTACTAGACTCAGAATGGGAACTTTTGGCACAAGCTCCATCCCAATCCGACATTCCTAGCAAAAGTTATAACTTTTACAAAACAGGGCAGAAACTGTACAATTTACATAAAATGATAACCTTTTGAACTTGAACCCAATGAGACGTCTTAATCCAAACAGACCCGCAAAGCAACATGACTTACTGTTTTAGGGTTGACATGGGCTGAACCACACCATGCACCACCCACTGCCGCCTCCGGCGGTGGTGGTGGTTGGCGGCGACGACGGTGGTTGCGGTCGATAACCTCCGGCGAAACCTCCCAACATCACCCGCAACCCCACACCCGCACACACCCACACACCCGCAAGCGCAAGCACTCTCTGCCGCCATCGCGGCGGCGTGCAGCGGCGGCCCCACCGCCGGCAGCCGTGGGGGGCCGAAATCCCGGAAGAAGTAAACGAGATACTAAAAGATTTCAAGGAATTAGTTGCAGATGATTTGCCTCCCGAGCTACCACCCATGAGGGATGTTCATCACCAAATTGACTTGATCCCCGGAGCTAGCCTACCAAACCTACCCCAATATAGGATGAGCCCCAAAGAGAACGAGATCCTAAGAGAACAAGTTGAAGACTTGCTTAAAAAGGGCTTTATTCGAGAAAGCATGAGTCCATGTGCCGTACCCGTACTCCTAGTACCGGAAAATGGAGAATGTGCATTGATAGTAGAGCCATCAACAAGATCACCATCAAGTACCGGTTCCCTATCCCACGACTAGAAGACATGCTTGATGAACTATCCGGCTCTGTCGTTTTTTCCAAGATTGACCTTAGAAGCGGCTACCATCAAATCCGTATTCGACCGAGGGATGAATGAAAGACGGCCTTCAAAACACCGTTCGGACTCTACGAATGGTTGGTTATGTCATTCGGCACATCTAACGCACCAAGCACTTTCATGAGAACGATAAATCAGGTACTACGTCCCTTCATTGGAACTTTTGTAGTTGTTTACTTTGACGACATCCTCATCTATAGTCGAGAAGAGTCCGACCATCTTCACCATCTTCGACAAGTCTTAACGGTCCTCCAAGAGAACAAACTGTACGTTAATCTGAAGAAATGTACTTTCTGCACCGACAAACTTATATTCCTTGGTTTCATAGTCGGAAAACACGGCATTGAGGTGGATGAAGAAAAGGTGTAAGCCATCTGGGAATGGCCGACTCCCAAGACAGTTACCGACATCCGCAGCTTTCATGGGCTAGCAACTTTCTATCGGAGGTTCGTCCAAAATTTTAGCACCATCACCGCCCCGATCACGGAGTGTCTGAAGAAAGGAAAGTTCCAATGGGGGCCCGAACAAGACGAAAGCTTCGCCCTAATCAAAGAAAAACTCAGCACCGCACCCGTCCTAGCTCTCCCTGATTTCGACAAGGTTTTTGAAGTGGAATGTGACGCAAGTGGCATTGGAATCGGTGCTGTCCTAACCCAAGAGAAACGACCCATCGCTTATTTTAGCGAAAAGCTTAGCGAGCCCCGACGAAAGTGGAGCACATACGACCAAGAGTTCTATGCGGTAGTTTGAGCCTTGCAACAATGGGAGCACTACTTGGTTCAAAAAGAATTTGTCTTGTCTACCCATCATCAAGCACTAAAGTTTATCAACAACCAAAAGACGGTCAACAAGATGCACGCTCGTTGGGTAAGTTTTCTGCAGAAATTCCCGTTTGTAATTAAGCACAAATCGGGCAATCTAAACAAAGTGGCCAACGCCCTTAGCCGAAGGGCCAACCTACTCATCACCCTATCAAACGAAATCGTCGGTTTCGAAACGTTGAAAGAGCTTTACAACGACGATAAAGACTTTAAAGACATATGGGGAAATGCAACAATGGTACCCCTAGCAGTGATCAGGCCACTCAGTGGAATGAAGCCATGATTGAAGAGCTTAATTCCATGCAACACAATGATGTTTGGGACTTGGTTGAACTTCCTGAAGGATCCAAAACTATCGGTTGTAAATGGGTCTTCAAAACCAAATCAGACCCGAAAGGAAACATCGAACGCTATAAGGCCAGATTGGTTGCAAAAGGCTTTACTCAAAAGGAAGGAATCGATTATCAAGAGACCTTCTCTCCTGTCTCTCGTAAAGATTCTTTAAGGATTGTTATGGCACTTGTAGCTCATTATGATTTAGAGTTACATCAGATGGATGTCAAGACCGCATTCTTAAATGGAGACTTGCAAGAAGACGTATACATGCGACAACCTGAAGGATTCATTCCAGAAGGTAAAGAGCATATGGTCTGCAAGTTGAAGAAATCCATTTATGGGTTGAAGCAGGCATCACGACAATGGTACCTCAAGTTCCATAAAATCGTAAAAGGGCAAGGTTTTCTAAAGAATCAAGTGGATCAATGCACCTATCTCAAGATCAAAGGGAGTAACTTTATAATCCTTGTCTTGTACGTAGATGACATCCTACTAGCAAGTAACAACTTGGATATGCTGCATGAGTCAAAGCGGATGCTTTCGCAAAATTTCGACATGAAAGATCTCGGTGATGCCTCTTATGTCATTGGTATCGAAATACATCGAGATAGGCATAATGGTGTTTTGGGTCTTTCTCAAAAGGCATATATTGAGCGTATCTTAAAACGCTATAACATGCAGCACTGTACACCCACTGTAGCTCCAGTAGTTAAGGGGGACGTGTTTGGTTCTTTCCAAGCTCCGAGCACTGAGATTGAAAAGGAAGAAATGAGGATGATACCTTATTCGTCTGTAGTAGGGAGCATTATGTATGCTCAGGTCTGTACTCGTCCGGATATCGCTGGTATGCTGGGACGTTACTTATCTAATCCCGGAATAGCACACTGGAAAGCGGCTAAAAAGGTTCTACGATATCTGCAAGGGACCAAAGACTACAAATTAACTTATAGAAGAAGTGACAACTTAGAAGTAGTAGGATATTCTGATTCCGATTTTGCTAAATGCAAGGAAGATAAGAAATCTACTTCTGGGTACATATTTATGTTAGCTGGTGGACCTATCTCCTGGCGGAGTCATAAACAGAAGCTGACTACAACGTCCACCATGATGGCTGAATACGTTGCCGTTTATAATGCCTCTTGTCATGGGATGTTGTTAAGGAACCTGGTCAGTGGACTCAAAATCGTCAACTCCATTTCTAGACCATTGAAGCTTTACTGTGATAACTCAGCTGCCGTAACTTTCTCGAACAGTAACAGTTCAACTGGCGCTGGGCTGTATCTTGATACAAAGTATCTGTTTGTGCGCGAACGGGTTGAGGAAAATGTCCTTTGTATCGAGTACATAAGTACAAAGAATATGCTAGCGGATCCGATGACCAAAGGTCTTCCTCCTAATGTCTTCGTAGGACACGTGTCGAAGATGGGGCTTACAAAAGACTTAATTTAATAGCATATTGTACTTATTGGTCATTACTATTATCTTAATAAAATTTTCCTCTATATTCAGATTTTGTTTGTCTATTAATTACGCTTTGAGCTCATAATGGTGTATGAACATTATTATAACGAAATCTGTCTTAGTCAATTGATCATTGCTTATTCAGTTTTAAATTTGAGTCATAGTTTGACTAGTGGGGGTCCTGAGTTGATATTCTTCTCTACGGCTGTACTTATTAGCTATGATTTCAGTTTAAAACAAAATGAGTATCATCCCGGCCGGACTTATTGGTGCTCATAGATAAAAGATCGCTTGGTCAAGTGGGAGAATGTTGGAACCACCTTAAAAGTGACCGTCACTGATCGTTTATCATTCCTGATATGATAATTGACAATAACTGAAATCCCTATGTCTGGTAAATATATGATGGGCGTATTTACTATTATTGACATACTATAGGGTTTCCCATTAGGTGATTGGAACTATGGGGAATTATACTGCACATAATAAACACCAGAGGGTTAAAAGTGTAAGATACTCTTATTATAAATAGAGTACCCTAATCCTTCTTTTAACCCTAATGAGATATCGGCTAATCACATCCAGCCGTGTGCCTCCCCACGATCGACTCTCTCAAGATCGATCATCATCCCATCATAATACGATCACCTCGTTCTGGGAACCCGACAATCAATGGCAAATATGTTTAATGCTTTCACTGGATCCTCAGGATCATCGGGTATGTTTTCTTGTCATCTTATTATCTATCAAATACAAATCATGATTATTCCAACATGTGGTATCAGAGCCCCAGGTTCAAAATTGATTCATGATTTGTATTAGTTTTTGATGGCTTTAATTCATTGGTTTCTTTCGTGTTTATGTATGCCGCCGCAAACATCAAAACTGCATTGAATTGCAATTTTATCATCTGCGATTATAATGCTATTTTTCCATCGTATTAAACCCTAATTATGCCATGTTAATTGATCAATGTTATTTATCCCGAATTGATCAATGTATAGAATTTTTTTCGGTTGAACCTTACTTTTCGCTACTGTACATTGCGAAAACCTTACTTTTCGCTACTGTACATTGCGAAAACCTTACTTTTCGCTACTGTACATTGCGAAAACCTTACTTTTCGCTTCTGTACATTGCGAAAACCTTACTTTTCGCTACTGTACATTGCGAAAACCTTACTTTTCGCTTCTGTACATTGCGAAAACCTTACTTTTCGCTTCTGTACATTGCGAAAACCTTACTTTTCGCTTCTGTACATAGCGAAAACCTTGCACTAATATTTATGGTCTCATCATTTGTGCCCAAAGGTCAAATATGATTCTCATAATGCATTTTTTTTCCTTTTGCATAATGAACACTGAGTATACTAATTCTGCCCAAAGGTGATTTAATATACCTGTGTGTCAAAAGGACTTTCTACATGCATAATTCACACGATGCTCTATTTTGTGCCCAAAGGTCAAAAGATAAGCATTGCGTTGCATAACCCTAACGCTCATGTTTACTTAGATATTAGTTATTTCTGCCCAAAGGTGATGTAACATCTAAGTAGAGCCTTACTTTGACTTATTGTTTTGGTGTTTACAATAGATATACTCATCACTAGCTTCATCACTAAAATGGTCATAGTTTCATTACTCTAAGGAATATTACTGTTAGGCCTGCTTACTTTAACATTACTTTGATTCCATTACTTTAAGAAACATTACTTTGTCTGCCTTTTATAGCTAACTACGTCACTATAATAATCTTCTATAACTTATATCCTCCTCATTTCCTAATCAGTACCTAACTTTGGCATTGAGCTACTTACTGGTGCGAACTTTGCGTCATGGAAGGATCAATTACTTCTTACTCTGGGGATGCTAGACCTTGAACATGCTATTTGCCATGATGAACCCACTGCTATTACTGCTGCGTCCACTGCAGCTCAGAAAGCGGATTTTGAAAAGTGGGAAAGGGCAAATCGCTTGTCACTAATGATGGTCAAGAACTCCATTAACCTCAGTATCCAAGGAGCTATCCCTGACTCTGATAAAGTCAAAACTTACCTCAAATCTGTTGAGGATCACTTCAAGGGATCGTCTAAGGCTCATGCAAGTAGCTTAATGCTACAGATGCTCACTCTGAAATATGAAGGAAATAGCAGTGTCCGTGAACACATTATGAAAATGGTTGACATGGCTCACAAGCTTAAGAGTCTTGAGATGGAAGTCTCTGATAATTTTCTGGTGCATTTCATAATGACCTCTTTGCCTGCTCGGTTCGACACCTTCAAAGTTAACTACAACGCTATGAAGGATAAATGGTCGATAAGTGAACTGATTGCAATGTGTGTGCAAGAGGAGGATCGCCTAAAGCTGGTACAACCTGAAGCTGTTCACCTGACAACCACTGGTAATTCTAAGAAAAGGAAGGGTAACCACAGTAATCAGACTGGAAATAAAGTCCAAAAGGATAATAATCATGGTGCCGTTGCCTCTGGCTCTAAATCCTTGTCTAACAAACCTAGCTGCAAATTCTGTCGTGCCAAAGGGCACGGACAGAAAGATTGCCCTAAGTTCAAGGAATGGCTAGCTAAGAAAGGTAACATTCTTTATGTAATATTTGATTCCTTTACTACTGATGTCCCTATTAATACATGGTGGGGTGACTCTGGTTCTATGGTCCATGTGACAAACTCAATGCAGGGATTCCTTACAATCCAGAAGCTACCAAAGGGCCAAAGAAAACTTAGAGTTGGAAGTGGTGATCTCTTAGATGTCGAAGCCATGGGAACTTTAAATTTACATATGAGTACCGGAAAGTGTATTAGACTAGTGGATACCTTATATGTACCGAGAATTACTCGGAACCTTGTATCCATATCTAGACTAGACCTTGAAGGTTATGTAATAATTCATGGTTGCGGCAAGATTGCTATTACTCATAATAATGAATTACTTGGTCGAGGTTTCTTGGATGGATTACTGTATAAATTGGAACTAGATCATAATTTCTCACAGTCTTTGTTGTCACTTAATATTGATGACGTATCTAAAACAACAAAATCACCTAAACAATTAGAGAATTCCTCCATGTTGTGGCATAAACGTCTTGGCCACATCTCACGAGATAGAATGACTCGACTCGTAAAGGATGGAATCTTACATTCTCTTGATTTTAGTGATTTTGAAACATGTATTAAGTGCCTCAAAGGAAAAATGGCAAAAGGGAATAAGAAAGGAGCTACTAGAAGTTCCAACTTGTTGGAAATAATTCACACTGATATTAGTGGTCCTTATCCCGCATCAATCACAGGACATACATCATTTATTACATTCATTGACGATTATTCGCGTTATATGCACCTATATCTGATTAAGGAAAAATCTGAATCCTTACAAACTTTTATTGATTTTAAAACTTTGGTTGAAAACCAACTTGATCATAAAATAAAAGTTGTGAGATCAGATAGAGGAGGTGAGTATTATGGTAGACATACTGATATTGGTCAAGCTCCTGGTCCTTTCTATAACTTTTGCAAGGAACAAGGCATAATTAACCAATACACCATGCCTGGTTCTCCTCAACAAAATGGTGTTGCTGAAAGGAGAAACATAACCTTAATGGACATGGTGAGAAGTATGCTTGCTAACACTAACTTACCTACTTTCCTATGGACTGAGGCATTAAAAACAGCCGTTCATATACTCAATAGGGTTCCATCAAAATCTGTCCCTAAAACTCCTTATGAAATCTGGACAGGTAGGAAACCGAGTCTAAAATATATGAAAGTATGGGGCTGTCCTGCCGAAGCAAAAGTCTATAACCCTAACTTAAAGAAACTGGATCCTAAAACCCTTACATGTTTCTTTATCGGTTATCCTGATAACTCAAAAGGTTATCGGTTTTACTGTCCTTCCCACACTACGAGCATCATTGACACGCGACATGCCACATTTCTTGAGAACTCAAAGATCAGTGGGAGCACGACAAATCATGACTCGGATTTGCAAGAAGTACAAGAAGCGGGGGGAAACCATTCTTCCGGTATACTTATTCCTCCGATAATTCCTCTTGTACCCACCGCTGCTCCTAATATCACTGATCCTGCTCCTCCTAACCAAAACGCCGAGGGAACATCATCATCGCCTCTTGTGCCTAACGCTGATCCTAATATCACTGATCCTACTCATCCCGCTACTGAACCGGAAAATCAACTCAGGAGATCATCTAGGGCACGCAGGGCCACAAATTTTGATGATTTCATAACCTTTTTATCTGAAGTTGAGGACATTGGAAAGCTTACTGATCCTACCTCTTATCGAGAAGCCATTAATAGTGATCAGGCCACTCAGTGGAATGAAGCCATGATTGAAGAGCTTAATTCCATGCAACACAATGATGTTTGGGACTTGGTTGAACTTCCTGAAGGATCCAAAACTATCGGTTGTAAATGGGTCTTCAAAACCAAATCAGACCCGAAAGGAAACATCGAACGCTATAAGGCCAGATTGGTTGCAAAAGGCTTTACTCAAAAGGAAGGAATCGATTATCAAGAGACCTTCTCTCCTGTCTCTCGTAAAGATTCTTTAAGGATTGTTATGGCACTTGTAGCTCATTATGATTTAGAGTTACATCAGATGGATGTCAAGACCGCATTCTTAAATGGAGACTTGCAAGAAGACGTATACATGCGACAACCTGAAGGATTCATTCCAGAAGGTAAAGAGCATATGGTCTGCAAGTTGAAGAAATCCATTTATGGGTTGAAGCAGGCATCACGACAATGGTACCTCAAGTTCCATAAAATCGTAAAAGGGCAAGGTTTTCTAAAGAATCAAGTGGATCAATGCACCTATCTCAAGATCAATGGGAGTAACTTTATAATCCTTGTCTTGTACGTAGATGACATCCTACTAGCAAGTAACAACTTGGATATGCTGCATGAGTCAAAGCGGATGCTTTCGCAAAATTTCGACATGAAAGATCTCGGTGATGCCTCTTATGTCATTGGTATCGAAATACATCGAGATAGGCATAATGGTGTTTTGGGTCTTTCTCAAAAGGCATATATTGAGCGTATCTTAAAACGCTATAACATGCAGCACTGTACACCCACTGTAGCTCCAGTAGTTAAGGGGGACGTGTTTGGTTCTTTCCAAGCTCCGAGCACTGAGATTGAAAAGGAAGAAATGAGGATGATACCTTATTCGTCTGTAGTAGGGAGCATTATGTATGCTCAGGTCTGTACTCGTCCGGATATCGCTGGTATGCTGGGACGTTACTTATCTAATCCCGGAATAGCACACTGGAAAGCGGCTAAAAAGGTTCTACGATATCTGCAAGGGACCAAAGACTACAAATTAACTTATAGAAGAAGTGACAACTTAGAAGTAGTAGGATATTCTGATTCCGATTTTGCTAAATGCAAGGAAGATAAGAAATCTACTTCTGGGTACATATTTATGTTAGCTGGTGGACCTATCTCCTGGCGGAGTCATAAACAGAAGCTGACTACAACGTCCACCATGATGGCTGAATACGTTGCCGTTTATAATGCCTCTTGTCATGGGATGTTGTTAAGGAACCTGGTCAGTGGACTCAAAATCGTCAACTCCATTTCTAGACCATTGAAGCTTTACTGTGATAACTCAGCTGCCGTAACTTTCTCGAACAGTAACAGTTCAACTGGCGCTGGGCTGTATCTTGATACAAAGTATCTGTTTGTGCGCTAACGGGTTGAGGAAAATGTCCTTTGTATCGAGTACATAAGTACAAAGAATATGCTAGCGGATCCGATGACCAAAGGTCTTCCTCCTAATGTCTTCGTAGGACACGTGTCGAAGATGGGGCTTACAAAAGACTTAATTTAATAGCATATTGTACTTATTGGTCATTACTATTATCTTAATAAAATTTTCCTCTATATTCAGATTTTGTTTGTCTATTAATTACGCTTTGAGCTCATAATGGTGTATGAACATTATTATAACGAAATCTGTCTTAGTCAATTGATCATTGCTTATTCAGTTTTAAATTTGAGTCATAGTTTGACTAGTGGGGGTCCTGAGTTGATATTCTTCTCTACGGCTGTACTTATTAGCTATGATTTCAGTTTAAAACAAAATGAGTATCATCCCGGCCGGACTTATTGGTGCTCATAGATAAAAGATCGCTTGGTCAAGTGGGAGAATGTTGGAACCACCTTAAAAGTGACCGTCACTGATCGTTTATCATTCCTGATATGATAATTGACAATAACTGAAATCCCTATGTCTGGTAAATATATGATGGGCGTATTTACTATTATTGACATACTATAGGGTTTCCCATTAGGTGATTGGAACTATGGGGAATTATACTGCACATAATAAACACCAGAGGGTTAAAAGTGTAAGATACTCTTATTATAAATAGAGTACCCTAATCCTTCTTTTAACCCTAATGAGATATCGGCTAATCACATCCAGCCGTGTGCCTCCCCACGATCGACTCTCTCAAGATCGATCATCATCCCATCATAATACGATCACCTCGTTCTGGGAACCCGACAATCAATGGCAAATATGTTTAATGCTTTCACTGGATCCTCAGGATCATCGGGTATGTTTTCTTGTCATCTTATTATCTATCAAATACAAATCATGATTATTCCAACAATAGAACCTTGGGGAACATGCTTCGGAGCGTGTGTAGTGACAATCCGAGACAGTGGGACGTGGCATTAGCTCAAATCGAGTTTGCCTACAATAGCGCGGTTCACACCGCCACCGGTCACTCTCCGTTTTCCTTGGTTTACACATCGTTTCCAAGACACGTGGTTGATTTGGTCCAACTTCCACGAAACCCGGGATTTAGCATTGCAGCGGGCAACATGGCTAGATACGTCCAAGCTACAAAAGACGTCGTCAAAATATGCCTCGAGGAAACCGGTTTGAAGAACAAAGCGACAGCCGACAAACACTGTCGGAAGAAAGTGTTCAAAGAAGGAAACGAATTAATGGTTTTTCTTCGGAAGGAACGATTTCCTATCGGGACTTACGGGAAACTCCAGCCCAGAAAGCACGGTCCGTTTAAGATCACAAAGAAAATCAATGACAATGCGTATGTCGTTGCCCTCCCGGATTCGTTACACGTATCGAACACTTTTAACGTCGCCGACATATACGAGTACCATAAAGATGATTCAAGTCTTTTAGAAGGGAACTCGGGGTCTAGTTCCTCCGAAGTGGAGGAGACTGATATAGAGGAACTGGCGGCAAAGATCGAGTGTCAGGTCGAGCGACAAGGAGGAAGGCAGAAACGCAAGACAGCGTCGGCGCTAGCTGGGTAGCGCCCAAAATAGCGCCACCTTATGTTTTGTTTGTTGGCGCCCATACTCACGCTAGTTGGCTAGCACCAAACTAGCGCCACTTCCAGCCTTGGCCACGTGCCTTCCCACCGCAAAGACTTTCAATGTTTTGAACCCCACGTGCCTTCATCCTATTTCTTTCCTTTATTTTCTTTAAGTTTTCATAAGTTTCCTAATTAGGTTAGAATAAGGTTATTTTCTAATCATCCATTAATTAGTATTTATCGCTTTCCGTTTTAGATTATAAATAGGGTATTAGGGTTCTTTGTTAATCATTCTATCAATTAATAAAAGTGTTCTTTTTAAGAGTTCTCTCTTAAGCTTTCGTGTTTTACCTTTCGTAATCACGGTTATCAAAAGGGTTTAGACGCTTGTCGATCTTTCCGCAAACCGACGCTTGTCGATCCTTCCGCAAACCGACGCTGCGTCATAAATAAAAATGTAATATAACTATTTTTATAATTATTTATAGTTTATTTTTATAAATCATTTATGAATAATGTAATTCAATTACATTCCATACCACACAAAAGAAACATACCATATATTTCAATCCAAACACATCTAATTTCAAATTCTTCCACCAAAATCTGAATTATTTAAAACCATTTCTGTAAAATATATGGTTACTTAACTCGAGGGAGACTAATTTGAAACTCATGAAAAAGTTGAAATCCATGCAACCCTCATCTCAACCGTTGATCTAACCAAATCATCTCCTAAAATTAAGCTTAGTGGATCTGGTAGTTATTTCTCAAGTTGATCTCAACCGTTAAATATTTAATCAATGGTGAGATCATGAGTTGCATTGGTTTCAACCTTTTCATGGGTTTCAAATTAGTCCCCCCCTACTTAACTCTTGGACCAAAAATGACAACTAATATTTCTGAGGGACGGATATTGAATATTGGGATAACTTTGAAGGGTGATTCTTGTAATTCAATCATGAAGCCCCAAAAGAGTAAATTCCTGCCGAAAGCAAAAGCCGAACCTCCTCGAACGTCATGGACTATGGAGTGATACGTGGGACCCATGTATAAAACCCAAATTACATTTTCACCCTTTTAACTTGAATGCAAACGACATCGTTTCATCATCGACTTATGTGTAACTCCAAAAACTGCTTTTAGTTAGTAGAAAATTACATCAGTAACCCCAATCTAGTCCAACCACTCAACAGACCCAACACCAAGTCACCAACGACTTTTTTTTTCTGTCAATTGACCAAACTACCCAGCGAATTATGTTTTCCACCTTTGCCCTTATGAGAGAGAAATATTGGTAAGGCTTTATAAGGGTAGAATGGTAAACAAAAAGTCACGCATATTTGGTTTTGCTTTTGCAAGGCAGACCATGCCACGAACGTGAGCCCGTCCGTTCAAATGGTCTTTTTCTCCGTATCACGAGGGCCGACGAACCCACGATTATTAATAATCGTTATTATTTTTATTTTTATTATTTAGATACACGAAACTTATATTTAAAAATAAAATTTTTATGATTAATTTTTTAATGTTTTTAATAATTACATCATAATTTTACTAATAATTTTAAATCATGTTTATATGCTAAAGTATATATGAAGAACTTAAAAAATCAAAAGTGCATCCGTTAAATATTTAATTTCTTATTATTTTTTTTATATACAAATCATGTTAACATAAATAACCGAATATAAATTAAAATGCATTAAAAATAAATTTAAAAAAAGGAAATTAATCAAAATACCCAAAGTTTGACTTTTATTCATCAAAATACCCATTTTTTAAACCATTTTACCAAAATACCCATTTTTTCCGCGATTGGGTCTGCGATCGCGGACCAGGGTTCATTTTGAAAATTTTGTATCCCGCGATCGAGTGAGTGTCCGTTTTGGTGACTTTGTAATTGAAATTTACACTTTCAACCCCTATACTTATTTACTTACTTTACTTTATACCTTTTACTTTCATAATTTTAATTTTACATTTAACACGAATAATTGTTTATTAACTAAAATACGTTAAAAAAATACGTTTTAATTTTACCAAGTTACACCATTATAATCGTCTCTTCGATACGTTCGAAATGAGTCCAATATTGAATATTTTTTTATTTATATATTTTAATATACATCATATACACTAAATAAAAATATTTTTTGTATTTAAAATTCATATTCTTATAGTTAATTATTTAATTTATGGTACTCTTATAGTTAAAATACGTTTTATTTATTTTATTATCGATGGTCCAAGTGTAAGTATTAAAAATTGACGAAGGCTTTGTGATGGACATACATCGATCCTTTTGTGCATACTCTTTAACTGCAAATACTTCAGCTCCAAACACACATGAATCATCATTCGCCAAATACCCATTTTCACAATTCTTAAATGAGTCCAGTGATACCAACTTGTCAAAACCCCATTTCATATTTTTCTCGTGAAACCTTGTTCTATTGCCATTCACGATATCTATAAACACATATGTAACATCTCGAATTTTAGTTATATTATGTTCTAATATAAATGAAGTTGATTTGTTTTTAGTTGTAAGTTTGTGCTATTTTGCAAGTGATAACTCATAATGGGGTTAAAAGTATGAAAAATCAAAGTTGGAGTTAATCTTGAGGTTATGAAATTTAGAGGGTGTGCTTGGTCAAGTATTGAAAGTGTGTATGGATAAAAAGGCTGAGTTTGAGAAATATCTCAGCTACTTTTGGCTAAGGTCGGTTTAAGGAAAATCAGAGAGAAAGAGATTAGAGAGAAAGAAGAAAAGGAAGAAGAAAACAAGCTTTGGTCTTCAAAATTTGGTAAGAGATTCCCCATGGATTCAGACAAACTTGTGGTAAATGCTTAGTTGTAAACAGATTCATTTTGTTGTTTAGGTTCCAGAATTATTGGCAGTAGATTGGAGCAATTGATTGTGCAAAAAGGGGTTTATCCTCTTTAAAGGTGAGTCCATTCTATTTGATTGTATAAACTATGAAATTGGACGATTTTGGTGTTGTTTTAGTATCTGTATGCTTTACAACTGTTAGAATGATATGGGTCGAACTAAGAATGAAATTATTGGGACTGATTGTTGGTAAAACTGAAGAACAACCGTAGTTTCCGGATAAAATGAAGTATCCGGAAACCCCTGTGCGAAGGTATCCGGACGAGGCAAAATATCCGGTAAGTTTAGTTTATGCAGTAGTTTCCGAATGAAATAGATACTGGATGGTATCCGAATTACCTTGGTTTTCGGATGTTGTCCTGAAAGTTATGTTGTCCGGATTGTTTATGTTGTCCGGTAAGTGATGACGTTTGGATAGCTGTGGTGTCCGGACACTTCTGATGTCTGGATGCAGTTTCCGGATGTGTTATCTAGTTAAGTTTTCTAAAAATTTTCTAAGGGCGTTGCCCCTTGACCCCATCCGCTAACCGGGTAGCGGAACCCTCGTGCTAGGTCGCCGAAGGGGGCAATTGAGAATGAGGATACGATAGGTTATCTAGTATTCTTAGAGTTGAGAATATGATATGAGATGTGACGTGATATGTTGTTAGGCATATACGCTAGTAAGTGTAGTGGATCCATAGGCACTGTGATGTATTGTAATGAGGAATTGGCATAAAGCAATTTGTAATTCCCGTTATCGTGAAATGAGGAATATGCATAAAGTAATTTGTAATTCCTATTTCGTAAAGGTGTTATGAAATGAGAAATATGTATAAAGGAAATTGTAATTTCTATTTCATAGTGTAGAAATCGAGGAATAGACATAAAGTAAATTGTAATTCCTGATTTTTAGGGGAAGACAAGAGATAGGCATAAAGTAACTTGTAATCTCTACTTCCGGGCCAAGAAATAGGCATAAAGCAACTTGCAATTTCTTGGATAAGAGCATCAATCTAGGATCTGAAATGATTCGTAGTGGGCTCTGGTTTGTAATAATATGACTTACTGAAGGTTAGTCATATACATGGAATCGAGTATGTTTCTGTCGTTTAGATGAGCACGTGTACGGTAAGAATGGTGGAGAACAGGTTTGTTTATATGTATTGGATATTTCGAAACTGTTAACGTTTAAATTGAATTTGGATGTTCTCACTAGGCGTAAGCCTAATTGTTCAAATTAATTTTCTTATCAGGTACAGGCTCAGGGAAGTAAATGGGATGTGTGTCGAGAGCTTTTGAAGTATCCAACTTAAGAGATAAGCGGAGGAGTTAGCTAATGCAGTGAGGCTTTTTGATGGATTATTTAGATAACTTAGTTAATCTAATTATAGTGAACATGATTAGATTAATAAGTAATTGGGAGAATTCCATGTTTGTAATTATGAAACCTCATAGTTAATTCTCTTCTTATATAAAAGTTTGGATGTATTTTGTCATAACTTATTTCGAATTGAAGTTCAAATTAGCCCTGTTTTTTAGGGTGTTACAACATACAAATAATAATAATTTAAAACGATTGAATAAATTAGTTAATATATGATTATTATGTTAATGCGATAGGAGTGTAAAACAAAATTGAAAAAATAAGATATGTACCATAAATTAAATAATTAACTATAAGGGTATAAATTGTAAATATTAAAAATATTTTTATGTAGTATATATGATATATATTAAAATATATAAATAAAAAAAATATTCAATATTGGGCTCATTTCGAACGTATCGAAGAGACGATTATAATAGTGTAACTTGTTAAAATTAAAACGTATTTTTTAACGTATTTTAGTTAATAAACGATTATATGTGTTAAATGTAAAATTAAAATTATGAAAGTAAAATGTATAAAGTAAAGTAAGTAAATAAGTATAGGGGTTGAAAGTGTAAATTTCAATTACAAAGTCACCAAAATGATACCATCGCGGGATACAAAATTTTCAAAATGAACCCTGGTCCGTGATCGTGGACCCAATTGCGGAAAAATGGGTATTTTGGTAAAATGATTTAGAAAATGGGTATTTTGGTAAGTTAAAGTCAAATTTTGGGTATTTTAATTAATTTCCCTTTAAAAAATACATTTTCTTTTACAAATTATATATTTATAATTGTTTTTTCAATACCTTTGAAATTAGTCTAATATTGAATATTATTGAATATATATAAATTAATCTTTTATATTACTTATATTTTTATTTTTCCTTTTACACCTTTTAGATTCGAGATGATTCGCGTCACATCATCGTGCGCGGATAGTATCTAGTTAGAAAATAAAAGAAAATTATCCGAGAAACTGAAAAAGGCTTTCGAAATCACGAAATCAACGAAATAACATAAAAGCCCATTGAAATTAAGCAAAAAAAACTTTAAAAAAAGCATCCAAAATATTGGAATTCGGCTAAAACACATTGAACGTTTTTGCTAGCTTTTGATCCATCTAAAAGTTGCACTTCTTTGACAAAAACAATTGATTTACCACTAATTTTAGTGTCGGTGAATGATGTTTTATTGTTCTTTACACTAACTTGGTGATAATGTAGTTCTTTAGGTTCAATGTTTATGTAATTCTAGTTAATTTGATTTTAATATCTTAGTTAGAATATTTTTCATATTATAAAGGAAAATTAATTAAAATACCCCAAGTTTGAAATTGACTTACCAAAATACCAAAAAAAATGAAAAGTTTACCAAAATGCCATTTTTTCCGCGGAGGGAGCCCTCTATAGCGGGCAGGGACTAATTGTGAAAAATTTTGCAAGATTATTTACACTTTCAGTCCCCATCGCGGGCCTCGTTCGCGGGCCAGGGACTGAAAGTGTAAATATATCTTGCAAAATTTTTCACAATTGGTCCCTGCCCGCGATAGCGGGCTCCCTTCGCGAAAAAATGACATTTTGGTAAACTTTTCATTTTTTGAGGTATTTTGGTAAGTCAATGTCAAACTTGGGATATTTTAATTAAATTCCCTATTATAAACTATATTTATATATATTCAATTTCATTAATAGAAAACGATAAAAAATATTTATCAATTTGAAATTTAGTTTAGGAGGTTTTCCAAGATTGAAATCTATATAAATAAAATAATAGTCTAAATTTCCAAAATCTTCACTTTATTTATCCTAAAAAAATCCATTAAAAATACTGTGAAAGGAACAATTATTTTTAATAAATATAAAATAGATAAGTTTAAAATGACGAATATACTTGAAATATTCCGTTTATAATCGAAAAATATTCCCATATAATCCAATTTTGAACTCAAACATCACGCCTGTTTCTAGGAAAGATATGGGTAAATTCGTCATTTTAACATTGAGTGGGCCGTGAAAACCTGTGGGTGCATCCGGGATTATAACGGACGTTAAAACGTCGAACAGAAAACGGGGGTGGGTACTGCCACGTGTTATTCCACGTAGGCAAACCCATATCCATGTCAGCAGGCTAGAACCAACCACTTATATATAGAAAGCCTTAACTATGACTCCGTTTGTTTTTTACCCCAAAAGAACCACAAAGCATTGAGCCTCTTGAAACTTTCCGATAGCCGCTTTTTGCCGTCGCCGGCGGTTTCTGATTGTAAAATTTTGAAATGATATAGCCGGAGATGGATATTCCGGCAGCCGTCCATCGTTTCCTAGATTTACGCAGCGATGATGTTTTAATTTTGTGTAGGTGACGTACTTACCTAGCCTAAAAACCTAACAGTAGCTGAAAACCCTACGCGAAAGCGAGCGTTACGTAGCAGAGATTAGAAGTTATTCCTTGTTTTTGTCTCACTAATCGGCTATTAAATAATACAATAAGATATACATAAATATTGTAATGCTATTCTATAAGATAAAAGGCATCAGTTTTGCAGGTTTTTTCTAAAGATTTAGGGGATTTCTCGGTTTTTGTGCCGCTTGATTTGGTGATCCGATGATGAGAGACTAGTTCATGTGCTGTGTTTTTACTATTACAGCCGTTGAATTTTGTTTTGAATTTCTAGTATTGTTTTCTATGAGACATTTCGATCAGAATTGAGGTTTTTAGGTTTTAGGTTTTTTTTCCCGTCTAATTAGAGATAATCGGGGAAGAACTTGTTGCTATGCCTTTGACGATGAAGATACAACCGATTGATTCAACGACGCCGGAGTGTTTTGAGCCGGTGAAGATTGTGGCGAAGTCTCGGTTGAGACGTCTGTTCGACTTCTCGAGCTTTTTGAGAGGATCGGCGGTATCGGATAGGTCTGTCGCCGGCGAATCGCAATGCGGCAAAGATTGTTCAGACGAATTCGAGCCTAGCTCCGTTTGTTTGGACAAAATGGTTCAGAATTTCATTGAAGAGAGCAACGAAAAGCAGTATGTAGCAGCGAACAAGTGCAATTGCGTTAACGGGAACAACTACTGTAGCAGCGATGGTTCCGAAGATGAGTTTGACTCGTTCAATTGTTTTGGCAACTCTAACAACCACAGTTCATCCACCGACGCATGTGATCCTCTTAAGGTCATAATCCATTATCCTCTAACAATCGTTCTCCGATGAAAATTGTCTGCTTTTAAACCTCTTAATAGTTCATTGTTGGGTTGATTTTCTACAGAGTTTGGTGCTTTGCGAAACAGTTTCTGAAAGGAATTTGTTGGCGGATGCTGCAAAAGTGGTGGATAAGAACAAGATCTGTAAACGGAAAGATGAAATTAGTCGAAAGATTGTCTCCGATGGCCTCTTAGCTACCGGATACGCTGTTTCCATCTGTAAATCCCGTTGGGAAAAAACTTCCACTTATCCAGCAGGTAAGCCAGAATTTGCCCTAATTCTTCTTGGTTCACAACTAATTTGGTCCATTCTTAATATTTATGGCAGAAATTGCCCAATTTCTTTTTGGTTAACAACTAATTTGGTCCATTCTTGACATTAACTTTCTGAAATTACTCTGTTCAAGAACATTTATGGCTCAAATCCTTGATTGTTGATGAATGGTTTCATTGTTTCAATCAAGATTTGATAATATTTTTTGGGTGTTTTAACAGGGGAATACGAATATATTGATGCTGTGATTGAAGGGGATCGTTTGATAATCGACATAGATTTCAGATCAGAGTTCGAGATAGCGAGGTCCACCAAAAGCTACAAAGCTGTTCTCCAAATGCTCCCACATATCTTCGTGGGTAAACCCGATCGTCTCCAGAAAATCGTCAACATAGTTTCCGATGCTGCAAAACAAAGCTTAAAGAAGAAAGGAATGCCTTTACCCCCATGGAGAAGAGCTGAATATGTTAAAGCCAAATGGCTATCTCCTTGCACTCGAATCTTGATTACTCCCATGGATGATCATCAATCCCCCAATGAGATCCCAATCAAATCCAACCAATTATCCGACCCCAAAGACCATGTTTTGATGGAGGAATTCGAAGTCTTGGCAACTACAGATGAGGATAAACAGTGGGAGCCATTGGAGATCAAACCTAAGGTACTAAAGAGTGGAGGTAAAGTCATTAGTGGTCTAGCTTCTGTGATCGAAGGCAAATGATAATACGTAATGGAGAGGTCCAATTCGTCTAAAACCCATTTCAATTTCATTTCCAAATGTGGTTCTTGATTTTCCATCTTTCAATCAAGAAAATGGAACCCACATAACAGAAATGATTTGGATAAAAATGGGTATTATTAGACTAACCGGACCCTAAAAGGTTTTTGATATTTTGACTGTTTTTCTTTTGCTTGTTTTTGGGGTTTTTAGTATTTTCTGGTCTTTTTGGTACCGGAGAAGAAGAAGAAGAAAAAGAAAAAAATATATATACCGAAGAAGATAAGATGGGTAGACTGAAGTCCCCTTGGTGTTTTTTTGGTGTAAGGGTCCATCTTTACTAACTACTTTTGATAATAATGATAAATAAATAAACAAATAAATTGAATATTCTATGGATTCATAGTATTTCTACCTGTTATTCTTCTCTTCAATTGTTTAATTTTCTGTCAGATTTATGTATAAAAGTGTCTCTGCTTGTGGGATTTCATTATTTATGTTGGTTTTTTTTAACGTATAGCGGTTTATCGACCTTAATCTTGGAGATCGATGCTAGATCGAAGTAGATAAGAGTTGTGATGTCCCCTGGGCTCTTTTGCTCGACGATCCTCTAGTGTATTTCTAAGTTCTTACAAGATTATTCCGTTTAGGTCAGACGAATGTTATTGAGCGAAGTTTTTCTTTAAAGGTCGTGTTTCTGATTGATAACGCGTCTATGATCATTTGTCTAGAGGACTTGCATGTCTATAGATGGTACTTGATGCTAGTTGGTACTAGATCGATAAATAAAACACGTTGATGAGCCTTTTTGGTCTTTTGGTTGATTGTATATCAAGGTTAACAAGTCGTTTTAGAGGAAATTGATGTCGGGTTGCAGGTAAAGTTAAGGTCGGATCGATGGGTAGGTGGCGAAAGTTTTGATGTTGGTTTTTGGGTTATTTGAATCTTGAAGGAATGGATAACAAAAAAGGGGTCCCCATGTAATTGAATATGTTGGTGATCTTTGAATAGGGATGGATGGATGGATGGCTACAAACTAATATGTGGCTAGATGAAGGGTGTTATTCTTGAGGTCCACCATGCCCCTTACCTAATTGGGATAGATTGTCTTCCATCTACTCAAGGATGGAAATGATCACCACCCAAAACCAAAACATGTTAGGGTCTGGGTGAGATGTATACATATATGACGTTTTGGGGTCTGGGGTGTGATGTAAACAAACCGGTCTAGGGTGAGATATACACATATCTGACATTTTGGGGTCTGGTGTAAGATGTACACAGATCTGACATTTTGGTCCCTGTGGTTATCTGATTTCTTTGAAAGAGGGACCTAAACTTCAGTATCTCAAGAAGTGGTCCCTCAGTTTCCGTATTTGCTCCAAAATCAGGACCCCAACACTAACATCGTTTATTTGCTCCGTTAGTGCCAGGGGTAATTTCGTCCATACCCCTTTCAGGTACTCCTTTTAAAGACTATAACCACATGTACCAAAAATGCAATTTACTATTTGTTATATTTTGATTTCAAAATTACATTTCATACCCTTGTAATTATTTACTTTGTTTACTTTATACCTTTTACTTTCTAAATTTAATTTTACACCTTCATCGTATTAACACATATAATCGTATATTAACTAAAATACGTTTTAATTTTAACAAGTTACACCATTGTACTCGTCTCTTCGATACATTCGAAATGAGCCCAACATTGATTTTTTTTATTTAAATGATTAAATCGTCAAATTATTTGGATTATACGTCTCGATGCATTGCATAATTGACTTGTTACAACGATTTTTTAAAACGTGACTTGTTACGTCAAAACGATTTTTTAAAACGTATATATATATATATATATATATATATATATATATATATAGAGGCTCCTTCAAATGTAAACATTCTTTTTATGTAAACAATGAAACCAAGGGTATTTGGGTCTTTTTCTTCAAATTCATAATTTTAGGAATATCCATAATTTTAGCAACTAACAAACTTCCTTAATTTTCTCAATTATCTTCATCTCTCTCTCTCTCTCTCTCCGGCGACCTACACTCCGGCGACCTCCTCCTACTCCGGCTATCTCCAATCCGCCGCCTTGCTCCCACTCCGGCGACCTTCCCCAAAATTCCGGCGAGTTTCATAATTTTTTCGAGTTTCATATCAGTTTTTTCAAAAACAATTTTTTCATAAGTTCGAGTTTTTTAAGTTTCATAAACCGTTTTTTCGAAATTTTCACATTTCATAGGATAAAAAACAATATGAAACTGGCGAGTTTCATACTTTTTTCACGTTTCATAGGAGGGAAAACAATACGAAACCGGCGAGTTTCATAATTTTTTTCACGTTTCATAGGAGACGTTTCATAGAACTGCGATCTTGCTGTTTTAAAGAACACAGCTTTCCGGCTGGATGGTGGCGAGTGGTAGCGGTGGTCATGAGCGACCGACGATGGTGGTAAATGGGTGGAGATTACGATGACCCAGATGAGAAAAAGTTGGATTCTTGGATTTGAACAAATTGTTTGTACCAATGATTTCTTGATGAGGTTCACTGCAATATCTCCAGGTGGTGCATGGAATTGCGATCTTGCTGTTTTAAAGAACACAGGTTTTCGGCTGGATGGTGGCGAGTGGTGGCGGTAGTCATGAGCGGCCGACGATGGTGGTAAATGGGTGGAGATTACGATGACCCAGATGAGAAAAAGTTGGATTCTTGGATTTGAACAAATTGTTTGTACCAATGATTTCTTGATGAGGTTCACTGCAATATCTCCAGGTGGTGCATGGAACGGCGATCTTGCTGTTTTAAAGAACACAACTTTCCGGCTGGATGGTGGCGAGTGGTGGCGGTGGAGAGAGAGAGAGAGAGGGCCGGATTTTGTGAGAGAGAGAGAGATAGAGATTGATTCAAATCAATTAATATATTCCAAAATTAATAGATTCCAAAATTAAATACCTAAAACATTATTCCCAAAATACCCTTTCCCTATTTTTAAAATTCAAAAATCCCTCAACCGTTGATCGAAAAATTGGATGACCTAGATTGGTTTACAAGGTTTATATAAAAAAGAATGTTTACATTTGAAGCTCCCTCTATATATATGTATATATATATATGCAAGTATACCATTTCGGGATCAATTAAATATATTTTGGACATAGTCTCTACACCGCTCTCGGTTGGATACGAACCTAGGTGTGAGGTTGTGTACGTAGATTACTTGTGGTGCATACCCGATATTGTACATGTGAATCTTCAAAAGGAGCAAAGTTGTGTTTTGTAGTTCACTTTGTAATTTTTCTCGTGTTTGGTGGTTGGCTATATTGATTTGTGGGTGGGCTTGTCATTGTTTGATGGTGTTTCGATCCGTTTGCGCATTCCTTGACCGATGATATGAAAGTCTGGACACGGTTGAAATTCTCGTGGTGGGTGACATCTATCGAGTTCTACTGTCAGTTAAACTAAAACCTAAAAATGGTTATATCTTTTCTTTAATCCAACATTCAATTCCCAATCACTCTTTACAAAAAAACACACACATTATTTTACCTTAATTCGATATAAAGTTTGATGTTTCAATATTTATCTACACCAAATTAGTGCTGAGTTATTCTTTGTAATAAAATGGGTTTTTAGATTTAATATTTCTGTAACTTGTATTTTATTTGATTTGTGAATTATATTTTGGTTATGATGCTTTTGTTAATATTATAGTATATATTAATTGGTTAAGTTAATGAATTGTTCATGAAATTTTGGTTAAGTTAATAAAATTGTTTTATATAATTTTTTGTTGATTAAATTGTTTCATATATTAGTGTTTTTATGTAAAAACCAAAAAAGTTTCGTTAGAATAAGAAAATAGATGAAGTAATTAGAAAATATATGAAACAATTTTATCAGAATGAGAAAATATATGAAACAATTTAATTTTTACATAGCAACACACACACACATATATATATATATATATATATATATATATATGAAACAATTTCATTAATAAAGAAATTATATGAAACAATTCTATCAAATTAAACTATTTTATGGACCAGTTTGTTAACTTGACTTAAAAATTAGAAGATAATTGATCAGATGCATTTGGTTGTACCTCATCCTAATATACATTGATTTTTCATCCAATTGATTTTAATATAAATACATATATGATTTTAATATAAATAATGATATAAACGATGGAAGATGGTATAAATAACTTTAATTTAGGGGTTATTTGGCAGTTGCTGAATGATTTGGTGCAGAATGATTAAGTGGTCAGAATAATTAAAAGACTTTTATGATATAGTGCAAAATACAATATGGTTGTTTGGTAATTGTTTAGAATGAAATCAGGATGCTGAATGATTAAGGGAAGCTTAGGATGCTAAATCATTCAAAAGATTTTAAAACCATTAAGGAACAGACATTTTTTTGCCAAACATGATTTACCTCTTAACGATTCAAAGATTGCATCTTAATAGAACTATTAAAATGTAATCAAACAACCCTTGGGCTTGATTTGCAGGGCACCGAGTACTTGAGCCTCACGTGCCACATGAATCCGCGGGTTACATCACTTTAATCGGTTCTCAAAAGCCTACTCACGTGCTTAGCTCTTGTACTTTCATTTCATATAACAATAAGTATATATATATATATATATATTGAAATATTCGTATAATAATATAAATAGTAATAACGTGACCTTGATCCAATTGTGTTTCACTCGTGCCTAAACAACATAATCTCTCCCTTACTATAATACATATAAATATTTCTTAAAGTAATATCCAAAAGCAATATTATTTTAAAAAAGCAATCTCGACCAGATACTTGTTTCTTGGTATAATTTCAATATATTCAATTATTTAACATCTGTTCATAAATAGAGGTGAACACATGTTGGGTTAATCAGGTTGAAGACATTTGAACAACTCAACTAAATGTTTGTGGTTTGAAAAATCTCAACCCAACATAATCTAGCCCGTGTTGGTCATGACATTTCCTTGTCGGGAAATGCCTTGCCCCTTTGTCTTTGTCATCAGGGAAGGTAGCTCTTTAGTGGGGTTGAAACTTTAATACCTCAAAATATTCATGTATGTTTTATTGAATATATTATATGTACAATAACATATGCATGAGTTATATTGAGACTATAAAAGATTTAAAATATATGTATATGGAGAGGGTGATGGTGATGGTGATGGTGATGGTCTAACAACCATAACAATCATATTAAGTCAAAAGAAAAGAAGGGTATCGGGGTTTATCAAGTTAGGTTTGGTTCAAATGACTGTAACCTAATTCTAACCCGATACTTGTGGTTTGAAATTTTTACAACTCGACTAGGCATCACATGACTTCATTGGGTTAGTTGAGTCGGGTTGGGTTAGGGCGGATTGGCATGGTTGGTCAGGGTTGTTGGTCCCGAAGGCCTATACAAGTTTGTAGAAGGGGGGGGGGGGGGGGGTTGAATACAAACACACAGATTTTACTTTTCTAAATTGTTTATTGATAAATCATTAACAATTTACAGCTTGTTGCGGAGACAAGATTAAGGATAAACCTAAATCTAAACAAGTTGGAACACTAAGGTTTCTTGCACTAAGAAAGATAAGGAAATTACTAATAATAACCTATCTTGAGATAAGAGATATGAACTTGTCAAGAGTTAGCAAGTTACTTCAAATGAAGTGAGTTCATCTCTTTATATACTGCATGCATTAAATGCAAATCAGTATATACTTTACACGTGTCATCAGCTGGTTGGTTGCATGTCATTGACCTTGGTTGACAACCTTAGTAGCCGTAAGGATGAACAGTGTAGTATCAGAGTGGTTGTACGATTTCAGATATTCGGAGGTTCTTTTCTGACATTTCGTACGGAGGCGTGCAAGGGTGGTTAAGACAAAAGTACTTTGTACGGAGGACTTCATGATCAGCTTTCGTTGATTCAACGATTATCATTTACTATTCAGCAGATGATAAAGTTCAGCGATAGCTGAAGTCTTGTACTTGATACTTCACGTTGAGTGGACAAATCTGAGTCTTCGCTGATCCGCATCAGTTCATTAGGAGACTTGTCGCTGGTTCTTGAGCTTGATCTTCGACTTCAGCGTAGAACCTTTGTTGACGTGAAACTTGTCTTCAGGGATCATAAGTAAACAACTAACTTATCAGCGATCATCATAATGACTGAACAGACTCAGAGCATTTATGGTGAACAGTGTTCGCTGAATGTTTAATTTAAAGAATGTGAGTTCCTATCAGCGGTACTGTAAGATCTTAGTTCTTATCAGCGATAGTGAAACTCTGATACATATTGTTTACTTACAATTTTCACTAAGTATATAAGAGAAGGTCATTATCAAATCACTGAGGGTTTGGATCAACAAGGGTTTTGTGCACTCCTATTCTTAGATGAAGTAACTGAGATAGGTGATGATCCCTTGTCATCGATTTACTATAATGTACATCGATTCTTATACAAACAAAAATATATTCTTGTTAGCTTTGATTGAAACAAGAGCAGCCATCGTATAATTTTAAATATCTTTATTTAAAATAATGATAATAAACATTATTTTGTCTTAAAAATTATATTTTACTCTCATAATTTGGTAAAATTGATACCAATCATATATCAAGCAACCATTGTTCAGGAAAAGACAATCAATTTGAAATTTGAAATTCACATATTAAATACTTCAAAAAAAATCACATATTTGAAATATAAGCATAATGAAATATAGTCTCTTTACTTTTTGAAACGACAGATAAAATTATATTATAAAAGAATGAGGTTAAAATAAGAAAACAAGAAACGGCTAAATCATATATGATTTTACATATGATTACAGAACATAGTCAATGTAAAGGTGAGTGGATTACTTACTTGGTCAAGTCGCGACAAAAATTGCGTGAATCATTTATTATTTCTAAATCACTTGTTATAAATTTATAATAATTTTTATAATTCTCATTTAATTTATTTCATATATGAAAAAAAGCAAGGTTACGCGGAGAATCAATCTATGGTGTTAAAAGAAAGCAGGAGTATTTGAATAATGCCACTGGTCAAAGTGGTCATGTGTCGGTTCCCCAACTCCCCATTTTTGTCTTTTTAATCTTTCACTTTTTACTATTTACAATTTATATAAAATAAACTTGTTTTTCCTATTAAGTTTTTATTTTTAAGATGTGTTTGTTCTGCATTATTGGAATTTGATAGAATTAGAATATATCAACTCCTTTTTTATTTTGAAGTAATTGAAATATAATTTGACCACGTGTTTGCTTTTAGAATTCAATTCTTTCACTTAAACCAATGAATGGTTAATTTTTTAATTGGTGGAACTTATTGGAATGGGATTTGTAATTTAGTCAAATAAATTACTGGTTTCAATTTCTCCCAATTCTATCAAAATCCATGAAGCAGACAACCACTTAGTTATACGATAGATAAATTCTATCTCTTTGTATTTTCAAGAGTAAAAGTGTCTATTTGATTATTAAAAGAGTGTATGAGCATCTAAATCAATTTTATAAGAGGTCTTACAAGATGATATGGACATGTCATGTAGATAATAATGTCTCTTCTTTGTTAAAGTAGCAACGCCGTTAGCAAAATATAAATTATAAAATAGTTGGTGATGTGGCTGTGGAGACTACTTTTAAAAAGAAGTTTATGCTTTTGTTAATGTGGATATGTTATTGCGAAGTTGATGTGACAGTTTAGAGCACCTCCAATAGATTTTTTCAAAATTTTACTAAAATCGTAATTTAAAAATCAAAATGCTCAAAAAATTACATATCTTTCAACAGATTCTTCATTTCGGAGATAAATCATTGATTATATCATTAAAATATTATATATTTTTAATAAAATATTATTTCTCTCACATAAACATTTCATTTCAAAGTTTTCATTGGTGGGATATAATATAAAACCATTTCTCTCTATTGGAATCATTTTTGGGATATCTCCAAATTTGTAGAAAATTTTAATTTTCTCTTCTATTTTCTCCATTTTGGAGAAGTTGTTGGAGCAAAAAATTGCCCAAAATCTCAAATTTCTCCATTTTGAAGAAGTTGGGGAGATGCTCTTAGAAAGAAGTTTGATCTTTCATTGATGCGGAATTGCGGATGGTCTAATAATCATACATTTCTTAAAATTATGTGTCATTTTCATTATGGATAAAGTAGAAGAAGTGAATACACTGGGTACAAGTGATGCTCCAAAAAGGACATTCAAAAGATCTCAAATTTCATTTATGGTGAAAAGCCCTATTGCATAGAGTACAAGAAGTGAATACATGGGGTACAAGTAATGCTCCATAAAGGACATTCAAATGATCTCAAATTTCATTTATGGTGAAAAGAAAAAGGATCAAAAGGTAAAGAAGATGTATCAACAACAAAAGTTGTGAAAACCTAAAAATAAAAAATAATGATGATGACTTTGAAGAGAAAAAAAGAAGATAAAAGAAAAAGAAGAATGGAGATGTTATGCTTTGCTTTCTTTATTAGTTGGGTAAGGAATCATTTTTCAAATATTGCCCCTTTACCCAACTTCTTTACTAACAAGTTACCTTCCAAATTATCATAAAAAATATATGTAAAAAAAAAACTTCATATTTTGTTTGAAAGACAGCTTTCGAAAGTTTTCACCCACTGGGCTACGCTTTCAAGAGGTATCGGGCTCCCACTTAAGGGTGCCACCCACTAATCCCCCCCTCGACCCGGACCCGGCCCTATGGACCTGCCCAAGATCGGATACCGCCAGGTTGATTACCACGGGACTCGAACCCGGATAGTATGGCTTTCACACCATCCCCCAGGATGTTACTGAGCCACTGGCCTAAACCCTAAACTTCACTTTATTTTAATATGATTTTAAATATAAACTTGAATCAAAATATTTAGAGTGAACTACAATTTAGTCTTTAAAATAATATTTTTCGTCTAGTGTTAAAACATTTGAATTTGGTCTCTCATTTTAACGGTCGTTAAAGAATGGTAAATCAAGGGCGATTTGTCATATTATCACAAAAAATTATCTTTTACCCAATCAAAATTGATTTTGGCTCATGTGGTTTTTGGTTGGGTAAAAGACAAAAATTGAAAAAGAAGGAAATACGTCTAATTTAACGAAAATTTTAACGCCCGTTAGAGGAATGAATCGAATTCAGACGTTTTTGCAAACCATGATAGTCATCTTATAGTTTTGAAACTGGATGAACAAAAGTGTGATTTCTGACAAACCACATGGACCAAATGTGTAATTTACTCAAATAATTATTTGTCACACTTATGGGGAAAAATTATATAAATTTAGTTCATTCACAATAAAGTTTGGACTAGATGTGTGCAGAAAGTTACCCGATCCAATTAGAACCGATCAAAAATTTCAATATTCAATTTGGATCGATCGGTTCTTGGATGACAGTCCAGACCGACCGAAACCGAATCAAACCAATTAACTGTCCCATTATCATCCAACCACCCATCCAATACATTATAATTCAAAGTTTCAAAAGTTCTTATTTTTAAAACATTATAATTTAAAAACATTTGTAAAAAATAAAAACTAATTTTTTTAGAAAGAAACATAAAAGCATTGGATGAATCCGATCCTATCATCCATTGGATGTTGGATGGATCCAATCCTCTCCAATGGATATCCAATGAGAATATCCAATTAATGGAACCGAGCCGATCTAATCATCTATTGAATTGAAAAAATCCAACATCCAATGAATGATTGAGTCGGTTCGGTTGGAAAAGATCGACATCCAATGGATGATTGGATCGGTTCGGTTCCCCTCACATCCATTGGATGTCAACCGATGAACACCCTAGTTTGGACTATTGAGTTATCCATACGTCACCAAAGTTCTTCCACGGTTACTAGAAATTTTCTTGTCTGGTTTTAAAGGCCCATAAAATTAGTCAAGTTGCATACAAACTGATCTGAAAAAAAATGATTAATAATAATAATAAAAAAATATTCTTTAATTTATTATATATGTAACACTAGAATGAGTTGTAATACCATGTCAGTATTTATATAGTTAAATGGTTGATAAGAAACCTCAAGTTGTTTATAAAAAACTCAAGTCAAGTTATCTTATCCAATGGTTCAAGTCTGTTTCAAGTTTTCTTTAAACTACCATTGAAGATGCTCTTAGGATATGTTTGGCAAACTAGCTGATAAGCTAGATTATGACTTATAAGCTAACTGTTGACTGATAAACTAGCTGGTAGCTGATAAGCTAGCTGATGAAAAAGTCACGTTTGACAAAAAGTAGCTTATAAGCATTTAAATGACCAAAAAGAACATATTAAAAAATATAGTTAATAAATAATAATTAAAATTAATGAGGGCATAATTGGAATATTTACAAAAAGCTACTCCTAAGCTACTCCAAGTAGCTTTTCAAAAAGCTAGCTTATGGTCATGCACCCTAAAAATAAGCTATATTTTTTTTGCCAAACAATGCCTTAATGTACGTTTGATCAAGTAAAATTCCAATGCAATGTTTAAAGTTTAGACATATGTATTTATTTAACCCGATAATGATATGTATATTTTTTTTTGAAAGGCAACTTTCGAAAGACTATCTCAGCGCACTTTCAGGAGGTATCCCAGGCCTTCGGCCCAGACTAATCCCCCCTGCTCCACGGCCCAACCCTTAAGGGACATCCCAAGCAGGCCCACGAGCGGGTATCTCAGAGTTGGTCACCACGGGACTCGAACCCGGGTAGTAAGGCTTTCACCCCTTACCCCCCGGGATGTTACCGGCCACTGGGCTACAAGCTCTTTGATGATAATGATATGTATATGTTTGCTACTCGTCATCCTTCTTTTTCTAGATGTTGGTTTCTGATTAAATTTTCATCTTCTTTTTCGTTTCTTTTGACGTTTTACACCGGAATATGCTAGAATTCGGTACTTGTCATGCTAAAAATAAAATAATTTGCCCACATCATGTCTATCATAAAACTTTACAACGTCCGTCTTAAATATAAGGGAAAACTAAACAAGGATCAATAAAATGTTGATAATCATGGTAACTGGATTCATATTTATTGTTATACATGTGAAATATACAACATTCTTTCATATGTGAAACATGCACGTTCTATTTCAATGTATTGAGTTCTATTAATATACCTGATACAAAATTATCTTCAAAAGCAAGATATATGCATGTTGAAGTTTAATATTTTTATTGTAAAACGTGTATTTAAAAAACAAACATGTTTCCATTGTAAAAACACGTGGTTCGGGTGTTGAAGTTCTTGTTCAACCATCGGATTTGTAAATAATACAAATACACATCCGACTAATAAAACAGTACTTGCAAATAAATTCTTGACTCTTGTCCCGAAAAGAGTCTAATCGGTCCTTCTATCGGATTAGAGTTCAAATAAGGTCTAGATTCGATGTCACTAAAAGAAACATTCTTAGAAAACTCAGATTAAGACGATCAGATTAGGTTGTGATCCGATGGAAGATTTTTGCCTTCTATCGGATTTCTTCATCATCCTTGAGGACATTTTCAATAAAATATATATATATATATAATGTCAATATATCTATTTTTCCAAGTAGTAATTGAGGACATTTTCAATAAAATGTAATATCTGACTTAATATATCATTTAACAACATATATGTGACATGATAAAAGGATGTCATTATTTGAGAACAAATAAAATTGTGATAAGAATGAGAATCGATGCATCATTTGCTATTTGACATGATATATATTTTCCGTCTAGGGATTTGGTTTAGTGTATTGATTAACGTATATTTGTTTTACAATATGAACATTTTCTATATGTTTGTGAAACAAAAAATAAAATTGAAAAGTTTTACATTTAATACATATGAAACAAACACGTCGTGAAATAAACACATGTTAATCAATATGTTAAAATCTAGCATTAGATGAAAAAGATCATGTAAAACAATATCTTACAATAATAATTCTCACACTTATACATAATATATGCGTTTCTCATATGATTATATCAGAAATTGTGTTTTTGTTTTCTTATAAAATTGAAATTGGGACATTATCCCTTCAATATAAGGCCTTAACTGGGCTTTCTTGATGGGCTTAATTGCATTAGCCCATTACTAAATCTAATAAAAAAACTGATGTTATAAAACAGATAAAATTGTTGATATATATATATATATAGAGAGAGAGAGAAAGGCGAGTTCAAACGAGAACGCTAACTATTTACGAGAAACACGAGAGCGGCCGTCCATGTACAAAATCACATGTGATTCACGTACAAAATCACATGTGATCCGCGCGGCTTGCCACGCGACTTGCAAGTCGCGGCCCAAACCGCGCGTGTCCAGAATTTTAATCACATATGATTTTATATGTGAATCACACGTGATTTTGTTCATGAACGGCCGTTCTCGTGTTTCTCGTAAATAGTTAGCGTTCTCGTTTGAACCTTTCTCTCTCTCTCTATATATATATATATATATATATATATGTGTGTGTTTATATGTTTGTTCTTATCCTGTTGAAAAAACAATTCAAATATATATATATATTTTATTTACAATATCGGGTGAGAAGATTCAACCATATAAATAAAGCATGATTTTAATATAACCGAAGAAAGTGACATTAGGATTTCATAAACCCAAATCGACATATTTAACTAGGGTTAGATAGGAAATTTGTAACCCAACACTTAGTTATGATTTCCAATTTTACCCATCAAAATTGCAATATTGAATTATGGTTTTCAAATTTACCCATCAAATTCAAAATTGTCCCATAACTCAAAAAGAATCCCATTTATGTTTAGATAATATAGTTTTGGGACGATAATCAAATGAGAACCAAAAATATGTTACACACCCGTGAGAACCAATATAAAAAAATTTGTTTACATCAAAACCTATGATTTAAGATATTGTTACACATATGTTCGTGTTCACCTTGTGAAAAGATTAAATGTAAAAAACGATTTTTGTTTCACCTAGTGAAATGAAAAATACTCGTAAAAAATATTTATATGGTGAAACAAATCCATGTGAAACTATCATATTATGAAGCAAAATATATTAAATCCTATCGTTTGATGAAAAAAATTAATTTTTATATCGGTTTATAACATATTTGTGGTTCTCATTTGATTTAACCGGGTTTGTTTTGGTATGAAATTGGGACTAAAATCAATTAATTAATTAATTAATAAAGTTGGTACTCTTTGGGTATGTCACTGGAAATTTCCAAGTATATATTTACGAGTACTTAAAATTGACTTTGAAAAGTATTTCTTTAAAATATCACATATTAATTATAAATAGATTGTTTTTCTTGTATGTTGATCTAAGAATTCAAGGATCAAGCTTCTAACTCTTTAATTTCACCATGGTATCATCATCTCCAGTTGAGATAATCGATAATGCGATCTTTTGCAACACTACACATGCATTAGCATATACTCATTCAGATCAAAAATGGCTAATACGAAAACACTTGCTTTCTCTTCATCAAGAATTTTCGTTGTTGTATCCTACAGTCGGCACCTTTATCCACAACGATGGAACCATGGTGCAACTACTGAAAGCTGAGGGCTATCTTAATGTCTCTCACTCGTTGCCTTTGGTCCATATAACCATTTGGGTCCATGAACACTACCCTTATGTTGCACCCATGGTTCAAGTAACATCTACCCCAATTCGTCCGAACCACCCATTTGTAGATCCTTGGGGTGTGACCGCCTCGTCATATCTCCACACGTGGGGTCCATTTGGGTACGACTTGTTAGGTCTTGCACATAATTTGGTAAAAATATTTTCATTAGACCATCCATTTCATTTTGTTAGTTCCCCGAGCCTGTCTCGCCCCTCTTACGTGTCCAAGATGGAGGGCATGGATCGCCTTTGGTGGATGCTTCACCATGACGTGATTGCATTGAGGGAAAACACAAATGATGAGGTAGAAAAGCTTACTATGCTTCAAGCTGAGATGAGGATGCGTGTCAACATCACGACTAACATGATCATTGAACTATACCATGAAAAGACTGATCTAAAGCGAAGAGTCAAAGAAATGATCGATGAGACTGATGTGCTGATAAGCTGGTTGGGGGTCAATAAGGTAAACCTAAGTGTCGAGGATGCGTTTGAATGTATCGATGATGACTCGAAATGGGCGTTGGAATGGTTAGCCGAAGACAAAGCTTTGGAGGATTCAATGTATGCACTTGAGAAGGCTTTTGACGATGGCGTCGTGACCTCTGAAGCTTACATTAAACAAGTTCGGAGCTTGGCAAGAGATCAGTTCTTCATGAGAGCCAAACTTATGAGGTTAACGGGTCCTCAAATATTCAAGTTTCTTGATTGATTACAAGGCCATGCTTTTTTTGGGCCGAGATCGAGGCATTAAGTTTTCAAGTATCACTTGTAATAGGTTTTCTTTTTAAGTCCAATCTCTTAAGTTTGTTTCATAACTAAATATAACGATAGCAACATGGTATAATGTTTAAGTTGTTGAAATGTTTATTTAAAAATATAAAGAAACCAATGTTAATTAATATAAGTACATCTAACTCCATATATGTTTGATTGATGTTAATTATTTAAGCCAACTTAAAAGATTTATACTTCTTCCAACTCAAATGAACAAGTTTTACTATCTATATAGTCTAGCTTATAATTATAATTAAAAGAGTAAACTTAAATCCAAAACTTGCAAGATAAAAACAACCATTTTTAATTTGCATGTCAAAATTGACCTTAGTCGGAAGAGTACATACAAAGTTAAATTCATGGAGGAAACACAAGTATAGCTTTACTTCCGACTTTAAATTTAACTTTTGTAATAACCCAAAATAGTGTAACATGTTTTAAAATGAAAGTTAGGGATGGTAATTGATTATTGCACAAAGTATGGGGGTAAAATATAGAAATTAGGAAATCAATCCCCTTTTCTTTTGTGAGGAGCCGATGTTGTTGCTGGAAGAAAGAAAAAAAATAACAATTAGTTTTAGGGTTTTTGTGGAGGCTGTCATCGAGAGAAAGAAGAGAAGAGAAAGAGGAGATGGTCTTGTGTGTGTGCAGCCGGCGAGGAGAGAGAGAGAGAGACGAGGAGAGAGAGACGACGGGGGAGAGAGAGTCTACGAGGAGAGAGAGACGACGGGGGAGAGAGAGAGAGGCGACGAGGAGAGAGAGAGAGAGAGGCGACGAGGGAAGTAGAGCGATTTGGGCAGTCCTGGTGGTCGCCGACGGTGGTGGTTGCCGGCGGTGGTGGCTGCCAGTGGTGGTGGTTGAGTGGCTGTTTCATGCGAATTGGGAGAAGGAGGAGAAGCTCTTATCAAATCCAGGTATATAATTTAAGCAATTTTCTCCTTAGTTTTTGTTCATGGTGTTTAGGATTTAGTTTTGGGACTCTAAATGATAATCAAAGTGGGATGTTAATTTATAGAAAGCATGTGTTTATTTAAACCTTGTTGGATTAAAAGGTAGTTGAAACTGGATTATGTAAGAATATGTGTTTAAGGCTTAAAACCTCTTCAAATGGAATGTTTAGGAAGAATTGGCTGTTAGAATCATTTTATAAATCAAATGTTTAAAATGGGTAAGTTGATTAAGGAATCGACTATGATTTTTAAATTGTAGTGAGAACCTTGGTAATCACTCTTAAGGTTGTTCCTCGCTTAAGCTTTCGAATTAAAGTTTTAAATCGTGAAATCTAGTTAAGAGCATGAATGAGGATAACTTTAATTAAATGTCTTGATTGATTAGTTTTATGGAAAGAATGGATGGTGGTTTGGAGAAATGCTCGCTTGGCGCAATGCTTGCTTGCGCAAAGCTTGCTAGTGCAAAGCGTGTTCGAGACATAGGTTTCAAACTCCCTTTAATAGCAATCCGGTAGTCAAATATTTTGGTTTAGTGGACTTCGAGTTGTTAATTAACTATGGATTTAATTTGCTAATTATTTTGGGCTTCCATGTATTATTTAAATTCGGGCTTGGGTGTAAGCGAGTTAATCTGAGGTTCGGTTTTATATATATAAATCTGAGGTTCGGTTTTATTTTGAGACTGAGATTTAGAATTCAGTGTTTTTACTAGTATGTTGAGAATCTAGAGTTGAGTAAAGTAAATGGATCCGGTATAGTATTTCACTTGGATGAGCAAGCAAAGACCAGTAATTATGATTTTCGGACTGGTTTTGTTGTGCAGAGTGGAGAGGGACCACAGGGACTTACGCGGTTTGTCACGCGGTTTGCAAACCGCGTGGCAAGTGGCGCAAGCCTCTGTTTTGTGCACCTCTTTCGGTTCGCTTCGTGTTTCAGGTCTAGGATCGAGGCATCGTTTGGGGGTTGGTTATAGGGGCTTAGTAGGGATGTTTTGGGTTATAAATAGATGGTTTAACACCATCCTTTTTGGCGCCAATTCAGGTGTTCAGTTTGAGCTAAAGAGTGCCCCGGAGCGTGTGTCGATGTGCTAAGGCTAAGGTGAGTTCCCTTAACCCCTTTTGGTGCGAATGAAATGTTTTGCTAAAGTTTTCATATCTGAATTTGGTTTGAGCATAATGACATGATTGAACGTTTTGGTAAAGGTTTCTTAACTAATTATGTTTACGAGCATGATGACATGATTAAACATTTTGAAAGGTTTTATTGTACATGACATGGAATTGTTTACAATTGCATGCAAGCTGTTTATATGCTCATTTCTACATAATTTGTGAATTGCATGCTGTCGTGATGGTTATTGCCACGTATGGAGTCGGATTGCACAGTAGGGTGATGAGACAGAGTTGCTGTAACACCCCAAAAACAGGGCTAATTTAAACCTTAAAACTTTCCACAAGTTATGACAATAAAACTTCAAACTTTTATAACAAGAGGATCAACAGTAAGGTTCTATGCACAATAAACATCTAAATCAAATAACCTATTAATCAAATCATACATCATAATTAGATTAACTAGGTTATCTAATCATCTGTCCCAAAAGTATCAAAAGAATAACTAGATCCTCTGTTATCTCCAAGTCTGAGTCTTTACAAAAGCTCTCAACACACTTTCCCGCTTACTTCCCGGAGCTTGTACTTGGTAAGAAAGTTCAACTTGAAACATTAGGCTTTCGCCTAGTGAGAATATTCAAATCAAATTAAAATTCAACAATCAAAATCTCAACAGATAAATCAAACCTGTTTCCATCCATCTTACCGTACAACAACTCCTTTCACTACTGGGAATCTACCCCATTCCCAACTTATGACTATTCATCTAGTCATAATAACACTACCAAGAATTTACCATGAATCATCCCAGATTCAAAGTCAAACTCTTAACCAAGAAATTACAAGTCAAAACCTGCCTATTTCTTAACCCGGAAGTAGAGATTACAAATTACTTTATGCCTATCTCAAATCTTCCTTTCACCATTGGGAAATCTCCGATCTTCCCTTTAACAATGGAAATCTCCGATCTTCCATTTGAAATGGGAATTACAAATCAAAATCTGCCTATTCCACATTTCACCTGAGAATCAATGGTCCCAATGGGATTATAATATCGCGATATACAACCGGGACCCCCGATGATTCAAGGTACACCCAATTACTAGAAATTACATCCCTTTTTGGTCAATGGCTAGTAATCGGTTCCCATTATACCGTACTAAGGTGCCCCCGATGACCGGATGCCTATTTCTAGCAAAAGCAATATAATACATAAATATTATAACTGATACTATCATATGCTTACAACATACAATATATCATTTCTACGAACATATTCTATATATACAAAATAAAGAATATAATTAGCTCCTCGTCTCAATCTCTTACTATCCCCTCTTTGCAACTTAGCACGGGGGTTTACATTTCAAATGTTAATTACATTTCCGGACTCATAAATAAGTCCTTATAATTTATCTCAACACGGCTTCAATATCATATTTAGAGTTTATAATCATATAACAGATTGCATACAGCAGATAGTCATATTATTGATAATGCCGTTTCACGACATTATTTTGATCCCGAAATCGGTCAGTTAGTTGTAAGTTTCCAAGTAAAAAAGTAGAATTTAATGGTTTTGATGAGGAAATACAGGTCTTTATGAAAGGACGATGAAGGAAGAGTTTTGAGATCAAATGGAGCAAGTTGACAACAGTCTGGAGCGAAATCGAGAAAATCAGAATTTTTGGGCCAAACAGAGCTGTGCGCGCCTCTAGGCGCGTTTCCACACGCGCCCACATCCGCGCAGTTTATTTTTTTGCAACTTTCCAGTGTGCTGCGCGCCTCTCTGCGCGTTTACACACGCGCCGCCAGACGCGCTGAAGACCTGAGCGTTTTTATTCTATTTATCTGCTAGGGTTGAGGGGATATCAGTCAGTTACGGCTTGGGACTCTTCCTGGGCGATTTTGGGAGCACGAGGGCGATTTTTGAAGACGAATAGAAGGCAAGAAACATCATTTAACAAGGATCGGAAGGCGAATCGAGTACGTTCATCGGCGGCTTAGACTTTTTCAGGGAGTTCTTAGATTTCATTTCTTAGTTAACAGCATGTTTACTTTCATTTTCATCTTTTCATTTCAGAGTTTTAAAACCCCCAATATGAACTAATCCGTTCATGTTGGGGGGTTGGTTTGAATCATGGTTGGATACTTGTTTCGCTTTACGATAGGCATGATTGATATGATATAGATGGATGCCTCATGTGGGTTTGTTCTTAATGCTTGTAATAGTCCGATCAACTATTATTTGATTTAATGAATCTTTTAGCGTTTGAGAAAAGTTTTGAGGTTTATCTAATCCTTCATGTCTTAGTCGAATTTGAGATATAAATATGATAATTCGCACTTTGTGGGTTTTTAATTACTAATTGTTCAATCACTTTTGTTGAGATCGAATGATGAATACAATGTGTTGAATGATATTCCTATAGCTTGAATAAGTATAGTGATGGAATGTAATTATGCCTGTCATCTTGAAGTTATGTCAATCGTGTCAGATCTGTGAGTTAAATGATTGTCTACCTGAGGAATCCAACCCTCCAGCTTTTTATCTTATCTGAATTAATTAAGTTTTAATCCGTGTTTTTTAATACACAACAATCCAACTCAATTTGCGTTAGTCTAGTTAATAATCTATACAGTCATTGTGGTACTTGACACCTGGTTCCTTTGGTTCGATACTCGTACTTTATAAGTACTATTACTTGATTCGACCCGTACACTTGCGGTAGATTTAGGGGGGTGTAAACCCGCCTATCAATTATACATTATAGTCTCAAACTACTACTGAAATTTCCCCAAAAGTCGCAAGCAACTACCTGCATTTTCTCCCAAAAGTCGCAAGCCAAAGCTGCGATTTTCATCAAAAGTCGCAAGCCACTATTGCGAATTCCTCAAAACTCGCAAGCAACTACTGCGAGATTCTCCAAAACTCGCAACCAACTATTGCGAGATTCTCAAAACTCGCAACCAACTATTGCGAGATTCTCAAAACTCGCAATCACTGTTCATCGTCTTCTTCATTAAGCCAGTTTATAAAATCAGTGTATTAAGCTTACTACTTCTCAATTAATTCATATAAAAGCATTCAGACATAGTTTAACACCTATCTATATCGATTTCAATGGCTAATTTTAAGAAGAAGTGAATAAAACTCACCTGACAATCTTCTGGACACTTTACGGTTCTTCACAGCTTCAAATAAACTTTCCAGAACAGTTCTAATCATAAAAATATGTAATTAGCTATCTTCCTTACAAGAAATCAGTAACAAATACTCAATTTCTTACCAAGAACTCTGATTTCTTTCTTCTGTTCTTTCTTCTTCACGTCTCTCTCTCGTTCTCTATTTCTCTGTCTAATTTGGAAAAAGTGACCGACTCAATACCATCTAATCAGTATTAAGAGAATCAACTTTTCCAACAATAGCCATTTAACCCCTCAAGTTAATTTTCACAATTAACTTTACACTTTAGCCAAATTACAAACTTAACCCCAAAGTTTATAATTATAATATACAAAAACTACAACGGAAATTCGAGATGTTACAGTTGCTATAACATCCCATATTTCAACTTTGTGGTTTTATTAGATAAATAAAGACTTTTGGGGAGCCTATTGTGGAGATTCGAAAATTCTGTGGCAAATGTGTGAAAAGGAAAAGTTAAGTTAGATAAAACCCTCCAAAACCCTCATCTTGGTTATTTGGCGGCTGAGAAGAAATTGGAGAGGAGGAGGAGCTCAAGAATTCCTCCATTGAAGGCTTGGAGAGGTGTTGCAGCTAGGGATTGAAGAAGTTTCTTCTAAGGTATACCTTCATCTTCATCTCTTTGATTTGTTTTGGGAAATGGAGCTTAGATGTAAGATTCTTGTTGCAATCTCTTCTTCTTTAAGTATTTTGAGACAAAACCAAGTGGAAGGGTGTGTTAGATGAATCCCTTGAGGAGTTTGTGAACTCTTGGTGATATTCCAACCTTCCAATGGAGGTTCTTAAGTTTAATTCTTTTTTTAAAAAGGGATTTGTGTTTCAAAAGAGTATTTCATGATGATTTGATTGAGGAATTGATTGGTTTAAGAAATATGAATTGTCTCCTTAATGTATTATAGTTTTAGTGTTCATGTGGGGAAGTTACCAATCAGTTGGAATCAATTTTGGAGGAATTTGAGTAAGTTTTCGAGCTGACCCAGGTGAGCAGAACTGAGGATGCTCGACCAGAGGGCTACGCGGCTTACTACGCGGTTTGCAAACCGCGTAAGTCTCTGTTGCGCGATTCTCGTTTTCTGCTTCGTTGGCCGTTCGGGCTTGGGTTCGAGGCGTGGTTTAAGGGATTGTCTTAAGACGTTATGGGGGATGTTTTAGAGTATAATCGGGGAGTCTAATACCTCCTTTGTTAACCCCAATTCAGGTGATCATTTGGTGTTTAAGTGAGCTCCGAGTAGTGGGTCGTTTAGCCGAGCATCAGGTGAGTTCCCTTATGCACCACTTTTATTTAAAATGATTTGCAAAGATTTGTATGACTGAAATTGGTTTACGCAAGCTTTACGAACGTATGTTTTCTTGGCATGAAAAGTCTTGTTTTGCAAATAAAGGAGGGTTGTCCTCAAGTATGTGAAGTCGCATGTTTTTTTTTTATTGAACTATCAATTGTGGAGTTGGGTTGCACCGTGGGGGAGGGGGCTACTTGGTTTGCCGTACCCGGCTTTGTAGGGTGTTGCCGTACCCGGCTTTGTAGGGTGTTGCCGTACCCGGCTTTGTAGGGTGTTTGCCATGGTCTTCTCTCTGCTGTGCATACCGTTGTTGCAAAGATGATTTGATACGTTACTGTTTTTGTAAAGAGATATTTTGCTGTAAATGATTTGTGAACGTATTTTCGGGGGAATTCACTAGACCCTATGGTCTAACCCACGCTTTTCAAAACTAAAAACCATTTTCAGGTAAGGATCGTGTAGGTGCAACGTCAAAGGGAAAAGAGAAGGTTTGAGGCGGCGATGTGAGATTAAAGACCGTCATGTTTCAGTTTTTGGTTAGCTAGCATCTCGGTTGTATTTGTTTGAGGACCGTAAACAATGTAATCCATTTTGGAGTTTATGATGTACTTGGGACCCTTATGGGCTTTTTGGCTATTGCTTTATGTTAAGTATGTTTGGGTTGTTACAAATGGTATCAGAGCCATAGTTTAAGGAATTTAGGTGCCCGGATGGGCCTAAACTTAAACTGTGGAGTAGAGTGGGACACAACCGAGATATAGGAAGTCATTAGGAAAGACCTTAATCGTAGGGTGTCTTGACAATGGTAGTGAGAACCCTCATGTAAGGTAAATTCAAATAGCATCTGGCCAATGCTATTATGGACTTACAGGTGCATGGGTGTGATCAATCGCTATTGTCAGGATGGGTGGTGAGCGTGGAAGTATGTAGAAAGTACTAACCTTGTGTTTGATAGCAAGGAGTTGATGTGTCATGGGAGATCCCTTGAGATGTGAGAGTTGTAGCTTCTAGAAGAAGTGTTGTCTGGAATGTTAATGAACTGTCTAGAAGTAAACTCTCTAGGATAGGAAGTGAGAATTATGTTGGCATATTGAAAAAACCTTCAATTCAAGATCGAGTGAGGGAATCTAGTCTTAGATTCCTTAGTCAAGCGGTTTAGTGGCAAGGTTAATGATTGTAAAAGATCAGTGTTGTTTTGTGGTATGCATGTAAGAGTAGTCCATCCGGTGGGTTATGAAGCACTTGTGCTACAAGTTATAGCATAAGTTAGGAAGCGGTTGTTGGTTATAGTATGGTACCGGTGAAGAGTTAAAGTGAGTGCAACGGTGGACTTAGTTAGAGTGAGTAGCCTTCCTTTGCATATTGAATCCCATGCATTTTGTTGTTAAACGTATTATACGAGATTCTTTCGTGTTAAAAAGCATGTACGTGTATGATATGTTTTCTTGTTTTGGGAAATGAGTGACGCGTGCGAGCGTGTTTTCTCTAAAGTAAAAGACAAACTTGTTTTCATTTATACGATAAAGCTTTGAACTTAGTGATTTACGAATTATTTCACGATTTTCTTGTGGAGAGAATCTTCGTTACGAAAATATTGAAAACATTTTATTGCGAGGTTTGTTTTACAAACAAAATGAGTACTGACTCGTTATTTTCATGTAAACGAGTGTTGGAGTTGACTGACCCACTTTGGGTAAATGATTTCGTTCTGAATTTTCTAGCCGTATTGAAAAGGGTTTCGTTGGAGATGACCGTTGTGTCGGCATCGAGTTGGATGGACGAGGTTACGAAGTATCGTCAGAGTGCCTGTGAGCGATCCTTGCGATCGTTGTGTTTTACTAATCATCTTGAGTGATGTTGGTTCATCCATACTCAAGCTTGTTTTATGATTTTGTGTCTATTGTATTTTTAAAAAGGGTACAAAACGACTTCAATCGTAGTGTCATTATGCATGAAGGCTATGAACTCGCTAGGTCGGGAAGGGTATTACGATTGAGGTTGAAGAAAGGCTTTGGGAGAGGAATTTTTCCAGTTGGATAAGAGGTGGTCGAGTTATGACCTTAGTGTTCCCGTTAGCGGAAGTGGGTGAATACCGGGAGTCTCAGGCAGTGAAAATTCGGAATGTCGGTATGATAGTAGTTTGAGCTATTGCTTAGTTATGCGAGAATGGTTTTATTGCGGTAAGGTTTGAAATGATCAAGGTGTGTCTGTTGGTGTGATGGTAATAAGTAGCGTTACGTTACTTGATGTAATGTTATCGGCTTTGAGTCGGAGTACTAAGATGTTTTGACAATTAAACTTTACGCTAAGAAAAGTCTTGTATTTCCGCAAGTGAGAAGTTGATAATAGTATGATGGAATATGAAAATTTTAAATTCTTTGGTAAGTTGTGAATGGTAGAGTTACTCAGTGGAGTGGTTAATTAAGAGGTCGGCTTAGGCCGAAGGATGTGGCGAATGCCAGCATATCGAGATGTGATGCTAAGTTACGACATTAAGTGATTGAATTTGATAACTTATGAGTGTTAGAACGAAATGAATTGCAACCAAATTGGAGTTTATTAGTTGAAATGAGTGAGTCAAGTTATAGTTGCTTGTGAAAAAGAGAAGGAATTGTACTGTTGGGGACGGTAAGGGTCAGTGGTTTTACTACACTAGCCAAGAGAGACAGTTGAGATCGGAAACTGTCGGTGTGGTCGTGTTGGGGGTAAGAATAATTAGGGAGTGGTAAGTGCTGAGATACTTACAACTTGTATTCTCATGTTTTGATTTATGAGATGGAATTTCGGGAGTTCGTGGAAAGTGTTATTGAGAAACCGTTAAAGAATGAAAAGTGTTCCTTATGCATGAGGGAATGATCCTAGAAGGAAGTAAGATCTTTTGTGTAGGTAAAGGCCACATGTTAGCTTGTTGCGATGCGGTCGCGGGGTGAGATAGTGGCGTGAGGAAATGGTAGCTTTTGGTACCTAAGAAACGTATAAGCCTTAGGTGTAATGATGAATTGCCGTAATAATGGAGTGGTCAAAGGTAGTGAGTATGCTTGATTGAAGTGTGTGGTTTTGCGGGTAGTATACGTTGATACTAGATTGAGAACAAGAGATTAAGTTGCGGTAGGTAGCGGGATGAAAGGAGAACCCTTGTTCTTCTTGACCCCATTGGATTTTTGGGTGGGTTTTCATACTTCACTTGATTGTCGATCAGGATATTGTAACCGTTAAGCTGTAGTGCTTCGTCGTGAAGTCTAGTCAGGAGCGTGGGAGTATTTCGTGGATGTAATGAAATACAATGAGCGGGTCGGCGTTGTCGGAGAGTTAGGAACTCTTGGTAGTTCTCGGTGTTAAGTACCTTATGAGAACTCGACTTAAGGTCTTGACTGATAATTTTGGAGAAGCCGTTCCTTTAGACTGTAGCAGTGTGTGATGGGAAGTCTGTGTAAGCATGAGAGAAGATGATGACGGTATGACAGATCAAGTATAGACGGACTCGCGATAAGAAGATGTCATGAGACACTAAATAGGCGGACTTTAATTAGAGGACTGTTATTTGAAAGGCATAAGAAAAGGGATCGTTGCGTATGTCATGATTAAAGGGTTGAGAAAGTTAAATTCGTGCGGTCGGTCTGGAAAACTGGCACATGTTAGAGAAACGTTTTTATAAAGCATCTTAATGTGGCCAAGTTAGAATGGAAACAGGTGGTCGAATGTGGTGCTCTAGTTGAGAGACCGTGGGATTAGATGCGGTATCATCGAGGAGAATGTTTCACACGAGCGTGTTGTTCAGTGTTTGATTAAGTGAGATAGTTAGAGTGAGCTTGGTCACTCCCCTTCGTGGAGGGCAAGTGATTTTGGTGGTAGTTCCTAGAAAGTGGAATCGTTCGGTGGAATTGGGCGAAGGATATAATTGTGAATAGAATAGAATTACGGCTTAGCGATTGTTGGGAGTTTGGACCGTTGATTTGTAACTGTTAAGGCACGTGTGATCGGTGTGACTTTGAGGAAACGCAATTGTGCCAGGCGAACGCTATTTTGGTAGGAGAGCGTCCTTCCTTTGATATGAATGTTATGTGGTGGCGAGAATGCGGTAACGATATGAGAGTGATAGTGTGTAATGTCGACGAAGAGAGTGATAAGTCTCCGTTTAGAGATTCGGGTTATTGCGGTGTTAACTCGAGTAGAGTCGTTTTCTATTAAAGAGATTATTTTGGATGAGTAGTATGTTTGAACGAAGAGATTACAAGTGTGTGGTTGGGCGTACTACAGACCCGAGAGTGTAGTTGTTGGCCTAGGAGCGATGTCAAAGAATACTGTACGTTGTCAATGCTGATCAGGAGTGGATGGATAGGTGAATGGAACTAAGATGACGGGATTAGAAGGTTTGAGCATTGTCAATCTCAAGTCGGGAGAACAGTTGGATGGGGAAAATAGTCCCATGGTTTGGAGTAGTGTGTTTCAATAGGAGATTGAATTGGACTACATTGTAATGGAGTAGTGACAGTTTTCGGAAGAACTGGGAATTATTGATTGATTTAGAGGCACTCGGTGAAAATTTGGAGTGCTTTTGGTATGTCTTAACCCTTGTTTAGGGAATGTTGGTTGAGAATTTGACAGACAAAGAAGTTAGTCTGGTAGAGATGTAGTTGTAACTTCCTAAGAAATTCTGAGGCAACATGGGAAACCGAGACCGATATGAGGGCAAGGTACCCGCACCTTTTCAGTGAGGAGATTCCGGGGACGGAATCCTGTTAAGGGGGAGGTGATGTAACATCCCATATTTCAACTTTGTGGTTTTATTAGATAAATAAAGACTTTTGGGGAGCCTATTGTGGAGATTCGAAAATTCTGTGGCAAATGTGTGAAAAGGAAAAGTTAAGTTAGATAAAACCCTCCAAAACCCTCATCTTGGTTATTTGGCGGCTGAGAAGAAATTGGAGAGGAGGAGGAGCTCAAGAATTCCTCCATTGAAGGCTTGGAGAGGTGTTGCAGCTAGGGATTGAAGAAGTTTCTTCTAAGGTATACCTTCATCTTCATCTCTTTGATTTGTTTTGGGAAATGGAGCTTAGATGTAAGATTCTTGTTGCAATCTCTTCTTCTTTAAGTATTTTGAGACAAAACCAAGTGGAAGGGTGTGTTAGATGAATCCCTTGAGGAGTTTGTGAACTCTTGGTGATATTCCACCCTTCCAATGGAGGTTCTTAAGTTTAATTCTTTTTTTAAAAAGGGATTTGTGTTTCAAAAGAGTATTTCATGATGATTTGATTGAGGAATTGATTGGTTTAAGAAATATGAATTGTCTCCTTAATGTATTATAGTTTTAGTGTTCATGTGGGGAAGTTACCAATCAGTTGGAATCAATTTTGGAGGAATTTGAGTAAGTTTTTGAGCTGACCCAGGTGAGCAGAACTGAGGATGCTCGACCAGAGGGCTACGCGGCTTACTACGCGGTTTGCAAACCGCATAGCAAACCGCGTAAGTCTCTGTTGGGCGATTCTCGTTTTCTGCTTCGTTGGCCGTTCGGGCTTGGGTTCGAGGCGTGGTTTAAGGGATTGTCTTAAGACGTTATGGGGGATGTTTTAGAGTATAATCGGGGAGTCTAATACCTCCTTTGTTAACCCCAATTCAGGTGATCATTTGGTGTTTAAGTGAGCTCCGAGTAGTGGGTCGCTTAGCCGAGCATCAGGTGAGTTCCCTTATGCACCACTTTTATTTAAAATGATTTGCAAAGATTTGTATGACTGAAATTGGTTTACGCAAGCTTTACGAACGTATGTTTTCTTGGCATGAAAAGTCTTGTTTTGCAAATAAAGGAGGGTTGTCCTCAAGTATGTGAAGTCGCATGTTTTTTTATTGAACTATCAATTGTGGAGTTGGGTTGCACCGTGGGGGAGGGGGCTACTTGGTTTGCCGTACCCGGCTTTGTAGGGTGTTGCTGTACCCGGCTTTGTAGGGTGTTTGCCATGGTCTTCTCTCCGCTGTGCATACCGTTGTTGCAAAGATGATTTGATACGTTACTGTTTTTGTAAAGAGATATTTTGCTGTAAATGATTTGTGAACGTATTTTCGGGGGAATTCACTAGACCCTATGGTCTAACCCTCGCTTTTCAAAACTAAAAACCATTTTCAGGTAAGGATCGTGTAGGTGCAACGTCAAAGGGAAAAGAGAAGGTTTGAGGCGGCGATGTGAGATTAGAGACCGTCATGTTTCAGTTTTTGGTTAGCTAGCATCTCGGTTGTATTTGTTTGAGGACCGTAAACAATGTAATCCATTTTGGAGTTTATGATGTACTTGGGACCCTTATGGGCTTTTTGGCTATTGCTTTATGTTAAGTATGTTTGGGTTGTTACAGTTGTCGTGCCCGGCTTTGTAGGGTGTTTGCCGTACCCGGCTTTGTAGGGTGTTTGTCGTACCCGGCTTTGTAGGGTGTTTGCCGTACTCGGCTTTGTAGGGTGTTGAAACCGAATTGTCGTGCCCGGCTTTGTAGGGTGAAGAAAGTCGAGCCCACTGTGCTATACCTTTGTTGAATGCATGACTTGGAACGTTATTACATTATAGAATTACATGATTTTATACTTGGCTTGCGTGAAACTGTTTTTGAGGGAATTCACTAGACCTCACGGTCTAACCCTCGCTTTTCAAAAACCAAAAACCATTTTCAGGTAATAGCCGTGTTTGGGATTTTTTATCTGACGATGATGGAAGGGTGTGGCGTTGTAGAAGAGCTAGAGTCTAGTGAAGACTTGTAGATTGCAGCCGGGATCCCCGTAGTATCTCAGTTGTGAAGGTGTTTTTCCGCTGCGAGATTAGAATAGGTCTGATGTATTGTTTACTTTGGGACCGATTTGGTTGTTATATTGTCAGCTTATATTTTATTTAAATCTAGGTCGTTACAACTTTGATAAGTTAACACTTAAACAATATATTTTGAAATCATTGCTGAAACATTTTCATCTACAGTGATAGCTTTTTACCATCAGATGAAATTAAAATAAGCTTGTGACGTTGAAACTGAGGGAGATTTTGATAAAAAAAACAAATATTCGGATTAACGTTAATATAAGTAAATAACAATGGAGTTGCTTGCTATGGCGGTTGACAATGCTGGTGTTATCGGATCCATTAAAGAAGGGCTTCTTGTTAGGAGTAATCAACCATGAATTGATTTTGTGTATAATAAACTATGAAATATGCATAAATTTTATAAATTTGTATAAACAAATCTTTTGCAAATCAAAGTTGTAATACCAAAAACAACAACAAACGTAAACCTTACTTGAAATTCAGTAGACCGTTGATGAAATCGAACCGATTGAGGTAGTGTGGGCGTTTGTCCCTGTAACACCTCAAATTTCTATTATATTATATTTAATATGAATGAGGTCGAATTGTAATTTAACCTAAGATTTAGACTAAATGTGCGATTAATATGTTGAAGGGTCAAAGTGTAATTGACCAAAGTACTAAGCAATTTGTGAAAGAATGAATGTTGAGGGTTGATTTTGTTGTTTGGCAATAGTTGATTGGGTATAAAAGATGGGAGTCAGCTACAATTGAGATTTTATCTCAATTCTGTGTGTGTGAAGTCGGTTCCCTGAAGCATTGAAAGAGAAGAAGAAATTTAGCAATTCTAGTTCTTTTTGGTAAGGGTTTTCAATCCTCTTCTCTGATTAATTGCTGTAGAGTTTGGTAATCCCAAGTTGAATCATCTTTCAATTAGGTTATCGGATCAGTGGGTGAGAAGGATTTGGATTTTGGATTGTGCAGAAGAAGTGGGTCTAAGAACTACAGGTGAATTCATCTTGTTTTGGTATAATAGACATCAAAATTGAATGATTCTTGTGTTGTTAACTTGTCTACATGTTTTATAACTGTTATAATGATGTGTATTGAACTAATAATGGATTTATGGAGAGTAGTCGATGATAAAACTGGAACACAGTCGTAGTTTCCGGATAAAAATGAGGTATCTGGAAACCCTTGTTCGATGGTATCCGGACGAGGCATGGCATCCGGTAAGTTTTTCTTTCCTGTAGTATCCGGTAAAGAGTTAGTTTCCGGATAAATAGATACCGGATGGTATCCGGATTTAGTTGGTTTCCGGATGTCGTCCGGATTGAATATGTTTCCGGTAAACATCCAGATAGGTTTAGTATCCGGTAAATTTTATGATGTTCGGTAAGTGGTGACGTCCGGATAGTTGTGGTGTCCGGAACTTCTGTTGTCTGGTCACTTTTGATGTTCCGGATACTTTTGAGTTTTCGGTAACTTGGAGTTTTGATAACTTTTGGGCAGGGATGATTGATAAATTGAAATACAATCCTAGCAGCTTGAACATACATATATTTGGATGTTAGTGTGTTAGGCTTGGAGGTTTGATTTAGTTTGATACTATGCTTGTGTATAGTAAGTGTAATGGATCCATAGGCAATGGCAGTATTTGTAACGTGGAATAGCCATAACCCATAAAGTAACTTGTAATTCCCGTTGACCTGAAATGAGGAATAGGCATAAAGTAACTTGTAATTCGTATTTCGTAAGGTGATGAGAAATGAGGAATATGCATAAAGTAAATTGTAATTCTCATTTCATATTTTGAATAGAAATCTTGGAATAGGCATAAAGTAAATTGTAATTCCTGATTTCTATGGGAAGGTAAGAGATAGGCATAAAGTAAATTGTAATCTCTACTTCCACTCCAAGAAATAGGCATAAAGTAAATTGTAATTTCTTGGACACGAGCGATGATCTAGAATCTGTAATGATTCGTAGTAGGCTCTCGGATGTGATGATATGCCTTTCTGAATGTTAGTCATACTCATGGAATCGGGTATGTTCCCGTCATGGTAAGATATGTAGACGTACGGTAAGAATGATGACAAACCAGGTTTGTTTATATGCTTTGATTACTTGAGTTTCCAAAGCTGTTAAAGTTTTAATTTGAAAATGGATGTTCTCACTAGACGTAAGCCTAATCGTTTCAAATTAAATTTTCTTACCAGGTACGATCTAATAACCAAGGTTAAAATTGATGAGATTAAGTCTTTGGGAGAGTTTTTAATAAAAATATGTAAGTTCAAGGGTAGAATCGTAATATGTTGGGAGAGTATAAAAACCCATCATTTAGGGCACAAAACCCTAGATAAGCATTCTCCTGGTGTCGGCTGAGAAAGAGAGAGAGAGCAGAGAAGGAATTTTCAGAAATCGTCAATTTGAAAGAAGGAGTAGCATTGAGTTCAATTCCTAGCAGATAATTCTTCCTCCTAAACCCTTGACTTAAATCTTTGTTGTTGGGTTTAATTATTGGAAGTTTTGCTTAAAAAGTTACAATAAGAACACTGCAAAAGAATTAAGTAATCATCATATTCTGATTTTTGGGATAAGAAAACTCATTCTGTGGAGAAAGGGGCATATTGATTGATTTGAAATGGATTAATTTCAGTATCAAATGTCGATCAGTATCGCGTCCCTTAATTTTTGAGAGGTCCCGGAATTTATTAAGTTCCGGAATAGAAGTGATCCAGAATTAAAATCTGAGACGTTTAGGATCCGGAATCTAAAAGGGATCCGGAATAGACAATGATCCGGAACTTGACAAAATCATGAGTTCCGGTATTTATTTATAGCGGATCCGGAATTATGCCTAAATCCGGAACATGGGCTTCAATTTTATATGGACCGGAATTTAAAATATTTGAAGTGGGTTCCAGAATTTAAAGTATTAGTTCCGGAAGTGGGTTTAACAAGAAAGGTCCGGAACATAGCTCAAAGTGGATCCGGAATACTCTTTTAAAATCAGATCCGGTATGCAATTATAAAGTAACCAGTGTTGGGCTAGAGCTGTGGGCCCAGATTACAATTAAAGTAATCCTCTTGTTGGTGGGTCACATGATATTTTTTAGTATGCATTATTTTCAACCCAAATCGGTTGGGCCACGTGATCCACTACTTTGCAAATCCATAATGCTTTAATTGTTTTAGACCAAAGCCACGTGGTCCGGTTATGCTTTAATGAGGGGCTGAATTGGTTGAATTTTTAGATTTACCAAACCTTTAGATAATTATATAGTTTACCAATTTAGATAATTAAGGGTTAAGTTGGGAAGTAAGCTTGAGTAACAAAGGGAAGATTTATGATATGCGTTTCCTAAATTTTAGGCGTTCCATTTAGAGATCGGAAGCTTAAGTAAGAAGCCTTGAAGTGAGAAATTTCTAAAGCGTCAGGTGAGTTTTTCTAACTAAAAATACGTGCTTTTAACGTGTTTTTCTGAAGTAAGTAAATAAAGAGAAATGTCATGCTTTATCGTATGATTTAATTGCATGAAAATTTTATGTAAAGTTATATGAGATGTATGCATACATTGTGTTAGACATAAAGTGGCTAAGTCGGGGGGTGTGGTCCGCCAGTGCTCATGCCGGGAGGAGTGACCCGTTTATGTCATGGAAGGGTGTATCTAGTAAGGCAGCGTGAGACTGACTCGTTGTCACTCTTGAGTGACTTCAGGGTGCCATTTACTGGAGTGGAGTTATCCGTGAAAGTTTTATGAAAGATTATGTGAAAGTTTTTATATGTGAAAGTTATAAATCGTTTTTAAATGTTTTTGAGAACTGTTAAATTGATGGGACTCACTAGACCTCATGGTCTAACCCTCGCATTTTCCAAACTAACATTTTCAGGTAAGCAAGCAGTAGGAGGCTCTAGTAAGTGAGTAGAGCAGATCGTGAGTACAGATGCAGTTAGAGAAGAGCTGCACTTATTTTAGAACATAGAATTTATTCTCAGTTGTATAGGTTGTTTTCGCCAACCTAGATTTTGAGACAGATGTAAGGAAATTTTGAGACCCAATTTTTGTAATGCCTTATATTTATGTTATGCATGCTCTATTTTAGACTGGGTTGTTACATACGAGCTCGGGGAATTAGCGGGAAGAGGGACGAGTGTTTTGGTATTCGACTTTTGGTGCTAAGTGAAGAAGTTAGCTTATGCGAGGATGCTTTTGATGAATGACCTAGACAACCAATTTAATCTAATCGTAGTTGTCAGAATTAGATTAATAGGTTGTTTTGATAATTCAAAAATGTGTATATGAACCCTCATAGTTAATTCTCCGCTTATGTATAAAAGTTTGGATGAAATCTTGACTGACTCTGATAAATTTTAAGGTTTAAATTGGCCCTGATTTTTAGGGTGTTACAATATGGTATCAGAGCTGAAGTTTAAGTGAACTAGGTATGATAATGAGATACCTAGACTTAAGTTGAGATAAATTAAGATATGATTTGTGAGATATGGGTAGAAGCACTAAGACGGGATAGTCTTAGAGTCGACGAAAATACGTGAATTAAGCACTGTAACGATGGTAACGAGGATTCTCATGTATAGTATGTTCATAATTTCAATTAGCTACTGTCATTATGAATATATTGTTACACAAGCATACTTGTTTCTAAATTGTTACAGTGACTAATGAACGTTAAAGTACGTTTCTTGTGTTTGGGTACGTGTAACCATTTCTTATGGTTATCTCTTTGTGCTATATCAAAATACAATGATGGATACACCAACCAGATCCCCTAATTCTTCGAAAGATAGGGCAGTAAATGATTGGGTGGTGGAGAAGCATCTGGAAATGGGTGGAGCACACGAAAGTCCACTGAGGCCACCTCTAATAGGAGGAGTAGATAGTCAAACGCAAAGAACGAGTACCAGTACCTCTAACCCGGTGACAACCGAATCTACCATGGAATCTCGCATGCTGGAAAATATGATGCGAGAAATGAATACAGCACCGGCACAATGTAACACCTCGAATTTCTATTATATTTTATTTAATATGAATGAGGTCTAAGTGTATTTAAGTTTAAGTTTTGGACTTTTTGTAAAATACATAACTCAAAAGGGTTAAAATTCAAAGGACCAAAGTTGAAGCTAATTATGGAAATTTGGAACTTGAGGGTGTGTTTGGTCATTCTTGAAAGTTGAGTTATAGATAAGTAAGGAATAATCTGAAATTGAGAAAATATCTCAACAATCAGATCTTGGAGTCGGTCAAAAGCAAATCAGAGAGAAAGAGAAAGAAGAAAAAGCCATCTGAAATCTTGGTAAGAAATTCAAGGGATTCTGCAATTTGATTTAAGTTTGTGAGATTATATCTACAAAGTAATCTGATTCCATCTAGATATAGCTTGATTGGAGTATTTGATTTGGAGTTTGAATTGTGTAGAAGAAGTGGGTTTAAAGTTCATACAGGTGAGTTCATCTTCTTCCAAATATTTTTAATTGAAATTGAGTAAGATATTTGGTAAGCAAACTGGCTGAATGATTTAGTAAATATGTATTGAGATTGAATCGATCAATAAATTGAACGAAGACGATCTTTTAAAAATAAAATTTATGTGCAGTTCGTAGTCCCGATTTTAAAATCCGGTATTGGATCCGGAATTTGGGAAATCCGGTACGGGATCCGGAATAGGTGTCCTGGTATTGGGATCCGGATTCACTGGGATCCGGAATGGGATCCGGATTCATAGGATCCGGATAGTATTTGGGATCCGGTCTCGCTGATATCCGGAATGGGATCCGGTTTCATAGGATCCGGAATTTAGTTGGGATCCGAAATTGGTTTGTGATCCGGAATTTAGTTGGGATCCGGAATCGAGTTGGGATCCGGAATTGAGTTGGGTTCCGGAATTGATTTGGATCCGGTTCCGGATAGTTCTGGACTTTGAGTTCGGAATACTTTTCCGAATAGAGTTTCTGGATGCATTATCTGGTTAAGCATTTCTGAACCCGTGCTAAGTCGCCGAAGGGGGACATTTGAAGATAAGGATACAATATGTTATCTAGTATTTTTAGAATTGAGAATGTGTTACGAGATGTGGCGTGATATGTTATTATACATATACGCTAGTAAGTGTAATTGATCCATAGGCACTGGTAGTATTTGTAACGTGGAATAGGCATAAAGCAACTCTCTTTCGCCTCGAAGGGCAAGCATAATTTGCACCCCTCTCTTCCTGGATATCGATTTCCTCTCAGTCGACACTAGTAAGGAAACACACAAAACATCAGACAGACAAAAATAAACAGAGAAAATAAAAAACTACGGTACGCTTACCATTCGCCTCTTCCTGCTCATCTACTTCTTCAGAACCTCTCGTGTCTCCCACCACGTCCTCGTCCTCGACCGCCAATTGATGCATGACGAAAGATCGGTCATCGACGCTGTGATTCATGAATCTGTCGATCTTGGCTTGGGAATCTTCGTTCGACTTCACGACATCGAACTGAATCTCTGAAGGTGACAAAAGAAGAAGAATAAATAAAAAGCATAAATCAAACAATGGCACACGTTAAAAATAAAAGAAAAGTATATACCCATCATATTCCAATCGGGACGAATCCAATTGATGTGGAAATCAAGTGAACCAATACGTACGAATACGTATCTAGACTTCCACCCACGATCGTTAACCCCGGTTTTCAAAACCAGGGTACGATCGCCCTTGTACTTGGAATAAGGGCTATAACGTCAGTTCTTGTCTCTCTTGACTTGATAAGCCAACAAGAAATCATTCATGATCATAGGCGACTCCCACTTTGCGGACAATCGCTCAATGACTAGGAAAACTCGCCAGAGTTGGGGCATTATGTAACACCCGTAATTTCGGTAAATAAATACCACCCAAATGTTTTGCATCTTGAAAATGGTGGGATTTATGTTTGGAAGACATTACATAAAGTCTCTAAGAGTATCGGGAGTTTTGGCGTTGAAAAGTCGAGTTCCGGGACTTGGTACGCGGGTCGCGACAATGACCAGCGACAATGACCATGTCATTGTCGCGGTGTCAATGTCGCGATGGGGGGGCTCGAATTGGAAAATCGAACAGAGAGCAGTACATGGAGGGCGACAATGCCCAGCGACAATGCCCCGGGCATTGTCGCATGTGTCAATGTCGCGCATAGGGGCCGAGGGGCTGTTTATCAGCGGGTTTTGGCAGCTCATTAGGTCATTTTCTGATGTTTCTCTTCAAGGGACGATTTCACCTTTGCTAGGTGCGATTTTTGCTCTCAAGGTTGGTAAATCTCTTCTTCCTTTCACCTCTCATCATTTATGGATCTCATCCACCACATTTATGAGAAACCTTCTCCATCTTTAGGTCATTTTCTGCTGTTTCTCTTCAAGGAGACTCAAGTGTGCAAAGGACTTCCTCTTCCATCATTTAGGATTTTGGGGTTTCTTTATAACAACCCTCTAAGGTGAGTTTTCCTTCGAATGTTAAGCTAAACACTCACTTATACTGGATCTCTTACATTCCTTGCACATTATAGCTCATTATGGAAATTAGGGTTTGGGCATATGTTGAGATATTGGTGTAAAATGTTGGGAAACGACTTGGTATGGTTGAATTTGAATATTAATGATTGGAAAACTATGAATCTAGGTTTTGGAAGTTTTGGCCTTAGGATGCAAACTTCATCAAAGGAGCTTACGTTGGAGAAAACTCTAGATTTAGCTTAATCTAGCTAAGGTGAGTTCAAGTTACTTTGCGAAAACGTTGTACATGCCAAAATAAGTATTTTACAAATATGTGTGTATCTTACTTGAAAATGTGTATGGTTGAATTATTTGATAGATTTAACTCTTTTAAAATGTTATCTTCATAAATGTGTAAAACACCCATATTTGGGACTTTTGGATGTTTAGATGGTTAGAAACCATAAATTGTCTTTAAAAGATTATTTGCTCAAATGAGGTTTAATTGATGGTTTAATCATGCATGTGTAAATGATTTTGAAATATAGCTTGCTTAAACAAAGTTTAAATGTGTTTTGACCGACATATGGGTCTAGCAAGATTGGAGCACTTTGCTCGGTTTGACTATGAGTAAGTCTTGGGGACATTTGTCCGGTTTAAATGGCTCAACGTGGAGTCTTGTTGATGGGTTTCTTTTATTGCACTGTTTTGCATATTATTGCACGTTATGAGTATTTACATGTTTGGGTGAGTGAGTCATTCCGGGATAGACATGTTGTGTTAGACTGTGTTGCATTGGATCCATAGGCATGTTGTTCAGTCATTGGTAATGGCCGATTGGGTATCTTGAGGACGAACCTCGGAACTCATGTTTTATGACCTGGACTTTACGAGTAGGCATTAGGAGGATATAGTCTTGGGCACTTACCTTGGAGGTCTGTGTAGCGATCCACGCCTTCGGGATGTATACTTTGGAGGTAGTCCCGATGTGCCGGGCCTTGAGGCGTTACCGAGTGGGTAGACGTCAAGGTGTATCCTCAATTATGGTGTAACTCGGTTTCGTAGAGCAGAGTCGTGGAATAGGCCAGACGTATGTGGTAATTCCCGACTTCGTTGGGAGGATAGAGATAGGCATAACGTAACTTGTAATCTCTACTCCCAGTTGTGCGATGAACGTTGTACGGGTGGTATACTTATGTGTTACCTCCACCTTCAACGGATACGGGTCTCCCCCGTTTATGGTATTTGATCTGTATTACATTTTACGGTTGTGTGCGTATTGCTTCGTATTATATTTTAATAAAGGGTTATATTTAATGGACGATTTCCATGTTTTATGGGTTGAGTATGTTTTGTTAACCGTATGTGAAGGTTTTGCCTAATTTAGATTTATTCGTGTATTTGGGTGAATTGGGATTGTAACTCATTTTTGGGAAAACACTTTACACTTTTGGGAAGGATTCCCATGGATTTTGAGTGCGTTGGAAAATGAGTCGCTTATGCCGTTTGGGAAACCTTTTTGAGAAATGATAGTCTTTGTCGCAAGCTTTCATTTAAAGATTTATTTAAATCATGACTATAATTATTAACTGACAATTTATGATTTGATATAGTCATGATAAAATGCTTGAACTCACTATGCGTAAGCCTAACCCTTTTTATTTCTTTTATTTTGTCGGCATGTGCAACAGGCTCAGGTTGGGGTAGCTCTAGCTACATCGTGAAGTGGCGAATGCTAGTATAGTGCACGAGAGGTGAATAGCTTAAGTTATATTCCGCATTTACCCTTGGGAAGTAGCACTTGTATTTGGATTAAGTGATGTCTGAAGTGGGTTTAGTCTTGGTAATGAGACTTATGTAGTATGTATTGCTTGGAGATAACCATTGTTTGTAATTGGAGGTATTTTACTTATTGTTTCAGATGTAATATCAAAAATTTTAAATTAGTTGCTCTTTCCAAATTTGAGGGTGTTACACATTAGCTGCCCTGGCGACAGACCGAAATCTCGGATGAAAGCCTTGGATAAAGCCGAATACGGCCATTCAAATCCTATTTTGAAGGGATACTCATATATTACAAAGTATCCTTCAAGACAACTCCTAGGACGTGTACTCCCTGGACATATCAGTTCTATCTCTGCAGGTATTTTCGCTAAACACCTAAAGGTATTTAAGTCTTCCTGACTCGTGATAGAACTCTTTGGTTCAGACAATATTATTTGTCAGAAAAAAGAGAGGAGCAATGCAGATGAAGGTGAGAAAGTAACTATTAATGCCAAAAATCGCACAAAGGGACAACTTAAGGTCGATGTGGACTTTAACAACTAAAGAAAGGAATCTTTCGACAAAGGCGTGCGACAAAGACAAAAATGTAAATGAGACAAAGGATTTGATGACGCAGGAAAAAACCTCAACGAGGAAAAAACCTGTGGACGACAGTGGATGTCGTCGCTGCACTATGGTCGCCAATCAGGGGCGATGTCCTTGGTGTTCCGGGTGTCGATCGTACAGAGATTACAATACAAATGAAGGAAAGACTTCGAAATGTAAAGTACAAGTGTTTGGAATGTAAAAACAGTGTGTGTCGTGTGTGAAAACTGTGTATAAACTGTTGGTCGAGAGCGAGAGTCTTGCGTCGAGAGTGATCTTTTATGAATGATCTATTTGCTTCGAATGAATATTCTTCGAGTGTTTGTGTTTGCTTCTGTTGTTTGATGCTCTTGTTCTATCTCTCTCTGTGTTATTCGGTGTTGATCAGGTGTCTTGAACTGATGATTGAGCTGGGATTTTATAGTCTTCGGATGACTTTAATAAGATCTTTGATGATTGTTGTAACGGTCGTCGTCTTCAATGTGAGTTTAGATGCTCATAACTGATTTCGTCGGTTATAGCCGTTTGTCCATAAATGACTTTGACTCCTGCATTAAACACTTAAACAAATATAACAGTTGTATAACGCGTTAGTCGGTCGAGGTCGTATGGTTTTATGCGACAGTCGTGCGGAACGGGCGACGTCGAGGTCGAGGTCGAGTGTCGTGGGGAACTCTCGACTTACCTTTTAGGAGGGATGACAGAGGTTCTTAGGGTCTTCGTTGGGACCTTATCTTAATACAAGGTATAACTCATGACATGCGTCTTACCTTCTTTGGTCGCGGTCGAGACCTGTGAAATTTTGCCCAAACAGTAACGCCTTATATAGGCACTCTAAGCCTTGAATCACTATAGTCTCTCGCAAATTTGGAAGGGATTCGAAGAAGAACAGCAAGAATATCAAGAGGAGATCTTTGTTTAAAACTCTCTGAGATCATAAACAGAAGAAGATCAATCATGATCTTTACTTATACAAATGATCATGTCAGGTCGAGTCCTCAGATGATCGCCATGCGTCCCCGTCTCTTCGTATGACCACACGGATCGTCGACACCTGTCAAAGACAGCTGGTAAGCACAATTGTGCGTCAGTATGACGTCACGACCTCGTTTTCTCTTCGACTTCTCGTTCAGTTAGAATTGAACCGATTCAGTTCCAAAACAACCAAGATATTTTTCAACACAAAACCCTGAGCACCTGACGAGCAAAATTTAAAATTCGAAATTGCCATCCTACTTTCAAATTTTGGGGGCAAACTGTTTGGGCAAAATTTCACAGGTCTCGACCACAACTAGAAAAGGTATGACACATGTTATGAGCTATATCTTGTATTAAGATAAGGTTCCGACAAAGACCTAAAAAACTTCCGTCGTCCCCCCTAAAAGGTAAGTCGAGAGTTCCTCATGACACTCGACCTTGACGTCGCCTACTTCGCACGACCGTCGCGTAGAATAATGCGACCTCGACCGACTAACACGATATACGACTGTTATGTTTGCTCAGTGTTTAATGCAGGAGTCAAAGTTATTAATGGACAACGGCTATAACAGACGAAATCAGTTATAAGCATCTAATCCCACATTGAAGACGACGACCGTTACAACAATCATCAAAGATCTTAATGATTCAATTAAAATCATCCGAAGACTATAAATCCCAAGTTCAATCCTCAGTTTCAGAACATCGAATAACACAGGAAGAGAGATAGAACAAGAGCACCGAACATCGAACAACAGAAGCAAACACAAACACTCGAAGAATATTCATTCAAAGCAAAGAGATCATTCATAGAAGATCGCTCTCGATGCACGACATTCACTCTCGACCAACAGTTCACATATTGTTTTCGCACACGACGCACACTGTTTTTACATTTCAAACACCTGTACTTTACATTTTGAAGTCTTTCCCTTCATTTGTATTGTAATCTTTGTACGATCGACACCCGGAACACCAAGGACATCGCCCCTGATTGGCGACCATAGTGCAGCGACGACATCCATTGTCGTCCGCAGGTTTTTTCCTCGTTGAGGTTTTTCCTGCGTCATCAAATCCTCTGTCTCATTTACATTTTTTGTCTTTGTCGCACGCCTTTGTCGAACGATTCCTTTCTTTAGTTGTTAAAGTCAACATCGACCTTAAGTTGTTCCTTTGGTGCGATTTTTGACATTAACAATCGTCATTTTCGATGGATGATGTCGCTAGGTGGATCAGGGGAATACTGTCGAATACAGGTTCGACTAGAGCGGATCCAAGGTTTGCTAGAGCGTCGGCCTGAGTATTCTGATCCCTTGGGATCTGCTCAATAGAAAAAGATTTGAATTTTTCTGATTTTTCTTTTGCTACCTTCAGGTACGATGTCATTTTTGAATCCTTAGCTGCGAATTCTCCATTCATCTGGTTTACGACCAAAAGAGAATCGCTCCTAACATGCAGCGAAGTTGCCCCCGAGTCGTAGGCCATATCCATTCCCACGAATAGGGCTTCGTACTCAGCTTCGTTGGTGGTGGCTTTGAAATCGCATCGTACGGAGTACACCATCTTGCCCCCCTGTGGCGACTTTAAGACGATGCCAAGTCCCAAACCCCTAACGTTGGATGACCCATCGACGTATAGAGTCCAAGGCGTGTCGTCGTGAGTCGCCACAGTAGACACTTCGAGCTCTGCTTCTTTCCCCAATTCGGGACTAAAGTCGGCGATGAAATCAGCTAGAGCTTGCGACTTGATCGCTGTCCTGGGTTTGAAATCGATGTCGTAGCTGCTGAGATATACACTCCATTTCGCTAATCGACCTGTCAACTCAGGTTTTCTTAAGACAGGCTTAAGGGGGTAGTTAGTAACGACGGTAATCGGGTGTGATTCGAAGTAATGTCGCAATTTCTTTGCGGCTGTAACAAGCGACAAGAGTAGTTTTTCCATTGAAGAATACCTGGTTTCGGCGTCTAGAAGGGACTTACTTACATAGTAGATCAGCAATTGTTGCTTTTCATATTCTCGCGTCAGGACGACACTTACCGCATTTGGACTGACAACTAGATATAGTTGCAAGGTCTCGTGATCGCGAGGCTTTGATAATAAGGGTGGCGACGCCATGTACTCTTTTAATTTCTGCAATGCTTGCTCATGGTCGTCGGTCCAGTCGAAGCCTTTGTTTTTTCTGAGGACATTGTAAAATAAGTGACATATATCCGATGATCGAGAGATAAATCTATTCAGGGCTGCCACTCGACCAATGAGCTTTTGGACTTCCTTGAAATTCCTTGGAGATTTGATTTCGACAATGGCTTTGATTTGGTCAGGATTGGCTTCGATTCCGCGACGAGTGGCCATATAGCCCAAGAACTTTCCAGCGCTGACACCGAAGGAGCATTTCGTTGGGTTGAGCTTCATGCTATATTTTCGGAGGGTATCGAATGACTGCCTTAAATGGTCGACGTGGTCGACTGCTTGCTTCGACTTGACGAGCATGTCGTCGATGTAGACTTCCATGGTGTCGCCGAGGTGATCTTTGAACATTTTATTCACCAGACGTTGATAGGTAGAACCTGCATTTTTTAGTCCGAAAGGCATAACCTTATAACAATAAATACCTCGATCTGTCATGGACGCAGTTTTCTCCTGGTCCTCAACGTGCATCCGGATCTGATTGTATCCAGAATATGCATCCATAAACGTTAATAGTTCATGCCCAGCTGTCGCGTCGACCATGGCATCGATATGTGGCAATGGGAAAGGGTCTTTAGGACAGGCTTTGTTGAGATCCATAAAATCGATACAGACCCTCCATTTGCCATTTTTCTTCGCCACGACCACGACATTAGCAAGCCAATCGGGGTACTTTACTTCTCGAATTTTCCCTGTCTTGAGGAGGTTGTCGACCTCGTCATTTATTACCTTATTCCTCTCAGGAGCGAATTTTCGCCGCTTCTGCTTAATCGGCTTGAATGACGGGTCGACATTGAGTTTATGAGAAATGACGTCAGGATCGATACCGACCATGTCTTCATGCGACCAGGCAAAACAATCGGCGTACTCCTGCAAGAAAGATAATAGCTTGTCTTTGATGCAGGGATCGAGGGATGATCCTATAAAGACTTTTTGATTAGGCTTGTTCTGATCTAGGGTGATTTCCTCCAAGCGATATTCATCAACCATTCCAGGAATATCTTGTGCATTTGAAAGCTCTTCCTGCCCACAGGCGATTACATGCTCCTGGTTTCCATTACTTGCCATTCTCCTGAAACAGAGAAAAGAGGAAACTACAAGAAACTGTTAGTAAAACGCACGTTTGTCGAAGATTTTCTCTAGATGGGGTCCCACGGATGGCGGCAAACTGTTAATGCCAAAAATCGTCCAGAAGGATAACTTAAGGTTGATTGTGGAGCTTAACAACTAAAGAAGGGAATCGTTCGACAAGACGGTGCGTTAAAGACAGAAAATGTAAAAGAGACAAGGATTTTGGTGACGCGGGAAAAACCTCAACAAGGAAAAAACCCGCAGGCGACTATGGGAGCCGTCGCTGCACTATGATCGCCAAACAGGGGCGATGTCCTTTGTTACTGGTGTCGATCGTACAGAGATTACAATACAAATGAAAGGAAATACTTTAAATGTAGAGTAACAAGTGTTTTGAATGTAAAAACAGCGTGCGTCGTGTGTAAAAACTGCGTGTCGTGTGTGGATGTCGTGCGTCGAGAGCGGTTCTTCGAGAGAGAGTTCTTTGTTTTGTGTGTTCTTGAGTATGCAGTGTGTAGTTCGGAGTTCGATGATGTTCCAATGATGACTTTGCCTTTGTATTTATAGTATTCGAATGCATTTACTGAGTCCATGAATTCCTCCTGTAACAGTCGCAACGGTCTTCGCAGTTTAATGCTCATAACTGCTTTGTCGGTTTCGTCCGTTGGCCATAAATGTCGTTTGACCTGCATTAAATGAGGAAAACGTAACAGAAGAATCATACGTTAGTTGGTCGAGGTCGTGTGTTTCTACACGACGGTCGAGGTCGGGAGGTACGTTCGACTTCGGCCTTGGTCAGAGGACAAAAATGTTTACGTTTTGACTTTGACATGAGAAAAGTGTAATAAATGTTCTTAGTGCTTTGGTCGTGGTCGAGACTGGTGAAATTTTGCCCAAACACCCGTGCCTATAGTTTCTGATCGTGACAGCCGGTTTACTTCGAGGTTTTGGCAGTCACTACAAGAAGAACTGGGTACAAGAGTCAATTTGAGCACTGCATACCATCCACAAACGGACGGGCAAAGTAAAAGAACCATTCAAATTTTGGAAGATATGCTCATGTCATGTGTGTTAGACTTTGGAGGTAACTGGGATACGCATTTACCTTTGGTGGAGTTTGCGTACAACAATAGTTATCATTCCAGTATTAGAAGAGCACCTTTCGAGGCTTTGTATGGACGGAAGTGTAGAACTCTAGTGTGTTGGTTAGAAGCTGGAGAAAAACAATTTGCTGGTCCAGAACTTGTGCAACAAACGACTGATAAAGTGAAAGAGATTAGGAAACACATGAAGGCGGCTCAAGATAGACAAAAGAGTTACGCAGATCCGAAAAGAAGACCGAAAGAATTCCAAGTTGGGGAGCGAGTAATGCTTAAGGTATCCCCGTGGAAAGGTGTGATAAGGTTTGGTAAACGTGGAAAGTTGAGTCCTCGTTTTCTTGGACCTTACACCATACCTAAGAGAGTTGGACTTCAAGCATATCAGTTGGATCTTCCACCTGAATTGGAAGGAATCCGCAGTACCTTTCATGTCTGTTATCTTCGGAAATGTTTAGCCGAATAAGACAATGTCATACCCCTTTATGATATAAGAGTGGATGAGAAGAGTCGTTGTGTGGAGGAACCAGAAGCAATTTTAGAAATATCGATTAAGAAGCTACGACATAAGGATGTGGTTATGTTGAAAGTACAATGGAGACATCATAGAGGTGCTAACGTGACGTTAGAAGCTGAAGAAGATATGAAGATTAGATATCCTCATCTATTTACTTAATTTTGATTTCGGGGACGAAATCATTTTCAAGTTGGGGAGATTTGTAACACCTCGAATTTCCATTATATTATATTTAATATGAATGGGGTCGAATTGTAATTTAGCCTAAGATTTAGACTAAATGTACGATTAATATGTTGAAGGGTCAAAGTGTAATTTACCAAAGTACTAAGCAATTTGTGAAAGAATGAATGTTGAGGGTTGATTTTGTTGTTTGGCAATAGTTGATTGGGTATAAAAGATGGGAGTCAGCTACAATTGAGATTTTATCTCAATTTTGTGTGTGTGAAGTCGGTTCCCTGAAGCAGTGAAAGAGAAAAAGAAATTGAGCAATTCTAGTTCTTTTTGGAAAGGGTTTTCAATCCTCTTCTCTGATTAATTGCTATAGAGTTTGGTAATCCCAAGTTGAATCATCTTTCAATTAGGTTATCGGATCAGTGGGTGAGAAGGATTTGGATTTTGGATTGTGCATAAGAAGTGGGTCTAAGAACTACATGTGAGTTCATCTTGTTTTGGTATAATAGACATCAAAATTGAATGATTCTTGTGTTGTTAACTTGTCTGCATGTTTTAGAACTGTTATAATGATGTGTATTTAACTAAGAATGGATTTATGGAGAGTAGTCGATGATAAAACTGGAACACAGTCGTAGTTTCCGGATAAAAATGAGGTATCCGGAAACCCTTGTTCGATGGTATCCGGACGAGACATGGCATCCGGTAAGTTTTTCTTTCCTGTTGTATCCGGTAAAGAGTTAGTTTCCGAATAAATAGATACCGGATGGTATCCGGATTTAGTTGGTTTCCGGATGTCGTCCGGATTGAATATGTTTCCGGTAAACATCCAGATAGGTTTAGTATCCGGTAAATTTTATGATGTTCGGTAAGTGGCGACGTCCGAATAGTTGTGGTGTCCGGGAACTTCTGTTGTCTGGTCACTTTTGATGTTCCGGATACTTTTGAGTTTCCGGTAACTTGGAGTTTTCATAACTTTTGGGCAGGGATGATTGATAAATTGAAATACAATCCTAGCAGCTTGAACATACCTATATTTGGATGTTAGTGTGTTAGGCTTGGAGGTTTGATTTAGTTTGATACTATGCTTGTGTATAGTAAGTGTAATGGATCCATAGGCACTGGCAATATTTGTAACGTGGAATAGGCATAAAGTAACTTGTAATTCCCGTTGACCTGAAATGAGGAATAGGCATAAAGTAACTTGTAATTCCTATTTCGTAAGGAGATGAGAAATGAGGAATAGGCATAAAGTAAATTGTAATTTCCATTTCATATTGTGAATAGAAATCTTGGAATATGCATAAAGTAAATTGTAATTCCTGATTTCTATGGGAAGGTAAGAGATAGGCATAAAGTAAATTGTAACCTCTACTTCCACTCCAAGAAATAGGCATAAAGTAAATTGTAATTTCTTGGACATGAGCGATGATCTAGAATCTGTAATGATTCGTAGTAGGCTCTCGGATGTGATGATATGACTTTATGAATGTTAGTCATACTCAACGAATCGGGTATGTTCCCGTCATGGTAAGATATGTAGACGTACGGTAAGAATGATGACAAACCAAGTTTGTTTATATGCTTTGATTACTTGAGTTTCCAAAGCTATTAACGTTTTAATTTGAAAATGGATGTTCTCACTAGGTGTAACAACCCGATATTTCCAAATATACACATATAACATAAATTGCATAACGTCGTTACATAACAAGATACATCTTATAGCAAATACGGTCCCTTAGTCTTTACAATCCAAAATAAGATAATTCATTACAAACTTTTTTTCCTAGTTACATTACATCATAACTACAAAACATGTCATGATCTTCAAAAATATACGCCTTCTCAAAAGCTATTCACCGATTACGCTGCTTACTTGTCCTTACTTGATCTAGGACCTGGAATACATATTTTAAAAACAAAATGAGGGTTAGACCTAAAGGTCTAGTGAGAAAATCCCTGTTTCTTTGAAAATCCTTTGCACACCACCATTCACATAATACAAACACAATTACCAGTTATGACTCAATCATCATGTATTTTCCCATCTCATTCTCTTGGCCATATTAGTTGGTTGCAAGCCAACTAATAAATTAACTTCGCTGTACGACAATTACAGCCAACAACGCTGTATGAATATTACAGCCAACACACCGGTCCTAAGCCCGGCCAACGTATTCTCGTATAGTAGAATACTCATGTAAATACAATATCTCAATATATTATATTTCAGACATAAACACATAATCACACCATCTATTAGATTCCCAATCCACACATAAATGTATTCCAGTTTAAAAACGTTTTAAAGTAAAACTCACCTGTTTTTCTTATCACCAAAATCCTTTCCAAGCCTTTTCAACAGATTCAGTCTTTCACTTCAAATTCACAGTATCTGAAACAATTCAAATACAATACCTCTTTACCATATAGAACACAGAAGGCTCTCTAGCAGGCTGAGAATCCTATTTAACCTATCACACTCTTATCCTTAATTGTTTCCCTACGGCGACTTAACACGGGGGTTCCATATAAATTTAGAAAACCTTATTCAGTCCTCATTCATCAAACTATAGTTAAAAGTGTCTAAAATCTCAAAAAGTGACCAAACAGTCCAAACTTTCCGGACAACCTAAACAACCCGGACAACACAACCTTTCCGGACAACCTCAATAATCCGGACAGCCCAACTACCCGGACATCATATCAATCCGGATACTATCCGGCAACTCATTTCATCCGGAAAACTAGTGAAAATAGAACTTACCCGGATAAAGAACCCGTCCGGACACCACCAACAAAACTACCCGGACACTATCAACAAGACTACCCGGACACATTCATACTGTGTCCGGAAACCTCTGTCGGTTTGTTCAATTTTGACCCAGATTCAACAGAAATCACTACTGGACACGAAATCGTTTATTCTACTCCGATAGAAACTATCTACTAACAATTACAAACATAAAATACACAGGGAACATACCTTAAATTGCTTCCAAGCAATTCAATTGAAGCCTTAACCCTAGCTTTCTTTTTTTCTCTTCTTTTGTCTAAAAAACACACACTCACACACTCACTTAGCTGATATTTTCTGGATTATGAAAATATCTGAAGTCTTAGGGTAATATCAAACAAATTTTACCAACTAGACCCTTAACTATCCACTAATGACCAAATACCCTTAAACTTATAAATTTACCCAATCTTACCCTAAACATCAATTATAAAGTTAATTAAATTTAACGAAACTAACATTTAACTAACGAACTTACCCGGGGTATTACACTAGGCGTAAGCCATACTCCAAGAACACCATACTCCAAGGCCCAAACAATTAAATGATTCATTTAATGTTCAATGGTTGAAGCTTATTAAGTGATGTTTATCTTATCTTGGCTCATATGTGGGATAAAGTTTCTCATATCTACACTAAGTTCCAACACTTATTGCTCCACTCTAACATAATAAGAAAATTCCTTCCCTAACTAGTCGTGTTAGCAACATTGCCGCTAGTGTCCAATATGTGTCCTCGATCCCCTAAGGTTCTGGATCCGTCAAATAGATGTAGGAATGTCGAAACCAACAAATATTTCAACATTTATATAAATTCAATAAAAATTATAATGAAATGATTCAAAAAATTGGGAAGAATTTGAAAATTAGGGGTCTTTCAATATTTGTGGCTTAATCTATCCGTAATTAGATCAGGAATGTTTTTGTTTAGAAGAGTCTTCTCATAGACAGAAAAACGTGTTTTTTTTAATTGGGAGACATGTTTCAAAGAGAATCGGCTTTCTGTTATCAATACGTCACTAAGCGTTTCTAAACCACAAGGGTTGTGGTGTAGTGGTTAAAACCCGTGGGGGATGTGGTGGAATATCCCATTTGCCCAGGTTCAAATTCAGGTGTACACAACAATTGTGGTCAATGATGTTTAATCAGGGCTGATATCTTATATTCATAATTTGCCGATGGATTAGTCTAGTAGCCTAGAAACCCTTCAAAAAAAACCATAGGTTTAACCACCAAATTCGTAATTATTTCGATAAACATGGGCAGATGTTTTAGCGGGCTAATTAGGAAAATAACCTTAAATGAGGTTTTTATTAACTACATGACCTTTTAAAATCTAAAATTAACTTAATGTCCTTGTAAATATGTTATTCCTAAAATACCCTTAATGAGGCAACTTAAAAAAATAAAATAAAAATACCAATATTAATGTATTACTAAAATACCCTTAATGAAATCTGGAACGTGCCTTTTATAACTACCATAGGTTGACTTTTCTATTAATTGCTCTCTAAGAAAAATTTCTTCAACAAAATCTCCTCCATTCATAAAAATTCTTCAATAAGTTTTACTAGTTTTTCTTCTACCTGTGATCTCAGTTCTACATGAAACTGATATCAAATTTGTAGGCAAAAATCATTCATAGTGGTTATAAGAACATCCTTGAAGCACATAAGAAGTAAAAGAAAATGTAAGTTCTTCATTGTTGATTTGAATGATCGGAAAAATACAAATGTAGGATGTTTGAGTTGTTTAAAATCTTTTAAAAAGATCTAAAATCATGTTTACATCCATTTTCGTTAAAAATCTACACCAATTGACAAAAAAAGTTGAAACACTTTGAGTTATTGTGATGGAGAAGATGATACAGATGAACTCGATTGGATCTGTCGAGCACGACTGGAGCCATTTGAACTAGACGTAGAAGACGATGCTCAACTATATACAGGAATGTTCGACTGGACCAGTCAAGTTCGACCGGACCCATTCAACCTCTGTTGATTCGATGTGGCATTCTCTCGAAGACTCGACTGGGCAGTCGAGACTATGTTGGATCCAGTCGAGTCTAGCAAGGTTGCACATGTCGCGTGTTTGATCTTGATAAACTTCCATGTGTACATGCTATAGTTGCGTACGAGTAAGCATGGATACAAGTATATGATTTGTGCTCTAAATACTACAAGTTAAGTACTTAGACATTGGTATATACAGAAACCATTTATCCGGTTCCCCAAGAAATGGATTGGCATATTCCTGAAGATGTGGTGTTAATGAAGGTAAATCCTCCTGATGTTCCCAAGAAACGCGGAAGAGCTCAAAAGCAACGATACCCATCAGTAGGAGAAGAAAGTAAAAGAAAAAGAAAAAGATGTGAGATATGTGGAGACCTTGGACACACACAAAAAAACTTGCCCCTTCGACCTATAGATTCTTAGAATTTCTTTAATGTATTTTTCCTTCTATGAACATTAGCCTTGTTTATTTAAGAATGATGTTTTTAATATTTTTTATATCATGAAATTAATTCAGAGATATTTTATTTAAGAATTATTTTTATTGTTTATGTCATGATATTAATTCAAAGAGATTAAAAGACCGCGAGTAGCTAAAGTTTTGTGAGACTGGACCAGTGTCCGACTGGTCCAGTCCAGTCATGCTTATCAATGAAGGTCGACTCCACGAGTTGGGTCATACTTGGACGAGTCATGCTTATTAATACAGATCAACTGGCCGAGTTGGGTCAGACGGGATCCAATCACGCTAGTTAAAAATAGTTCGACTAGATACAGTCTGGTATGACTGGGTATAGCCAAACAAATTTGTCGAGGGTCAATGCAGGACACGACATGGTGAGTATGGTATAAACTCAATATAAATCAACTAAAAAGAAAGACTAGGGACTTGTGACTCTAAGGGGCCATTTGGTTTGATGAAATGGTTTGGATGGATTTGGATTTATGTGAAAGGACTTAAATTGGTTTTTAGGATTTGGAATGGAATTGAATTATATTCTTTATAAATAATTTATAAAAACAAATGTTTTAAACATTTTTTAAAGTTTATTATATATAATGCATTCATAATCCCTTGAAATAGTTGATTACACTAAACTAGTTAAATCAAACAAGTGCATTCATACTTATGACTCTAACACGTGCATTCATACGTATTAACAATGATTGATTGGTATAGTTGTATCTCACGATGTCATGTACTTAGTATATAACCCACTTGTTGTCCAATCATGATATTTGATTATGTTAACCTATTTTGAATTGAATTACCTCCAAGTTTAACCTAGATGCCAATATAACACAATATAATATACTATAATATAGTACGTCACATATTATAATATAGTATAGCATATTGATTATGTTAACCTATTTTGAATTGAACTACCTCCAAGTATGTCATGTACTTAGTATATAACCCACTGAGTGAGCCCAAAACTGTCCCCTCACATTGGTGTTCTTAGAGAGTTCTTATAAGAACCTCATCTTTTTTAGGTTCTTAAATAAGAAGTTTGGTTCTTACCTTGATGTTGGTGTGAATTGACATATTTGATAGTTTTATTTTATTTTCTTTACTTTATAATTATTAAGTTGGAAAAAATACATAGAACCCACAAAAAGGAGGTTCTTATAAGAACTACCACTATAGACTTTTATATAAGTTCTTATTTTAATGAGTTGAGAATTAGATGACAACAAAAAGTGCAAAAAAAATTCTTATAAACCGAGTCTACTCATGCTAAATCAAGTAGCTCGACCGACTCGACTGGTCAGTCATGCTCATTGTTAGAGCTAGACCAGATCCAGTCTGGTACGACTGTGCCAATCATGCACATTTTTTAACAGATTGACTTGACCAATAGAGTCAGATTGGGTCCAATCATGCTACTAAAAAGGTCAACTGGAGCCGGTCTAGTCCGACTGGATATAATCATGCACATTGGAACCAATAGAGTTAAAATGGGTCCAGTCATGTTTTAAAAATCCTCGACTGGATATAATATACGCACATTGGAACCAATAGAGTTAAAATGGGTCCAATCATGTTACTAAAAAACCTCGACCGGATATAATCATGCACATTGGAACCAGTAGAGTTAAAATGGGTCCAGTCATGTTAATAAAAAACCTCGACCGGGTCGAGTCTAACCCGATTGAAAGCAATATAAAATTGATTATATCAAAAAGATATCCAACTATTCTATTACACCGATAAACAAAAAGTCCAAAATAAGATATATATCATGGGTCCCAATCAGCCCAAAAACTTCCACAACTAATTTTCTAAATAACTTCCATAATGTTGCACACGAACCTATCAAAGTGAAAATATAAACTTGGTTGCGTATAGTCGTATATACCAAAGTCACCTGCATTGCTGTTTGAAAAAAAAATAGATTAATTAAATATATAATAATTAGATTCATTAAATATATAATAAAAAGATTAAAACTAAGGGGGTGTTTGGGAGTGCTTATATTTTTAACTTATGCTTATTTGCTTATAACTTATCTCCGTTCCAGAAAAGTCACTTTGGATCTACTTCTCAAAAAACTCCTTATCTGCTTCCTGGGAACGTGATAAGCAGTTTTTTTTGAAATCCAAACACTCATGTGCTTCTTGGAAACACAATAAGCAGATAAGGAGTTTTGAAACACACTCCCAAACACCCCCTAAAAAGAAGTAAATTTACTTTGCTTGTTGAAGCACTTCCCTCCACATTTCGTTGATTGTCACCGACTTTAGCAACAATCAGTGAATCTAGCTTAGACTCCAATGATGAAAACTTTTCATTTATGTGACTCTCCAACTTAGATGTATTGGCCTTCATTTTGTTCCCTCTTGCATCATCATTCTTTATATGCCATGAATTTAGAAGAAATCATTTGTTACCAAATAACTAAAAATATATACACTACTAGAAGAAACATGTCACAAACAAAAGATGTTAGAGAATCTTTAAAGTTCTACTAACTTAGCCGCTACTTGACTGACACTGTTTAACCCGACTGGTCCAGTCTGACCCGACAGATTGGCAACGGTGACAAGTATTATACACCTATTTTGCCAAAAATGTTGTTAAGGCTTCAGTGTGTGTTTGCCAAAAAAGAAGCTCTAACAACTTAATTTTAAATTAAAATATAACTCTTAGAAATGCATGCTTTTATAGTAGACCAACCCATCCTTTTATCAATTTATTCTTACACACTCCGTCAACATAAGGTATATGTTACTATCAGATCTTTTAGAAGGATGCTTGACCACACAATTTTTTTCCTTTACACAGTTCACTTTTGTTTCATCTAAAAACCTCTCTTCATAAAAAAGATACAAATATTTAACAAACTCACAAGTGATCAACGTAAAACTCACAAAAACCGTGAATACATGCAATTAATAAAAAAAGGTAGCAATTAATGGTACTATTTGAAAACAAGGTTAGCTTAATTACTTCTTTTATTCACAAATCATAAAAGGCCAAGAATTATATGAATATATTAGTGTCAGTGTGGCATATTGTAATGAAGTTTTGGTGCCATCATTTATAATAATCTACTACATAGATGGTAAAAACTTTCGCGTATGTTTGTTGTCAATAATTTCTTGAAATCAGGTGGAACTTAATCCCTTCTGTAAGTAGAATAATTGCTAGTTGTTGGTTAATTGCTTGTCTTTTAGCATTTTTGGATCACATAATGAGATATATAAACGATACTTGACATAATTTAAAACAAAGTAGCAATTGATGGTAGTATTTGAAAACAAGAAAAATGGTTGAATGAGCAAACCAAATGAAAAAGAGACTTACAATCCTGTCGAGAGAAGCAATTTAGATGAAAAGGAGTGGAGGCGATCGGTCTACAAAGTTGTGAGTTGTCGAACTTGACGAGAGTGGTGGTCGAGCGGTGGAGCGGTCGAGCGGCGGAGCGACGATGGAAACGACCGGTAGGATGACGATGAATGTGTGGTGGAAGACGATTCTGGGGGGTGGTGACGTCCGATGGGGCAGATTGTCGTCGGGGTAAAAATCTCACAGGGAAGATGAGGGGGCGTCAATGGAGGAAGAGGAAGATGGGTAGAAGACAGTAAAAGATGAATTAGGGTTTTTTACTGAGGAGTTTGTTGTTTTAATTATGGGTATAATTCGTTGGAAATTTGAATTATAATTAAGGATAATGAATGGTTGGTATAATTAGTTGGAAATTTGAATTATAATTAAAGATAATTAATGGTTTTAATTAATAGGGGTACTTTGGTAATTTACTGGATATTATTAATATAAAAATAATATAAAATAAAATTAAAATAAGAGAAGGTTAGATAGCTAAATCGGGTTTCCTAGAAGGCTATTCACCTAAATAACCCTGAAATTAACCCCCAATTTTCTTGCAAAACCCTGATCGATAAATCCCACCGAAATTGAATTCAATCACATCTGATTGAAATTAGCCCTAATGTTCTTGCAAAACCCTAATCGATAAATTCAACCAAAATTGAATTACATCGTCTTTCTTGTGCAATTGCGTTGTGTGTAAAGGGAATTGAATTTTGAACAGCCATGGATGCACATTCGTCTCACTTGACGGCACCGCTCCGATCACGTAGCTCACAGTCTCCGTCGCCATCGCACTCCGCATCCGCTTCTGCTTCCGCCACCTCTTCCATCCACAAACGGAAGCTTAGTGCGCCTGAAGACCACGCGCCTCCATTCCCTTCATCCTTCTCCGACACTCGCGATGGCGCGCTTACCTCCAATGACGATCTCGAGAGCATCAGTGCCCGCGGCGGTGCTGACTCCGATGACTCTGAAGAATTCGAGGACGTTGTTGATGATGACGAGGAAGAGTACGACGATTCTTCGATGAGGAACTTCACTGCCTCCCGTTTGGAGAATAATGTGGGGCGAAACACGAAGCCGAAGACGGAAAATCCGGTGAAGGTTGAGCCTTCTGAAGTAGGGAAAGACGTTGGTGCAATGAACATAGTTGGATCAGCGGCTGCTTCAACTCCAGCTTCGGCTCCGGGGATTGTGGTGAAGGAGGATACAGTCAAAAGTATATTTACGGAGAATTTGCAGACCAGCGGAGCTTATTGTGCGAGAGAAGAGAGTTTAAAGAGAGAGGTAATTCAATTCTGAAGTTCCGATTTATCAGCACAATGAATTATCAATAGGTTTGATTTTGAATGATCTTATAGTTGTAGATTAATCTACTAAGCAAGTTATTGATATATGCAGGAGGAAGCGGAAAAACTCAAGTTTGTATGTGTATCAAATGATGGTAACGATCAACATATGATTTGGTATACATTTATCCCTCTTCACTTGCATACTGTATCTTGTATTAAGGGAAATTTCTGTAATATAGCAATACCAGGCACTCCAACCTCCTGAAGCTAGTTTATAACATTAAAGTACTAATATGATGCTGTCATTTGTGGGCTTGGACCCAAATCCGAGCTTGTCAACCATGCAAAGTCAAAGCACAACTGCACAAGCAAAATTTTCCAATCTTTCATGATTATATTACAATAAGGAAAACTTGATGGTACCACTAAACAAGTACAGGGCCTTGTTTTGTAAAATAGATAATTTGCACTGATCTCTTTCATCATCTGTTTAGGTAGCCAATTCACTAGAACAACTGGTTGGTATAGAGCCGGAAGAAATAGTATGAAACAATCCTCAAGTGTACCCATAAGTCCTCCAATCTTTCAGGAAGTTGATCGGTCATCTGTTAAGTCAAGAGAGATATACCTAGTTAGCTCACATAGAATGCATATAGGAATGTAGTAAAAGATTGAGAAATAAATATTCTTTTAATTGTACTTCTGTCCGTGTTTTTGGCAGGTTAATTGGACTGAAGAATATATTTGCAAGGCAACTACCTAACATGCCTAAGGAATACATTGTTCGTCTTGTGATGGATAGGTATGCTGTAAGCAATGCATTATGTTTTCTTCTTAGGAAATAAGTGTGGTAACTTGAGTTACATTTATGGAGGGAGACAATTCCAAACCGAAAAATCGTAGACTTGGGTGGTGCTGTCTGATTTGTAGCAAATTACACAGAAAGGTGTGAGGTTTGCATTTAGACTTTAATCCACCTGTTTTATGTTTTATTTAACATGATGGGAGTTTAAGGGGATACGTATACTGATTATCTTAATAGAACAGAAAATATTCTCTGAAGGTTTGTTTGTTATATTTTACTCATAAGCTAGATCATTCTAAGCTGCTGGATTTTGTCTGTCTGAGCTTTGTAAGGTTCTTACATGACTGCTTTTCATCTTATTTATAGTAATATTTGAACTCAGATGACAATCAAAATTACATCTGATGCAGAGGCCACAAATCCGTGATGGTCGTCAGGCGCAATACGGTTGTTGGTGGCATTACATACCGCCCTTATGTCAGGTAGAATGCTACATGTCTGATATGATTTACTTTGTTTTCCTTGGAAGGATTATTGAAATTTCTTCATAATGCAATCAATTTTTCTTCTCTCCTGCCATAAGTTCATGCAAATATCCCTTTGTGCGTTAGTTGTGAGTGTAAGTACTTTGATAAGTTGTAGTGGTGTATTTATTAAGTTGGCATATCTCCCACTAGAGATCAAATGGTGTGCTTTCGTTTACTCTCATATTGCTTTACTCTTTGACTTTTTTTTCTTTATTGTCTATGTGACATGTTAGTCAAAGGTTTGGAGAGATAGCTTTTTGTGCAATCACCTCGGATGAGCAAGTAAAGGGTTATGGCACTAGACTGATGAATCATTTAAAGCAACATGCACGAGATGTGGATGGGCTTACTCATTTTCTGACATATGCAGACAATAATGCTGTTGGTTATTTTAATAAACAGGTTAGACATTTTTAGCTGCTTTCACGTATTCTTCTTTTGCAAGCAGACATGTGAACTTTATGTTGTGGGCCACCTTTAACCTAGTGTGTAAATATCATTTCAGTGAACTAATTTAAAAGTCTGTTTATCCGTTTGTAGGGCTTTACAAAAGATATTTTCTTGGAGAAAGAACGGTGGCACGGGTAAGTATATGTGAAAATTTAGATGGCTCACCATCTTTATGAGGCTGTGTTAAAGTTCATATGTTGTCTCTTTATCTAAAGTATGTAGTGCTTCATATCTATCTCAGATACAGATATGATAACAGTTTTTCACTTACAATACAGTTTATATGTGAAGCCACGTTCCCTAGGTATCGTCAACTATCTTCAATTTCTTCTTATGACTTGTATGCTAACTCAAAATTTCATAACTTACAACTTCTTAGGGACTGTTTGGTGGCTTTTTATTAAGTCCTGTATGGCTTAAGTTATCTATATGAATTAAGTTGTTTGTGTGAATTAAATTAAATGGTTGTTCGTTTAATATGCTGAATAAACTGTCTGAATGATATAAAATGACTTATTTACCCTTTATTATTTGTTTTTTTATATATAAAAACCCATGTTTTTTTCATAGGTCACATGTAGAACACATCTTCTTTTGCTATATAAACATATTGTTTCATGCAAGACAAACATGTCAAAACATCGTTCCAAAATACCCATCATGCATAAAACATTTATATTGCACAAGTGTATTGCAATAAGTTACATAACGTACTCACGTTGTTTATTTAACCTCAACTTGCTTACTTTCCTTTTTATGTCTTACGTGTATATCCACTTCGCACCTTCAACTAGCATCACTTACCTTCTCAATTGTAACTTCTACTTTTAGAGGTTTTCTACTTTAGATGATGGTTAAAAAGACTTTGGTTGTTTGCTAATTATAGGGAGGTAAACATTGCTTTGTAACTTGTAAGCTACGTGTCTGTTAGCTGTAAGCTACCTACTTGTAATTTAATCTCCATTCTTAGAGTTTATCTTTAGAGTACTTATATTCTTCTCATTATTGAAATACTGAAATCAGGGTGTTTTTTACATTATATTTGCCCGTAATAGTTCTCTAGATCTGTTTTCATGTTCTCTTCTTTACTTGATGATGTTAGTGACAATCTTGTTGTATTTTAGGTATATAAAAGATTATGATGGAGGGATCCTTATGGAATGTAAAATTGATCCAAAGCTTCCATACACTGATTTGTCAACCATGATTCACCGCCAGAGGCAGGTAAAAGTCATTGAATGTGAACTGGGCTTCTCATAGCGTGGCAGTTCGGTTCACTAACCTTATTCTTAAAAAAATTGGGGGTCCCATGTCTATCCAGATTCTGGGTTTACCCGGAATCTTGTTAATATCTTTAAGTTTGTTCTTAGTTAATATGGTGAATGAAGGTAGTTAAAGGAGCACAAGACAACATAAAATATATTGAGGAGTTCATTAACAAATGATCTTTTATTAGCCACCAATATGTACAATTATCATTAAGAAACTTTGGTTGACTTTTGTCTTTCAGGCAATTGATGAGAAAATAAGAGAGCTCTCAAATTGTCACATTGTCTACCCTGGAATTGATTTCCAAAAGGTACACCTAGTAGTCACTTGCCACTTTACCATCATTTGCAACTTATGATGCGTATTATGGTCATGGTATCCTCTCATCTGCCCTACCTAATTTGCAACTTGCTTTCCAGAAAGAAGCTGGAATTCCGAAAAGGATCTTTAAACTTGAAGATATTCCTGGTTTTAGTAAGTTCTTTAGCCCCTGTTGTTTTAACACTTCATTTAATGTGTGTCATAACGTTTCGTTAGTCATGAAGTTTCTGGATCTTATACATTGAATCGAGTTTAACTCTTTTACATGAAGAAAAAAGCTTTGTTATTGATTTTTTTTTAATTTTTTGTTTTCTTCCTTTATACATTTATTTACTCATTATTTCCTTTAGGACAGGTTTTTAAATAGTGAAATATAGAGGGAAATTTGAAAATGTCAAATAGCAATGTTTGTGCATCTGTAACTAAAGTTCAGATATTATGTTTTTTGGTTTAAAGGGCATCCCTCTTCAGATACAAGAAATATGTACCATTTATCTTCTTGAAAATTGAATATTGTACATCTTGTAGCTCTCATGCAGTTGCAGTTTATTTGGTAATCAAATTTCTAAATGTTATTTCAGTGGAGTAATTTTTTCCTTTTTTCTTTTGGTTTCTAAGATTCGTAACTGAATTGGGATTGCAGGGGAAGCTGGGTGGACTCCTGATCAATGGGGACATTCTCGGTTTAAAATTGTGAATGCTTCTCCAGACGGTACCTCAAATCAAAAATTGACTGGTTTCATGCGATCAATTCTAAAGGCAAGTTCTCAAATAGAAAGTTTCCTTCTCTATGTTACTCCCTCCATCCCTAGATAAGCAAGCGTCCTCGTTTCTATTTTAGTTTATCCCAAAGTTAAGTGTCCACCTTCAACAGTGAGTGCCCACTTACCAATTCTATTCTTTACTATGGGATGGAGGCTCTCTATTATTGAGGGTAAAATGGTGATTGAGTTAATTAATAGAATTTGTTGTGAGCAGGCAATGCTTGACCATGGTGATGCATGGCCTTTTAAGGAACCTGTTGATGTTCGTGACGTTCCAGACTATTATGACATCATTAGAGATCCGATGGGTAATTCCTATTCTATCCAAGATTTTGAAGCTTTGGCTTAATCAAGCATGAATTAGTGAATGCACGAGGTTGGAATGGGTAATGGATGTTTAACTGATTATAATAGATCTTAAAACCATGTCGAGACGGGTGGAGTCGGAACAATATTACGTAACACTCGAGATGTTCCTTGCTGATGCAAGGAGGATGTTTGCCAACGCTCGAACCTATAATTCCCCTGAAACTATTTACTTCAAATGTTCCACCAGGTATCCATTTCATTTCAGATCTTTTTTATTACTTGTTTGCATGACGTGATACATGTTTATGCATCTTTTCCAGCATATTGTACGTGTACCAATATCGCTTAAAAAGAGTTGAAATATATTATGCAGGCTGGAAGCCTTCTTCTCGACTAGAGTTCAGTCGGGTCTGCAATCCTTTCTGAAAATTCAACAATAACAAACGGAAATCGAAAGACATACAATATTGTGTTTCTGGTATGTTTCTGTTATCTTGCAATGTACTTGTTAGATAAAGAACATGAGTATAAATGCCAGAGAGAGAGACTGGTCTCTGTGAGGGTAGACCGGTTTAGGTTTTAGAAATGCACAAAAGATCGGGTTTGGACCGGTAGACCCGTTGGTCCAGACTGGTTCTTTGTTAACCGGGTGTGTATGGTATGTTGGTCGAACCAGGTAACTCCTAACCCATAATTTTCGAGTACTTAAAAGGACAAGAATTGGATCCGTTTTCTAATCATTCTACTTGTAGTTTCGTTATAGGTTAAGAAAGAATTATACACCATCGTACTTATATAAAACCCGTATATTTGGCCGGTTTATGTGATAATAGGAAAGTTCATTTGATAACCGTAAATATTAATAACGAGAAACGATCCTTTCATGATGAATATATCTTAATTTTTATAAATAATATTTATCATGAATTTTGTGTATTTTGATTCATGAATATTCGTATCATAAATATTTTTCATGGTACTCATTATGAATAATTGGTTCTCACGATTTTTAAACAACATGTCTGTATGATGAATGCTATTTTGTTATGAACCTTGTGGTAGGAGTAGATATGCACAAGGCTTGGGCTTTTTCGGACATGAGTTGGCCGTCAAAGCCGGTTTTCAATAAACAAAAAACAAGAGCCTGGTGTGATGGGCTTTGAGTATGAAAATAGGCTCAATCGGGCTTTTCATGCTTGGCTTTTCTAGGATTCTGAAAAAAACTTGGATCGGACGAGCCTTGGTCTTGGCCTGGGCCCGGGCTTCGGGTCACAAACCAAACCACACGAGTCCAGTGTATCTTACTCGGAGATGTGTTGTGGGTAGAGGTGGCCAAAAACCGGTCTCGGTCCCAAATAGTGATCCACTGATCCTGTAACCGGTCCTGGTCCCGACCCAAGTACGAAAGCCTGGTTAAGGTGTATGAGGTCTTGAGAACCAGTCCCGGGCCGGGTCCAAATCGGTCCCACTTGATTTTTTTAAATTGATTTTTAACATATAAAAATGTTTTTTTTGAAGAATTTGGTCAATCAAATACAATAACAAATACGTTTTTTTATTATTATTATTATAATCGGGTCAATCAAATATACTAAAAAATATGTTTATGTTTTGCTTGAAAAAAAACCCAAATCCCATACTTTCTTTCTTAATGAAAACGAGGCTGGCTCGGGATTTGTGCATCTTTAGTTAGGAAATCTGAGATAGAAAAAATAAATTTGACTAAAATACCATTTCTTTTGGTTTTAAAAAATTGCAATATTTTGTTCTGTTTTGTAAATGTCTTTTAATTGGTTATTAAATTGTCTTAAAATATTCTGAAATAAAATTGAGAATATTTATAAAACAAAATTAATCATTTAATCGTATCGAGATCTTAACAATTTATATCTCCCTTTTCTTCATCTTAGGAAATTTGTTCTTATAGATTTTGATTTAAACCTTGGATAGAAAATAAGCATCTCACTAAATTTGCTACACTACGAAATAATAATGTTCGTGCTTCTAAACGTACGTTCTAGGATTTTTCTTCGCTATGTGAATGTACAAATCAAAACGGTGAAAGGCTAGAAATATACTCGCTTTGATCGTTTGCCAGCTAGATATGGTTTGGTATCGATGTTGCCGAATCGAAATAGACCCCTTTACTCTTCTTTAATGCACGAGTTTCGTAATATTTTGAATATCTCAAATCCGAAAAAGAAAAGAAAACAAAACATATGCAATCATACAAAAACTAATCATATAGGACATCATGCTTTTTTATTCATATTAGAATTGAAAAAAAAAACACCTGTGAAGACTTTTCTAACAAGTTGGATACGACTTTTGTAAAGAAAAGCCATACTATCTTTTCAATAACAAACTTTGAAAATACGATCGGGAATTACGGATTGGATGCGACTAAATCTTCTTATCAGATAAAATGATTTTTTCGTACAATTAGATTTTGCTTTGTATTAATTGTTGTAGTGCTTAAGTAACAAAAACACTAGAGTATAATATTTGAGCAAAACGTTGTTTACCATCAACAATCCTAATTGGCCCCATACGAACCCGCTTCCAAAGACGTTAATGTGAGTGGATATTTTTGGCTCACTCGGCAGTTAAGGCCCCAACCGAGTGGGGTGGGACTTGGGAGGAAAGATCGAACTCGAAACATGTCTTCTATATTTGGGCGAAATCCTCCTACCATTTTGACAATTGAGTTGCACCTTAACACTAAAGTATAATATCTTAACATTTTTTTCCACTATGCCATGTTTTTCTACAAATAAGAGAAAACAAATTAATGTTTTACGGTTTATAAATATAAGTTTGTTAAAGTTAAAACAATCATTATGGTTGCTTTCTTTTTTCCAAATTCATTTATTTCTTTAAAATATAGGTTTTATTTGTTTTATAATTATAATTTATTTAAAACAGAAAAAAACTTAATATAATGATTCAATTTATTTGTTTTTGATTTACTGACTTTTTTTCTTTTATCCAATGATTATTTGCATTATGTGTGCAGATATGAATGATCAAGTATCAAATCATATATATATATATATATATATGTTAGTAATTAAACACAAATCTCATATATAGGGTCAGGTTCAAGGGAAAACCTCAAATAAACGGAAAACTAAGGCACGAGTGCATGCTACAAATTACCTGTATGCACAAGTGCATACCGTCCAGATGAAGGGCTACCAGGGTGTTCCTTAGTTTTCCGTTTATTTGAGGTTTTTCCTTGAACCTCTCTTTCTCTCTCTCTCCATTCAAGGAAGAACTAGTTATTTTGTGGTAACTGTAAGAACCAATGTGAGCCACATATTAAGCTATAAATTAGGAAATTATTAATTTTGGTAATTTTGTTTGAAATTTAAATAAAAGGGCATTTTAGGTATTGTAAAATATCCTCTTTCCTCTCTCTCCGGCCAATCGTGATACCGGAAATACATACAAGAACTTTTGTGATACCACTGTGATACCCATTGCCATCCAATTCAGCATCACATTCATTACTTTGGTAATACTCCAAGAACATCTGTGATACCAATGTGATACCCACTGTGATACCCTTAACAACATAACGAAACTAAAGAAAAAAACATAATTTGATACACTTAGTAAAGCAATACCACATGATATTTTGTTATACACTTAGTAAAGGAACACTGTGATACCCCATGTGTGATACCACTGTGATACTAAACGTGATACCCACTATACGTGTTGTGATACCCGTTGTGGTACCCATTGTATTCCTAAAACTAGGTCTAAAATTGTCTATAAATCGCCAAAACGCAGCAGAATTTTACGACTTAAATCGACTATTAATAAAACGCAGCAGCGATTCTCGACTAAAATCGGCTATTAATAGTCCAAAACACTGCAGGAAAATATGACTAGAAAATGTACAAAACGCAGCAGAAAATCGACTTAAAAACGAACTGTTTTGACCCGATTTTCCGGCGATTCACACCCTTCTCTTGGCGATAAAACACGGCAGCGGAGAACGGTGATTGCTGGTGGAGGAAATTAGGGTTTTGTAGTGGGTGTTGCTGTTGTTGCTGCTGATGATGATGGCTTAATGACATTTCAAGCCCTAGCATTCCAGAACCACCAGAGGTGTTGGAGAAGATGCTATTTGTATCCATTGAAACACAGTTTCTAAAATATTGAAAGATAAAAATGGGAAATTGAAACACACCCAGAAGCTAAAATGATGATTATATGAAAACCCAGAATTGAGAATCTGCAAATTATTGGTAGGGATGAAGGGAGGAAAAATGGAGAGGCGTCGGTTTTATGTGTTTCAAATTGTAAGATTGAGTAATTAATGATTTGATTTATAATTTAAAAAAATCCAAATTGTTAATTTACCAAATTATCCTTTTACTTTATTTTAAAAATAATATTAATTATTTTAAATGAGTGGCTAATATTGATTCTTACAGTTACCACAAACTAATTAGTTCTTCTTTTATTAAACCCCTATATATATATATATAGGGGTTAAATCACGTGAGAACCAAAAAAAGATTGAGGACCATGAGAACCGGTCTAAGCCATAATTTGGTTTTGATCCCATGTTATAATTAAACTTTTGATCACATGGTTATAATTAAAAGATTGAGAACTGTGAGAACACATCTAAGCCGTAATAGATTAAATCAATTAATGGATTAGATCCGGTTTTCATGGTTCTCAACCTTTTTACAGTTCTCATTTGATTACCGTCCTATATATATATATATATATATATGGGCTTAATCAAATAAGAACTATTTAGTTTGTGGTAACTGTAAGAACCAATGTGAGTCACACATTTAAAATAACTAATATAAATTTTAAATAAATACAAAAGGGTGTTTTAGTAATTTGTTTTCTAAATCTAATTAAATAATTAAATCCTAAAATATCTCCTATATTCACTATTCACGTCTCTCTCCTCTCCCTCATTTTTTCTATATACAGAATAATAAAACCCTAAAAAATTTGAAGTACACCTCTCTCTTGAAGTCCACCCCCAGCCGGCAGCCGCCCACCTCCACAGCCGGCAGCCATCGCCGGTCGCCGACGTCACCAATCCACCTCCCTCTCTCTCGTCCACCTCCCTCCTTCCGCCTCCCTCTTTCTCGTCAGTACCTCCCTACGCCTCCCTCTCTCTCGTCTGCACCATCGAGAGGAGAAGAAAGAGTGGACGGCGCCTGGTGGTGGCTACTGGTGGCGGCTGTGGTTTTCACGAGAAGAAGAAGAAGGTGAGAGTCTAGATGAGAGAGAGAATCTGTAACTGCTCGAGTGCTCGATCGAGTTTGAGAAGTGTTTCGGTGGTGTTGGCTCTGCAGAGATGGTTTCTGTGTTCTTAAGTCGATAGGAGAAGAGGAGTCGCGGTTGTTGCTGGAGTTCAGACGATGGAGAAGAGAGTGGCGTTGGCCGACGGTTCTGATCGAGAGGGAGGCGGAGAGAACACCGGTGACTCGCATTATTCTTGCTTGGTATCACCGGAGTATCATAGTTGGTATCACCAAGGTATCACACATGGTTTGTATCACCGGAGTATTGCTTTACTAAGTGTATCAAATTATGTTTTTTTCTTTAGTTTCGTTATGTTGTTAAGGGTATCACAGTATATGAGGTTTGTTTGTTTTGTAGATCTATGTTTTATGGAATTTTTCATGTACTATGCTCAAAGGTAACACATGGTTACAGTGGGTATCACATTGGTATCACAGATGTTCTTGGAGTATTACCAAAGTAATGAATGTGATGCTGAATTGGATGGCAATGGGTATCACAATGGGTATCACATTGGTATCACAGTGTGTATCACATTGGTATCACAGATGTTCTTGGAGTATTACCAAAGTAATGAATGTGATGCTGAATTGGATGGCAATGGGTATCACAGTGGTATCACAAAAGTTCTTGTATGTATTTTCGGTATTACGATTGGCCGGAGAGAGAGGAGAGAGGAGATTTTAAAAATACCTAAAATGCCCTTTTATTTAAATTTCAAACAAAATTACTAAAATTAATAATTTCCTAATTTATAGCTTAATATGTGGCTCACATTGGTTCTTACAGTTACCACAAAATAACTAGTTTTCCCTTGAATGACCCCCTATATATATATATATATATATATAGAGAGAGAGAGAGAGAGAGAGAGAGAGAGAGAGAAAAGTTCAAATAAAAACTCATTTTCAATTGTGAACATGAGGACGGATCTTGGCCCTTCCATCTATATTGATCCAATGACTCATATTAAATAGAGTTTTTAATTGAAATTATTAATTAAGGTGATTAGGGGTAAAAAAGGAAGATAATTAAAACCCATGCCTACCATGTTTGACTTTTTATTTTCCTTTTTAATTAAATTTTTTTACCCCCCTTAAAGTTTAAAATAAATTAACTTAAAAATTACTAACATTTTAATCAAACAAATTACATCAAAAAAACGAGAATTTCGTGCTCTTCGATATGACATCCATCTCGATATAGTTTTTTTTGTTGTTTTAACCGTTTTTACGTGGAATGTCATATACGTGTTATATTCGGTATGAATATTTATGTATGTTCAAGTGCGTACAACATCTCGACACCATAAGTCCGTAACTCGACATCACCTTCTACAACACTTTCTTCAGCGTCCTAAGGTATCGTGTTCTTCATTACCATAACTCAAGACCTATCGAGATGAATCGGGAACCTATCGAGTTTCGATTGTGAACCGATGAACAAAAAAGTGTGCGTCACGTCTCCACACCTTCACGAGTCACTCATGTATTATTCTTCATGAATAATGTATCATTCAGTATGAATAATACATCATTCAGGGTGAATAATACACGATTCATGAATTCATGTATTATTCATCCTGAATACTGTATTATTCATCCTGAATATTGTATTATTCATCATGAATAGTGAATGAACGTTCACCTTTGTTATTCATATTGAATGTGGACACCTGAAGATGTGCATACATATTCATAAAGAATAAAACCAAGTTTCGGTTGTGAATCGGAAAACAAAGAGAGTGTGTCATGTGTTCAACCTTCACGGGTCATTCATATATTATTCAACATGAATAATGTGTTATTCAGAGCGAATAATGTGTTATTCAGGGTGAATAATGTGTTATTCAGAGTGAATAATGTGTTATTCAGTGCGAATAATGTGTTATTCAGGATGAATAATACACGATTCATGTTTAATAATACATGAATCAGGAATTCGTGTATTATTCATCCTGAATGTTGTATTATTCATTTTGAATACTGTGTTGTTCGTCATGAATAGTGAATGAACGTTCCTTTTTGTTATTCATACTGAATATGCACACCAGGAAACGTGCATACATATTCATACCGAATATAACACATACATAGCATTTCACGTAAAAACGGTTAAAATGAAGAAAAAACTATATCGAGATGAATGTCATATCGAAGAGCACGAAATTCTCGATTTTTTGATGTAATTTGTTTGAATAAAATATTAGTAATTTTTAAGATAAATTATTTTAAACTTTAAGGGGGTAAAAGTTTTTTAATTAAAAAAGAAAATAAAAAGTCAAACATGGTGGGCGTTGATTCAAATTTCCAGATTTGCCCCTAATCACTTCTCAATTGGTTTAATTAAGTTTTAACCATTGATTAGTTTTCCAAATCTTGATCAATGGTTGTGACTTGTCTTCATGTTCACAATTGAAAATGAATTTTCATTTGAACACACCCCTATATATATATATATATATATATATATATATATATATATATATGTGTGTGTGTGTGTGTGTGTGTGTGTGTGTGTGTGTTAGTAATTAAACACAAATCTCATAAATTAGTAAAAATGTGTCAATCCATCTAAACCGTTCAATACGTTTAATTTTAAGTTATGATTTGATATATAAATATATTCTCGTGTAATTATGTTATGGTAACTTATATGTGTATGAATGTGTATATTTCACATATAAACGTATTTTTGTATTTCTTACATGTAAAACGGTTTTGAACGTTTCATATATAAAAACATCATGTTTCATTGTTGTTTATAAATGAAATAACACATGAAAATTGGGTTGTAAGTTTCAACATTTGTTGGATTTGTATTTGATTTTAATACAACCTCTCCCAGGATAAATCATTATTTCTTTTTCAAATTTATAATTGTTGTACATGTAATTACGTTATAGTAACTTGTACTTTCTATAACACAAAATGATTAGATCGGGCATCCTATGATAAAAAAAATGTCCTTACAAAGAGCATCCATGGCTTTGTGGCATTAATCTCTTGTTGTGTGTTGATTTCCTTGTTAAATCCTAGGGCATAACTTTTGATAGGCGGTGGAAGCAACCAAGTTGGAGAACAAAGGAGGGGAGGGGAGATTTCCGATGGTTCCGATGGAGCATGTACCAGGGGAGGGGGGGGGATTTCTGATGGAGCAGGTAAAATGCATACAAATCAGAAGAGGAACACTCTATTGGGTCGACATTGACACCAAGAGACAAAAGTTAGGGAAGTAAATTGGCTTAGATACCCTAATAGTCCTAGATGTAAACGAAGGATATTGGGTGTAATAACAACTATGTTATCTGAAGGAACCAATCTATTATGTAAAACACGAAATAAGAACAACTATACTTAATATCTGAAAAATGGAGTATGTGTAGAACTATTAACGAAAAGAATCAAATGATTTTGCTATAACATTCGAGTGAGTAAACGTGAACAATTTTGATATGTGAGAATCACAATTCTGTATGTCTATACAACCCAAAGAGATGTACAAATATATAAGAAAGCTAAGGCTAAAGTTAAGGAAACTAATAAAAACTATCCAAAAGAAGAGACCAACTAAAAAGGGAAAGATAATACACAATAGAAGGAAATATATACATAATAGTTTTCTAATGGTTTCACAAAATTTAAAGACCAAAACCAACAATTAGTAAAAACAAAGGGACCAAAGATGAAATTTACACTTTTGTTAAAAGAAAAACATTCCTTGCCCTTTCAAACATTACAAAGGACAATCTAATTAAATGGTCCATCAACTATTAACAACTTCAAAATTTAATCCTTCAAAATAAATACAATTAATAGAATGGTCAACCAAAACACTGAAACATTTCATTAAGGAGGTGCAGAGATGGAGGTTGAGGTACAAATCCTTAGGAAAAGAAACTTAAAAAACAAAGATGACCGAAAACCAGATGAATAAAAAACACCGTTTTATACTTGTTTCCTCTTTTTTCTCGTAACAAAAATTCTTGAAGCTTCATTCAAGAATTTTAGTAAACCAACTAAAAAAGCTCTAGACGATATCAACAACACAATTTTTTTGATTTTAGGGATTCAAGTTTTTGAGTTTTGATTTTACATGAGTTCTATATCTGAAGTTTTTTTCTAAAGAACTTGTGCAAATTTGTTATTTATGTTCATATTTTGTTGAGAGTTGAGATATTGTTTTGTGTTTGATTTCAGGTTTTGATTTTACATATGTTATATTGGATTTGTGAGAGTGGTGGTTTTGAAGGTGGTGGGTTGGGTCCCTCTAATATATTTTCTATTTTCCACATTTTTTAAGAAAATCATTGAAGATTAAGGGGCTGTTTGTTTAGCTTTGAATTGTTCTATTCAGAGCTGATCTCTTAACCGGTGAGAGGTCAATAGTGTTTGGCAGAAAAAATTGTCCTCTTAATGGTTACAAGAACCTCTGGGCGATTTTGACTCCCACGCTACACTCAACCATTCAGAGTTACACTTCTTCCACTTTTGCCCTTCTCACTTCTCTCGCCTTCTCTCGCTGCTCCAACAATCTGCCCTACCAAAATCGATATCCCAACACGAAGCTGAGGAGAAACATAAGCCAAAGAAGAAGAAGAAGAAGAAGAAGAAGAAGAAGAAGAAGAAGAAGAAGAAGAAGAGGAATTACAATGGAGAAACGTACCAGAAGAAGACGAAGAAAACAGGAGCAGAAGAAACCCCATCTTCTTTCGAGATTTCCAGAAAACAGGAGCAGAAGAAACCCCCTCTAAATCCTCAAAATCTACAACTATGAATCGAGAAATCGATCATGATTCAGCTAATTTCCACCAAATTTCTTCTCTAAGTCCTTAAGAACACACACAGTTGATCGTTGAAAACACACACAAACACCGAAAGGATCGAAGAAGAAATTGAAACAAAAACCCTGTAAATTTAACAAAATCGAAACACAAACCCTATAAATCAAAGCCACTCGAAACCACCACCATTATACAAAATCGAAATACAATCCCTGTAAATTTAACAAATCGTCAAAGCAGGTGGATGGGGAAATTAAGGAATAAAAGAAAGTCAGTTTAGGGTTTGGTGAAATTGGTTAAATCGAATGGGCAATGCATCGAATTTGACCAAATCGATGATTGAATTAGTAGAATATATGTAAGGGTTTTGGAGAGAAGAAAGAGAAAGGAAAACGAACGTCTCAGAAGTTTCTTAGATCAAAAATTGTATTTATTTTCTTCACTGTGTTTGGTCTTTTAGCAAGTGTTGGTTAATAAAAACTTTTTTATTGGAGAGGGTTAAAATGGTAATTTGTTGTTATTCAGACCCACTATTCAGAACAGTTACCAAACAATCAAATTTCATTATGCATTATACCATACAGAGCCTCTTAAGCATTCTGACCTCTCAATCATTCTGCTCTTAACCATTCTGCAATTGCCAAACAGCCCCTAAGAATATTTTCAATATGTATGGTACTTGTACTTTAACGGCTATGCTATATGGTATTAAAATAGAAAAAAGAAGAGTGTAAAAATCTTTACAAACTCTATATATGAGAATGAAATAATATTTTATTTATTTCTCACCAATAAGATATAATGAAAATAAATGTTTAGAAAAGTGAAATAATATTATTAAATGTACATAATATTTTAATAATTGTTGTAGGATAAATGTGCCATCGTCTAAAGGATATGACGATAGAGATAGGGATAGAGATAGATTAGAATTGAAATATCTAATAGTTATCTACTTGTAACTCATCCCTATATAAATGGCTTATGATTAATGAGAATAACGATTCTTTCTCTCTACTCATTGTTGTTCTATTTCTCTTTTACTTTAACACGTTATCAGCACGTATGTTCATATTTCATTGTTATGGTCGTTTGCCGCTAAACAAGTATGTTGTCTGTTCCCCAACGTTCTTGAACGAATCGCTTCTCGTTACTTCAATTCAAGTAAGCATCTTTACTTCTTCATCTTTATATTTATAATATTGATACGTTGCTTGTTGCTTGTGTTATCCATCGTTCTTTGCTACGTTTGTCATAAATTTAAGTATCGTTCTATCAGCCTGGTCATATATGAGTGATTTAAGATCATGTTAAAATAACAATATAGTTTATTTATGATTTAATCTATAAAAATCATTTTATTATATTTTTGTTGTTAAAACCGAATAGGGTTCATAATTATCTATTTTTAATTGAAATAAAAAAATAGATGAAAAAAGAACATTTACACTTAGAAAAAAAAGGAGATACTTTTTAAATTCGTATGGGATTTCATAGTGATTTCAATGTAACTATTTAAATTAAACAATTATAATTCTGTTTTTTTCTTTTAGCCGTAAAAGGGAACTAGAAAAATCAAATCAAATTTTTGGTAGATCACAGGATATATTCTTTCGTAATTGGTCTTGTTGTTTGATATATTCATAAAAAATATTTTATAGGAAGAGAAAAATGATATAATATTCATAAAAATCACAAGATCAATAGAGTTTTTTTTAATTTCATTACTGGTATATATCTTGAATTAGTTATTAATGTTGAATCATTCTCTCTTATTCTTAAGTTAATTTATATTAAATATTTTTTATGCATGGTTAATTAGTTTATGATATTTACATGTTTATCTGGCTAATATAATTATGTCAATGTTATTTACTTATTTCATACACTAATTTGATTTAAACTATTTAAATATATTGTTCTTGAATATGATAATTGTTGTACTCAAATGTTTATTTAGCTTCTTAAATCGATCTTTTCACATAATATTTAAATGCTTATCCTATTAATGTTTATCTTGATTGTGACATAAAATTAGTCATTATCTATCGCATCGTTATTATTTTAATTGTTTTAGTTTTGTTTTTTTAAAGCAAATTGTTTTAGTTGATTAATATGTTTTTATATGGTGTTTATTTTAGCATGTTATTATTGATGATATACATTGAACGGATAACTTAATTTTTATTTCTTTAAATCAATTGTTTTAGCTTGTATTAAAATATGTAGTAAATCCTTTATAGATTTAGTTTTAGAAATTGTCATATCCATATCATATTCAAATGCTTTATCTTAATTATAAGTTCCTACTTATAATTCTTATAATTAGTTTTTGGAAGTTACACTGCCAACCCTCATAATTTTTGGTATGTTGCCAAAAGCTTCAAAAATAGCATAAAAATGTTATATTTTCAAATACTTATCTTGATCATGAGTTCCTACTCATTAATTCCAATCTTATTAATAAAAAATAAAAAATAAAATTGGAAGTTACACTTCCAACCCCCCTTTATATTTTGTATTTTACGTAAAGATCCATAAATATTATTAAGATGTTAAAATTTTGAATTTGACTATGTCAAAACTAATATTTATTTGTCTAATGACAAAATCTCCTAAAATACTATTATGGTTTTAAAAATTAAAATTGGCTTCATATGCCAAACCCATATTCTTTTCGGCCTCCTGCCGAAAACTCTATAATTAACAATGTTCAAATTAATTAAATCGCAAGATATCGATTTGGATTTTGTCAAACGGGTGTAAATAGCCCTAAGGTTTGTAGGGACTTAAGCAATCCATGTGATTCCCCTACTACCTGGAGATCTAATAGATTGAGTGGTTTCTCTTCCTAAATTGATGAAGTATTATCAACAAAATGTAAGCATACAAAAATTCAATACTATTATGATAATGAAATTTCATGCATAACATAATAAGTATAAACCATAATTCACTATTTTAGAAAATAATATGTTCTCCATTTTCTACGACATCTTTGAATCAAAAGTACTTGATTACCATAAGATAGGTTCGGAAAAACACAAGAAAATACGCAAAAGTCATCGAACCATTTTGACCCTAAAGAAAAAAAACACTAGATGTTAAGATACAATTAAATACTTTAAAATTTTTGAGACGATACATCAGTCACAACCTTCAGAGAGAATAACTAGAAACCCCCAAGAACCGTGGGTAGTCCCAAAAAGGAAATTCGGGAATATTCAGTACCATATACTTCTCAAACTAATCATACAGTGGAAAGAAACCTACTTACTTGATTACAAGAAGGTAACTGATTTTGACAAAGAAATGTCATGTCTCAAAATGCATCTCAATCTTTGTGGCAAGAAACTCACAAAAGATTATGTGAATCATAACATCTTTTCATCTTTTCTATATCCCAAATCATACTAATGAAACAGTATAAGCTGCAATATAACCTTTAACAAACTCATTAACTTAATGCAAGTGGTTAAGAGTTGTAGAAATGTTTTTTTAACAACGCTAGACATACCCGGATAAAGAAAATTCTTGGGGTTAATAAGGCAAGCGTTGGAGGTGGAAAGAACTCCAAAGGATAGTGAGTTGAACATATTAATCCACACACATATGCTAAATATGTATCATATGGACAAGGTTGTGGAAAGGGTCAAATTCATGGCAAGAGTCGGGAACGAACTCCTAATAGAAAATAGGACAAGTTATAAATGAACTATGTCATATCTAACATTGGTTAAGTACAAGTTTATTTGAATACACTTTAACTATCAAATTAATTGCATTTGTGTATATATACACCTGAGTTTATAACCGTTAGAGATGTAAACGACCACATCAAAAACAAATGCAAAACTCTCAACGTTCTTCGTTCCATGTAGGAATGTATCGAGGAGAACTTGATTATTTTTGTGGCATCTCATACAATCCTAAGAAATAGATTATTTTCTCTTTAATTCCCCTAAACACTTAGACGATGGACTGTCACTTGTTGCTAGAGCACTATATCAATATGAACCTTGTTAAAATATTCATACCAATCATATTATAAGAATGGAAATGGATATATGTACATCAACTCTAATGATATGAAAGCAAAATATATTAGAGAAATTAATGTATCAGATTAATGGATTATCTATGTTAGTAAATCATATTTTGTCACCAATAAAGAACTTTGGAACAATGACACATATATGTTTCGGCATGACCACGTGGGACACCATGGTCATGACATAGTGATCTATGTATTGCAAAATACACTTAGATACATTCTCTTTCGAGTGAAAGATAAAACGAGGGAATTAACCAAATTGTAACGGTTGACTTCTACTGCACAAGAAGCAACACCACCATCATAACATGCCCTCTCTAACACCTAGAACTTTTATATACCCTGATCCTTAGCCAAATCAGGAATGAGACCATCCTAAAGTTAAGGACATAATATAAAAATATTTCATTCTTACAACGAATACAATGTGATATTTATGGACATAAACATCCAGAATGCGGGCCATTAAAGTACTTTATGGTTCTGGTTTTTGACACGATGAACACGTGTAATATTATTGTCCACATGAAATGTTGCACTCCTAGCACCAGTTATATGTTTAAGGACTAACCACCCTGATTTTCTCATCAAGTCTGCATGACTTAGAATGCTGGAGAATTTACATCATAAGGATTTGATGATTATTGCATATGTATAGAGATTAATGTAGAGTTTCCTATACCCCATGTGTATATATAAAGTGGTCTCGTAGAATGATAAAAGTCGTCATCAAAAGAATATAGATGGTAGCTAGGACATTGGTTATGCGCACCAATTTATCCAGATCTACATGGGGTTATGCAATATTACATGCAACTTTACTTATTCGTGTTTAGACCCACAACCAACCAACCAATCTTATGCGTACCAGTTGGTAACTGGATATAAGCCTGATGTTTTACATTTACGTATGTTTGGTTGTGTTGTATATGTGCCAATTACGCCCCCACAGCGTACCAAAATGGGTCTTAAAGACGATTCATCAAATGTTGGATATGAATTCCCAACAATTATCCAGTGATCACTTTACCGCTAGATTTGCGGGTTGTCACTTTGATGAGACAACCTTCCTGTCGTTAGGGGGAGATAGGAAAAGGGATTTTCCATGAGAACGACAGGAAGTGTCATTGAATATTTCAATTGTGTCTCATTTTGATCCCCAAAAACTTCACAACGTAAAGTTGAAGTCAAACGAATCAGACTCGATACCTTCCCCACTCGCGCAATGACCTTGTAAGGTCCAATGTAGCGGGGTCCTAACTTTCCCCGTTTACGAAACCGAATCACCCCTTTCCAGGGCGAAACCTTCAGCAAAACATAATCCCCCACTTGAAATTCCAAGTCTGAGCGTCTCTTGTCGGCGTAACTCTTCTGCCGACTCTGTGCAGTAACCAAACGGTCCCACACCATCTGTATCATCTCAGTAGTCTTCAGCACAATATCGGTGCTCCCCAATACTCGTTGTCCAACCTCGCCCCAACAAATGGGCGTTCTGCACTTCCTACCATACAACAACTCGTACGACGGCATGCCAATACTGGAATGGAAGCTGTTGTTGTAGGAAAACTCCGCCAAAGGAAGGTACTGATCCCAGCTACCTCCAAAATCAATAGCACATGCCCGAAGCATATCCTCAAGAGTCTGAATAGTACGCTCACTCTGCCCGTCAGTCTGTGGATGAAAAGCCGTGCTAAAATGTAACCGCGTACCCATCTCTACCTGAAACTTCTCCCAAAACCGGGAGGTAAAACGGGTGTCCCTGTCCGAGACAATCGAAACTGGCACCCCGTGCCTGGCTACAATCTCTCGCACGAAAATCTCTGCGAGCTTATCCGCCGAGGAGCTCTCCCTGATGGCCAAAAAGTGAGCACTCTTGGTCAGACGATCGACAATCACCCATATAGCATCATTCCCACGTGGAGTCCTTGGGAATTTAGTAATGAGATCCATCGTGATCTCCTCCCATTTCCATACCGGAATCTTCAAAGGTTGCAATTTCCCATGCGGTCTCTGGTGCTCAGCCTTGACCTTCCGACAAGTCAAGCATTCTTCTACATACTTAGCGGCATCCCGTTTCATGCCGGGCCACCAATAATTCCCCCGCAGATCGCGGTACATCTTCGTAGCTCCAGGATGAATAGAAAACTTGGACTTATGCGCCTCGTCCAACAATATCTGCCTGTTCCCGCCAGTGAAGGGAACCCAAATTCGACCATACCGTGTCAAAAGACCCCGACTATCACGGGCAAAATTTGGAATTTCACCCGAAACTCTCTCGCGTTTGGCATTCTCGTCCAGAACTGCCACTTCCTGAGCACTACCTATCGACTCAAGGATAGGTGCAACCACTGTTAACCGTTGACACAAACCCCGAAGTGGCTCACCAACCGGATGTCGACTAAGTGCGTTCGCAACAACATTCGCTTTACCCGGGTGGTAAAGTGTCTCACAATCATAATCCTTGACTACGTCCAGCCACCTCCTCTGACGCATATTGAGGTTTTGCTGGTCCATCAAGTATTTGAGGCTTTTATGGTCAGTGTATATCATACACTTGACGCCATACAAGTAATGCCTCCAAATCTTGAAAGCAAACACCACTGCTCCCAACTCTAGGTCATGCGTCGGGTAGTTCGCCTCATGAGGCTTCAACTGCCTCGAAGCGTAAGCTATGACCTTACTGCGCTGCATGAGCACGACGCCCAATCCCTGGTGAGAAGCGTCACAATATACCACCAAATCCTCCATACCCTCGGGCAAAGTCAACACCGGAGCCTCGCATAAACGTCTGCGTAGCTCCTCAAAAGCCCTTTGCTGCTCCTCACCCCAACTAAAAGCCGCAGATTTCTTCGTCAATCGGGTCATAGGTAAAGCAATCTTGGAGAAATCCTGAATAAATCTCCGGTAATACCCTGCTAACCCAAGAAAACTCCGTACTTCAGTGGGAGTCTTCGGCACCTCCCACCGCATCACTGCTGTAATCTTGGCCGGATCGACCATGATACCCTTCTGGTTCACGACATGCCCTAGGAATTGGACCTCCCGTAACCAGAACTCACACTTGGAGAACTTAGCATAAAGCTTCTCCCGCCTCAAAACCTCCAAAACTTCTCGCAAATGCATCTCGTGCTCTTCCTTCGACTTCGAATACACCAGAATATCGTCGATGAACACAATCACCGACCGATCCAACATCGGGCTACACACCCGGTTCATGAGGTCCATGAATGCTGTTGGTGCATTGGTGAGCCCGAAAGGCATCATCACAAACTCGTAATGGCCATAACGTGTACGAAATGCCGTCTTCTCCGTATCCTCGCTCCTTACCCGCATCTGATGATACCCCGATCTCAAATCAATCTTAGAGAACCACAAGGCTCCCTGAAGCTGGTCGAACAAGTCATCAATCCTTGGCAGAGGATAACGATTCTTCACCGTAAGCTTGTTCAACTCACGGTAATCTATACACATCCGTTGGGACCCGTCCTTCTTTTTCACAAACAGAATCGGGGCTCCCCACGGTGAACAACTCGGCTTGATGAACTCCTTTTCGAGAAGTTCCTGCAACTGAGTGTACAACTCCTTCATTTTCGGTGGAGCCAGGCGATAAGGTGCCTTGGCCACCGGAGCCGCACCCGGAATTAAGTCAATGCGGAACTCCACCTGTCGCTCGGGAGGTATCTCCGGTAAATCATCGGGAAACACATCAGCAAACTCCCGTACAACTGGCACATCCTCCGCAGTCTTCTTCTCTTCGTCGCCGCGCGTGTCTATCACATACGCTAAATATCCTTGACCACTGTGCTGCAAGTATCTCCGAGCCCTCGCAGCCGAACATATTGCTGAGGTCCGCCTGGGCGAGTCGCCCTGAACTAGTAGTTCTCCCCCGCCTGGGGTTCGAACTTGTACTTGTTTGCGACGACAAACAATCTCCGCATCGAAAGCATCCATCCAATCCATGCCCACAATCACGCACAACTCTCGCATAGCGATCGGAATCAAATCAATCGGGAATCTCACACCAGAGATCTCCAAAGTGCACCCCCGGTACACGTCAGTAACCGTCAAGGTCCTGTCATCAGCAACCTAAACCACGAGTGGACAGCCTAACCGTCCTACACCCCGGCCCAAACGCTCACTAAAAGTGCAAGACACGAAAGAATGAGTAGCCCCGCTATCAAACATCACTACTGCAGGCACCGAGTTAACTAAGAACGTACCTGTCACCACTTTAGGCGTAGCCTGTGCCTCGTCCACCTTCAGCTGATGAACTCTACCTCGGGCCGCCTCGGTTCCAGCTTGACCCACTCGACCATCAGTAATACGCAAGGGGGCAGCCGCAGGAGCTCTTTGTGCCCCACCCCCATCAGCAGCCCTCGGATTCGGACAGTTGGCCTTCACGTGGCCCGTCTACTTGCAGTTGAAGCAGACCATTAGTGGTACTCTGCAATCACGACCGTAGTGTCCCACTTGGCCGCACTTGAAACATTTATCCTCTCTCCTTCCGCTACCATCCCTGGGTTTGAACCCACCGTTCCTTTGACTCGAGTGCGAGTCCGAAAACCTCATCTTCTTTGGAACAGACGATATCGGTGCCACGGTCTGCACCGCCTTTCTCTTCTTCGCATGCGTCTCCAACTCAAGTTCCCGTCTCCAGGCAACCTCCATCAACACTACTACCTCATCACGAATGGCAGTAAAATCTCGGGGATCGCCTCCCCAATAGCATGCGTCACCACAGTCGCAAACATTTCACGTATATGTTGTTCCTCCTCGTGATGGCCATTCCCGGTATTTATCCCAACGAGTTGTTAGCACACATAAATCCTGCTAACTACGCTCACGCTCAACTCCTCGGATTCTCCGTGACTTTCCCTGACTCGAGCACGGATCATGTGCTTCAGTTAGTAGGAGCTCTACTACTACCTTCCACACCTATCCTTACTCGTTTCGAGTCCCGTCCCGAAGTGCCCAAGTAGTTCCTTGCCGATAGTTCAACCCATATGCCCGTACCAGCATATGCAAACACTCTTCCTAGCTCCCTAGGAATTCCATCTCATCCCACTACCCTTGCTATGACGGAATCCCTACTAGTCACGACGAGTTGCCTCGCGAATGCACAGTTGCATACAGTGTGAAATCAGATAGACATTCGAATAAAAGATTCTATCCTACAACGGTTGGACTTAAACAAGAGCCGCGCAATAGAACTAAATCCAACATTCTAAGGCTATTTGGTTCCTACTGCATACAACTTATAAGGCATTCACTTAACAACCTATCAAGACTAGCATAAATTTTTACTAGCAAGCAACAACATGCAGTACAGTGTAATCAGCACCAGGCAATCTAGCATACATACTCCTATGTTCTAGAAAGCAATAAATTACACTAAGTACTCTACCTTTTCCCTTGACATCGGCTGACTGTACACATTGCGCCTTCGGTCACCGTTTCTCAAACGTACTTTCTCTTTCTTTTATTTTCTCAAAAAAAATTGAAAGGAAAGAAAATCCCGAACCGCAAACTTGAGTTCAAACACACCGAAATGTATTTGATTCGCTCAAGCTGTGCTCTGATACCAACTTGTAACGTCCCGAAAATTACAATAAATTTGAACTTTTTAAAATAACATTTTATTAGAAATAAATCATAAACATTTAACTTCAAATAAACATTTTATCCAAAACCTCGTTTAGTTAATCAACCAACTCAATTAAAGCAGCGGAAAATATAATACTTCTAAACATAGTATCTCAAAATGATAATAGGAAAAAATCTCTTCAACGCGCCAGTGTGTACCGTCACGCCTTACTGCCACCCGTACCTGAAACTGTAATTTATAGGGAAAGGTAAGCACGAAGCTTAGTGAATTAAACACCACATACGATAGCAATCATATTAACACTACCCCTAACACAAGTAGATACACATAACCAAGCATGAAAGTTTAAGAACGCATCCTAAACTAACATACTCATGCAAGACAACCTAAGCAGGTATCCATCGGTCTCCCCGATACCACACGATCACCGTGCACGTATCCCTCGGTCTCCCCGAGTTCCTACGTCACTCGTGTACATCCTCCTCGGTCTCCCCGAGTTTTATACGATACCTAATGTCCATACTAGACACGACACGATCTAGTACCACACCACATAAGATTACTAGCACACACGAGCTACGGTAATGCACGCACAATTATTATCCTACGTAGTGAGTGAACTCACCTCGATAAGCAACGCAGATATCCACAAACAGCAATACGATTCCGCCAACTCCAACTCACTTCTTTCCACCTAAAGAAGTGTTATCAAGTGTCAAAGCGAAGTCCTAACCCGAAATTACAACTACAAGTCTAAACGTGTAATTTCCAGCTTTTGGTCTAAAACTACAGGTCTGTTCGTGACCTGTTTAGCCCCCCTTAAACTCATCAAACCAGAATTATTATTCCATAAATAGAAATTTATATGTCTTAGGGTTCCAGGGACATATCGCACGCGTTCATACGAGGTCCCTACTATTTTATACGAAATTTCTAAGACAGACTACCCGAATCAGGAAATTCGGACCAGTCTGTACTAAATGCTAATTTGGCCCTAGCTAGAGGCCGAATTGATTTTTATGCAAAACATGAAAAACATACTAGACTCAATTTGTGAGATTTTGGCACTGGTTTCACCTCAATCCGAGATACCTAGATTAAGTTATGGATTTTACAAAACAGCGGCAGAAAAGGTGATTTCACATAAAATGACGATTTAGATTTCGATTAAGCTTTAAGCGATTCGGGTTACGGTTTAGCTATATAGGGTTTACGAAGGCTGGACAACCCACGCACCACCCACTGCCACCTCCGACAGTGGTGGTCGGCGGCGGCGGCAGCCACCACCGGCGGTGGTGGTGGTTCGGCAAAACGAATCGACGAGGCTAAAGAGAACGATTCCACCCAAACGATTCGGGTCGCACCCATAGCCAAGATCGACCTAACAGGCTCTAGCCAAGCACGATACAACCACCGACTGGTGGTGCACGGCGGCGGCGTTGCAATGGCAGAAGCCATCGCCGACGGTGGTGGCGATCCGCTAAACACTCCGACGAGACAAAGAAAAAGGGCATCCACCCAACTCTTCTCGCCACACACACACGTCTAACCACAACCTACGGCCGCGGACCTGCCATCACAGCCAGCGGGCTGGAGGTACACGGCGGCCGCAGCCGGCGACAGCCATGGCCGCATGCGACGGCAGTGGTGGTGGTTTTGTGGTTGAAACGATGAGGAAAGAAAAACAAAGGGATGAGAGGGCCTTACCTCGACGGCGACACTGCAGCGACCAACGTCCGGCTTCTCTCTCCCTCTCTCTCTCGCTACTCTTTCTCCCTGCAGTTCACTCTCTGCCGGCGAGAATGCAGCGGCGACGGCGCTCCGGCGGTGGTTCTGGGTGGGTCAGCAGCGCCGCAAGAAGAAAAGGGAAGGAGGTAGGGTTTTGTTCTTAGGGTTTCGTGATTTCTTTGTGTGCGATGCAAACAAAAACGAGAAGAAGGGAGGGGGTCGGTTCTATAGGGCCGATCCCATGCAAACTCCTAACAAAATTGTCACTTTTAGTCCCTAGCATTCCAACACCTTGCTAAAAAAATAAAGTTTCACCATACATTAACATTTTGGTCATCCTTGCTAAGTCCCGTTAAATAAATTCGTTAAGAGACGATAATAAAATAAATAAATTAAAAATAAAAACATTCGTACCGGACACGGGCTTTACACGAACCATGCTCAGTTGAAGAATGTCAATAAAGAGAAAATTGACCTAAATGAAAAGAAGCAATCCAGGATAATTATTTGACAAATGAACATGTATTTGGTTCGGTAGTGCTAACCGACCAAGTGTAAAGCCTGTAGGACATATATAAATCATTTGTCAGGGAAGCGTAGTGAGAATAATTAAGTAATATATAAGGCTCTTCTTTGGCGCAAGGTTTCTCACAACGCACTGGATTGACCACAATAAGACTTACTCTCTCGTGATGGAGAACGTTCTGCTAATTAATTAGCCAAGTAGTTTCCAAAGGACTGGAAATTGCAGCTCAATGATGTAGTTACTACATATCCCTATGGGGATCTAAATTCAGAGATATATAAAAGTTCTTGATGGCATTATACCAATATCAAGTAACTCTAAACCATGAAATGCGTTTACAATAAAATTAAAACACTCACTTTATAGATTAAAGCAATCTATGCGGATGTGGTATACTCGTCTGAGTGAATACTTGATTGGGAAACAATAAATAAGAACGATGAACTGTGCCTTGCGTATTTATATAAAAAAACAAGTCCCAGATTTTCATAGTAGCTCTATATGTCGATGTTATGAACATAATAGACACTCTTGATGAAATAAGGGAAAACACAAGCTACTTGAAATCTGAATTTGAGATGAAAGATCGTGGGAAAACTTGGTTTTGTCTAGATACTTGAGCTACGACACCGAGTTTGTGGAATATTAATCCACTGATCCGCATATGTCTATAAAATGATCAGGCGACCTAATATGGACAAAGCGCATCCGATTAGCACTCCCATGATCGGTCAAAGTGATGGATATAAGTAAAGATCCATTTCGTCTAAAGGATGAGGACGAAGAGGTGTTAGGAGCTGGAATTCCATACCTAAGTACAATAGGCGCATTATTGTACTCAACATAATACACTTGACCGTATATTGTACTTCTCACTGAACTTGTCAGCTAGATTTAGCTCAGCGCCAACGCAACGTCATTGGAATGATTTCAAATTAACCTTTTGGCACCATTGACGCGGGCTTATAATTTCCCTACGGAGATAAATGGATTGATAATGAAACTTCAATACCTACTTAGATTGTGAGCGGCAAAAGTACTGACTCTTATAGAAAAATACCAAACAATGACTTGGTATATATTTGTTGACATTAGGTATATGTCCAACTCATATAAAGGTTGTTCCCAAACTGGATAAGGAATTATCATATGGAACATGCCGATTGCTTGGAAGTAAACTAAGCAAACCCTTAATAGCTATCTTCTTATATTATCAGTAATCTTACTCTCCATGAGACTATTCAAGAGTGTATATGGTTAAGGACTATCATTACACATATAAGAGGAGCTAGTAATTTTGATTTTGATCACTATACAACTTGCATATATGGAAATAATGCATCATGTATCGAATAAATGAAAGTAAGATATATCAAGGGTTATAACACGAAGCATACTTTGCTTAAGTTTTTATATAATCAATTCTCCTCAAGATTCAAGTGAACCGAATAAGATGCGAGGAAAATGTGACATGTTTGTTTACCAAATCAATACGTAAAACCATATTTGGGAAACATGTAGAAAGTATTAAATTGGAAATGTTTTAAACCTCCTTTGATTAATGCACGAATCAGGGGGAGTGGTAGACAAAAGGGGGGGTCTACTATATATGTAATATTGGTATGCTGTGCTCTTTCCTTCAACCAAAGTTTTATTTTTCCCATTGGGTTTTGTTCCTTGGTGTAAGGTTTTAGTGAGGCAACATTTTATATACCATCATGATTTCTTAACTCTCACGATTAATGTACGAATCTAAGAGAAAACTAGACTAAAGGAAAAGTCTATGTGTTGCAAAGAAAGTAGCGCGTTGTACTCTTTCCTTCGTCATATTTTTGTTTTTTCCCACTGGGTTTTTATTTTGGCGTAAGGTTTTAACGAGACAACAATTGTGCACCTTCACTCCTTTGACTCGGCACAAGGGGGAGTGTTGTAGGATAAATGTGTCATCGTCTAAAGGATATGACGATAGAGATAGATTAGAATTGAAATATCTAATAGTTATCTACTTGTAACTCATCCCTATATAAAGGGCTTATGATTAATGAGAATAACGATTATTTCTCTCTACTCATTGTTGTTCTATTTCTCTTTTACTTTAACAATAATGTAGTAAATGTTAGAATTGTTAAAATAGAGTGGTTGTTAGATATGGATGTAATTTTTTAGATATTTTAACTTTTGATACTCTTTTTTTTGGAAATATTATATAGCATAACTGATAGAGATACTTTAAAAATGTTAAGTTTCGGTCATGTGAGGGGCACATGCCTCCACTTCACATAAGCTTTTTTAACGACGTTAAATTGAGACGTTAAATTGAGAGACAAATTTGTTATAAAAGTAAAAGTTAAGAAAATAAGAACCACCATTTAGGGGTGTGCATTGGGCGAGGCGGGCGAGTTCGGGTGGACAAACCAAAAACTCGATCGAATATCAAATAAGGAAATCAAGACCTAAATTTTAGGTTTTCGATTACTGCGGTTCTGATTGGTCGGGTTTCAGGTATTTATTACAATGCAAAAAGTACGTATAAATTCAATCGATTAAAAGATTGATGAAATCAATAGTAAGTTTAGAAATTAGAAAAAAAATTGACCGACTAGAATTTAAGATTTTTAAAAGATAATTAGATAAATAAATATACTTATAAATATTTATAATATATAATGTATATTATTTCAGGTTTTCGAACGGGTCAGGTGACCAAAGATCAATCCCAACCCGAACCCAAATATTACCTCAAAAGTCGAGTTTTGGATTTATGGATTTCGGATTTCGGACTATTCGGGTTTTGTACACCCCTACCACCATTATACAATGTAGTCAATGTATTCAAGGGTTTTAATCCAAACTTTGAGGGACTAAAACTGGGAGAAGATAATAGTTCAAGTACGAGTTGTGTAGTTTTAAGTATAGGGGTATATTCGTAAATAAGAAGAGAAAGCGGCACCGTTTTAAACCGCCCTCCATTATTTTCAAGCTCAGGAGAAAGACGAAGAAGAAAAAAGAAAGAAAAAAAAGTCTCTCTCTCTCTACTCTCTACTCTCTACTCTCTCTCACACACTAACACAGTAAATGCATCATCACAAAGAAAGCTTTTGTTGCTCAATTTATCTATAAATATATCTTCTCAGCTCTCGGAGCTCAGTTGTGGAATCAAATCTATGTAGCTTTTTGATCTGGTATCGATTGTTGATCGAAAACCCTAGCTCTACACTGTCATCGATCTAAGTTGGTTAGAAGTGTGAAATCTCCGTAATCATGGCTAATAGCAATCCTTCCGACGGCTCTGCTGACGATTTCTTTGAACAAATCTTAGGGTTCCCTGCTTATCCCGCAGGTGCAACCGACCCAAATTTGGCGGGAAACGAAGGTGGTTTGGGAGGAAGTGCTGCTGCTGCTAACTCCATGATGTTACAGCTGAGCTCCGCCGGTGACGGGTCCGGTCAACATCATCCTCATCATCATCATCATCTAGCTGGTGGTATAGGTGGTGGAGGTGGAGGTGGAGGTGGCGGAGGGTTTCATTTTCCGCTAGGGTTGAGTTTGGAGCATGGAAAAGGGGGGTTTCTGAAGATGGACGATGCTTCTGGAAGTGGTAAAAGGTTTCGTGACGACGTCGTTGATAGCAGAGTTTCCTCTTCGGTAAAATTCAAACTCATTGTTCTACCGTCTGCATATTATTTAATCACTTTTAAAAAAAAATCGAATGGTTTTCATATGTTTTTAAAAAAAAATCGATGTTGTCAATTGGCATCAATTTTTTGTTCGATCAGCTGCTTCCCCTACCATTCCTATGGAATCATATGAAAAGTTGTCCTTTCCCTTACCGGAATATATGCATGTGAATCCGTCAGGTTTTGTCAGTTTGTATCATCTTTTTCTTCGTATCAATATGGGGTCACTAAAACCCAAAATAAAAATAAAAACTGAACACTATGTGCCTCAAAGTAATTTGTAACATGTTATTACATAAAAACCATAAACAACTTCAATTACTTGTATTTAGATGTGTATATTGAAAATACAAAAGCAATTTCAAGTACACGTGATTACCATCCAGATGAACGGTTATTGAAGTGTTAATCAATTTTCATTTTTTTTGGGTTTCCCTATAATCTTTTCCTCATGCCTAATAAATTATAAAACAAAGAAAAGCAAGAAAATGCTGTTCATCTTGTCTTTTCAATATTATAATCAAGATGTTTGACATGTAATTTGACTTCATAGTTACATTTCAATTGAAAACTTTTCTTCCCTTGAATCAATGCCGAATTTGTATTTTATATGCAAGACTTATTACATATATTCATGGTTACTATTCATAATGAATATCATGCATTTTCTTCATGAATATGACCGCATTTTTATCATGAATATCACATATTTATCATGAATAGTTGGTTCTCAAGTTCTTAAAATATTTAATGGTTCTCGTTTGAACATTCCCCTTTTAATCTATTATGCATTTCTTTATTGGGAATGGAGTATATTTGTATATAATTTGTGTATTTTAGTGATCACAAGCTTCCCACTTGGGTTTTTCTCTAGGATGATGCTGCCTGCTAGTTCACATACATGCAATGACAAAATTGTTTGATTGTTTAGGGGTTCCAGGGCCAGCCAATGCCTAACACGGTGCAAACAACTCCAAATCCACCTACCGTCCGTCCAACAAGGGTCAGAGCGAGACGAGGACAGGCCACAGATCCACACAGTATTGCTGAAAGGGTAAGCGGCTGCTTACTTTTGTTTTTTACATTAAGCCCTGAATGGGTTAAGTTATCTGTGGATAAATCATTCTGTCTGAGGGACAGGATCCCAATGGGTTTGAGGGAGGCAAAGAGAGAGGGTTGGATTATTTTTGGGCATTTCTGGTATTAATTTGTTTGGGATGGCTTAATGGGGACAAGTGAGGGGTCCTGGCTTATTCCATATAGCCATTTTAGCTTAATGGCTTAACAATTAAGCCATAAAGAAAAACTCATGTATGGCTGAGCGAATAAGCCACTAAGACCACCATTAAGCTCATTAAGTTGGAGCAAGGCTGTGATAATATGCGGAACCCCATTAGATTTATCTCCAAAAGAGTCCTTAAAGAGAGATGGAAGGTTTCAACATATATTAAGGAGAACTGTTCCAAGTCTAGCTGATGTGACTCCAACACGCCACCACCAACTGAGGCAAGATGGTGTCCCAGAGTGTCAAGACCCTAAGTGGTAAATTTTGGCTCTGTGATAATATGTGGAATCCTATTAGATTACTCTCCAAAAGAGCTTTTGAACAGAGAGAATGAAGGTTCCAATATATATATTAAGGAGAAATGGTCTAAATCTAACAAATGTGTAATTGTTAAGTTTTTTAATTAACTAAAGGACAATTGTACCTTTAACAATAGAGGGAGTAATGAATTTCTCCATAAGGGTAAAATTGAAAAGTAGACACTTATTACTTTTGAAATAGACACTTATTTTATCACAAACTAAAATAGAAATGGGGACACTTGATTTGGGACAGAGGGAGAGTATTTATTTGATTTCAACTTCTTTCGTCACTTCTTCTTTTAAGTTCTTTTTGTGAATTTATTCCAAGTGTCATCCTTCAAGCATTCGAAATATGTCATCTGAAACAGCTTCGCCGAGAAAGAATAGCTGAGAGAATCAGAGCATTACAAGAACTGGTTCCTAGTGTCAATAAGGTGAGTGTTCCCTTGATCCAGTGTATATTATATATATATATATATATATATATATATATTATGTATGCTTTTCTGTTTCTACTGTTGCAATGTCCAGTCATTCCTCTTTTTAAGGAATATATATTTTGTAATTTTGTGCAGACAGATAGAGCTGCCATGCTTGATGAGATTGTGGACTATGTGAAGTTCCTGAGGCTTCAAGTTAAGGTAAAATGATCTCATTGATACTTATATATATCCTTTTGCTTGTATGGGACCCATTATATCACCACACTTTTCTACCCAAAAATGGTGTTAAGTGTGTTATTTGCCACATAACGATCAAAGCACCCATCTATATACTAATTAATCATATGGAACAAGACTAACCACTCAATTGGATTGATTTATTTAGTAGTGGAATAGCTTTTAGTACCATCTACATATATAGTATGTGTGCATATGTGTGTGTGAGTGTGTGTGTATATATATATATAGAGAGAGAGAGAGGGAAGTTCAGAGGAAACAAAAAAATGAAAAACTGAGGAACACCTTGGTAACCGTTCATCTGGAACCGGAAATTAAAGTTGTTTTCTTGTTTTTATGCACGTGTGCATGTTGTATGCGTATGTGCATACCGTCCACTGATCCAGATGAACGGTTACCTGGGGTGTTCCTCATTTTTTCATTTGTTGTGGTTTTTCCGTGAACCTGACCCTATATATATGTATATATATATTGATGGGTTGGGGAGCATGGAGTGGCCAAATTTCAGCCACATCTTTAGAAACATTATGATTTTCAACGTGCAAAATCTCAATTATGCTAAAAATAGATATGAGTTGGCCCAAGTTTTCAATGTTACCCATCATAGCGACGGTCCCTCTTTGCGGTTTCTACTTGCCAAATGATTTTGTATCCCATTACTCAAAGAATTAGTTGTATCATACTCTTTGAGCGGTATTTCATACTTAATCAAACCAAACCAGACTAACCTAGTACAACCACCGGAAATGGGGTCCAGAAAGGTTAGGATGTACGCAAACCTGTCATCTAAGGAACAACGACTGTTTCTGTGAAGACGCCAGGCTTGTGAAAAAGGAAACCAAACCAAACAGACCCAGTAAATTCAACTTGAAAATACGCAGATCTGAAAAGAGTAGAAGCGGGTGTGAGCGTGATGATATCTTGTATTTGTATTTCTTCATTTATTTGCCTTCTTTTTACGTTGAAGGTATTGAGCATGAGTAGATTGGGTGGAGCAAGCGCTGTTGCACCGCTCGTCACCGACATCCCTATATCATCCGTTGAGGTAACATTGCCGATCCTTTGATCTTTGATTACAACTTTGAGGCGATGGTCAATGTTTTCGTAATTCATACCAAGGGGTAAAATGGTTATTTCTGTCATTTAGTCCGTTGATTCAAGGAACAAAACGGTAATAAATTTTTATCCAGACAGACAACTTAACTGATATAGGGTTTGGCTACTTCCGAACAGGAAGAAGCAGGTGAAGGGGGAAGAAACCAACCGGCATGGGAGAAATGGTCGAACGATGGCACAGAGCGGCAAGTTGCAAAGCTCATGGAGGAAAACGTGGGGGCCGCCATGCAATTTCTTCAATCCAAGGCACTTTGTATCATGCCCATCTCACTTGCATCTGCTATTTATCACACACAACCTCCGGATTCAACCTCGATCGTCAAACCCGAATCCGAACCGCCTTTATAAACCTCCTCCGAAAAAGATTGCAAATGATCCAGTAACTTAAAAAGTTTTCAGTGTAGTTTTAGCCCTAAACCCTAAAAGCCTCACCATTTTCAGTCACCAATCTATTTTAGTTGAAAACAGCATCATATTTGCCTTTATCTTTTTTCTAGCACTCATCATGTTTTATAAGAATAATGGGAAGCCCACAAGATTCAAGGAGAGGTAAAAAGTTGTCAAGCCTTTGCTTGATATGTTGTGCCTTTTTGTGTCAATTGGTGAGGGTAGTGGTGGATGACTAAGGAGTTTTCCTAGTGGAGGGAGGCTTTAAATTTTCATTTTCTGGGGTAGTGGAGTGTGGGGACATTGATATATATATATATATATATATATATATATATATATATATATATATATATATATATATATAGAGAGAGAGAGAGAGAGAGGGCAGGTTCAAACGAGAAGCTAAACCTTATGCGAGAATCTGAGAAGTGTTTGATACACAAGCTTAATCATATATGATTAAACACATGTTACGTTGGCAATACATAGACGTTTAATCATATATGATTAAACACACCCACAAGCCGTGTAATCATATATGATATCACACTTCTCGCGTTCTCGCATAATGTTTAACTTTTCGCATGATCCTTCCTAGAGAGAGAGAGAGAGAGAGAGGAGGGGAGGTTAAGGGAAAATCCAAATAAATAAAAATGAGCAACATTGTAATAAATGTTTATCTGAATGGTATGTACATGTACATACAAGTAATTAAATATGTACATGCACATATCGTTCGGTTTGAACGGTTATTAGGGTGTTCCTTAGTTTTCACTTCTTTTGTGGTTTTTCCATGACACCCCTCATCTCTGTGTGTGTGTGTGTGTGTGTGTGTATACTTATGATCTCTATCTAACATTTTAAAATTAAAGGTAGTAATGTTTGTATGTGGATAATGGTTGGTTGTCTTAAAAAGATAGTAAGATCTTGAGTAGTGGTGATATGGAGTAGTATTGGTGCAAAAAGAGTGAGTGGGTTGGTATACAAAAAGTAGCATTGACTTCTTTTGGTGCATTATTGGTTGATCAAGTGGTGGTAGCATTGGTTGGTTTTCCCCTGTTGGTATCATTACCCCAAAAAAACAATCAAACAAAATAAAAATAAAAATAAAAATAAAAAAGGTTTTCATAAGGGGTTTTCTTTTTGAAGATAAAGATAGAGGTGTTCTTTAGTTTTCATATGTTTTATCATATGAGTTTACTCCTTTAGTTTCAAAACAAAGTGTTGACAATCACAATGTATAATTATTACACTTTTAGTTAACCAAACGACAACTTTACTCTTGATAGTTTATCTTGACAACTTTTAAATGTGTGTGCATTAATCAAGGTTGAATTTGAGAATTAACTTGACCATTTTTTAAGATGGAACATTTATTTTAGCACAAGCCACGAAAACGGTGGTTTGTGTATGAAGTTTCTCTTGAACTCTGTTTCAGATGGGATATGCTGGTTATGAAATGATAAGCTAATTAATTTTCTTTGATACAAGCTTTATGTTTTAACCACCTAGTTGTTCTAGGTCTCAAGTTATGAGTCCATCAGAGGTGCATGTGACAAAAACCAAACGAACCCAGTAATCCAACTTGCATTCAAGATCAGTGTATCTCAAAATTGAAAATCATCGGTTCGTAAAGATGATGAAGCTACAAAATTAGCAACAACTCCATAAGCTTTGTTATACTATAAAGCATTTACCTCATGTTCCTAAAATCTTTTAAAATTCAGATTACAACTTGTTATTATATACACACAACTTCTCAAAACTCCATGTTTAAACTTTGTAAAACTAATTGAGAAACACGTTCAAATACCGCATAATCAAAAACACTATCAAGGGTTCAAGTTTTCGATTTCAGAATCGAGATGCATTGAGTTGTGCATGACACCGATACATAACTAGCTTCCAAGAAAGCAGTAAAATATTTGCTACTATCTTGTGCATTACAAATGTCGATAACAACTCCAACTCAAGGATGTCTGCCCAACACTCAAAGCCATGGCATTATTAGGTAGAACATGTACCAGAAAAAATTCGGTTTTCCATTTCATGTAAAAATGAAACAACTCCGCTTCAGCAGGCATCTAGGTCACGGCATGGGGGAGGCTTCGGCTCACCCAGCAACGTCGTATTCCCTCCTGCGGGCCCACAATTCACACGCTCGGGGTTTTGGGTCCCACGCTATCAAATGTCAACACAAAGAAGTTAAGCTAGCATCTCTTGTATCAATCTTGCAAAAATGATGTAATTTATGGCTTACCGGTGGCTTTTCTCCTCGTTTTAATGCCTCGACTATTTCCACAACTCTCTTTGGGGTAACATCTTCCTGCATTTCGCCACAGAAGAGGATACGGTTACAATTCCTGGGTCCATACGAGTTTTGGCGCCAAAATCACTGAAGCATGTGTTTGGTATGCAGACGGGATTGGACAGGCAAGAGTAAGGGTCTGTTTGTTATTGGACGGGCAAGAGTAAGGGTCTGTTTGTTAGCGGCTTAATGGGACTCGCAACTTATTCGGTCAACTATACATGACTGTTTGTTTGGTGATGGCTTAATGATATAGAAAGTGGCTTATCCAGTAAGCTTCTATGGGGAGCTTTATGCAGAAAGCCAAGCTTTTTTCAAACCTTCCCTTCCCTTCCCACTTAAAAAACACCCTCCTTCCATCCATGAAAAAACCTTCCCAATCCGTACGGATAAATCCGTACAAGACTTAATGGAAAACCAACCAAACAGCCCCTAAGGTAGACGAGTAACGGAGAAAGAATTGTGGAAGATTTTAGAGTTTTTAATTTGACATGGGTAGTTTAGTAATTTACCAAACTCGCCCCATTTTCCTGATTCTTGTTTCACCCATTTTGGTTGGACAGTTGTTCTGTCCTGTGATGCGTACCAAATGCAACCTAAAAAGATTAGTTTATGATGCTCACATAGTAGTTATAGGTATATCCTTCGGATCCATTTGAATAGTCGGCCACGGTTATCATAGGAGCATTTACACAGCAACCCTGCAGAAACAAAGAGCGGATATTATTCCCTCCTTCCCAAAAAAATGTCCACAATAAAAAGCCACACTTTTGGAAAACAAAGGAGAGCACACCGCGTATCCACACCTTCACAAGTCATTCATCATGAATAACAGTAGAGCATATATATATATTCAAGACAAACATGCGAGTTCAGTCAAACGAGTGCCGAATTATTTTTAATTAGTAGCAGATAAGAAAGGGTATGGATTCAAAACTTATAAATGAGAACGCCAAATATTTTACCAAGTCCTGTGAGCGGCACAGCCTTTTTACCAGGCATCTATCAGATTCAAATGAGAACGCCAAATATTTTAAGAGCCCGGGAACAAACTATTCATGCTTTATTCATGATGAGTGTCGTGATAGATATTCACGATGAAAACTATTCATAATGAATATGCATGATATCATGATCATTCAGGGTTATTCACCATGAATAATACATAAAACAGTTGATTCCCAATTCTCAAAATATTTATGGTTCTCATTTGAACTTTCTTCATACGGCAGAATTTGGAGGCACAAGTGAAACAACGGAAAGACAAAAACTTCGACAATGAAACAAGCGACTCACCATGCATTCCATTTCTCCAACAGAAAACAATCCATCCTTCGTCACCTCTGCATATAAAAAGAAAGTAAACATAGTGTATCTTAGATGCCATTTCTACAGTCATCAATGTGTAAAAAACCACAGAAATATATTTCACATGTGAATATATAATCAAAATACAAACCATTTCGTTTTACTCCCAAGTGCTTCAATAACACATCTTCAATTTCCCGTGAACCACGAATCATACAAGGAGTCGTTCCGCATACCAAAAGATGGTATTTGCCAACCTATAAAACCATTGTCCCAACTCACTTTGACCTCTTAAATTCAGATGGAAATTGTGTTTTATGTCAGCAAATTCACATGTGCAGCCATACCTTTGCTCTATTAAACATGGAATAAAACGTTGCAACCTCATACACACGAATAGGAGCAACTTCTATAACTTTTGCCACCTTCAGCATGCAACAGAGCACAACATCAGTGCAAATGAACAGAGAAAGTACAATGTACAATATATATATATAGCCCAAAATGCAACGAGGTTTGTCTTGGTTCCTATTTAGTGTAATAAATAAATTTTTTTCTCAAACAATGTGACAAGATAGACGACTTTTGTTGACGTTAATGTCAAGTTTATCGTCCATTTTGCTGTAGCTTTTTTATGAACATTTCATAAACTTCAAGTAAACAGGTATCCACATCTTCAAATGTTACAAGATCGGCAAGTTAACCGGTCAAAATGGGTACAAAATAGAATATTTTGAAACTTTGTTACTTTGATTGAGGAAAAAAAATATTTATTACTAAATAGGAATTATACCAAACTTTGTTGTGTTTTGATACATTTTGCCCAAAAATATATGGTCAAAACTATACTTCGACCAAGAAACTTATAAGTTGGGAACATCGATGACTTTCAGATGTAGTTACATGGAAATTTCCAAAAGGTTATCATCCATAATAAAAAGTGAAAATTAACTTTTTGACACTTGAAGTCACCATGAATATCTGTTGTGAATCATGCACGAATCTGTCTTTCAAGCAAATATATACATATATATCACACATATAGGGTCAGGGTCAGGGGAACCGCAAAAAAGTAAAAAATAAAAGTGAGGAACACCTCGGTAACCGTTCATCTAGACAGTATGCACATGTGCATACAAATAATTTGTAACATGCATATGTGCATAAAAACCGCTTCAATCACTTGTATGCACATGTGCATACTATCCAGATGAATGGTTACCAAGGTGTTCCTCGCTTTTTCATTTTTCTTGGGTTTTCCCTTAACCTCCTATATACATATACATGTGTGTGTAAATAAAAATGGTGTTGTTATCGAGTAAAATGTTCAAGCATTCACCACTGTTCATGAACAAAATATGAACATGTATATCAATCTTATGAATATGAACATGTATGATCATGTATATGTGAACCCCCAATGTAATTTGTATTTGGCATGAACATGTGTGCACTACATTGTTCACAGTTTATCCTCGGATGCAAATGACAAAGAAAATGAACGCACATAAGGAGTGATTAATGGTTTCGATTTTGTTCGACGATCGTCGGTCTCGTTTTGGTGTGAGAGAAATTAATGGAGCAATAATTATGGTAGAAGAGATTGGGTATATATTTTACGTAATTACCCTTGATCACTATAGTTCACCACACCGGTTATTTTTTTAGACCTCATTTAATGATTTTTATTATACATCAAATATCAACCATCCATTCTCAAGATCAATGGCTTGGATTGGTTCATAAAGTTAATAACAAAATTGAGGTTAACAAATGAACTAGACCCTATATCTATATATATATATACACACATATAGGGTAAGGTTCAGGAGGAAGCGCAAAAAAATAAAAAAAAATGAGGGTGTAACCGTTCATCTGAGCGGTATGCACATGTGCATACGAGTAATTTGTAACATGCACACGTGCATAAAAACAGCTTCAATTACTTGTATGCACATGTGCATACCGTCCATATGAATGGTTACCAGGGTGTTCCTCAATTTTTCATTTTTCTGGAGTTTTCCCCTTAACCTCCCTATATATATATATATATATATATATATATATATATATATATGTGTGTGTGTGTGTGTGTGTGTGTAAATATGTGTACATACTATACACGTCTATATTGTACATACATAGATACACAAATACATGTGATTGTGCATATTTCACTTTGAATTAAATAAAAATACAGGATAATTTCTATCTAAATGGCCAAAGAGCCCTTAGCATGAAATTCGAAATCAAGTAGTGTTGTGTTTAGCCAAATGTTGTATACATATGATATTAGAGATATACTAGGGGGAGGGGGTATAATCACACATAAAATATGTTAAGAAAATTTGGATATAATGATGATGGCAAGGCAACATACATACCGCATCCATTGCTGAAACAGGAAGCCACCCTCCATGCTGTTGCTGTGCAAGATCTAGAAGTGGGATGACTGCAGATTGCTTGTAGTTAGACGGATAGTGAGACAAAATCTCATTTACCTGTATGTACAAAATAACTCCAAAGATTATACAACTAGGATGATGCTAGCTGTACTATTAATTTCTGACTGATATAACAAGATATTGCCAACTTCAAATCTGCTGTGAGTTTATAACCACCATAGTAATTTACCAAACTCGCCTCATGTTCTGTCCTATCAAACAGCACCAGGATACATATGAAAACCAGTTCAAAATACAAGATATTTCCACAGATTGTACTAATAGACATGTATCTTTAAGTTAACTGAGAATTTACAAACTATGCCTAAAGCTCCAAACTATGAAACATATTCCAATTCCTAATACCTAATACCTAATTCCTATAATCCTATCCAGTGTCATAGTCCTTCCCAAGGTGCAAACTATACTTTACATTAAAAGCTGTATTGTATAAAGTCAATACAAAAGTAGATTTCTACAAGGGTATGTTCAGGCCACTTGCTAGGGAGACTTCCACTCCCCATGTTCCTTTAGCATCAGATTTCAATTAAGAAACCCTATTCTTGGTGGTCACAATTATCAAACAAAATTCATGGCAACTTCCAAAACGTGAACATTTCAAATCTATGACATAAACCATTAAATAAATTGAAAGAAAATTTAAAAGAGAGATGATTAGAGCCAACCTTTGGTTTGTTAGCATCACTGAATTCCCATGGAACCTTGGGGTTATTGTCGGGAGTATCAATATGCTACACACAACCACATATAAGAAAAGAAAAAAGAACACAAGGTCAATGAAATCAAAAGCACATGTAGGACCAGACAAATCAAAATCAAAATCAAAATTTCAAATTATACAGAAATCGATGAAAACTTACATAGTTAAGAGCGGTGGATAGCGATCGATTTGTCTGAAGAACAGGGGTGAATAAATCAGAAAAAAGGATCGAGAAAAAAAACTAAATCTAGAGCAAGGAAATTGGGTATAAACCTGAGGAAATTGACGGAAAGCTTGGCGGATCTCGAGCAGACGTTTGGATGCGAGACGAGCTAGCATTTTCGTGGTCCGAGGCTGTTGTCGAGAGAAAAATGGTGAAGAAGAAATGGGGAAGATTTTGGGGCAAAGCATTGAAAGAGAACCCCAAGACTGGGGAGTGGATTCTAATGTATACGGATGTGAGTTTTGCTCACAGGGGTTGTTTTGTACGTGTGGCAAGCACAAACATGGGTATATGGAGTCTAAACAATCTAACTTGAAATCGGTAGCGTTTGGTATATAACCGGACATTTAGGTAGCGTTTGGTACGCAGACATAATTGGATTGTATTGGATTGGACAGGACAGGACAGACAATATGGACAGGACAAATGTATGTCTCGTGTTTGATAGGACTAGGACAAAGCCATTTTTGTCCCATCCTGTCCCACTTGTCCTTGTCCTGTCCCTCCCAGTCCATGTCACGCCAAACGTGAGACAGTGAGTTTTGTCACATTATGTCCCGTGTACCAAGCACAACCTTAGGGATGGAAATAGGACGGTGGCGGGTAATAAGTCTCAAGTCTTAGGACAACTCTCTCGAAGAGTTCCACATAATACCGAAAGTTTCAGCGCAACATAAGTCTCAGGACAACTATCACGAGCGTCGATTGGTGTTTTTTTCTTAAGCTAGTCGATTTGCTTCCTTATTTTAGTTATTTATTTCCTTAGATAAAGATTATCTTCCTCATAGATAGTCTATTTTTTATTAAAATATTTTTACACAAAATATTATTATTGTTTTTTAATTATGATTTTTGAATTTAACATTGAAATACTTTCAATGATTCATTTTATATGAATTTAATCTAAAAAAAACTTGAAAAACTTATATTATAAATAAGAGTAAATTGCAATTTTGGTCCCTGTGGTATGTTGTTTTTCTTACTTTTGGTCCCAAAAATTTTTTATTGCAAGAATAACCCTGTGGTGTGCAAAAGTGTTCGGTTTGGGTCCCTAAGACTAACGGCCGTTAATTGCAGTTGTTAAATGCCCCCCATGTGCCTTGCACATGAGGGTATATAGGTCCTTTTACAAATACAGACCACAGGGACAAAAATTGCAATTTATCTCTTTATTATTATACTATTTATTTAAAATATAACAATTATATATTATAATTAATAAATAAATATCACATGATTTAAAAATGACATATTTAGTAAAATGACAAAATTGTAATTAAGTAATAATTTGTTTATGTGTCGCCAACGAAAACTAATAAATTTGTTACTCTAAAATAATTAATTAATAATTTGTTCTCTAACAGAACTAGTAATTGATTAATAATTTGTTTACTCCCAAGTAATATTAATTAATTAATTGCAAATTTATTCGAAAATAATTTATATTTTTGTTTTTATTAAATTTCACTTTTAATATAAAATTAAGTATTCAATAAAAATATATTAAGAACATGAAGGGGGTTTTAGGGGTAAGAAACAAGGTTCTAAATGGCGTGAGGCGTGGCGTGGCGGCGAGGCCAAACCTCAAGCCTTAGTTAGGAGTCACGGCGAGGTCATGTCGTTTATCAAGGCGTGACTTTTAGCGGCAAATCTCTATATCATATATAATATTATATATAAAAACATATATTTTGTACTATTAATTGACGGGTCAATGATAATAAACAAGCTAAATTAGGTTATATATTAAAAAACTAGCAAATAAGACATTAAGACATGAAGAAAAATCAAATATCGTGTTACAAAAGACTGCACATTAGGCCATGGCGTGCCACATGCATAACGTGACGTGAGACACAAGCCTTAAGCCACGGCGCCCCATGGCGGTTGTCGCTGCAAGCCTTTTAGAACAGTGGTAAGAAATGAGAATGATAATGAAAATTGTTGTTTGATTTGATATAATATAATGGGTCCATTACCCCAACCCCACTAATTTTAATTCCTGGCCAAAATAGGGGGAATGGGAAGTTTATTCTCGCTTAGTGTTGAATGAAAAATATTTTTTTATTTTCACGTTGGACGTCACAAAAAACGGGTTGGAGATCCCTTATATAATATTTTGAATTATTTTAGAGTAAACAAATTATTAATTAATTATTTAAGAGTAAACAATTTATTAGTTTTATTTGACAAAACGTAAACAAATTATTACTTAATTAAAATTTTGTCATTTTATTAAATATGTTATATTTAAATTATGTGATATTTATTAGCAGGATTGAGAGTTCAGTGGTAAGATTGTAAAAAAAATAAAAGTTTCATTTGAGGGACTAAGCTGAAAATTGTTGAGGTATAAATGGGCTCAAGTCCCTAGGGTTTCATAAGTTGTCGTCCCTGATTTTGTGCTGTGGCGGCTAGGAAGTGATCGAGAGAGAAATCACTGAAGAAATCTTCACGGAATCGCGAGCAGACTTACTTGGTAAGAACTGAATCTTTCTCTATTATTTCTGCATTGATTAATCAAGCGATTCAGCTTCTGGACATTGTTTTGTTCTAGCAGTGCTGTTAATTTAGAAAACCCTGTTAAGGCTTTAATCCATCAATCAGACTAATGATGCTTGAAATCAATCGATTATAGGGTTTGGTTTATTAAGGGGTGTTATGATTCCATGTTGGATAAGAATGTATTGGCAAGAACTTTCACTAATCGAGTGGTTTAAGAAGGAAAACGAGTTGATTTGTGTTGGCTTTTGGTTTGTTCGTAAGAGGAGAGTACCGGGAGTCGGGTACCGGGAGTTCGGACCATACCGGGACTAGACTCCCGCACCACCACCGGTGATACCGGGACTTGAAGTCCAGCCGTTGGGCCGAGACGCATTTGGGCCAAGTAGGTTGTTGGGCCGGCTAAGTTGATGGTCCAGAAAGTTCTTGGGCCGAGTGATGCTCTTACGAACTTAGGAATTGTTTGGGCTTAAACTGTATTAAGAAGGGATTCGTTGTTAGTATCAATCCCTAATTATTTTAGAGACCGAGTTAAGAAAAGATCTAGGATCTAATTTAGTCGCATCTAATTAATTTATAAATTTAATTATTAGGTGTACGGTCGGAACGAGGCACAAGGTTAGAAAGGAAATTGCTATCAGGTGAGTTCCCTAAACCTTATTTTGACGTAAATGTTAAATGATTCTTTTACTGAAAATGGTTTTATCGAGCATGAAATGTTTACGATCTGATATGCATGGAAGGAAAGGAATGTTTTATATGTTGTATTGATGTGCATGATTTATAAAGTGTCAAATGCTTTTACAAAATGTATGTGCATGTTATGTGATGTCGGTCTGTACTGTGGGATCAATGAGCCTCGGGATCTGATGGTCCCTTGGTTATGTACGACGAGACGGTAGGTTGGAATTCGTTTCCTCCTAGGCGGGTATCGGGGAGTCTGCTTGGGCCCCGATACGAGAGGGCGAAAGGGGAGTCTGCTTGGGCCCTGATCGCGATTGGTTAAGCGATCCACTACACAGTGCAGTACCATATGTGATGCTTTACGATGTATGATGCATTTTTAATAAAATGATTTCGTATTATTTATACATGTTGTTTTATGGAGGGAATTCACTAGACCTTTTGGTCTAACCCTCGCTTTTCAAAACTAAACCATTTTCAGGTAAGCGTGTAGCGAGTTCTTCTAAGTAGAACTAGAGACGGTTTGGAAGCAATGGTGCTCGTGAGGCTCCCAGTTTTAGATTGATATGTCTAGTTAGTGCTCGGCTGTGGCTTAGAGAGACTTCCGCTGTTTATGATTAATGCTAACGTTGAAGTTTTTGTTAAGTATGTTTTAGCATTGATGTAAGGACAAGCTCAGTTATGTAATTTGAATGTTAATCTTATGACTTTGACCTTTTATGGAAAGTGGGACGTTACAAATGGTATCAGAGCCTTAGTTTAAGGGATTTAGGTGACCATTCGGGCCTAAACTTAAACTGTAAGATGAGGAACACAGCCGAGACATAGGATTGCCTCTAGGAACGATCACTATAAATGCGCTTAGGAATAAGGTGCCAAGGACAAACGTGTAAGGTAAGTTTGGGATTACACCTGGCCAGTGTAATTACGAACTTACAGGTACATGTGCGTGCTTACAATACGTTACTTATAGCAAATTTGTTGTGTCATATCTAGTAAGGATTAACTATCGGTTTCTTTCAGTTTAGCGCTATGGCTGGGAGAGCGTTGAGGAATAAGTCAGCAAGATCCCTGAGGGATATACCCAGCTCCATTGTTTGGGGAAGTGTCGTGTAAGAGTCATTATGATGTGATGTATGTAGACATCGTAGAGAAGAAACGTTGTAAAGAATGTTATGAGTCGTCTAGAGGTAGCTCTTCGTGGATTCGGAGAGGATGAATGTTTGAGTTTGAGTAAGACTCCAGTTTCGGGAGATTCCTAGTTATGGAAACCATGGGATAGATCAGTTGGGAGGGTAAGATCGAACATTGTCAAAACCTTGAAAGTATCAATGGAGCCCTGACTTTTTAGTCTAGCTTTTCATTGGCAGGATAAATGGAATAAGATACTCATAGTGAATTGAAAGCATGTAGAAGTAGAAGGTGAGATAGTCGATCAAAGCGAAAATAGTGTGAAATGGTTGAGTGAGTGAGATGTGGAACGCAAGTACATCAAGTTAGTGCTTGACCGAGAGGGCGACCCTTGGTCGAAGAAAGAGTGTCAAGGATAAGTTGCGTGGTAAAATGGTTGACCTTGCTAGGGTGAGTAGCCTTCAATTGCAAGTAGAGTTTCATGCATAGCTTTCTTAAATATAACATGAAAATTTTCACGATTTAAATTAAATGTGTAAATATCAATTTTGATCGAAAAGGGGTCGGAATGTGCAAGCATATGTTTAAAGAAAAGGTGATTTCATTCACATGGCACAATGAAATTTTGAGCCTAACGATTGCAAGGTATTTCACACTTTTCATGATAAGTTAAATTATTACAAAAGGTCGAGAAGACGTGTGCCAGCAGAACTTTTACAATCAAATGAATTTTAACCGATTGATATCATATAAAAGAGTGTGAGAACCGACTGGTTTACTTGGTGTCAGTAATTTATTTCGAAATTGTATCGTATGAAAGGATTTTTCATTCAACGTATTACTACCATAATAACATCGTTCGAATTTGAGTAAGATTAAGGTTCACGGAAAGATGCATGCAAACGATTCTCGAATCGTTGTGCAGGGCGTTGAATTTATAAGAGTGATGGGGTCATGTGTACCCCAGTGTTTTCCAAACGTTGTTTATTTAAAATGATGAAATGTGCGAAAAGATTTATATACTGTTTTGTCATGCATGAAGGCTATGAACCTACTAGGTCGTAGAATATTACGTTATAAGTTAAGAAGAAACTCCGAGAGTGGAAAGGTGTTGGACAAGTCAGGGGAGAACGTGCGTGGTTGCAGTATATGTGTTCTAGAGGAAATGTGAACAGTGGTAGAATCGGAAGTGGAATACAGTATCGGTTGTATGAGGGTTTGCACCCTTGTTCGGTACCCGGAGGTACATTTGTCAAGGGACGGTTGTGACCGGAGGAAGGACTTGAAGCCTTCAAGGTGATGGTTCTAGCAACTCGTTATGAGTAGTGTGGCGAGGAAGAATGAAATGTCTATGGCGTAGGAATATGAGTTTCAAGGTGAGCTTGTAATGTTGTCGTTACATGAGTAGGTGTCGAAAGGAGGGAGACAGATCATGAAGGTGATTATGATATGTGGAAGGATTAGGCTCCGTAAGGAACTAATGTTAAAGGATAAGTTAAGGAAGTAGTTAAGAGCTGTCTTTTGTCGTTGAAGTCGGCAACGGTGTATGTTGGCCGAGGCCGAAGACTCAACCAGATGAGTGTAAGTCGATAGAATATCTTGTAGAGGTGTTAAATTAGTAAGAGACTGTTGTTGTTGAATAGGCGTTCTATTTACGAGGTGAGGAGGGTCCGTAGAAGGACAAGGTGTAACACAAGCGGAGTGAGTGTAGGCTATACCAGTCAGTAAGAAAATGTGCCATGTCTAAGAAAGGACTCGGATCATAGAGAGCTAGCTAGGATGGTTGTGTTTGAGCTAAGTGTGAACTCGTGAGTCATAGTTCAACAAGTTGGGAGAGAACTAAGTAGCGAGACAGACTCGATTGTAGTATACGGGAGAATATGAAGGAAAGGATGAATTGTATACGAATGACCATGAGAGACTTGGTCGGTAGTGTGATGATAGGAGTGGTGGATGTACGAACGAATAGTAGCTTCAATTGCCAAGATATCTGTGTCATTCGGTGATGTAGTAAGGCGATGTTAGAAAGACGTAGGATTAGAAGGAAGTCCTTTTGGGATTTCGGGTAGAGTGTACGTTTTGCAATCCCAGTTGTTGAAGTACGTGGTTGGTAAGTTGGTGTTTATTTTGACTGTTATCGGAATGGAATGTCGGGGCAGAATTGGGTGATTGCCCAGCTGTGCGACCAAGCTTTGTGGTTATGTATGTTGTTAAGTATATTCTGGAAGGCAGAGTAAGCTTAAAGAAGATGATGAATAGATTAGTCAAGTTGTAGTTTAGTAGATGAGAAATCGTTAAAGAATGAAAATTGTTCCTTATGCGTGAGGGAATGATCCTAGAAGGAAATAGTCGGAAATTTTGGTTATGTTTAAGGAATGACATGATGATGATTGTGGGTCGGAGTGGTAGTATGATCATTAGTTGATTTGAAATGTCATGATAGAGGTATAAGCCTGTGGTTGGTTGATTAAATTTTTTATAGATTTGTTAAGTAATGACGTTCATTTGTTATTCAGGATGTGTTACAATTCTTGGGGAAGTGTTATTGAGATTAACACACTGATTGTTAAAGAATTATTTAAGGTAAATCTAAGTAAGAAAGCCGGGATGACGGTATATATATATATATATATATATATATATATATATATATACATCTGTCTGTTTGTATGATCATGGTGGTTAATCGAAAGAATTGTGGAACCCGAGTTTCGGGGTGTTCCTGAGTTAACAGATCCGTTTGTAATAGGGAATCCAAAAGGGGTGGATTATTAGAGTGAATAGAGGACGTTACTAAGAAACACACTTTGGGGTCATTGGAAGTTTAAAGAGGACGAGGGTTGTGTTAGTCAAAATGTGGTGGGTTAGATGTGAAATCCTTAAAGAATGTGAATTGTTGCTTATGGGTGAAAGAAAGGTCTGAGAAGGTAAAAGTTAGAGATTAAAGAATGTGTAGTGACGTCAAACAATGGTCTCGTTTCAAGATGGCTTGGTTGGATGCCTTAAGATAAGATCTTGGTGCAACTTATGGTTATGCGAGTAATGAGAAAGCGATACCAGCATGTGGAAAGGTCGGGAGAGAGGGGCAAGTAATGTTCGGTGGGCAATGCTCCACGCTAACGTGGAAAGGTGAAGATAGCATGTCGGAATAAGTGAGTAAATTGGAAGTAGTAAACTTGACAGTAATGCCGAAAGGTGAAGGGTTGTGCAGATGGTTATTGATAAGTGTGTGAACCGTTAGAAAGGGTATTGAGGAAGAAAATTGTGTATGATTTTGTGCAGGAAGGTAGTGGATAAGACAGTTGAATGGGTTAAGTTAGTGACTTTGTGAGAAATGTTTAAACGATTTGGTCGTGCAGTGTTTAAGATAGTGAGATTAGTATGGCGTGACCATGGTTACTCCTCCCAGTGGAGTGAGGACAACCGGGGTTATGCTTCTTGTGACTGAACGAACGTGGCAATCAGCGAGGAATTGATGTGTTTCAGGATAAGTTTAATTTGAGTAAGCGAACACTTCAACGATAGGTTTGGAGGTTCCTACTCTTAGTTACATATAAGGATGGAGTGGCGAAGTAGTGAGAATGCGAGAGAAGGGAAATGTTATTTGCATAGATGTTTGATGAAGGAACTCCGGGTTGTGAGTTGTCGGGATGTACAGGGTTGGCCTGGTGCCAAGTTGTCAAGTGTTTGACTGGTTCTTAGTAAATGAATCTCGTGTTGTAACGGGGGATTCTGCCAAGTTCCTCCTTATAGGAAGTTAATGTGCTTGAGAAGCTGTACTAAATCTTCTATCGTTAAGACCGAGCGATTAGTGACCGTAGCCTACGAGTCAGAGGACCGTGAGAAATGAAGGGAGTCCACCCAATGCTCCATGTTTCGAATTTATCGAGTGGTTGTCTAGGTCAGGAGTGGCATTGCCTTGGGGAGGCGTCGATTTTGGGTGAAAGCTAAATACCCGCACCCTTTCCAATAAGGAATTCCGGGGACGGAATTCTTTTAAGGGGGAGTGTTGTAACAACCCAACTTTAGCAGGATTGAGAGTTCAGTGGTCAGATTGTAAAAAAAAAGTTTCATTTGAGGGACTAAGCTGAAAATTGCTGAGGTATAAATGGGCTCAAGTCCCTAGGGTTTCATAAGTTGTCGTCCCTGATTTTGTGTTGTGGCGGCTAGGAAGTGATCGAGAGAGAAATCACTGAAGAAATCTTCAAGGAATCGCGAGCAGACTTACTTGGTAAGAACTGAATCTTTCTCTATTATTTCTGCATTGATTAATCAAGTGATTCAGCTTCTGGACATTGTTTTGTTCTAGCAGTGCTGTTAATTTAGAAAACCATGTTAAGGCTTTAATCCATCAATCAGACTAATGATGCTTGAAATCAATCGATTATAGGGTTTGGTTTATTAAGGGGTGTTATGATTCCATGTTGGATAAGAATGTATTGGCAAGAACTTTCACTAATCGAGTGGTTTAAGAACGAAAACGAGTTGATTTGCGTTGGCTTTTGGTTTGTTCGTAAGAGGCGAGTACCGGGAGTCGGGGTACTGGGAGTCGGGTACCGGGAGTTCGGACCATATCGGGACTAGACTCCCGCACCACCACCGGTGATACCGGGACTTGAAGTCCAGCCGTTGGGCAGTTGGGTCGAGACGCATTTGGGCCAAGTAGGTTGTTGGGCCGGCTAAGTTGATGGTCCAGAAACTTCTTGGGCCGAGTGATGCTCTTACGAACTTAGGAATTGTTTGGGCTTAAACTATATTAAGAAGGGATTCGTTTGTTAGTATCAATCCCTAATTATTTTAGAGACCGAGTTAAGAAAAGATCTAGAATCTAATTTAGTCGCATCTAATTAATTTATAAATTTAATTATTAGGTGTACGGTCGGAACGAGGCACAAGGTTAGAAAGAAAATTGCTATCAGGTGAGTTCCCTAAACCTTATTTTGACGTAAATGTTAAATGATTCTTTTACTGAATATGGTTTTATCGAGCATGAAATGTTTACGATCTGATATGCATGGAAGGAAAGGAATGTTTTATATGTTGTATTGATGCGCATGATTTATAAAGTGTCAAATGCTTTTACAAAATGTATGTGCATGTTATGTGATGTCGGTCTGTACTGTGGGATCAATGAGCCTCGGGATCTGATGGTCCCTTGGTTATGTACGACGAGACGGTAGGTTGGAATTCGTTTCCTCCTAGGCGGGTATCGGGGAGTCTGCTTGGGCCCCGATACGAGAGGGCGAAAGGGGAGTCTGCTTGGGCCCCGATCGCGATTGGTTAAGCGATCCACTACACAGTGCAGTACCATATGTGATGCTTTACGATGTATGATGCTTTTTTAATAAAATGATTTCGTATTATTTATACATGTTGTTTTATGGAGGGAATTCACTAGACCTTTTGGTCTAACCCTCGCTTTTCAAAACTAAACCATTTTCAGGTAAGCGTGTAGCGAGTTCTTCTAAGTAGAACTAGAGACGGCTTGGAAGCAATGGTGTTCGTGAGGCTCCCAGTTTTAGATTGATATGTCTAGTTAGTGCTCGGCTGTGGCTTAGAGAGACTTCCGCTGTTTATGATTAATGCTAACGTTAAAGTTTTTGTTAAGTATGTTTTAGCATTGATGTAAGGACAAGCTCAGTTATGTAATTTGAATGTTAATCTTATGACTTTGACCTTTTATGGAAAGTGGGACGTTACATTGCATACCACAGGGTTATTCTTGCAATAAAAGTTTTCTATGGACCAAAAGTGAGAAAAACAACATACGATAGGGACCAAAATTGCAAGTTACTCTATAATTAATAGAAACTTTAAGAAAATAAATAATTGATCCTATATATAACTAGTCCGAGGTGAATCATGGCTCAATTTGTTTTAAAAAAAAAGAGTAAACTGCAATTTTGGTCCGTGTGGTATGTTGTTTTTCTCACATTTGGTCCCTAAAAAAATTTTATTGCAAGAAAAACTTTGTGGTATGCAAAAATGCTATGTTTTGGTCCTTGAGACTAACGCCCGTTAATTGTTGATGTTAAATGCCCCATGTGCCTTGCACATGAGGGTAAAATGGTCTTTTACCCCAATCTTCTTTTTAACCCTAGAAAACTTCCTCCTCTCTTTTTCTACCACCGAACACCCACCTCCTCTCTCTCTCTTTCTACCACCAAACACCCACATCCTTTCTCTCTCTCTTTCTACCACCGACCACCTCTCTCTATCCTCCGTTCTCTTTCCTTTCAATCTTCTTTTTTCCCCATCTTTTAACCTTAGAACCACCGTCTGGACTCCTCGATACCACCGTCGCCGCTGACGGAAGTAGCGCCGCCGCTCCAGGACAACGGAGTTGTAGGACTAACCCTAGCGGCCTTAGATTTCTTAGCGGTGGAAGGAAGTAACACCACCGGTGGTCTATAACGGCGTTGGCGGATGGTCCAAGCTAGCGGAGGAGATGGTTGACGGAGTGTGAGAAGGAGGTGAACGACCAAGTGGTCGTCATCGATGGCGGATTTCACCCAGTTATCGTCGTCAGTAGTCATGGTGATGGCACAAAGACGATCGATCTGGTTTTTTGTTTTTATTCATCAATCTGGAACCATCGGGACTAGTTTTTTGTTTTTAGATTTAGGGTTTTTGATTTAGATGAGTACTTTAGTGTAATAATTTTTTTTACAAATATGTAAATTCTTTATATTCTTGAACTTGGTTGATATTCTTAAAGCTGTTAGTTTAAATATTCTTGATGTTAATGTTAATGTTGTTGAGTTTGATTTAATCTTGATTTTTTATGGTTGATCTTCTCTCCTGTGGATTACGGTGGCCGAAAATGGGGTTTAACTGGAGAAGATGATTAAGATGAGTTTGATATCATCATTTGATTTTTGAGTTTTTAGTGAAAAATAAAAAAAGTAAGCAAAAAGACCAATATGCCCTCATGTGCAAGGCACATGGGGGCTTTTAGCAGCTGCACATTAATAGACGTTAGTCTCAGGGACCAAAATCGAGCATTTTTGCATACCACAAGGTTTTTCTTGCAATAAAAATTTTATAGGGACCAAAGGTGAGAAAAACAACATACCACAAGGACCAAAATTGCAGTTTACTCAAAAAAAACTTGCAACCGGTTCCAAACAGTTGACCCATAACCGGTCCTGACCCGACCAAATTTGGCCATATCAAAATAATCAAATAACGAAATGAAACAAAACCCAACATAATTTACCTTGGCCTTATACTGGTTGAGCCCAATATAAACAAGGCACAAACCCATTAGTGCTGGAAACTCAAAGTCAACCTATTATTTGACGAGTTTGAGTGTGCTTGACTGTTGTTAAATATACAAATTTTCATTATTATTGTGTTAAAAAAATTATATATTTGTTGTTATGCATAAATTCACTCCTTATTATAAATATATGTGAAAAATAAACAAGCCAGACGAATCAAATTTATTTGATTTATTTATAAACTAGTCTTTGGCTCGTCCGTTGCGCGACGATTAAATTTGTGTTTTAAGTTAATTATTTGATGTTTAATAGTTGAATAATTTTGTGACACATACAATAATTGATAAAAAGAAAACAAAAATTCCACAAATAGAAAATATTATCTTGAAGATAAAAATATGTCTATTAAGTTTGGTACCTATTATAAATGTCGTTACTAAATGAATTTATCAAACGAATACACAATAATTGCATATTTATATTTTTGAAAAATGTTCGAACTCATAATCCAAAAGTCAGTTGATAAGTGATATCTTTTTTTTCCAAGTAATTAAATCTCTTATGATAATTCTAAGGGTGTTTCGTTGACAGAATGAAATTTGATAGAATTGTAATTCATCGAAGGAATTTGAGTTTGTAGTAAAAATTGATAAGAAATTGCAAAAAGAAAATCACGACCATTTAGTGATTATTTGTATCAAATCCCATACTAATTTCAACAAATCTCATACTAATCACGACACATTAATTCGTATATATTTATGATATTTAATAATATAATTAAATCCAAAAATATTCAATATTTGACTCATTTTGAAGATATTGACGAAACGATTACAATGATATAATTTGTAAAAAAATAGAAATGATTTTAATGCATTTTAGTTCATATACATTATTTATGTTTGTATGATAAGAGTCTAAAATTAAATAAAAAAGTAAGGGATTAAAAGTAAACTACATACCTAATTATAAGGGTAGTAAATGTAACGTATAAATAAATAAAAATGAATTAAGGAGAGATTTAAGGAGGCGTGAATGTAGGTGTGTTAATTGAACATATAATGTAAACTGCGTCCAGATACATGTTTAGGCGAGAAAATACTAAAATCGACTCACCAGAAGACGACACGTGACATGCTAGTTACTTATTTATTATATGTATAGATTTTAACTGTAAAGTTACAAACTTAATTCAGTTTACATTTCACAAAGATAAAACCTTTTATAGCCATAGGGCTCTCAAAAAAGTCGAACGAATCAAATATATATAGAGGCTCCGTAAAATGCAAACCTTGCATTTGTTGCACCCCTTTACAAACCCATCTCAACCATTGATATGTCCATGTCATTTAGTATTTTATTAAAATAAAAAATATTATTCAGGGTTAATATAGTAAATCGACAAATACAGATTTTTGGTTATTTTTGGATAAGATTGTAACTGATTGAACTAATCAAATCATTTCCTAAATTTTTGCCTAACATCTAATTTCTCTTCTCTCTTATCTCTGCAGCCGCAGCCACCGCCGGCCACCACCATCTCCGACCGCCACCACCTCTTCTCTCTCCATCCTCCGACGACGCAACTCCATGTGAACACCCAGCAAACCCCACGATCTCTTCTCCTCCTCCTCCGCCACCGCCACCACCACCTCCGACCGCCACCACCTCTTCTCTCTCCATCCTCCGACGACGCAACTCCATGTGAACACCCAGCAAACCCCAACTTGTATCATATATGCAATAATTAATAGATAACCATTAGATATGTGCAACCATCAAAACCGTAGAACATTTGCATATATGCACCTATTTGCATATATGCAACCATCAAAACTGTGGAACATTTGCATACATGCAGCTATTTGCATATATGCAACCATCAAAACGGTAGAACATTGCATATATGCAACCATCAAACTGTAGAACATTGCATATATGCAACCATCAAAACGGTAGAACATTGCATATATGCAACCATCAAAACAATAGAACAATTGCATATACGAAAAAATTACGTATTCTTACCTTCCAAAAACTCGTTCTTGATAACATGTCTTCTCATGTTACCCTTTTTCGTTGTTTCATCCCTAAGCTTATCCCGTTAAACATCGTTCCCATCTGTGGTTTTGCACGATGTTTCATCCGTCGTCGCTCCGTCTGGTTTGAGCTGAATATGGTGGCTGTGGAGGAGGCGGCAGATAGACGGTGGTGCTGTCACGAAAAGAATGAGGAGGACGAGGCGGGGAGACGGTGGAGGAGGAGGCAGATCGGCGGTGGAGGAGGAGGAGACGACTTACCATTTGAAATTCCATTTTTTGTTTAAAAATCCCGAGATATGCTCCTAGTTATCCTGAGATATGATTTTCCTTATTTGAAATCCCATTTTTGTTCCAACTTTGCCCTTCCCGTGTCTTTTATTTTTTCAGTTTTGGTAACCATAAATAAGATAATTACAATTCACACCCTTATTAATCTAGACCATTAGATGAAAAAATGAAAGGTTAGGATTGGTTTGTAAGGGGTGCAACAAATGCAAGGTTTGCATTTGATTTGCCCTCTATATATATATATATATATATATATCCACAAACAAACTAGAGTTTCTTTGACATGACGGTGGAGGAAAAATTTACAAAATCAAGAACGTAGAGTCATATAAAGCAGTGATAGGTTTCAGAGAGAAAATAGAGAACGCCAATGATGATTTGTTGTCATGTATCGTATAAGCATACATGTGGTGTTTGTATATGTTACAATAAAATAACTAAAACAGTTTAGACCAGATCAAACCGATTTTTCTTACTTTAATCTAACCAGTATAAGGCCATCCGTAGCGCTGCGGGCTCGGGCTCGGGTTCACGCCACATGGCACCCGGGTTCGAGCGGGTTACGGTACGGGGGGAGCGGGCTCGGGTTCCAGCCCCGGGTTCCAAAACCCGTTCAACCCGATGGCTTTTCTTTTTCTTTTTTAATTTTTTTTAAAATAATTTGAAAATAAAGACGTTGGCAACGGCTATTTTTAAAAAAAAATTATTTTTTTTCAATTTAATAACACTATATATATAATCCTAAAACCAATTTTATTTTTCACACAAAACAACTCTCTCATTCTCTCATTCTCTTCCATTCTCTATATTCATAACAATATGGATTCGCCACAACCCGGTTCACCGACCGTATCATCATCATCCGTAGACACCGACGAGTTGTTGCATCTACTTTCGTAAAATCATTTACGTGCCCACAGGACTCTAAACGACAAAAGTTCAAGTCCGCACAAGAAGCGGCACGTAAAGATGTTGAACGAGCTTTTGGCGTGCTTAAACAACGTTGACATATACTTTATAACCCGGCACGCGGATGGGAACCGACAAGATTGGCAAACATTATGTACGCTTGTGTCATATTACACAATATGATACTCGAAGACGAAGACCATGCTATTTGTGGTGGCAATGAAAACGACATTTTCACGGATGATATCGAAACCCAAATCAGTGAGGAACAACGCGCGACAAATGTTCGAGAAGTCAAAAACCGGGGCACTCATAATAACCTTCGGTCGGATTTGGTCGAACATATTTGGCGTATCCAAGTTCCCAACAATGACGACGAGTAGATTTTTAAATTTATTTTGTAATTTTTATTTTTAATGAATGATATGAATTTTTATTTTTATTATTTATCTTATTTTTATTTATTAAAAAATATATAAATATTTTTATTTTGTTAAATAATTAAATGTATAAATAAAAGAATTAAAAAAATGAGGTGGCAAGAGGGCTTGAGGGTTCCGCTACGCCACTTTAGGGCTTGAGGGTTTGAGGAGAGGGTTAGGAGAAAAGCTGATGAGGGCTTGAGGGTTGGGATACAGATGGCCTAATAGATTATAAAAAAATCTCATATTGCACTTGCAATATAATTTATTAAAAAATAATTAAATTGCATACACATGTTACGAACAACCCTAAGAAACTAAAGAAATCTTTGAATTATAGTTACAAAACATATACTAACACATAACACATGCAAGGATGGTTTGATAACATTATTAAATCACACATTTTTGTTTTTTTCCCCCTTTTTGTTGTCAAATGATGAAAAGTATTTCCCAAGATATATAGCCATTGTCGATTAATGTTTGAGAATTCTAAATACACCCCTCTGTACACACACTGTGTGTGCAGTACACACCATGTGTGTGTGTTTCTGTGTGGATGTGAATAGTAGCACCCTTAATGTTTCATCCATCATTCTTTGACTTTCAACATCTTTTATATTCCCTTTAAATTATGCTAATCTTTTTGCTTTTTCATATACTTTATTCTAGAGTTTTCTATTTTCTAATATATATATATATACATAAAAAGAGAGGAACATAAAAATATATCCAATTTATATAACCAAGACAACCTCATCCTATCTATTTATTATTTCATCTACGATAATAATTTTAATGAAAAATAATTAACCTTTTTTTTACAGCAAAATTTTATAAAACTAACAAGAAGCTAGAGAGAATAACAATTACATAAAAAATAATGGCAAGAGAAGGAATTGTAAGCCAAGCAACTCAATTAATGGATAATTTGCTACTTCTATGATTAACCTATAAATAAGCATGGTTATAATGGAAAATAATTAATTATATATTAATCTTCTAGTTAATTAGAGGGAAAAATACACAATATATACAAGACTTGAATATAGTATCCTGAAAATTTCTCATAAATCAGTTCGTACTCGTCGAAATTTCAGGGACGATAATAACAACAAACAAAGAACGGATCTAATAATTTAAACAAGTATTTATAATATAGTTTTTCTTTCGTAAAAACATGTAAATAAAAATTACATGATCATATTTACATATTTTCCTGGGTGCATGGATTCATTTCTTGATGATGAGATCAGAATCAGATCCAATAGCAAAACTGGTCCAATGAATCAATCAGCAATTAAGGGTCGATCCATATGTTGAGATGTTTTCATGATTCTAAGCCTTGTGCATGAAGTAAGAAACATATCCCATGGCACATCTCCAACCAGCATCCAATCTCCATCTTTATCTTCATATGTAGCTTTGTATTCTAATTCTTTCTCAGAGTACAACCCTTTAAACATCATCTGTAAACCCTTCATTAGTTGTTCATAACTTTTGTACATTTTCAGATCAACTTTCCTCAAATATGGAGCTCCATCCATGCTTACTTTCACAAATATCCCACAACCCGTCTCCAATTCGGTCTTTTTTCCTATGTTTTTCCTGTAAGATCTCACCGGCGGCCACCCCACAACTTGTGCTCTGAAAACCATGCAGTTTATATAACACGTTTACATAAGTATTAAGTATGTATTTAAGATAATTCAAGTCCAATTAAGCTGATCACACTTGGACTTGGTGGAGGGAGGGTTTTTGTAACTTACTTGGCGGGAGGGGCGGATCTTGATGTATCGTTTTCGTCTGAGATGCTTGAACCCATCTCCGATGAACTTCTTTTCGCCGGAGAAAGTGCGGTTTTAATCTCCGGCAATCCCAATCTTAGCTCGGTTGCTTCGAAATTAAGATCCATGAGTGTGTTTCTTGAAATTAATGGGTCGCAAAAGGGGGTTGTTTCTTGATTTGGATAGGAAGAGAAGAGATTGGTTTTTTGTGGGTTGGTTTGGGATGGAAGATAAGTTTTAGTTTATATAAAAGAAAAGATATGATTTAAATTAGGGTTGGGACATGATTTTGTTGACTTATTGTGAATGGAATTCGTAGCACTGGAATACTGATACCCACGCGCACTTTCACACGACTCGAGTCTAGCGACACCGTTTTATAAATAAGGCAATGGGTTTTAAACCAGATTACCAAAAGGATATTAGACATATTCTTAATTCGAATAATCACATCTCCGTTCATTGGATCAACCGTATTACTGATGGGTCGGTTGATTTATTAGCTAGGCACGCTTATACTCTTGATCGCCTTGTTTATTTCTATAGCATGTCTTCTTTCCTTAATTATTGTAATGACAACGCTTGTAACAACTTTTCGGTTAATTAATGGTATGAATGAGTTCTATCCGGGTGATGGCAATGCTGAAGCCCGGTAACAGTCTCGTTCCCTTCGTCTTCAAAGAAAAAAATCTAGCATTAATTATAATAGTAAAGTATTCATATATTTTTTTCATATCACAATGGTATTTTATAATTAGGAAGAGGTTAATTTTACAAAACATGTAATTTTCAAAAATATTTTATTTTCTTAATTTAAAGTTATAATTATAATGAATATATTTTATCATCTTTTATACATATCTAAATCATAATCAGTGAAAAACGATAATTATTTATAAATATCTCGATTATTTTTCAAATAATGTTGATTATGTTTTATATATCTTGTAAGAATTAGACAATTTATATATATATATATATAGCTTATATAAAATGGAAAATAAATATTATACTTATAAAAAGGTGTTATGTTATTTAATCTATATAAAATGTAATGTTCCACTTGACGTATGATTTAATGAAAAATATTTCATTACTATTAAAAGATCTAAAATAACCTTGGTAGATATAAGAAAATAAATAAACAAACATGTCAAAATTCAAAATCACTTGTTATATACATTAAAAAAATTGTACAAATATAATTACTCTCCTAGTTCTAAAATAAATGTTCACATATTTATAATAATTACATTTTTTAGTTAACTAAAAATTAACCTTGATTAATGTTCTTTCTTATCACAATTCTTAAATATTTTAGCATTAGGGATAGATTTAAGAATTTATTCATCTATTTTTTTTAAATTAAACATCTATTTTAAAGACAAGTATAGAAAAAAAATATTAACACGTATTTTAAGAGGGATGAACGATATATATTTTAGAAAATATTAGGGTGTTAACTTTGTTCCAAAACAAATTAACCATTTTCCGTATAAATTGTATCAGGTTAATTGATACTAATTTAGTTGGTACAAATCTAATTACTTGGTAGTATATACCAACCATCTACACTTGGTTGATACGTCACATTCGAATTCATGCACCACGGTAAAACCGTTAAATTTTAATACAAGTTGATATTTTTAACTTGTCGAATTCATTGGCCTAACCTTAACAACTTTAGTAATCCACCCACACTTCCACGACTCCGCGGTCTATTTTCGCTCATCAATTATCATGTATCAGTCTATTACTGTCTGGATGTTTGTGTTATGTGAAAATTATTTGAATACGTAAGGAAAAGTGATACAACATATGTCAACATGTTATTTTAATTTTTGACGTTTTTAATACATCTAGACTAATTGGTAACCGAAAAAAGTTAATACCAATAGCAAGTAACATCCCTAGAAAATATGAGGGAAAAAAGAAAGTTTGGAAGTCACGCTCGTAAAGAGAGTGGGCGGTGAGCTTGTCAACAAAGGAGACAAGCGGTTAGATAATACACCGAGAGATGTTGGTCAATCACCGACATCTTTGGTTAGCTGTGAATAAAAATGGGAACATACACAAGACAGCCTGTATGAAAACCCGTGGTCCTCCTAACCAACGGTTGTGATTCGATGTATCTTTTGCTTTGTAGGCATTAAATCTTGAGCGTTGGATCACGGACCCATTCAGTGGGAAGAAAACCATGTGATTGCGGCCCCCATCTTGTCGAGGAAGATGGTGACATTGCCCATGTGTGGACTCTCATTGGTGGAAGTGGAACCCTGCATCAAATACTTTTTATTCCTATTATTTTTAAGAGTAAACTACACTTTTGGTCCCTGTGGTTTGGTGTTTATAACACATTTGGTCCCTACAGTTTAAAAATTACACTTTAGTCACTACTGTTTGCCATTCGGTCCGGATTTGGTCCCTTTGACAAACGTCCGTCCAATGTCAGACGTTAGAGGGAAGCATGTGACTTAAGCATGAGGGTATTCCAGTCTTTTTACCTCCATCACCAAACCACAGGGACCAAATCTGGACATTTACTCAAAACCTATCTTCTTCTTCCCTAACCCACGTAGACACACACACACATATATATATATATAAACACACAGACACACACACACACACACACACACACACATATATATATATATATATATATATATATATATATATATATAAACACAAAGACACACACACACACATATATATATATATATATATATATATATATATATATATATATATATATATATAAACACACGGACATATATATATTGATAATGGTACTCATCACACCCAATTAGGTGGAGAGGCTTATCATTTATAGAAATACAATTTACACTTTACAACCTCAAAGAATTTAAAGAGATACATGACTATACACAAACATATAATTGCTAAGTGTGTCTAATATCCTCCCTCAAGCGAAACGGTGGCGGACCAATACAGAGTTTTTCTCGAAAGAACTCAAACTGATGACGAGGTAAACTCTTTGCTCACATCGCCCCTTTGCTAGAACCTGTTTCGTTGCTTGATCCTGGATATAGAAATGAGGTTGGGAAAACAAAACATCCATGCTATTATCAGTAGTCAATTTACTAATAGATAATAAATTTTTGGTGATCGTTGGGACAACCAGAACATCTCGCAATTGAATATTATTGTGAATCTTAGATTGACCAATATGAGATACGGGGAGAACATTACCATCCCCAAAAGCAACCTTAGAGTTCCCAACATAAGGCATAGGTTGAAATACGGATGCCGCGGAAGATGCCATATGGTCGGTAGCACCGGAGTCAACAAACCAATCCGGGGCATTGGACGTTACATGACATTGGGCATGAAAAGCTTTGGCTAAATCAGTATCGGAACTGGGTTTATGAGTGGCATACGAGGAGAGATGTGGACACGCACTAGCATAGTGACCATTGGTTCGACATAATTGACAATGGGGAGGACGACGCCCACGACCGCGACCACCTCTAAACGAACGACCACCACGACCACCACGAGACACGAGTGGATCTGAAGTAGCAGAAAAAGCCACTGGTGGGGAAGAAGTCCCATGCAAAGATCGCAAAAATAACTCATGTGCCTCGGCTTGGGTAAGAAGATCGCGGAGAGTGGTGAGGGTCCGAGAGGCCCGAATAGCGGTGGAAAAGGTCTCGAAGGTCGGACCAAGGCCACACAAAAACCAGTGAATTTTGTCCGATTCATCTACGGGATGACCAACAGCAGAAAGTTGATCACACATATTTTTGAATTTCCGTCCAAACTCAGCAACAGTGGACGTTCCCTTTGAGAATTGGCGCAGTTGATCCCGAAGATTCTGAATTCGTTCGATAGAGGAGTGGCTATAAGCCTCGTCAAGCGCAACCCAAATCTGCCGAGCCGTTGATAAACCAACGATTTCAGAAAATGCTTCCTCGGTCAACGATGCTTGAAGGAGAATAATTGCCCGCTGATCAGCAGAGATCCACGCAGTAAAGGCAGGATTTGGCATAGACTTGTCATCGGTGAGAATCACCGGATTAGGTGCGAAAAGGGTCCCATCAACATGCCCTAACAGATTCTGATAAGTGAGGAGAGGAATCATTTGATTCTTCCATAAGAGATAATTGGAAGATGATAATCTGTTAGTGATCAGATGAAGAATTGTATTCATGGGTAGGGTAGTATCTTGAGAAGAAGAAGCCATGGGTGGGGAAGAGGGGCAGGAAAAGAAAAAGATGGGAAAGAAAGAGAGAACGACGGTGGGAGGGGAAGAGAGAAAGGGTGGGATTAATTTGCTCTTGATACCATGATAATGGTACTCATCACACCCAATTAGGTGGAGAGGCTTATCATTTATAGAAATACAATTTACACTTTACAACCTCAAAGAATTTAAAGAGATACATGACTATACACAAACATATAATTACTAAGTGTGTCTAATATATATATATATATATATATATATAAACACAGACACATATATACAGAAAAATCAGAAACCAAATAAATTGAACATAAATGGGTTTTGAAGTTTGAAGTTGTTTCAATCTATAAAACCACTTCAGATCAGTTGGTTTAATGATTTGGAACACGTAGCAACAATAAGAATTGAATTTGGTTGAGAAATCATTAAGATTCGTCATCGCCGGAGTTGCTCACCGGAAAAACGTATTTGGTCGGAAAGTTGAGATCATCGTCGTTTTTTGTTGATTGAATCATCCCAGATCGTTGTATTTGCCGATTTCAATCATTTAGCAAATTACATAATTGACAACCATCGACAAAAAACGACGATGATCTCAACTTTCCGACCAAATACGTTTTTCCGGTGAGCAACTCCGGCGATGACGAATATTAATGATTTCTCAACCAAATTCAATTCTAATTGTTGCTACGTGTTCCAAATCATTAAACCAATTGATCAAACCCATTTCTGTTCAAAACGTTTGCGAAAACTCAAAACCCATTTCTGTATATATATATATATATATATATATATATATATATATATATATATATATATATATATATATGTGTGTGTGTGTGTGTGTCTGTGTCTGTGTTTATATATATATATATATATATGTGTCTGTGTTTATATATATATATATATGTGTGTGTGTGTGTGTGTGTGTGTGTGTGTGTGTGCGTGTATGTGGGTTGGGGAAGAAGAAGATAGGTTTTGAGTAAATGTCCAGATTTGGTCCCTGTGGTTTGGTGGTAGAGGTAAAAAGACTGAAATACCCTCATGCTTAAGTCACATGCTTCCCTCTAACGTCTGACATTGGACGGACGTTTGTCAGAGGGACTAAATCCGGACCAAATGGCAAACAGTAGTGGCTAAAGTGTAATTTTTAAACTGTAGGGACCAAATGTGTTATAAACACCAAACCACAGGGACCAAAAGTGTAGTTTACTCTATTTTAATAACAAAAATATATTTTTAATAGTAAGGGGTTGTTTGCCAGTTGCTGAATGGTTTGGTGCATAATGATTAAGTGGTCAGAATGATTAAGAGGCTTTTATGATATAGTGCAAAATGAAATATGGTTGTTTGGTAATTGTTTAGAATGAAATCAAGGTGCTGAATGGTTAAGGGGGGTCCACGATGTTAAATCATTCAGAGGGTTTTAGAACCATTAAGAGACAGACATTTTTTTGCCAAACAAGATTTACCTCTTAGCGATTCAGAGGTTGCCTCTTAATGGAACTATTAAGAGGTAAACAAACAGGCCCTAAGTTACATTTTTGGTCTTTAAGGTATGTAAAAAGTTATGGATTTCGTCTATATGGGTGGTTTGTTATTTTTATAGTCATTAAAGTTTGTAAATAATTAACCACAAGGGTTGTGGCGTGGTGGTAAGGCCTGAGGAGTTCATAGCGCTTGCCCGGGTTCGAGCCCCACACGCAGCACTTGTGGCCACTGAGGATAATCTCAGGGTTGCATGCTTTAGCAGCTGGGCCAAAGGCCCGATTTGCCTAGGGATTAGTCTGGGCCCAATGTGATCTGGGATACCCTTCTAAAAAAAAGTTTGTAAATAATTACAGGTTTAGTCCTCGTTCTTAACAGGATTTAAATTCATCACTTAATTGTTTGTCTTCATTTATAACCTTTTTAATGTACAATCATGTAGACTTTTAAAAATGACAAAAACCAAATACAAACCTAGCACCCCGACTCAAAACCAAACCAAATAAACCTAGCTCCATATTTCTTGCGACTACATCTCCATCTTTGTAACCTCCTCCTCCTCCTCCAAATCAACCTCTACAATAGGCGGGAATTGATTACTAGACGTAACATGCCAATACCGGGTATATAAGTAGTGATTTCAAATCCAGAGGTTAATTGTACTCTGACAACTTTACGTAAGACAGAGTTTGGAGTGGTGGTGACGATCACATGAGTTTCCTCGATGACATTGATTTTTTGTGGAAAACCTTGTACAATTCAATCTAGGTGTTTTTGTCCTTCGAGGAAGGTTCTTTGTCTGTTACTTTTTTTGGTACTTTCATTTTCTCTTGTCAAACTTGCTAAAATTAACATCATATCTACATGATTATTTTTTGGGTGGAAATTTTGACATAGAATGTTGATATATATATATATATATATTATGATTTATACCTAATTTTTTAAAACTTTTTCAAGTTTCTTATAAAAATTCAATTGGTTAACAAGAAAATATGAAGTCATGTGTAAGACCCATGTCCTGGTATGGTTTATTATTATTATTTTTGTTTTCCGCTCAGTTTTATAATCGCTTGTAATTAGTAATTGTTTTTTTGCGTTAGCGAGAGTGGCACCGTTAGCCTTCGTTGTTAAATCTTAAGTTAAGTAGGGTTAGTGTAAGGTGTGGGATTTTAGAGGGGCTAATCTTGGGTTTGGTTAAAGTTGGGGTATGGATTCGGCCCATGCTAGGAGAGGGCCGAGACCCCTTTTCCTATTCTCGTTTGTTTTTCCTTTTCCTTGTGAGTCAAGCAAACCAACTCGTCACCTAAACCCTACAATCAATCCTTTTCCTCCTTTTTCCTTGTGTGTGCGGCCGAGTGAGAGAGAGAGAGAGAGAGAGAGAGAGCGATCGCGAGAGAGAGAAGAGAAGAAAGGACCAGCGGCAGCCACCCCTCGCCGCCGCTGCTGCTGTCGCCGGAGGTCGCCACATCTGGGTCGTCGGTGATCGAGAGGGAGGAGTTTGGTTGTGGTGGTGAGACGTCGTCGTAGGTAAGTGTTTCCCCCCCCCCCCCCCCCTTTTGTTGTCTCTTTGTTGTCGCCGTGAAACCACCACCGGCGGTGGCCGCCGACCACCACTACCGAAGGTGGCAGTGGGTGGTGCGTGGGGTGTCCAGCCCTAGTGGCAACCCGAACCGTTAAGCCGATCGCGAACCGTTTATAAAGTTATCTTTTTATGAAAATTCTAAGTGTGCTGTCCAGTTTTCGTATGCTTATAACTTTTCCGTCGTAACTCCGTTTGAGCCGAAACTGGCGCCCACGGTTCAAGCTCGGGGTCGGGCACGTTTTCCGTGTTTTAGCGGAAAACTGGTTCGGCCTCTAGCTGGGCGAAAAAGTGGTCGTAAGTTCTGTGAATCGTCATTTTATGTAAAAGAAACTGCAGTTCTGTCACTGTTCTGCGTAAGCTGTAACTTTCTCCTCGTAACTCGGATTGGGGTGATTTCGTTGCCAAAAGTTCCCTTTTTGAGTCTATAAACTTTTCTGTGTTTTGTACAAAATCCAGTTCGGAACGTAACTTAGGCCAAATCGTCGTTTTATACTGATAAGTGCTGTTTTTCGCTGTTCTGCGGGCTGATCTTATAAAATCCGTAATTAATTGTAGAAAGAAGAAGAAACAGTGGACGAAAACTTTATTCGCATACCTGATGACATGGCCATTCCTTACACCAAACAAGATGAATCGAAGGATGCTTTGATCGATGCAATATTTTCTTCTCTGCAAACCAACGGGACTGCTTCAGATTATATCGTTTCAAGGGCGATACTAACAACTAAAAATGAGCATGTCGACGAAATTAATGATCAGTTGATCGAAAGATTCTGCGGAGAGGAAAAAGTTTACTATAGTTTTGACGAAGCAGAAGACGATAAGAATAACTTATATCCAGTGGAATTCTTAAACTCACTGACTGTTTGCGGTTTGCCCCCCTCATTACCTCTGACTTAAAATTGGATGCCCAATAATACTGTTGCGGAATATCGACCATTCGAATGGATTATGTAACGGCACAAGGTTGATATGCATATGCTTTCAACCGAACGTCATTGATGCGGAAATAGCTGTTGGTCAACATACTGGTAAGAGGGTATTTTTACCAAGAATTCCTCTATGTCCGTCCGAAGATGACATTTTTCCATTTAAATTGAAGAGAAAGCAATTTCCAAGAAAACGTTTACCTGCAAATATTTTATAACCAAAATGCTTATTGACCTATTGACATCCTACAAATGAGTGTGAGAACCGACTGGTTTACTTTGTGTCGGTAATTCTTTCAGAATCGTGTCATATGAAAAGATTTTCATGCATATTATTATTGCCGTAATACATCGTTCGGTTTGAGCAAGATTGAGGTTCACGGGAAGATGCATGCAAACGATTCTCGAATCGTTGTGCAGGGCATTGAAGTTATAAGAGTGATGGGGCCATGGGTACCCAAGCTGTTTCCAAATGTTGTTTATTTAAAATTGAAACTGTACGAAATGATTTATTTACCACGTTGTCATGCATGAAGGCTATGAACTCACTAGGTCATAGAGTATTACATTTTAAGCTAAGGGAGAACTCCAAGAGTGGAGAGGGATTGGTCAAATCAGGGGAGGACGTTTGTAGTGTTGATATATGGGTTCAAGAAGAGGTTTGGGCGGTGGAAGAGTCAGAAGTGCATTATAGTGTCGGTTGTATGAGGGTCTGCACCCTTGTTCGGTAACTGGAAGTACGATTGACAAGGGACGGTTGTGTCCGGAGGAAGGACTTGAAGCCTTCAAGGTGTTAGTTTTAGCAACTCGTTATGAGTAGTAGGGTGAGGAAGAATGAAATGTCCATGGCATGGAGATATGTTTCGAGGTGAGCATAACGTTGATGTTACATGAGTAGGTTTCGAAAGGAGGGAGACAGAACATGAAGTTGATTATGATATGTTGGAAGGATTGAGTTCCGTAAGGGACCCATGTTAAAGAATAAGTTAAGAAATTAGTTACAGGTTGTCTGTTGTTGTAGAAGTCGACAGTTGTGTAAGATGGTCGAGGCCGAAGACTTGAACCAGAAGGTTGAAAGTGGTTAGAGCACCTTGTAGGGGTGTTAATAGGATGAGAGGCTATTGTTTTGAATAAGCGTTCTGTCCACAAAGCATGGAGGGTTCGTAGAAGGGTAAGGTATGTAACGCGAACGAAGCAAGTGTTTAGATTTTATCGTTCAGTAAGGGACTGTGCCCTGCTTATGTAAGGGTTCGGATTGTAAAGAGCTAGCAAGAACGTGGTGCTTGAGCTAAATGGGAACTCGTGAGTTGTAGTTCAACTAGAGTTGAGAAAGGACAAGGTAGCGAGATAGATTTGATTGGGTATGCAGAAGAATATGAAGGAAAGTTGAGTTGGGTACGATTGTGTAACAACCCAAAATCTTATAACATAATAATAAAGCCAAAAGCCCAAAAAGGGTCCCAATTACATCATAAACTCCAATGTAAAATACATTGATTAAGGTCCACAAGCAAATACAACCGAGATGTTAACTAAACAAAAACTGAGACTTGACGGTCTTTAACCTCGCACCTTCACCTCAAGCCTTCTCTTTACCCTTAGACGAAGTACCTAAGCCACCCTTTCCTGAAAATGGTTTTAAAGTTTTGAAAGCGAGGGTTAGACCATAAGGTCTAGTGAATTCCCTCCTAAAGCGTAGCCGCAAAACATTTAAAGAAAAACACTTTTCCATGCAAATAACACTTAACAAGTTTGAGCTCAAACAAGGGTATACACAGTGGTACGGACCAATAACACCTTACAAAGCCAGGCACGACAACTCATCACCTTACAAAGCCAGGGACGGCAACTCATCACCTTACAAAGCCAGGGACGGCAACTCGGGGGTCCTCCACTGTGTAACCCGACTCTATCACCAGCATAAACACTTAGAACATGCTTTAAACTTACTCGAGGAATATCCTCCTTCCACATTACAAGCTAACACTTTTCATGCATAAGAAAACATAAGATTCATGATAATCAAGTAACTCATTTTCAGACATATCAATTCTTCGCATTTCATTTTAAAAGATAGAAATAATGCATAAGGGAACTCACCTGGTACTCGGCTAAAAGACACCCTACTCGAAGCTCACTTAATCGCCAAACGATCACCTGAATTGGGTTTAACAAATGAGGTATTAGACTCCCCATTATGTTCTAAAACATTCCCCATACTGTCCTAAGGCAATCCCCTAAACCAAACCTCGAACCCAAGCCCAAACGACCAACGAAGCAAAAACGAAAAAACATGAAACAGAGCCTGGCGCCGATGCTGGCGCCAATCCATCGGCGCGGCCATCGGCGCGGGCCTCTGGACACACTTTTTCCTGCACGAGATTTCTTCCCAAATCCAAAGATTTCTCATCCTCAAACATTCCCAAATCAGCTCTAGCTCTCCCAAACCAATATTTCAGTCATAAAACCCAAAAGGAAGGACAAAACCTACAATCTCCATTGGAAAGGTGGAATATCACCAAGAGCCCACAAACTCCTCAAGGGATTTCTCCAACCCACCCTTCCAATTGATTCTATCATCAATACAATAAGAGAAGAAGAGATTGAATCTGGAAACACATATCTAAGCCCCAAATCTAAGACAAATTAAAGAGATGAAGATGAGAGTATACCTTTGCAGCCAAATCCTTCAATCTCTAGCTTAATCACCTCCCCAAACCTTGATTGGAGGAATTCTTGAGCTCCTCCTCCTCTCCAATACTTCTCAGCCGCCAGAAATGAACCAAATGAGGGTTTTTGGAGGGTTTTTATTTAGCTTAACTTTTCCTCTTCACACATTTGCCACAGAATTATCAAAACCAACACAATGGACTCCCCAAAAGTCTTTATTTATCCAAAAAGGCCACAAAAGAAATATGGGGTGTTACATCACCTCCCCCTTAACAGGATTCCGTCCCCGGAATCTCATCACTGAAAAGGTGCGGGTATCTGGCCCTCATATCGGTCTCAGTTTCCCATGTTGCCTCACTCCCTTTGTGGAAACGCCACAACACTCTGACTAGACTAATCTCTTTGTTCCTTGTTCTTCGAACCTTACGGTCGGTGATAGCTTCGGGCTCCTCCACAAAGTTCAGTTTCTCATCAATCTGGACTTCGTGCAGGGGTATTGCCATTTCGACTTCCGCCAAGCATTTCCTCAGATTCGACACGTGAAAGGTATTATGAATTCTTTGCAATTCTACTGGCAATTCCAACTTATAAGCTACTTCTCCAACGCGCTCAATGATCTTGAACGGTCCTATATAGCGGGGGCTCAACTTTCCCCTCTTCCCGAATCTGATTACTCCTTTCCAAGGGGATACTTTTAGCATTACCTTATCCCCAACTTGGAACTCGATATCCTTACGCCTCTTGTCGGCATAACTCTTCTGTCGGTCACGAGCAACCTTCAGCCTTTCCCTAACCTGGTCGATCTTGTCGGCCGTCAACTGTACTATTTCGGGTCCAGCCAGTTGTTTCTCTCCGACCTCGTTCCAACAAAGGGGCGTCCGACACTTCCTACCGTAGAGTATCTCGTAAGGAGCGGCTTTAATGCTTGCATGATAACTATTGTTATACGCAAACTCGATCAGCGGCAGGTGGTTCTCCCACGAACCCTGAAAATCTAAAGCGCAAGCCCTCAACATGTCTTCCAGGGTCTGGATGGTCCGCTCACTCTGGCCATCAGTCTGCGGATGATATGCGGTGCTCATCTTGATTTGAGACCCCATTTCTCGTTGAAAGCTCCTCCAAAACGTCGACGTGAATCGACTATCACGATCTGAGACTATTGACGATGGCACCCCATGACGAGTCACTATCTCGTCGATGTACAACTTTGCCAATTTCTCCATCGGGTATGATTCCTTTATTGGAAGGAAATGCGCCGACTTGGTGAGTCGATCTACAATTACCCAGATGGCATCGAAGCCCTTTGGAGTTCTAGGCAACTTTGTCACGAAATCCATCGCAATTTGATCCCACTTCCATACCGGAATATCCAAGGGTTGGAGTTTTCCGTACGGTCGTTGGTGCTCTACCTTCACCCTTAGACAAGTGTCACACCTTTCCACGAAGTAAGCTATATCCTTCTTCATACCCGGCCACCAATAGTCTTGCCGCAAATCACCAAACATCTTGTTCGTCCCTGGATGGATGGAGTACTTTGACCTGTGAGCCTCCTCTAGTATCAACTTCCTCACGTTCCCCAACTTCGGAACCCATACTCGACCGTTGAGGCATTTCAGTCCTCGGCTATCTTCTACTAGGGAGTTCACGTTTCCCACCATCCGCTCTTTCTTGAGGTTCTCAACCGCAGAAGCTTCCCCTTGCCATTTCTTTATTTCACCCAGCAGATTAAATGTGACCTCAGCCCTTAAGGCTATGATCTTCGAGGCTTCTCCTCTTTCTTTACGGCTCAAGGCGTCCGCCACTACATTAGCTTTTCCGGGATGGTACTCAATCTCGCAATCGTAGTCTGACAACAATTCCATCCACCGGCGTTGCCTCATGTTTAGCTCTTTCTGATCGAAGATGTGACGAAGGCTTTTGTGATCGGTGAAGATCTTACACCTCGTCCCATACAAATAGTGCCTCCAAATCTTTAAGGCAAAAACAACGGCCGCCAGTTCTAAATCATGGGTGGGGTATCGCTTCTCATGCTCCTTCAATTGACGGGACGCATAAGCGATCACTTTACCACGCTGCATCAAGACACACCCCAAGCCCAATTTAGAGGCGTCGCTGTACACCACAAAGTCTTCCGTTCCTTCGGGTAAGGTTAGAATCGGAGCCTCGCTCAACATTTCTTTTAACCTTTGGAAGGCTTCTTCTTGCCCTTCGGTCCAATTGAACTTGGTGCTCTTCTTGGTCAAAGAAGTCAACGGAGTAGCAATTTTCGAGAAGTCTTTGATGAACTTCCGATAATACCCCGCTAACCCAAGGAAACTACGGACTTCGGACGGCGTTCTGGGCGGTTCCCAGTTCTTGATAGCTTCTACCTTTGCCGGGTCCACCTTGATTCCACTCTGGGTCACCACATGTCCCAAAAACTGCACCTCTCGAAGCCAGAATTCGCACTTCGAAAATTTGGCATAGAGTTTCTCCCGCTTTAACAATTCTAGCACAGCTCTCAAATGCTCCCTATGCTCTTTCTCCGACTTCGAGTAGACGAGAATATCATCTATGAAGACGATCACGAATTTATCTAAATAGGGTTGACACACCCTATTCATCAAATCCATGAACGCGGCGGGGGCATTCGTTAATCCGAACGGCATCACTAAAAACTCGTAATGACCGTATCGGGTTCGAAAAGCCGTCTTTGGAATATCTTCTCCTCGTACCTTGAGTTGGTGGTACCCCGATCTCAGATCTATCTTTGAAAAGTAGCTAGCTCTTTGCAACTGGTCGAACAAGTCGTCAATCCTGGGGAGAGGATACTTGTTCTTGACCGTAACTTTGTTGAGTTCGCGGTAATCGATACACATCCTCATAGTCCCATCCTTCTTCTTCACAAAAAGCACCGGCGCACCCCACGGCGAGGTACTCGGTCTCACGAACCCCTTGTCTAGCAACTCTTGGAGTTGGGTCATCATCTCCTTCATCTCGGAGGGTGCCAATCGATATGGTGCACGAGCTATTGGTGTGGCTCCTGGCACCAGGTCGATTCGGAACTCGATTTGGCGGTCCGGTGGTAGTTCGCACAAATCGTCCGGAAACACCTCCGGGTATTCACCCACTATTGGTACATCTCTTACTTCGCGCTTTTCTTTCTTTGCATCCACCACATAAGCTAGGTAACTCTGACATCCCTTCCTTAGACATTTAGTAGCCTTAACCAAGGAAATAAGATTAGACTTCCTATCTCGACGGTTCCCATAAATCACTACCATTCCCTTACTCGGCAATTGCACACGAATCAACTTTTTGTTGCAAACGATGGTAGCATTATTTTTAGCCAGCCAATCCATTCCCAACACTACATCAAACCCTCCCATCGGCATAGGGTACAAACTTATCGGTACCAAACTCCCTTCTATGTCTATACAACACCCTTCCACCACACTACTAACTAGTACCACGTTGTCATCGGCGGTCTCCACTTCTATGGCACTACCCAAACGCTTAGGCCTCACCCCCAAACGTTTTATGAAAGCAGGAGATACAAAGGAGCGATTCGCCCCCGAATCAAATAACACATTGGCACATAAAGAGTTCACCAAAAAGGTACCTGTCACGACATCCGGAGTTTCCTCCGCCTCATCCGCTGTCATACGAAATGCACGACCCTTCGCGCGTGCCGGTTCTTCCCTCTTCTCCACCCCTTGCACCCCCTGGCGATTCCCAAACTGATCCGATCCTCCTCTCCTAAGCTTGGGACAGTTATACCGTTTATGATCCATTGACCCACACTGGAAACAACCCGGTTTCTGCGGGCAATCCCTTGACATGTGACCCGGCAGCCCACAATGAAAACATGACCCCGAGTCCGCCCTACACTCTCCTTTATGCATCCGATTACACTTGCCACATGGCTTGCTACCAAAACTCCGATTCCCACGCGGCTCCGGCCTAGAAACTTTCCCTTTCCGAGCATCATTTCCCGGTCCATCCCATTTCCTCTTCTCCCCGGCCCTCTCAGATTGCTGACGGTCTTTTTCCCTTTCCACTAACTCGGCCGCATTTATAGCCGCTTGGAAAGTGCTAGGATTTCTTGCCATTACCAATTCCCGAATACTACCCTTCAATCCATAGAGGTACCTTTCTACTCGACGCTCCTCGGTTGGGACATACAACTCCGCAAAACGAGCTTTCTCAATGAACTTGGAAGTGTACTCTCTCACGGTCGAGTCCCCTTGAGCTAGGTTCAAGAACTCCTCTTCCAACTTCTTAATCGCCGCTAGAGGGCAAAACTGAGCCTTGAATCTCCTCACGAATTCCCCCCATTTCATGGTCTTGGCCACCGACGATCCCAAACCCCCGGTTTCGGCATCCCACCAAAAGATGGCCTCCGACTTCAACATAGACAGGGCGTAGATCACCTTGTCCTCTTCGGCACACTTACAAATGTCAAAGACCAACTCCATTTCTCGAACCCACTTTATGGCTAGTACCGGGTCGCATTCTCCCTGAAAGGTAGGAGGTTTGCAAGATGAGAATGCTTTGTGACTACATCCTCTAGCTGCCGACTCGTTCACTACTAGCGTCGTGGATTGTTTGTGGCTACCAACTTCCGTGGGAAGCGGACTAGACAATTCGGTGACTGCCTTACTCTCACTGTTCTCTTTACTTCCCGCTGCCGAAACATCATGATGATTCATCCACCGGTCTAACTTTTCCTGTAGCTTCAACATTTCGGTGGCGAAGGCCTCTTGAGTCACAAAGGCGCGATTCTCCGCTGCCGAGCCCTCTCGATGAGACTTTTTCCAATCGGACGGTGCCTCAACACTCTTAGTTCGACGAGCAGCCGGAGTTTTCTTCTTTGGGCGAGTACCCTCCACATTGGTAGTAGCTCTACGTGGAATGGTCTCACGCCCCCTTCCACGACCTCTTCCTCTACCCCGGGCAGCCGGCGCCCTCGGGGGAACCACGGGTTCGTCCACTTGAACCTCCTCCGATGGAACCATTCTTACACTCGGCACAGACCTGCTCCTTGTCGATCTTCCAGTCATGACGAAACTGATACAAAACACATAAAACAAACACTTAATACCAGTATCACTCTCTTAAGGTAATTCAAGTATCCCCACGTGCCTGTAAATTCGAAATTATATTGGCCAGGTATAATTCCCAATTTACCTCACATGATGATCCTCGACACCCCATTCCACTTAAACCGCTTATGTCTCCTCCTATGGTCATCCTATATCTCGGTTGTGTCCCTACTCCAAAGTTTAAGTCTAGGCCCAATCGGTCACCTAAATCCCTTAAACTACGGCTCTGATACCATTTGTAACAACCCAAAATCTTATAACATAATAATAAAGCCAAAAGCCCAAAAAGGGTCCCAATTACATCATAAACTCCAATGTAAAATACATTGATTAAGGTCCACAAGCAAATACAACCGAGATGTTAACTAAACAAAAACTGAGACTTGACGGTCTTTAACCTCGCACCTTCACCTCAAGCCTTCTCTTTACCCTTAGACGAAGTACCTAAGCCACCCTTTCCTGAAAATGGTTTTAAAGTTTTGAAAGCGAGGGTTAGACCATAAGGTCTAGTGAATTCCCTCCTAAAGCGTAGCGGCAAAACATTTAAAGAAAAACACTTTTCCATGCAAATAACACTTAACAAGTTTGAGCTCAAACAAGGGTATACACAGTGGTACGGACCAATAACACCTTACAAAGCCAGGCACGGCAACTCATCACCTTACAAAGCCAGGGACGGCAACTCATCACCTTACAAAGCCAGGGACGGCAACTCATCACCTTACAAAGCCAGGGACGGCAACTCGGGGGTCCTCCACTGTGTAACCCGACTCTATCACCAGCATAAACACTTAGAACATGCTTTAAACTTACTCGAGGAATATCCTCCTTCCACATTACAAGCTAACACTTTTCATGCATAAGAAAACATAAGATTCATGATAATCAAGTAACTCATTTTCAGACATATCAATTCTTCGCATTTCATTTTAAAAGATAGAAATAATGCATAAGGGAACTCACCTGGTACTCGGCTAAAAGACACCCTACTCGAAGCTCACTTAATCGCCAAACGATCACCTGAATTGGGTTTAACAAATGAGGTATTAGACTCCCCATTATGTTCTAAAACATTCCCCATACTGTCCTAAGGCAATCCCCTAAACCAAACCTCGAACCCAAGCCCAAACGACCAACGAAGCAAAAACGAAAAAACATGAAACAGAGCCTGGCGCCGATGCTGGCGCCAGTCCATCGGCGCGGGCCTCTGGACACACTTTTTCCTGCACGAGATTTCTTCCCAAATCCAAAGATTTCTCATCCTCAAACATTCCCAAATCAGCTCTAGCTCTCCCAAACCAATATTTCAGTCATAAAACCCAAAAGGAAGGACAAAACCTACAATCTCCATTGGAAAGGTGGAATATCACCAAGAGCCCACAAACTCCTCAAGGGATTTCTCCAACCCACCCTTCCAATTGATTCTATCATCAATACAATAAGAGAAGAAGAGATTGAATCTGGAAACACATATCTAAGCCCCAAATCTAAGACAAATTAAAGAGATGAAGATGAGAGTATACCTTTGCAGCCAAATCCTTCAATCTCTAGCTTAATCACCTCCCCAAACCTTGATTGGAGGAATTCTTGAGCTCCTCCTCCTCTCCAATACTTCTCAGCCGCCAGAAATGAACCAAATGAGGGTTTTTGGAGGGTTTTTATTTAGCTTAACTTTTCCTCTTCACACATTTGCCACAGAATTATCAAAACCAACACAATGGACTCCCCAAAAGTCTTTATTTATCCAAAAAGGCCACAAAAGAAATATGGGGTGTTACATCACCTCCCCCTTAACAGGATTCCGTCCCCGGAATCTCATCACTGAAAAGGTGCGGGTATCTGGCCCTCATATCGGTCTCAATTTCCCATGTTGCCTCACTCCCTTTGTGGAAACGCCACAACACTCTGACTAGACTAATCTCTTTGTTCCTTGTTCTTCGAACCTTACGGTCGGTGATAGCTTCGGGCTCCTCCACAAAGTTCAGTTTCTCATCAATCTGGACTTCGTGCAGGGGTATTGCCATTTCGACTTCCGCCAAGCATTTCCTCAGATTCGACACGTGAAAGGTATTATGAATTCTTTGCAATTCTACTGGCAATTCCAACTTATAAGCTACTTCTCCAACGCGCTCAATGATCTTGAACGGTCCTATATAGCGGGGGCTCAACTTTCCCCTCTTCCCGAATCTGATTACTCCTTTCCAAGGGGATACTTTTAGCATTACCTTATCCCCAACTTGGAACTCGATATCCTTACGCCTCTTGTCGGCATAACTCTTCTGTCGGTCACGAGCAACCTTCAGCCTTTCCCTAACCTGGTCGATCTTGTCGGCCGTCAACTGTACTATTTCGGGTCCAGCCAGTTGTTTCTCTCCGACCTCGTTCCAACAAAGGGGCGTCCGACACTTCCTACCGTAGAGTATCTCGTAAGGAGCGGCTTTAATGCTTGCATGATAACTCCTCAAGGGATTTCTCCAACCCACCCTTCCAATTGATTCTATCATCAATACAATAAGAGAAGAAGAGATTGAATCTGGAAACACATATCTAAGCCCCAAATCTAAGACAAATTAAAGAGATGAAGATGAGAGTATACCTTTGCAGCCAAATCCTTCAATCTCTAGCTTAATCACCTCCCCAAACCTTCAATGGAGGAATTCTTGAGCTCCTCCTCCTCTCCAATACTTCTCAGCCGCCAGAAATGAACCAAATGAGGGTTTTTGGAGGGTTTTATTTAGCTTAACTTTTCCTCTTCACACATTTGCCACAGAATTATCAAAACCAACACAATGGACTCCCCAAAAGTCTTTATTTATCCAAAAAGGCCACAAAAGAAATATGGGGTGTTACAGATTGACCATGAGAGTTTTGGTGTGCAGTGTGTTGTTATGGGTGGAGAACGTATGTATGTGTAGTGACAGAAATTGCCAGGGTAAATGTGTCAGTCAGTGTGGTAGTAAAGTAATGTTTAAAAGAGAAGCATTAGATGGAAGCTTTTCGAGGATTTTGAATGAGGGGTACGGGTTACTAATCAAGTTGTTGAAGCACGAGGTCTGTAAGTTGGCTTGATGATATAGCTAGTATCGAAATAGAATGTCAGAGAGGAAGTGGGTGGTTACCCAGATGAGAAACCAAGTGTTTTTGTTGAGAGAGTCGCTAAGTAAGTGTATTTCGGAATCATTGGAAGTTTAAAGAAGATGATGGTTGAGTTAGTCGAAAATGTGTTATAGTAGATGCTAAATCCTTACATAGCGGGAATTGTTTCTTGTGCGAAGGAATGATCCGAGGAGTAAATAGTTGGAGATCAAAGAAGGTGTAGTAACATCGATCACTAGTGTCATTTCGGGATGTTTTGGGTGGATGCCTTAAGTAAAAAAAATAAAAAAAATGATGCAACCGTTTGGTTATGGATAGTAATGAGAACATGTTGTCAGCAGGTTGAAGGGTCGGAAGAGAGGGGCAAGTAATGTTGGTGGACAGTGCTCCACGCTAGCATGAGGAGGTGATTATCGTATGTCGGATTAAGTGAGTAGGCTGAAAGTAGTAAGCTTGGCAGTAACACCGAAAAGTGGAGTACTGTGTGTGGGTTGTTATCAGTAAGAGTGTGCAAACTTCTAGAAAGAGTTTTGAGGAAGGGGATTTGTGCATGTTTTGTGCAGGAACGAAGTGGTTAAGGCAGTTGAATGAGTTGAGTTAGTGACGTAGTAAGGAATGTTCAGATGAGTTGGTCATTCAGTGATAAGCTATTGAGAATAAGTATGGCGTGACCATGGTTACTCCTACTAGTTGGGTAAGGGTAACCGAAGTTATGATAGTTACGATTGAAGATTTGTGGCAAGTAGTGAGAAATTGATGTGTTTTCAGGATAAGTTAAATTCAGATAAGTGAACACTCCAATGAGGGAGCATGAAGGTTTCCTGTTGTAGTTACGTATAAGTATGAGTGATAAAGTGGTGAGAACGTATGAAATAGCCGATGAGTGGTAGGAGTTTGTCCCAAAGACAAGTGTGGTAGAGGGTGTTTCGACGACCCGTCGAAGTTTTGAAGAATGGATAGATAGTGTACGAACTTGGAAGTGCGAATCGCAACACCTAAGTTGGGGGACGGTCTGATGACGAAGGTATTGGTTCAACTTGGTGCGGTTTAGTTTGATTTGGTTCAGTGGAGTTGGACGCTGGAAATGGGGTACGACGAAGAGAAGAGGATCGAGTCACGTTCCAGTAAGTCAGTTGTAGTGGTACTTCGACGGGAAGAATCGGTTTATGGAATGAGTATGTTGTATGGATATGTGGGTTACGCGAGGTGTTTCATGCCTCGATTATGAGAGTGTGGGTTGAAGTCCGGTGTGATTGTGTCATTACAAGTTGTGTGAGTAGACAAAACTAAGGGTTGTAGGAGAACCCGAAGTCATTCCGGATTGGAACGTGAGGAAATCACGAAACAAGGAGACTAGACTGGTAAAGGTACAATGACTGCGGCACAAAAGTCCAGAGGCTTCGTGGGATTTGGAATCGGAGATGAAAGCAAGATACCCGCACCTCTTCTAATAAGGAATTCCGGGGACGGAATTCTTTTAAGGGGGGAGTGTTGTAACAACCAGGTTTTCATAGAAAATGTGAGAGTTTGGTGTCCTTTATTCAAAGTAATGAAATATAAGTTAAGGGACTACTTTGTCATTTTCGAAAGATATTTAAAGGCACAAACTCCTAGGGCAGCCTCCTTTCTCATTTAGAAATCAGTATTGGGTAATTTGGGTTGTGTTTGGCGGCTAAGAGAGAAAAAGGGAGAAGAAAGGAGTTTCTTGGGAAGAAATCAAGGGAGTGAAGAATCAAAGGAGAAATCAGTAAGGTAACTCTTAATCCTTGTTTTTCTTGTGTTCCTATCTTTCTGGTCGAGATTCCTAAGTCTGAAATCATTGATTCATTGGGTTTTCTATCACTTTGTCCTTAAAAGTGAGTTTTGGGAGTTTTGGCTGTTGTAAATCTATTTTACGTTAAGAAAATGGATTAAATGGGTATTTAGGGTTGGTGGATGAACCCTTATGTTTATCTAATCGAACTAATGGCTAAAAACGGGTTAATAATCACTTTTAGACGTTTTGGGTTCGAGCAGCCGTAGTTTCCGGACACTATTGTTCAGTAGTGTCCGGACGTTTTGCAAGTTTCCGGGTAAGAGTTCATGGGAGTTACCGGATGCGTAACTCTCCGGATGGTGTGTCCGGAAAGGAGTAGAATCCGGACAACGCGTCCGGAAAGGGGTAGTGCCCGGATAGTTGTGTCCGGATAGGTCGTACCCGGAATGTTGTTGTATCCGGAAAGTCCAGGTGTCCGGATCGGTGTCTGGACAGTAGCTGTGTTCGGAAAGAGTTATCCGGACAGTAGGATTGAACTGTTAATATAATGCAAATCCAATGCCCTTAGGTGTTCGTTTGGACTAGCTTGGAGATATTTAAAGATTGTGTGTAGCGCTAGCGAAAGGTGAGTTCCCTAAACCTTTTTACGACGTAAAGTGTTAAATGTTTTAACTGATTATGGTTTTATGTACGAGCATGAACTGTTTGAAACCGTCACGCATGTTTTTCTATGAACTACATGTTTTACTTAAGAAAGCTTATTATTGATATGATGAAATGAGAATGATGATTTAAAGGATTTAAGGTTGCATGTTTTATGAAATGAATGATGTGCTATGTGGAGTCGGTCTGCACTGTGGGATCAGAGAATGATCCTCAGAATCTGATGATCCCATGGATATGTATGACAGACTGGTAGGTTGGAATTCGTTTCCTCCTATTTCGAGTAGAAAGGGGGTCTGCGTAGGCTCCGGGAAGGGGAGTCTGCGTAGGCTCCGGAAAGGGTGAGAAGGGAACCTACTGGGGCCCCGATCGCGGAATGTTTATGTGATCCAATACACAGTGCAGCACCATGCTTGATGTTACGTTAAGGTTTACGATGAATCTTTTATACAAGTTTTCATACCGTTTTATATGTTGTTTACGGAGGGAATTCACTAGACCTTTTGGTCTAACCCTCGCTTTCCAAAAACT